>CM031241.1:571230283-572446950 GCA_018340775.1 Taxus wallichiana var. yunnanensis
ACAACTAGTAAGATGCGAGGGCTCAACACCGAAGGATGAGATAAGCGAACAAGTGCTCCAGGTAAAAATGTTTAGAATGATTTTGCTACCAAAGAGGTTTTTCTAGGAAAGATATGACTCCAAGAAGCTTCTAGAATAGACTATGGGCAAAGAAACCTATGTTGGAATAAAACTACAAGTAGAACTAAGTATGCAGGCCTTGGTAGGATTAGTGTCAAAATTTTGTCTTATCTTATTGAATTGATGAAATGATAAGAAAATTGATGATAATATTGTGGATATTTGAAGAAATTTGATTGAATGTTTTGCCAATATTTTCAGAAGTTTTTGAAATTTTCTTGAAAGATAAGTTCCTTGATTATAAATTTACAAAATAAACTAGTAGATGAAAGTGCAATACGGATGCAATAGTGTACATGTGGAAATGAAGATGGGTCATGCCTAGTAACATTTTAAGTGAAGCGAATTGACTGACTTGCCAAACTATTCACCCTTTAGAGTACATAGGAGATATGCCCCATTCTTCTAGTCCTTCATGACTCGATATGGGCCCAACCACTGGAGCCTGAATTTCCTTCCTTCATCGGTTTTCTTATCTATCCAGGTTGTCAAGTATCAATACTAGATATCCAACAAATATATCATGTTCATATACCTTCTTATTGTACTACTAACACATCCAGTCAACGTAAGCTCTATGGTGTGCCTTAGCTCTAAGTCGAGTTTCATCAAGGGTTTCTAGCTCAATGAGTGGTGCCTCACAAATATCCTTCTTCTCCTAAGATTCCTTGTAATGATATCTAGAGATTGGGTATCTCAACTTCAAGTGGTAAGACCTCTTTCAAATTGAATACTTGAGGAATATGGGGTTGCCCCCATTGGAATTCTCACTTTGACATTCTATAGGCCCACAAGGCCGGAAATAACTTTAAATGCCAATTGTGCTTGTTCTCCTTAATAGTTTTCAGGAGGATGGATTTTAGCATCTTATTAGTTGCCTCAACCTATCCATTGGCTTGAGGGTAGTATAGAGAGGCAGTGTGATGATTTATCTTAAATTTTTCACACAACTCACACACCTCTTCATTTTTAAATGACGTGCCATTATTAGAGATAATGAATTGTGGGACCCCGTACCTATAGATGATCTGGTTCAAAATGAAATTTACAATTACAAACCCCGGAATGGTGGCAAGAGGCATAGCCTCAACGAACTTCATGAAATACTCTGTGGTCGTGATTATAAAATTGTGTCCATCTATTGATGAGGGAGATAATTTCCTTATCAAATCTAAGCCCCACATGGAAAAGGGCCAAGGTGTTGTAATTGGTTGTAGAGATTGGGAAAGAATGTGAATCTCGTGAGAAAATTCCTAGCACTTATGGAAATTACATACGTACTATACTTGCATCGTGTTCTAAGGTGGGCCAAAAATATCCCATCCGGTGTATCTTTATAGCGGTTGCATGTCCTCCAAAATGACCTCCACAAACCCTATTGTGGGCTCCATAGAGGATATTTTCAGACTCTTCCTCATCGACACACCTTAGCAACATTCTATCAAAATATCTATGATAGAGAACTTGTTCTATAACTACGTACTTGGCGGCTATGACATATAGTCGTCTTCTCTGCTATGAAGTTTCTCCTTAGGGTATGTGTGGTCCATAATAAAATTGACAATATCTGAATACCATAGACATGTAGTAATGGGAGGTATGATTTCTATGTAGTATATACACTCATCGGGGAAACTCAGGTCCACTAATTCTCCACCATCTAATGAGTTATCTGCCAACCAATCAGAAATGATTTTTCCTTTGAAATTTTTTTTTTGATGTAAGTTAATTCAAATTCTCCCATTAAGGTTATGAAGTGTCCAAATTTATTGGACAAAAACCTTGTGTTAGGAATGTCTGAAGATAATATGTTTTAATGATAACTCGTGTTTCTTGGTTAAACATGTAATGCCTTAAATGTTTTGTTACAAATACTATAGCAAGGCATTCCTTTTCTTCCTACATATAGCATGTCTCATAGTCTAGCAACGTATGACTGATGAAGTAAATTACACGTTCATGCTTGTCATCATCTTCTTGTGCTAGCATGTAAAATAACAAGATGTCTATAACCGGTGAATATAAAATGAGAGGGTGATCTGATTTAGGAGGAAATATCATGACATGCAATAGAAGAAATTATTTGGCTGATTCAAATGCCTCGTGACACTCGTCCATCTAGATGTTGTAGCAATCTTTTTAGAAAAAAATTTATTGGATGAATAGAAAATGTCAAATAGGGAATAAAAATTTGGATTTCATTGAGCTTTCCAAGAAAGGACAAAATTCCTAACTCATCTGATGGTGGGATCATTTCTATAACTTCTTGTATTTTCACCGGATCCACATAAATCCATCATGAAGAGATGATGTAACCCAATAACTTTCCTCTTGTCACACAAATATGCATTTTTGGATTCAATGTAACATCATATTCGATGAGGTGAGAGAGGATGATACGAAGCACCTCGAGGTGATCACATCACTTCTTGGCCTTAGCCAAAAGATCATCAACATACAATTCCACAATCTTGTGAATTATATCATGGAATATGTAAGTCATGGCCCATTGGTAAGTGGCACCAACGTTCTTGAGACCAAATGACATGACTGCGTAGAAATAATTTCCCCAAGGAGTGATAAAGGTCATCTTTGTTTGATCTTCCTTGGAGATCCTAATTTTATTGTACCTGGAAAAACCATCCATAAGTGAAAACAACTCATAACTAGTTGTTGCATCAACGATAACATCGATGGATGGTAGTGGGAAATCATCTTTGGGACATGCTTTGTTTATATCCTAAAAGTCAATGTAGATTCAAATTTTTCCATTCTTTAAATAATGGAGATGATGTTAGATACCCACATTGAGTAATCAATAGGTTTAATGAACCCCACATGTAGGAGTTTTATAATTTCCTCTTTAACCATTAGCGCCACCTTTGGTTTCATAGGTATAGATTTTTGTTTGATGGTCTTGGCATCGATTTGGTCACAAGGTTATGAAATACAACATGAGGAGTAATTCTAGTGATTTATTTATAACTAAATGTGAAGGCTTTCAAATTTTCTTTAAGAACCTTTATGTATTTTTATACCTCTTTAGGAGTTAGCGAAGAACCTAACATCAAAATATTTGGATCCTCCTCCGTCCCGATGTTGATGTCAATCATCCCCTCAATCAAATAGGCATTACCCTCTTCAAACTCATGCGGGGCTAGAGGTAATTCTATTTCCCCTTCCTCTTTTATATCACAAATCTCAAGACCTTCTAAGGAGGAGGGGTCTATTGTGCAATCTCCAAAATAGGAGAAAGAGAGAGGAATGAGAGTGGATCCTCACTTATGATGCGCAAGATGTAAATATGTATAAGTGTTAAGGTATCCTAAGATAGCCTCATCATTTTCTGCATAATCTAGGGTAGCAAGATCATTCTCATCATTAACATATGCCAAGATCAGATTCGTTGGCATTTTGCAAACCAATGTTTTAGTGCAAATCAAAACTATGAAGTTGGTATCTTCTAATTCTTTTCTCGGACAGAAGTGGGAAGAAAAAGTAGCTATTGAATTAGCGAGAAGGTTTTGTTCATGTGGGATGGATTCAATTGAAATGAAGTCAAAACCTTTACTTAAGTTGAGTACAATAGTTTTATAGAGTTGCAAGTGTTCCGCCCTAGTCTCATATACCTCTAAAACTTGATTAGTGACTAGTTAAAATCACCCAACACTCTAATGTTACAAGCACCCATCCTTTTGGCTACTATGAGACCAAGTAGAAGAGCCTCATATTCTACACCATTGTTTATACATTCAAAATCTAGCTTGAAGGAAAAAGGCATGACCTTCCCCTTAGGAGAAGTGAGGATCACACCCCCCTAGGGTAAAGAGGCATTTTTCTTCGATCGAAATTAAGAGTCCAACAGTTTCTTGGGAAGATTGATGTTGGATCACTTTTTGTATCTTCTTCCCTTGCTTTTGAGACTTCAACCATGCAAATCTCATATGTCAAAAGAGATTCAAGTCCTAGAGCTGTTAAGAAATAAGGGATAAAATATATGGAATAATCCCTCATAGAATCACAATAGTAGAAACTAATATGCAGAAAATATTACAGATCTCAAATAAAAGTGTAGAATTAAATAACACAACACAAAGAGACAATATTTAACGTGGTTCACCCAATTTGGGCTACGTCCACAAATAATCACTTGCTTAGATTTTATTACAAGCCACCTCTCTCTCAATACAATACCCAGATCCATTTGGAGCTATGCTCAACAAACTCTACAGAATTCACAGCTGAATTCAAAACACATCTGCAATGTTTTCATTATATCTACCATATGCACAAAACCATATAAATAGACAATCATGTTTAAGCGATTTTATAAAATTTTGGGTATCAAAACCATGGGCCAAAAGCTGTCTCATAAACCTATGGGTCAAAAAAACCTGCCCATATGAGAAAATCATGTTTCCTGATATATCGGGCACGTTTTAAGGCCCATAAAAAAAAAAATCGGGGCTACACCCCAAACCCCAAGCTACTCGGGTCTCGCCACCCTCGGACCCCCATTCGGGCCCGACACGCCCCGAACCCCGATGAGTAAACTATGGAAAGTGTATAGTACTCTTAGTGTACAGTCTTTAACACTTTCTCACATGAAAATAGGCTCCACAACCTAACAAGAGCATGTTCTATTTCCATGGAATCAAATGGAAGGAGAATGGGTAAATCATTCTCCAACAACTCAAAAATCTTCGTCATGGTTTCGATACCATCTCAATAGTTGTGGTTTCATATTTGATCACAATAATCCCTTTGATCAAACCAGTAGTTTCTAATTCCGTTGTGGGAATTATTTTTGTCTCTAGTGTTAAACTCATGGGTTCTTTTAATTGGCTTGTAGGGAGTTAAAAATCAGTATGGACCCAAGTTTTCTTCTTTAGATTAGCTAGGTGAATGTCAAATGGATTTGGGTCACCCTGTGTAATGAAGACTTTCCCCAAATGTAGGAATCGACTTCCTAAAACAATGTGGAAGGAATCACCTTCATGCGATGTATCCAAGGACAACCGATAATCATATTATAGTTGGTTTCCTAGTCTATAATATAAAAATATGTAAGAACCATCTTGGGCCCTAGGGTAACTAGTAGCACTATGGTTCCAATCGATGTTTCCTTGAGGCTATCATACCCTCTCAGTGTGTTTCTTGTTGAAGAGAAATTGGTTTCTCTGTAGCCTAACTTCTGGAGAAATGAGAAGGGGAAAATGTTGATTGCTGCCCCATCATCAATCATTGTGCACTTTATGTAGTTGTTGTAAATCCAAATATGTAGATACATAGCCAAATCACCTTTGTGTGCCAACTCAACATCTGTGGGCATCTTACTGATGTCGGATATAAATGTGACATCTGTTTTGAGGTTCCCAGGAGGATGTAAATTGAATTCTAGGTGATTTATTTGTGCCTTTAAACACTAAAGGATGAAAAATATCCAACATTAAAAATGAGCCAAGATCTTACATTTATAGAGGAAATCAATGAGGGAAAAGAGGAGGAGGGAAATCTGATTTGAAAACTCAACCACTAGCCATTAATGCCTACAAATCCACCTATAATCTATCAAGTATGGTTCTCCATGTATGTTTGGCATGTTGGAGAAGGAAGGAAGGTAGATCGAATCAAATCTAGGTGGTTAAAGCAATCGGATCACATATTAATGACATGAAAGACATTTTCCAGCTCCTCACCTACCAAATCCCACTTGAAATTTGAATTTGAATGGCCTATCATGTATCCCATGTCGAAGCTTTCCAAAAAGTCTAGGAATGTAAGGATCTAAGAACTGGAATAGATGTTATGAATGTCAAAAGATATGCGGTGCTAACTAGACACGCAAAACATGTGGCATGTGTAGATTGGCTGAAGAAATGGCCAATTGTTGATTTGTTTTTCATTTCTGCCATGTGTCACACACTAGTTTTTACAATGATTCACTTCCCTAGTAGCGTGCTTTGATAGGTTGCATGTGATACACTCAAGGTTTGACAAATTTCCACGTGGCACAAAGAACATAGAAGAAGGCGTAAAGGCATTCACATAGAAGGATGAGGTGTGGGAGGGAAATAGAGGAAGGGTGCATGAAAATGTGGCATGCGCGGGAGAAATGGGGAAAATACCCAAGGAAGAACATATGGTCAAGGTGCAACTATTACAAGGTAATGTGTGAGGCACGTGAGAGGGCCATGTAGTTTAGCTGATTTTGATCAAATTTCCAAGACCCAATGCTTCCAATAAAGCAACTCTATGAGTAGGGGAGTTCTTCAACAAATCTAAGAAGGAGATGTGAGAAAAGGTCTTTGTTAAATCAGTGATCAAGTTGTAATCCCCCACCAATTTTAGAAGTGTTGGAACATCATCTAACACAGATGGGTAAATAGGAATGGGCTGCAAAGAGTAGTCTCAAGTTCTCGTAGTGGAATTTATTTGGGGTTCGGTTTCTAACTCTACTAGACCCATGATCTTATTTTTTTGGCAACCATCCAATGGAGGTGCTACTAATGGGTTTGACAAATTCAAAGCTTCATGATCATTTTTTCCCACTAGGTTACCCTTGTTTGTGTCGTTAGGGTCCAACTTACCATTGTTAGGACACATTGGAAGGGGATCATTAAATATCCTAAGTGGTGTGTTTTGAGGGGATACAGGCCCCATGTTAGTATTCTGAGTTGGCGCCATAGGATTCACTAAAAACATCTCAACAAAGAGTTGTCTTTGGTCTTCTGGTAGATGTTGAATGAATTTATTACAATCACAACATGTTCTAACATCATGCCCTTGAACCCTATGGAAGCTACAATACAGTCAAGATCATAATCCTAAGGTCTTTGGTTTGTGTTTTTTACGGTCCAAAGTTCTGGTTTTATTCAACTCTTGGTTATGTTAATTGAAGTTTGGAGGCCATTGCCCTTGATTTTGATATTAATTTTGGTATCAGTTTGGGTATTGGTTAGGGCCTTGAGCTCGGAATTGTTGTTGTTGGGGTGGAGGATGATTGAAATCCATTGCGTTGATCGTAGGAGTGAAGTTGTTACTACTCTGATTGTTACTTTTTTGTTGTTTTTGACATTATTTGTACTTGAGGTGTTAACAACATTTGGTTTCTTTGTTTGGTCTGTAACACCATCGGTTATAACACAATGGTTTTTGTTAAGGACCTTAGGTCCTTGGTTGTTGGGATAATTTGAAGTACCCTGATTAGGAGTGATCAACCTCTCATTTGAACTATAGGTCTTTCTACAATTATCTATTACTGCCTAATCAATGTGGAGAGTACCTTACAACACCTCATCCTAACTCATTAGGGGGACTTATGGACTTCTTCCTTCATTTTTTTGGTTGTCAAACTTGCACCCATGTCTCGATCTAGGAGAACCGAGTTGTTTGAGACAACAATGGAACCATCAACAAGTATGGGACCTTGCACGCTTGACACAAATCTCTGAGAAGGCCGGTTCCTCTACCTACTTCTACCACTAACACTACTCTTGATGCTAAGGAAACACTCTACTAACAACGCCAAGGACAAGAGATGGAAGGATAATAGAAATGAAAAATAAACTAAAATAAGTGATATCACCAGAAAGATTGGGATGAATACTATTTTTATGAGTGAAAATGAAGGATAAAACATGAGGGAAGGCTAGGCACGTGTAACACAAACCAAAAGCATTTACACCATTGATTTCATGAAACAAAACTAGAAAAGGAGTTGTAAGGAAATTAAAGTGACACAAAAAAACACACAATGTAAAATAAGGTAAGAAAGAAGAACATAAACATGTTAAGGTAGAAGGTAGCCAAAAATGATGTTTGTATTAATCTCAGAATGCATAGTCGATTCTGATGATTCTGAAAAGAGCTACAAGCGGGGATCGGGACATATAGGACTACTTTTATTCGGAAGGCGAAGAAGGTATACTCCTACAAACAATGCAAAATGTGCCCATTACATTTGTAGTACCTTTGCAATCAAAAGGAGCCAATTCAAGTAAATCAAAATTTCCTATAGTATCAATGCCCTATAATTCTAGCTCTCCTCTGAGAATGAGAGGATCTTTACTCAATATTGACCCATCCCTCATAGGTCAAGGTGCCAAGGAAAAGGCAGTATCAGAGTCCAAGCATTACAAAATATCATCAAAAAGGCCTAGAGTAACTATCCCATTAGAGAAGGATGTTGAAGAATGTGGCCCAAATTGCTCTGTCGACCATGATATGATGTTTTTGTATTGGCATGTTTCTTAGACCCCTTGGGCCAATAAAATCAGTTTTAGTTCTTTTAGAACTAAGGTAAAGGTTTTCTTCGTGAAAATGGAATGTTGGCTCCTGTCTTGGTTATATCGTATTGTGTACTTCTTTTCCTTTAAGGATTTGAGTTATAGGAAGTCTATTTTAGACTTATCCCTTTGTTCATCTCTTTCTTTCCTCTCTGAGTCTTTTGGGAAATGAATTACTTGTTATCTTAGTGGGAGTTGAGGCTATCTAACTGTCTCCTTGAATGATGAAAGGTAATAAAATGATGTTGCTCTTTGTTTCTTTCCCTTTCCCTAGATTTTGGGTGTTCATATAATTTGAACCCTACGTAAACCTCTATTTGGTTTTTGGTTTGAGTCATTAAGTAAACTAACCCTTGTCATTATAGGTTCTTGGTTACTTAATGTTCTCTTTTAATCATTCAAAGAGTTGTGAAGTTTGCAACCTTTCTCTCTCCTTCCTTTAATCTTCTTACATCTTGTGAAACTTTTCTAAGTTGTTGCCCTTCGTTGGTCTATTACGTTTATGCAACTTCTTGACTATTTGAGAAGACTAAAGTAGAATTTTGTTAGGGTAGTATAGCTGGTTTGAAAATATTTGGATGGATTATTGAGTTTGGTTTGAAAATATTTGGATGGATTATTGAGTTTGGTCTAAATTATAAATTTAACCATTCTACTCACTTAAAGTAATGATAGCCATGGTGTATCTTTTTTATGATTTGAGCGTTAACTCATTTTTCTAGTTAAAAGGAACATTACTTTTGATGAGGTTTGAAGTAGATTGTTTTGGCTTTTAACTTGAAATTGGTTCCTAATTCTGAGCTTGAATGTTAAGATACTGTAATAAGGGACACATTAAATGTTAGGATGATTTGGATTATCCTAACTTAATTCTTATGATTTTTAGATTTGATTGATGGAATCTCTGAATTTAGGATGAATGTAGGTTAATGAAATATTTGGATGTAAATTAATGTTTATAAAAGTTCCATTGTTAAGTTATGCCTAAAAGATAAATAGGTAGTTACCTTCTTGAGATAAACGAGTTTGAATGAGTTAGGAAATTAAAAATAAATATAAGAAAGTAATAATGAGGATCAATGAATGTTTATTTCTCTTAACTTACTATTTAAATTCTTTGATAAATGAAAATAGGAAGAAAGGATAAAGTTGTTTTATTTCATGACCTAACCTTGTTTTGATTTGAAGCATATCTGTTTCTTTCTTTTAATTGGAATTGTGATCTCCTTTTTGGTTGAGTCTTTCAATTTTTGATTTCTGGATTGTTTCATAACAACAAGGTTCTTTTTATGAAACGGTTAGCCAAAAGCACATCATTTTAATGATTTAGTGTTTATCATGCTCAGTTCAATGAACTGAGCCATGCTAGCAATTTTGCAGATGGACTACGAAAAATATGAAAGGAGAAAGACTTATTATAAGTTACATTTGTTTTATTAGGATACTGAATCTTTACTTTGAAAATAAAAGGGGTTTCATTGTTATGATGTACTTAATGAAAACAAAAGTTATAATGAGAAAGAATAGGTGATGTTGTTTGGCAATTTTTGATGTATAATCCATTTGGGCTTAGCAAATGTATCACTCTTCCCGATGAATAAAAGATGTTTGAATTCTATTAATACTTGTAGAAAGACTTTCTTGGCATGAATTGGGCTGAAATGATAAGTATTACTCTAATTAAGGAAGTTAGTTCACATACTTAAATATTATGTAATGGCTAGGGTAGAAGTCTAAGTTGTTGGTTGAATAAGTTTCTCTAGAAGAGATGCAACTTCTATAGTTAATAATCTCATGAAACTCTATCATTACAAAAGGGTTGTAATTAATTTACATGGATGTATGTGTTTTAACCTTGTTTATAATTCTACATATGTAATTTGAATATTTTTTTCCTTATTGGGCGTTAGCCCATGAAATGGGAAAAAGGGGAAAATCCCATGAGGGTATACATTAAGATTAAGTTATTAACTTACTTAGATGTAAATAAACATAAAGATGAATGGGTGCAAATGTGCTTCTATTATGAATATTTCCTTAATCTAAAAATGGAAATTAATTAGCTCAATCACCTATATTTCTAAAAAGAGACTTAATGTCCCTTTCAGTTGCAAGTGGTATCGGTAAAATGGTAAACTAATGCAAGAAAATAAATAGGTTGGGAAGAATATTTTATCTTCTTACCTACCTCAGATATAGTTATAAATTATAACCTGGTAGGTTAAAGAACCGCTTACATCATTAGGGATACCGACATTAAATTTTAATGAAGAATTTAATATAACATCAAATTCACTTAAGTTATGTTTATCTAGTTGAGGATACTCAGTTGGATGTTGACACATGCCAACTACAATGAAGTACCTTTATAACTACAAGAGTCATTACGAGGTTACTACGTTGCAATTGACATGTCTCAATACCCTTCGGAGTTTGTTCAACTAGACTAACATAAGTTCTTGACCTGATCATGATTCTTCCCTATGCAGGGATAGAAACATGACTTAGTGTCGAGTCAACCCTTGGTGACTTAGGATAACTAGACACACCTAATCGACGTAATTCAATTGAGTATTTCTATGTACCCTTAGTCACCATGGGCAAACCCCCACACTAGGGCATGTTGCTAACCTTATCTAGGGTTATAATTTGAATCGCGTGGAATGACAGAGATTAGTAAAGACCAATCTAGATAACAGATCAAGTGTAGTGAAGGACTTATTTTGTTTGATGAGTATGTCATCTAGGAATGCAAACATGATAAACATGTGTAAATATTTGGCCAAAGTATCACAAGTTGTTGGTTGTGTTGTCCTATGTCACTTAGTTTAAGAAGCAGATTTCAGATGAATATCAGTAACAAATATTTAGATAGGCTCTTAAACAAAACACTTGAATACCCCTAACATGGTAAAGAAACTAAGTATACTTCATATACACATTATTGAATAACATGAGATATCGGATTTCACCAAGTCAACTGCATATGGTTTTCTATTATGGGATAGTTTGGCATTTGAATGTGTGTTGTAAATTATGATTTAGAATAGAGGACATTGTCTAAAAAAATTCCTTGTTTCTAAAGTCTTGTTGTCACCCTAAAAATTCCCTCCTTTTTTAAAGACAAATTTACAATTTTTTTGAGTCAATGTCCTTTGGAAATGTTCAAGTAAAGAGAGGAATTTAAGAAAGTTAGAAAAATTCACTCTTTGGGGTCATTTTGAGTGTTCTAAAGTTAAATTAGGTATTATTTTCCCATGTGTCCCAAGTATCGTCATTCCTCAAGTTCACTTGATTTTCCGCTTTCTCGCATTACTTGTATATCAATTTTTTAGGTTTGCACATCTTTTGTGTCCCCATGTCCCATGGATTGTTTATGCTCTCGGACCTACTTTACCCACATCACTTACTCATCGGATAAATCAGCTCCATGCATTCCATATGTCCCCTTGACCGCCGCACCTCTGTTCGATGATTCACCGACTTACCCGCACTCCTCTCTAATCGGCTAAGTCAGACATTTTTGCCCACATCTCCCAAAGTCTTGTCGGGCCCTCTATTTGTTGATTTTCCAACTTTCCCGTATTAGCTTGTATATCAGTTAAATCAGCTCCGTGCATCTGCATGTCCCTTGGACCATTTGTGCTCTCTAAACCCACTTTTTCCACATTCTTCTTGGATTGGGTATATCGGCTCATTTCAGTCGTCCCACATGTCCCATGAACCGTCTGAGCCAAGTTTTCCGAATTTCCCGTATATCACTTTTTCAAGTCGGTGCGGGGTTATTTATTACACATTCATTATTTTCTCTCTCCATTCATTCCAATTCATGGCTATTTAAAGAGAGGTAACCATTCATTCATTTTCACACTTTCTCGCTCATTCCCTCCTGCTCACATTTACACAAATCAAGTCATTTCCTACATCTATGCTTCTATATTTTCCCTTGCAAGGATTATTTGAGATCATGGTAATACTCCATTGAAGGTTATCTTCTCTCTACCTCTGTCATGATGAAGATGTAGTATCAAGGGCATGAACACCTCTCCTCATTGGAAACCTCTATACCTGACATCGGTGATAGTGAAGCTCAACATCTAGACCTTGATGATTTTTGGAGCATACTTGGATGTGATAACCCTACTCCCATCGCTCAAATGATAAAAAAATAGTTTAATTGCATTTACAAGAGGTTTTTCTATCTCTGTTCAGAGTGCTTTGACACAGTGCTTGCTTATGGGGCTTGTTTCAATCCAAAATCCAAAGAAATTGTTGATGTACATGGTGAAGTAGTTGCGTGACTAGATTCCAAAGCTATTTGTGTTGCCTTGTGCATCCCAATAGTGGAAGGGGCCAATACTCTCACCCTTTCTCAAGCATAAGCACTATTTGACTAGGATAGTGAGAGATATAAGGCTAGGGTAGCTAAATCATGGTTGAAGAACCCTAAAAAGGGAGCATCCAAACTTTCTAAATCATTTTTCAGGGTTGATTTCAATGAAGAACTTTCAGACATCATCACTCTTCTTGGCTAGGATCATGGGAATGCCTTCTACAAATGAATTTCATTTTTAGATGTGTCCCTATATCAACATCATTTGTGAGGGAAGAAGAATCTAAATTGGGGTGAGATAATCTGTGAAAACCTAACAGAGCAGCTGGTTAACATTTAGAGAACAAATACCTTCCACATGTCCTCTTATCTCATGTACACTATTGCAACATCTAGGGAATGGCTTGGCTTCTATTTTGTTGAGGATAGAAGGATGACCCTATATATGAATATTTTCCCTAATTAACTCTCAAAGTGTGCAATCATAATTTCAGGATATTCAACGATGCGTTCACCATGTACATTGTGAGGCTTTTGGAAGGAAATATTGCTCAGATATTTTCTAAGGAAGCAAAGACTTTGATCTTTAAATATGGGAGTTTCTTCACTCAATTCAGAAATTTTTCATATCTTAGGCTAGTTGGTTTTGATAGTTCCCCTCTAAAGCTTCCTATGTTCTACAATGATAAAATGGCCCTGGTTGAAATTTGCAGGCAATTGGACAAACTTCATCAAACTTGCAAAGATAAAAATATTGTTGGCATTCATTTCCCTATCACCTTGGGAAATTATACATGTAAAACAACCCTCGATGCTCAAAACATTGATAGAACCATTGTTCCTCTTACTCTTCATCATTTCAAGTCTCGAACTTGCTTTGATATCAAGGGATATATTGCTAAGAATCTCATATTAGGTTTCATTCACTTTGTTGATACTGAAGATTATTGGGCTGATTGTGTAGATGACTTTGAGGCTAGGAGAAGGTATTTTGGTAGACTTTCTCTTCAACAAATTATAGATTTCAATCTCTACAAAGTACCTAAAAACTAAGAGGATGATGATGAAGACCTGTAATCTATTGAATATGAGAGGACCATCAAACACTCTCCTCTTGAAACCATTGATTGGTTTGTAAAAGAGCAGGATGATTTGAAAGAGGTGATCAACCCGGTTTTAGTGAGAACCAAGCTCTGGTTTGATAAGAAGATGCAGAACTTCAGGATGAATAGAGCTAGGTCTTCTTCACAAGAAACTTCCTCTCCTAGGAAAGAAGAACCTACACTCGATGTTGAGATGCCTGAGCAATCCACTCCTTCCTCTTCACAAGGTATACATGAAGAAAGGAAATTCTATCAAGAAACAAAAATGATTGAGGAAATGGAGGATTTTTCTTTAGAGCGAGTCCACAGTTCCTTGAGTTAGAATATGTCATTGTTTTGAGTGAGGATAATAGTGAAGAACTGAAGGAAGAGGAAGAAACCCCTATCAACACTATTGAGATGGAGAATAAGGGCCAAATGTCTAAATCTCTAGGTTTGGTGGACTCTTCTTCTAAGGAAATTCTTGAGAGCATGCCAACCTCTCCATTAGAAAATCATGGTACAAACATTGAGTGCGATGAGTACACTTACACTCGGACCCATTGACTCCTTCTACCTCTTCCTCCTCCTTTTCTTGGGTTCATCCTTTTGTTGATAGTAGGAAAAGGAAGTCCACCTCTCAAATTGTAGTTCCCAAGTTTGATGTTGTGGCAATCCTTTCTCGTACTACTCCCCTCCTCCAAAAAGAGAGAAAAGATGGCCTCAAGATAGTGTCAGATTTAAAGGGTCAACAATTCATGGAGATGCAAATCCTAGGGTGGATAAAGAAGAGAAACAAATTTTAGTGTCTGATTTGGAACTTACAAGGATTCCACTTGGGGATTTTACACCTGAAAGTGAGGTCCACAATCTCAGAGAGATTGTGACCAAGGTCATTGAATGAGTAGAGAAGGGAAAACAAACTATGGAGCAATTGGAAGAACATAATCAGGTTCTCTCAGATTTTATAAAATCCCTGTTGGAAAAGATAAGGTGTTGGATCCAACTCCATTAACCACTCTTCCTCCTCCCTTAGTTCTCAGCAAGGATGAAATTCAGACCATCAAGGATATTCACAAACATGTCACTTATGGAAAGGCCATCGAATCACTAGTTGATGATATGACAGTGGCTAGATTGAACTTCATTGAGGAGGCCTTCAAGTCACATGAGAAGGTATCCAAATTATAGTTGAAATTCAGCACAACACTCAGTGGCTTGGAGAAAGAACTAAAGCTATGGTGTGAATGCATCCAAGATCTTCATTTGATGAGCAAGATAGATGAGAATATTTTATTGGCAAGCAAAGTGTTTGATGAAGCCAAGAATAACCTATCAAGATCTTGGGTTTTCAGTATTGATTGGAAGATCAAGGTTTTGGAAGAAGCAGTGGGAGAACTAAAAAATATGTGGTAGAAAGGAGAAGCTTTCAAGACTTGTGTTTTGTCTGCTTTCCAAGATATTCATTGTCAAATCCAGAATGAAGCCTCAGGTAATCAGTTTTCCTTATAGAAATTAAGGCCCAGTTCAACACCTTCATCAAAGAGGATCTTTTCAAGGAAGAGTCAATGTCTAAAGAGAAGATGAAATATGTCTTCTCTCTCCAATCAGCTATCACTGAGGAAAACAAAGAGTTTCTGGAAAACACAGAGTTTGAGAAGGATATGGAGAAGTGTCTTGGCATGTGGACCCATGCCACTTCTAACACTACCATCCCAAAGTGCATGGAGATAGCTGAAGCATTGAAAAGATTTAGGCATCGGATTCTTAAGACAGTTGGTCCCTCTAAACCTTCTTTGGATGTTTCTGCTCCGAGTCCTAAGTCACTTCTTTTATTTTGGGGTTTTAAAACCCATGATGTAATACTTGATTAAAGACATTCTATTAATGTATTTTTTAAGAAGTCTTTAATCTTTAGTTTAAAAAAGTGTAACCAAATATAACTATCTTGTAAGCTATTTAATGGGATCTTCATGCCATTGTTAAGGGTTGGACCCTGATACTCTTGAAATGTAATAGATTTGAAAGTAATCAATACAGAAGTTTTTCCTTGTCTCTTATTTCCATCTACTATCCTTTCTTCTCCTATCTGAAATTTATGAATCATCAATCTTTCATATTAAGAAACTTTGCATTCTTGTGATATGATTTCTAGAACTTTGTGTCTATGGAATAATATCAAATATTGCCAATGTGAATGATTCCATTACTGTATCTCTTTTGCTAAAGTACACATAAGGTTATATTCTACTATCTATATTACCTGAAAGTATTGTTGTGTTCTTCCCTTTCAGTTTTCTTGTTCTTCTATTTCTATGTATTGATAATCTTTATTGGCATAAAACATTTCAAAGTATCAGAGTCCTCATTAATATGAAAGTTGTATATTTTTATATAAGCTTTGCTTGCTCACTTTCAATAAGGGAACCTCTCCCATAAAGAGGAGGGACTTGTTGTCCCCTGACTGTTGATTACTAAAGTACTAATTCAAAAACCAACAATTTTGGCGACTCTACTGGGGATTTCATTTCAACATATCCCTTTTGAATAACTTCAAGACCATTTTTCGGTCTGGCGACTCTAAGATATACACATAGTAAGAAAGATCTAGGAGTAGAAGATTCTCATTTTCAACTTCTAGAGCAACAAAACTTTCCTCTTCCTTCAAAAAAGGAACAGAAGAACTCGTTCTGCGAGAACACCTCCTGCTAAAAGCAAGATTTCTAAGAACAACAGTCCTCAAGATCAACTCAGTCCTAATCTCCGTGCTCTAGTACTTTTTGGAGTTATAGTTCCCCTTCAGTCAATATTTCCAAAGATGGCAGCACCTTTGCCTTGGGGACAACAGGTTGGGCCTCTTGCTCTTCCTCAACCATTGCATGAGTTACCCAGGGTAATAGGAAAAGTTTTCCTAAATTACGGGTGATGGGAAAGTACACCCAGATGAACACATTACAACTTTCATTGTTGCATGTGGGATTCTTGGGGTTGAGCATGAAGATGTTTCTATTAGGCTCTTCATGGAAACATTGCAAGACAATGCTACTGATTGGTTCTATCACCTTCTTATTGGGTCGGTTACTGATTGGAATACTATGACAACTCATTTTGAGCAATGTTTTAAACTTGTTGAAGATGTGCATGCTCTCTTGGCTCAAATTTCTCATATCAAAAAGGAGCCACACGAGCCCATGAGGGATTTTGTGGCTAAATTTAACAAACTGATTCATAAGATTCCACAGAACACCCATCCTGTAGATCAAATCCAAAAGTGATTTTTCCTCAATGCTCAGTTGCCTAAAGTAAGTTATGCACTAAGGAGGGATAATCTTTTGACCTTGGATGCAATCAATGATTGGCTATCAGTGTTGAAGATGATCTAATAATGTCTAGAAAATTGAAAAGAGAGTCCTCCAAATCTAAAGCATCTTCCTCTTCCTCCCTAGGAGCCAATTCTGATCAGTTAGTGCAGAAGTTGGCAAATGATCTTATTGCTATCAAGAAGCAATTGGCTCAACATGCTCCTTACCAAGATATTCCAAGAAAGAATTTTCAGCCTAGGAACCATTTTCCCTCTTCTCAGACTAGATTGGCTATTGAAGGCCCACCCATCAAGGTTCCAGTCAATGCAACTTGTGAAGTTCAAGAACCTAATGATGAAGAGGAGAATGAAGACTATGAAGAGCCTAAAGAAGAAGTTTAATGAAGAACAAGAAGAGCTTGGTGAGTCTCAAGTTCATTTCCTCACCACTGAAGGTATAGATGATGAAGATGAATATGATGAAGTAGTGGCAGATATGAATAGTGAGTCATATGTTGTTATGACTCGAGAGAAATGAACAAGAAGGAAAAAGTGGTACAACCTTCTAAAAAATCTAAGAAGTTCCTATAACTATTCCAGTAGTTGCAAGAAGAGGATCCCTATTCCCACTACCTCCACACAAAAGGTGAGTAATGCTAATTCTTCTCCTTCTATCTCCACTTCTAGAACTTCTTGTCCTTCAACTCCTAAACCTGATAAGCCCAAAGTTCCCCTCATTCCTAGTAATGATGCCCCATCCACCTCTAGATCTTTTGATATCATTGACCACATCAAGAAGACAAAGATCCAAATCTCAGAGGTAGAATTTTACCAAACTCATCCAAATGCTTTTGCTAAAGTGTAAAATTTATCAATTCCAAATCCAAAACTTCACCCAATACTTCTAAAGGTCTATTACCTACTCCCTCCTCCTCATCTCAACCAAGTCTTGTGGTTATAGTCTCTTCACCTAATGAGAAGATTAAACCATTCTATGTAATGCTTCTCATAGCTGGCCACAAACTCAGTAATTGTGTTATTGACTCAAGAGCATCGAGAAAATGTGATGCCTACAAAATTAGCTCATGCTTTGGGCTCTGACTCTAACATGTACATTTGGTTCCTGCTATTCCATGGAAAGTAGAGAAGTACCATTGGTTGGAAGAATCAAAGATGCACAAGTGGATTTCGCTACTTTTCCAGAGAAAAGGGTCAAAGCCACTATTTTAGTGGTTGACATTCCTCCCTCATATGGTATGTTACTAAGTAGAAATTTTTGTAGAGAAGTGGGAGGTGAAATCCAAATGGACTGGTCACATGCCTTAATCTTGGTCAATGGAAAAATGAAAAATCTTCTACCAAAAAGACATAGATTAAGTACATTGTGCAAAAGATTGATGATCCAAAAGCACAAATACTCTATGAAGATATAGGGCATGGTAACTATATGATCATGTCAGAAGATGAGGCAAAACTTCCTAAGGGAGTAATTCACAATCCTAATGGCATTTGGACCTTGGAGTTTGATGGAAGTTGCTCTTCAACTAGTTTTGGAGCTGGCATGGTGTTAATCTCTCTAGAAGAGAAGATTCATCCATTTTCATTTAAGATTTATTTTGAAAATACAAACAACACAGCTAAATATGAGGCTCTCATCCTTAGATTGAACATGGCAAAAGAAATGGGAGTGAAGAATATTTGTGCTCGTGGTGATGTAGAGTTAATTGTGAAATAGTCAGGGATCTTTTTCAAGTCAAGAATAGGAGATTGAAACATTATAGAAGTCTTTTGCAGGGACTCCATTGAATTTCTTGATGCTTTCTCAATTGAAGTTGTCCCAAGAGAAAGGAATACTAGATCGACTCTCTGGCTATTTTAGGATCTTTGTTGATTCCTCATCTAGATTTTTCTCAAGAAAAATTTACCATTGAAATGATTCATAGGCCTAGTGTGTTGATAATGCAAGCAACTGGAAAGTTTTCAATGATGATCAACACTTGCTCTCTTTCTTGGAGCTTAAGGATAACTTCAATCAATTATATTTTGAAGGAAGTGAGACTCTTCCTAGAGAATATGTGCCCTCTAATGAAGATGATATTAAGGAAGAAATGGATTAGGATGGTCTGTATCAAATTGAAAGGTAACAAGATTCCCAAAGGGTTGGTGAGTTTAGAGGATCTATTTGATAAGCATGATAGGTACATCAAATCTAAATATTCTCAAAGATATCGTCAATCTTCGAGTATGAGAAGGTTAATATTGGAAGTAATGATGAACCCAAGATGGTGAATATTGGGAAATGTTGCACTCAAGAAGAAAGGAAGAAACAAGTGAACCTATTAAAAGGTATGCTGACATTCTTTCCTATTCATATGATGATCTCAAATATTTTCAACCAAAGGAGATGCAACACTATATTCCTCTAAGACCTGGGATTAAACCTTTCAAACATAAGCAAAGGAATACAATCCCAAGATTGTTGATACCATTTTTCAAGAGATTCAAAAATTACTCAAAGCAAAGATCATTTTCCCTATACATCATTCAACATGGATTGCCAACATTGTGCCAGTAAGAAAGAAGAATGGTGAGATTTGTATTTGTGTGGATTTCAGGAATTTAAATTAGGCCTCTCTAAAAGACAACTACCCTCTCCCCATGATGGATCAAGTTTTGTAGGTTATCATAGGCTCTAAGATGTTTTCCATGCTGGATGGATTCTCTGGATACAATCAAGTGGAAGTTAGTACCCCAGATCAACACAAGACTACTTTTACTACTCCTTGGGGCACCTTTTCCTACAAGAGGATGCCATTTGGTCTTATCAATGTTGGTGCCACTTTCCAAAGGGAAATGGACTTAGATTTTGGTAGTCTCAAGGAAAATTCATTGTTTTATACCTTGATGATTTGACTGTTTTCTCCAAAACAAGGGCAGATCACTTTCAACATCTTGAAATAGTCCTTCAAAAATGTAGAGAACATGGAGTATCTCTTAATCCTAAGAATTCTGTATTTTGTGTTACCAAAGGCAAGTTGTTGGGACATATTGTCTCCAAAGAAGGAATCAAGATAGATCTAGAAAGAGTTTAGGCAATTCAATAGATTCCTCTTCCCACAAGCAAAAAGGGTGTTCATTCTTTCTTTGGTAAGATAAATTTCTTGAGGAGATTCATCCCATACTTTATAGAACTGACTATGAGCATTGCTCAAATGATGAAAGGGAAGAAACCTTCGGTTGGACTCTTGAAGGAAAAGAATATTTTGAAGGTATCAAGAAAGCTATTGCTAAAACTCCCATCCTAGCATGTCCTGATTTCAACAAAGATTTCATTATCTATTGCTATGCTACTGAGAATACTTTGGCCACTATACTAACTCAGAAAGACTCTGAGAATCATGAACTTCCAATTTCCTTCATGAGATATGTTCTAAAATCTCATGAACTAAAGTATACTTTGATGGAGAAACATGCTTTTGCAGTAGTCAAAGTTGTCAAGAAGTTTCATTTTTATATCCTTAATTCTCACTCTATTGTATTTGTACCTGATACAACTATTAATTCTATTCTTACACAACAGGAGTTTGGAACTAAGTGAGGAAATTGGGTGGAAAAGGTTTAGGAATATGACCTTGATATCAAACCAACAAAGATAGTCTACGGTAAAGGAAAGGCTTATGTGAACTCATTGTTGAAGGAGCTGATGAAGAATTGTCCACAGAAGTCATTGATGTTCTTGTTGTCCTCTTTCTCAGTTCAACAGATGAGTGGTATGTTGATATTGCACATTTTATTACTTATGGAGAATGTCCATCTCACTTAAGTGCCAAGGAAAAGAGAGCTATTAAGCTAAGGTCTGCATAGTATGTATTATGGGAAAATGATTTATTCAAGCGAGGCATTGATGGAAGATTCCTTAAATGTGTGGACAAAGAGCAATAGAAGAAGTTGTTTATAGATTTTCATGATCAAGCCTATGGAGGGAATTTCTCTTCTTTGTCACTACTCACAAACTCCTTCGTGTAGGATACTATTGGCCTACATTGTTTCGAGATGCATCAAAATGGGTAGGAAAGTGTGAAGCTTGTCAGAATTTTGTTGGAAGACCTAAGTTGGCTGCTTTACCACTCAAACCAATAGTTATTGATGAACCTTTTCAACAATGGGGATTGGATTTTATTAGAACTCTCAACCCACCTTCCAGTGTTGGACACACTCACATGCTAACTACTACAAATTACTTCACAAAGTGGGTAGAAGCTATTCCAGTCAAAAGTACTACTTCAGAGGTGGTGTGTAATTTTATCAAAGAGAACATCTTGATAAGGTTTGGAGTGCCAAAAAAAATTGTGACTGATAATGCTTCTAATTTTTCTTCTTCCGAGATGATGGATTTTTCTATGGCTATGGAATTTCCCTTTCTCATTCTTCATATTATTACCCCCAAGGGAATGGACAAGTGGAATCAACAAATAAAAATTTGGTAACCATCATTCGAAGCTTGTCAATGAATCTCAAAGGAATTGGCACAAGAAGCTCTATGATGCCCTCTGGGCAGATAGAATTACACCCAAAAGAGCAATTAGAATGTCTCTGTTTTAGGTGGTGTATGGTGTTGAAGCTCAACTACCAGTAATAGTTGAATTACTAGCCTTGCACTTGATGAAGGCTATTGAGGATTCAAGTTTCATCAGCTCCTTGGACAAGAGGATCATGTATCTCCAAAAACTAAATGAAGATAGGATGCAAGTCTTTGATAGGATCTCTACTCATCAACAGAAGGTGAAAGATTTGTTTGACAAAAAAGACCAGACCAAATATTTTCAAGTAGGAGACATTGTTTTATTATGGGACAAAAGGCATGAGCCTCGTGGAAGCCATGGTAAGTTTGATTCTCTTTGGCTTGGTCCTTTCAAGATAAGACACTTTGCTAGAGAAAATTATTTCTATTTGAATTACATGGATGGATCTCCTCTCCCACTTCCTTACAGTGGGTAAATATTTGAAGTTGTTCAAGTCCTAGGTGATTAGGTAGTTCCTTTTGTATATTGTGTGTAGTGTCTTGTTTTTGGTCTTTCCCTTGTGTCCCTGTTCCTTTTCCCATTTTGTGTGTTATCTCTGTGTTGTTTTGCCTTTGACTCTATTTTCCCAATGGATAAGGCACTAGTCTATTTTCCCAGGGTTTTTCTTATGGTTCTTGATCTTGCCTCATTCTTCTGTCCTAGTCAAGTCATCCCCAGAAAGAGCCAATGTTGTCACCCTAAAAATTCCCTCCTTTTCAAAGACAAATTTCAAAAAATTTGAGTTAGTGTCCTTTGGAAATGTTCTGGTAAAGGGAGAAATTCAAAAAGTTAGAAAATTTCACTCTTTGGGGTCATTTTGAGTGTTCTGCGGCTTAAATCGAAATTTTTGTCCCATATGTCCCAAGTACCGCTGGACCTCCAGTTCACCGATTTGCCTCTTTCTACACATTACTTGTATATTGATTTTTCGGAAACGTTTTTGTGTCCCCATGTCCCATGGATTATTCTTGCTATCAAGACCCGCTTTACCAACATCACTTACTCATTGACTAAATCGGATCTACACATCCCATATGTCCCTTGGACCACTTTGGACCTCTTGTTTTCGATTCTCAACTCACCCGCACTCCTCTCTAATCGGCTAAGTCGGACATTTTTTCCCCGCTTGTCCCAATCTTCATGGGCCCTCTTTCACCAATTTTATGACTTTCCCACATTACCTTTTATATCGGATAAATTGGCTCCATGCATCCCACATGTCCCTTGGACCATTTGTGCTCTCTAAACCTACTTTTTGCATTCTTCTTGGATCGGGTATATCGGCTCCACGCATCCCACATGTCCCATGAACCGTCTGGGCCAAGTTTTTCTTAATTTCCCGCATATCACTTTTTTGAGTCGGCATAAGGTTATTTATTGCACATTCATTATTTTCTCTCTCCATTCATTCCAATTCATGTCTATTTAAAGAGAGGTAATTGTTCATTCAATTTCACACTTGCTCATTCATTCTCTCCTGCTCACATTTGCACAAATCAAGTCATTTCCCGCATCTGTACTTATGTATTTTCTCTTGCAGGGATTATTTGAGATCGTGGTAATACTCCATTAAAGGTTATCTTCTCTCTACCTCTATCATGATGAAGATGTAGTATCAAGGGCACAAACATCTCTCCTCGTTGGAAACCTCTATACCTGACATCGGTGATAGTGAAGCTTGACATCTAGACCTTGATGATTTTTGGAGTAGAATTGGATGTGATAACCCTACTCCCATCACTCAAATGATAAAAAATAGTGGGATTGCATTCGTAGGTGGTTTTCCTATCTCTATTCAGTGTGCTTGACACCATGCTTGCTTGTGGGGCTTGTTTCAATCTAGAATCCAAAGAGATCGTTGATGTACATGGTGAAGTAGTTGCGTGACTAGATTTTGAAGCTATCATGTTGCCTTGTACATCCCAATAGTGGAAGGGGCCAATACTCTCACCCTTTCTCAAGAACAAACACTATTTGAACAAGATAATGAGAGATATAAGGCTAGGGTAGCTAAATAATGGTTAAAGAACCCTAAAAAGGGAGCATCCAGACTTTCTAAATCATTGTTTAGGGTTTATTTCAATGAAGAACTTTTATACATCATCACTCTTCTGGATAGGATCATGGGAATTCCTTCTACAAATGAATTCCATTTTTGGATGTGTCCCTATATCAACATCATTTATGAGGGGAAGCAGAATCTGAATTAGGGTGAGATAATATGTGAAAACCTAACAGTAGTAGTTAAACATTTAGAAAAAAATGCCTTCCACATGTCCTCTTATCTCATGTACACTATTACAGCATCTAGGGAATGGCTTGGCTTCTCTTTTGTTGAGGATAAGAAGGATGCTCCTATATATGAGTATTGTCCCCAATTCACTCTCAAAGTTAGCAATCATCATTTCAGGAGAGTCAATGATGCCTTCACCATGTACATTGTGAGGCTTTTGGAAGGAAATACTGCTCGAGAGATTTTCTAAGGAAGCAAAGACCTTGATCTTTGAATATGGGAGTTTCTTCACTCAATTCAGAAAGTTTTCATATCTTAGGCTAGCTAGTTTTGACGGTTCCCCTCTAAAGCTTCCTATGTTTTGCAATGATAAAATGGCCTGGTTGAAATTTTTAGGAAATTGGAAAAACTTCATCGGACTTGCAAAGATAAAAATATTGTTGGCATTTGTTTCCCTATCACCTTGGGAAATTATACATGCAGAACAACCCTCGATGCTCAGAATATTGATAGAACCATTGTTCCTCTTACTCTTCATCATTTCAAGTCTCGAACTTACTTTGATATCAAGGGATATATTGCTAAGAATCTCATATTATGTTTCATTCACTTTTTTGATATTGAAGATTATTGGGTTGATTGTGTAGATGAATTTGAGGCCAGGAGAAGGTATTTTGGAGAACTTTCTCTTCAAAAATTAAATATTTCCATATCTACAAAGTACTTGAAAAACTCCAAGATGATGATGAAGACCTGCAATCTATTGATTATGAGAGGACCATCAAACACTCTCCTCTTGAAACCATTGATTGGTTTGTAAAAGAGCAGGATGATTTGAAGGAGGTGATCAACCTGGTTTGATAAAAGATGTAGACCTTTAGGATGAATAGAGGTAGGTCTTCTTCGCAAGAAACTTCCTCTACTAGGAAAGAAAAACATACACTTGACGTTGAGATGCCCAAGAAATAAACTCCTTCCTCTTCAACCAAGGTATACATGAAGAAAGGAAAGTCTGTCAAGTAAGAGAAAATGATTGAGGAAATGGAGGAATTTTCTTTGGAGCAGTCATAGGTTCCTACATAGTCAGAAGATGTCATTGTTTTGAGTGAGGATAATAGTGAAGAACTGAAGGAAGGAGAAGAAACCCTATCAAAACTACTGAGATGGAGAATAAGGTCCAAATGTATGAATCTCTAGATTTTGTGGACTCTTCTTCCAAGGAGATTCTGAGAGCATATAAACCTCTCCATTATAAACCTCTATGGTAAAAACATTGAGTGTGATGAGTACACTTTCACTCGGACCCATTTCTCCTTTTACATCTTCCTCCTCCTTTGTTTGGGTTTAACCTTTCATTGATAGTAGGAAAAGGAAGTCCACTTCTCCCAAATTTTGGTAGCCTTGCTTGATACTACTCCCCTCCTCGAACAAAGAGAGAAAAGATGACCTCAAGGATAGTGTCAGATTTAAAGGGTCAACAATTCATGGAGATTGCAAATACTAGGGTGGATAAAGAAGAGAAAACCTTTTAGTGTCAGTTTTTGAACTCACAAGAGGATTCCACTTGGGAGTCTATGCCTAAAAGTGAGGTCCAAAATCTCGAGAGAGAATGTGACCAGGTCATTGAACAAATGGAGAGTAAGTAAAACAGGACTATGGAGAAATTGGAAGAACATAATCATTCTCTCGAGATTTTATAAAATCCCTTTTGGAAAAAGATAAGGTTTTGGATCCAACTCCATTAACCACTCTTCCTCCTCCCTTATTTCTCAAGGTTGAAATGAAATTTAGACCATCAAGGATATTCACAAACATGTCACTTATGAGAAGGTATCCAAATCACAATTGAAATTCAAATTCACAACACTTCATTGAGAGGCTTGGAGAAAGAACTAAAGCTATGGTGTGAATGCATCAATATATTCGTTTGATGAGCAAATAGATGGACATGATTTTATTGGCAAGCAAAGTGTTTGATGAAGCAAAGAAAAACCTATCAAGATCCTAGGTTTTCAGTATTGATTGGAAGATCAAGGTTTTAGAGGAAGCAATGAGAGAACTAAAAATATGTGGTAGAAAGGAGAATCTTTCAAGATTTGTGTTATGTCTTCTTTCCAAGATATTCATTGTCAAATGTAGAATGAATCCTTAGGTAATCAGTTTTCTTACTAGAAATTAAGGCCCATTTCAACACCTTCATCATATAGGATCTTTTCAAGGAAGATTCAATGTCTAAAGAGAAGATGAAATATGTTTTCTCTCTCCAATCAGTTATCACTAAGGTAAACAAAGAGATTCTGGAAAACACAGAGTTTGAGAAGGATATGGAGAAGTGTCTTGGCATGTGGACTCATGCCACTTCCAACACTACCATCCCAAAGTGTATGGAGATAGCTGAAGCATTGAAAATATTTAGCCATCATATTCTTAAGACATTTGGTCCCTCTAAACCTTCTTCAATGTTGTGCTTCCCGAGTCCTAAGTCACTTCTTTTATTTTGGGGTTTTAAAACCCATGATGTAATACTTGATTAAAGACATTCTATTAATGTATTTGTTAAGAAGTTTTTAATCTTTAGTTTAAAAGAAGTCTATAACCGAATATAATTGTCTTGTAAGCTATTTAATGGGCTCTTCATGCCATTGTTAAGGGTGGACCTTGATACTCTTGAAATGTAATATATTTGAAAGTAATCAGGAAAAAAGTTTTTCCTTGCCTCATATTTCCATATGCTATCCTTTCTTCTCCTATATAAAATTTATGAATCATTAATCTTTCATATGAAGAAACTTTGCATTCTTATGATATGATTTCTATAAATTTGTGTCTATGGAATAATATCAGATATTGCCAATGTGAATGATTCCGTTATGTATCTCTTTTACTAAGAGTACACATAAGGTTATACTCTACTATCCATATTACCTAAAAGTACTATTGTGTTCTTCCCTTTCAGTTTTCTTGTTCTTCTATTTCTATGTATTGATAATCTTTATTGGCATAAAACATTTCAAAGTATCAGGAGTCCTCATTAATATAAATTTGTATATAAGCTTTGCTTCTACGCTTTCAATAAGGGAACGTCTCCCATAAAGATGAGGGACTTGCTTGCCCCTTGACTATTGATTACTAAAGTATTAATTCAAAACCAAAAATTATTAAAATGGGAATGTTACATCTTTGTATCAGAGCTGAAGGTTGCAACTCTTGGACCTATTGAGTCCATAAATCTGATAAAAACTTAACTTTTCTTGTAACAAAAAAATGGTTAGAACAAGGGGAGATGATATAAATAACCCACCAAGAGATAATATCCTTGCTTCCTGTTGGACACAAGAGACCATATGATTGTACTTGAACAACAAGTAATGGGTAATGAGGAGGAAGAAGATGTTGGTAATAACAATCAGCCACCTCCTGAGGATAATGTCAATATTGGGAATCAAGGAGTTGATAATAACAATGCTACAAATGTTAATGCTAATGTACCCAATCAACCTGAAAATAAAAAGGAAAGGTTAGCAATTGAACTCACAAATGATATAAAAAGGATAAGTCCACCTAAGTTTGATGGCACCACCTTGGGAGATGGAGCTGAGAACTGGCTCAGTGAAATGGAGAAGTACTTTGCAATAAGGAACTTCTCAGAGGAAACAAAGGCAGTATGGGGAGCTTATCAACTTTCCCATGAGGCATCTTCCTGGTGGGATAGCCACAAGGCTGAATTGAATATTGATGAATCAAGCATCACATGGGATCAATTTAAAAACTATTTTAGGAAATGATGGCTACCACAACTTTATTATGATCAAAAGATGATTGAATTTTAGAACTTAACTCAAGGAAAGTTAAGTGTAACAGAGTAATGGGAGAGGTTTACTAAAATCCTCAAGTATATACCTTAGTATCAAACTGACGAGAAGTTCAGGATACAAAAATTCATTATGGGATTAAATCCTATCATAGGGGGAGAAGTAGATGTTCACAGCCCAACCACCATGGAAGGGGTTGTAGAAAAATTCATTAGGTAGGAACATAAATTAAAAGAAATATCTACACAAAAGGAGGAAATAAGGAAGATAATTACTAATTCTTCTTCATCTCTTGCACCCAAAAAGGGGGCATGGAAGAAGTTTGGTACTAAAAATAAATTTGTTGTGGATAATAACAAGAAAACAACAACAAATAAACATGTTGCTAATGTTTAAAACAATTTTGTTAAGAACAATAATAATGGAAAGTCCTATGGGGATAGAACAATAACTTTAAGGCTATAAATAATTTTGAACCTAAATGAGGACTGTAGGAGGTCACATTACTGATTATAGTAAGGATCATTATGCAAATCAGTTCCCTCTAAAGAAGGATGACAGCAATTAGTAGCATAAGATACATGCTGCAATAGTTTATAAACAAGTTGAAAAGTAAGTTACGCCTATAGAAGTGCCAGGTAAGTTATTTGGTATACCTGTTACTATACTTTTTGATATTGGAGCTATTGAATTCTTTATTTCTACTAAATTAGCTTCAAAAATAAAAAGAAAATATGGAAAAATGGATAAATCTTGGGTTGTACATTATGGGAATAATGTTGTCCACATAGTTAGTAAGTGTCTTTTTGGATCAATCCTAGATTTACCTAGTTTTTCTACAGAAGTTGATCTTTATGTTGCTCCTTAAGGGTCTTATGGTGTGACTATAGGTTTTAACTATCTTGCCAAACATAAAGAAAATGTTGATTGTTTTGAAAAACATATTAGTTGTCTTGATGATCTACAGAAAAAAACAGACATCTAAGGGATAAAACATGATATTTCAGTCAGAAAATTATCATCCATGTAGCTTAAAAAGGCCAAAAATAAAGGTTGCACCTTGTATGTAGTAAAAATTTCTGAAACAACTAAAGGGGATAGTGATTTCTTGGAAAAATATTTGTTGTTACAAAATTTCAGCGATGTGTTTCTGAAATAACTACTTGGTCTTCCACCCAAACGGGAGTTTGATTTCACAATTGAGATCAAGTGGGAACCGAACCTATTTCCAAGGCACCGTATCAAATGAATACCATTGAACTGGTAGAGCTTAAGGCACAATTACAAGAACTGTTGTCTAAAGGTTTGATAAGACCAAGTGTCTCACCTTAGGGAGCACCGATAATTTTTGTGAAAAGAAAGATGGAACACTTAGGTTGTGTATTGATTATAGGATGTTAAACAAAGAAACAATAAAAATAGATATCCACTTCCTAGAATTGATGATCTGTTTGATCAAATGTGTGGTGCATCAATATATTCTAAGATAGATCTTTGATCTAGATATCATCAATTAAGAATCAAAGATGAATATATTCATAAAACAACCTTTAGGAAAAGGTACGGGCATTATGAATTCACAATTTTACCTTTTGGTTTGACAAATGCACCTGTAAATTTTATGAATTTAATGAATAATATCTTTCAATAATACCTGGAAAAATTTGTGCTTGTATTCTTGGATGATATTCTCATATATTCTAAAAGCATCGATGAGCATCATGAGCATTTGAAGATAGTTCTCAAAATATTAAGAAAAATAAGATTGTATGGTAATTTGTCCAAATGTTCTTTCTATGAGACATAAGTACACTATCTAGGACATGTTATAAGTAAATATGGAATAGTTGTTGATCCATCAAAGATTGTCGCTATAACTGACTGGCATGCACCTAAGAATGTACATGAAGTCAGAAGCTTCATGGGTCTTGCTGGTTATTATAGAAAATTTGTTAAGGACTTTTCAAAGGTTGTTGCACCAATAACTTCATTACAAAAGAAAGATAAGAAATTTGAGTGGAGTGGAAAATGTGAATTTGTGTTTAAAAATCTTAAGGATCAATTAACATCTACACCTATTTTGGTTGTACCTGATCTAAATGGGGACTTTACTGTAGTAACAGATGCTTCGGAGAAGGGCTTGGAGGTATCTTGTTACAAAATGAGCATGTTATAGCATATGAGAGTAGAAAACTCAAGTTACATGAACTGAATTATGCTCCCCATGACCTAGAGCTTATTGCCATTGTTCATGCACTTCAAGTATGGAGGCATTATATTTTAGGGAGACCTTTTGAATTAAATATTGACCATCTTGGGCTGAAGTATATTTTCACTCATCCAATAATGAATGCAAGACAATGAAGGTGGTTAGAGTTTCTATCTCAGTATGATTTTGACATAAGTTACATAAAGGGAAAAGAAAACAGAGTGGCAGATGCACTAAGTCATAGGAAACATATTTATGCACTTATAACCTTGAGAAATCAATTTAAGGATGAAGTAAAAATAATTATGGAATCTGATTCATACTTTCAACAAGTAAAAACAACACTTGCTGCAGATCCAAATGACTCAAGATATAAAGGTTTTCACTTTGATGACGAAGGAATCTTGAGATATAATAATCAAGTGTATATACCTTTAGGAAATGAGTTAAGAAATAAGTTGTTAATTGAATTTCATAATTCACCTTATTCAGACATCCTGGTATTAAAAATGCTTGTTGATTTAAGACAACAATATTTTTGGAAAGGGATGAAAAGGGATGTAATTGATTTTGTGACACACTGCTTAGAATGTCAATGTGTTAAGGCTGAGCATATGCATCCATCTAGTTTATTGTACCCTCATAGCATACCACAATATAAATGGAAAGTAATTAGCATGGATTTTGTACAAGGGTTGCCAATGTCAAAAATAAGCATGATGTTATTTTATTTGTTGTTGATAAACTAACAAAGGTAGAATATTTTATTGTTGGTAATTTTAAGGATGATTCCCATGTTTTGGAAAAAAATATTTGTGCATGAAATTTTTAGATTACATGGTTTACCTGAATTGATCATATCAGATAGAGATCCTAGAATGAAATCTAGATTCTAGAAAACTCTTAATGCAGCCTTAGGAACTAAATTGAATTTTAGTTCAGCATACCATCCGAAAACGGATGCAAAAAATAAAAGAGTTAATCAAGTTTTGGAAGATATGTTACGAATGTACTGCATGGATCAACAGTACAAATGGGAAGAGTACCTTCCATTAGTCAAATTTTCTTATAATAACACATATCACACCTCTCTAAAAATGGCACCTTTTGAAGCATTATACGAAAGGAAATGCAGGACTCCGGTTAGCTGGGATAGCCTAGAGGATAGAGAGGTAATTGGACCTGAGATCCTTACTTGAAATGGAAAAACAAGTTAAAATGATTCATGAGCATTTGAAAGAAGCATCTGATAGGAAAAAAAGTTATAAAAATCTAAAAAGGGTTGATAAGAAATTTGAACTTGGTGAAAAAGTTGTTTTACGAGTTAAGCCAAAAATATTTATATAATCTTTAGCAAAGATACCAAATTATCACCTCATTATGTGGGAAACTTTGAAATAGTTGAATTAATCAATTATGAAGCTTATCCTTTAGCTTTACCACCTTCTTTATCATGAATACATGATGTTTTCCATATTTCTCTACTTAAGAAATATGTTTCGATTTATCACATGTGTTAAATTGGAATTCCTTGCAGTCCAAGACCCATGAATAATCATGGTTAAAATCATTAGAGTGATGGAAACTCATCTCTGCAATTAAAAATCGTGAAATTACTCAATGCATGTAACATTCCTATTTTAAGAGTTTAGAAACAATGGAATTTTTTTACACAATGTTCCCTATTCTAAATAAAACATCATTTAGAACACACATTCCATGCTAATAAATCTCATAACAAATAACCATATGCACTTTTAATGACTCGGTAAATTACCGATCTCTCATTTCATGACTCGGTTAACTCGATCTCTCATGTTTGTCTTAAAGTATAGAATACTTTATGTATACTATGTATACTTGGTTTTCCTACCCTATTCCGGTATTGAGTGATCTATTTAAAGAACCTATCTAAATATTTGTTACCAATATTCATCTGACATCATGTTTCTTTAAACTAGGTGACATAGGACAACACAACCAGTAGCTTGTGATATTTTGGCCAAAGATTTTCAACATACTTGTTCATGTTACTATTCCTAGATGACATACTCATCATTTTGGAATACATCCTTCACCTCACTCTATTGTTATCTAGAATGGTCTTTACTGACTTCTATCAGTCCACTTGCCCAAGGTTTGACCCTAACCTAGGTTAGCGACATAATTTATTATAGGGAGATGCGCACGATCTTTAGGGTATATGGGCATACTCAACTGACCTAAGTCGACCGAATGTGCCAAGGTACCCTGGGTGATAGAAAGCTACTTCCTATTCTAATCATGCTACTAACTTGACCTAGAGAGAAACTAAGTTCAAGTCCATATGTGTGTAGATCTAGATGAACAAATTCATAAGGGTGTTGCCACATGTCAACTGCAATATCTGTAGCCTCGAGAATCCCTTAGTCTTCTTGAAGGTACAGTCATGCAGTTGGCATGTGCCAACCTCCATTAGAACTACTTAATCATGATGTACATAACCCTTGGTGGTCATCAATTCAATTAAATTTGGATTAAGATTCAGATTGAAGCAACCTTGCAAAATCCTAATTCCAACATTCCTTAATTTCTTCTTCCATAATTAATCTGATTAATATTAAGAACTTCATTAACTCATAATTTCTTAAATGTTCATTAAATATGGCACAACAAACAGTTAACCAAAAACAAGACAATAAACATTAAAAGGGTAATTTAATGTAACCTAGTTGTCAAAGAAGGTGTATAATCCACATAGCTTCAGCTAGAGTTGACTACATAGAAAATGAAGTACAATGTGTTGGTACCCAAATTTGTTCTCCTTTTTAGTCTAAGTAGCATCAAAGATATGACATGAAGCTTAAAGACAGATAGATCATGATATATGTCGTTTTGTAGCTAGGGATGTGATCTAACTAGCACTCATATTTGTGGAGAGATGGATAACACTCAAATAGGAATTTATCTTGTCCTACTATTTTAGGTTGTGCCTTTCAACCATGGTAAGAGGACCTATTTTGTAACCCTCAAATGGTGAACGAGATGAAGACATCCCTCAATTTGTTCAAATAGTATGAAGGGGCCTTGGGAAAATATGATCAACACTCCAAATCTAACTTTCACAAGTTGTCACTTCCAAATTATGGAGATACTTTCAATGCAAGAGAATAGGTTATCAAGACATTTTGCAATCCTAATCTATTTTGCATACTTGAGCAAATGGATTCTAGTCTTCTATGGGTATACAAGTCAAAACAGGGGTAGTATGGGGTAGGATTAGTTGTTTAGAATGATTTTTGGTGGGATATTGACAAGACAAACTTCACTATGCCGGATATTTGACAACCTATACAACATTTGAACAACTATCGATAAAATGATTCAAAATAGTCGGGATGTTATTTCAACCATAAGAGATGCACAAATGGAGGCATAGTGACAAGAGTTAAAGGACTCAATTAAACACAAAATATTGAGTTAAAGGACTCAATTAAACATCAAAATTTTTGATCAAATCACGCCTAAGGTACCCCCATAGGATTACAAGAAATCTCTCACAAAAAATGAAGGTGAAGTGATTTTAAACAACTTATTTTCAATGCCGATGAAATATCTTCTATAAATAAAATTACAAATGCCACTAAACTATCAATAAGGATGAGATCTATGTGATTCCTAAATATTTCAATGCAAGATTGCAACAAGAACAAGGAAAACTATTTGTAGGCATTTAAAAATGATAACAAACATCATATTGCCCAAAAAAAAACATAGATTAATTTAAAAGATCGTTAGATTCATTAGCAAGGAGAGTTTCAGAACAATCTCGAGTTGTTTGATGGATATACACTTGTAACCAACTCAACATGAATGAAGATCTAACACAAAAGACATTAACCAGGTTTTTGGAGGGTTTCTCAGAAGATGAGCTTCTCTCAAAATTTTCTCATGATTTTCAATTTTCCCAACCCTTTTGCATGTCTCAAAACATGCATTATATATCTCTCTATTACATTTTATCCTTCTTTCCTAATAAAATAATATCCTATGGCATCTTAGTTTGTTACAAATTCACTCATGACTTGCAGAAAGGGACATCTAACAAAAAAAGTTCAAAAATTTGCCAGTGCCTCAAAAAGGTGAATCATTACAAAATGCACATCATTATCCATTGTGGAGGCATGTTGTTAATTTTCAAAGCATGCAAATGCCCTTCCTTTCATTATTTCATCCTTATCCCTCCAAAATTTGAATCTGCGACTTTTGGATTTGATATTTCACATTTTTACTTGAGCCCAAACACAATTTCATTTCAAAAGTACCTAAGATCTGAAAATTGAATTTTCAAATTGATCCCATTGATCTTTGAAGGAAAAAATGACATGAATTTGCCACAAATTTGGTGAAAATTGATGCAAAAATGGTGGCCAAACTAAAAAATACACAGTTATCATTGATTTTCCTTTCTCCCTTCAATCTGAGCCCTCCACATGTCATAATGTGATTAGAAATGGACTTGGGATCACTTTTTGATATTTTAACATTTTTAGAAAAATGTAAAAATTTGACATTTTTCTCCACCTCCATCCTTGGAAAATGGGCTTGACACATGTCATAAAGTGGGCCCCATTGGAATTGCAACTCGATTCACATTTCCACCTTTTTTGGAAAAAGGAAAATTTTCACAATTTCCTCCACGACCCACACCTCCACTTCTATCCTTGATACGTGGCGATCACGACTCGCTACGGGCTTGTGTTCTTCCTTTCAAAATTTACTCAACTTTTTCCTTTACAGACTCCGGCGGATGTGGACGAGCCAATGTTGTCAAGGCTTATCTCCTTTCGAGACAAAGAAGCAAAACTGGGTTATCAGCTGTTTCATCTTCTGAAGAGGGAAGAGTCCGAAGGGAGAAAATAAATTCCAAAGCCAAGATTAAGCATGAGTCTAAAACAAATTAACACAAACATCGATCTCCAGTCTTTCTCTCCTCACTTCTATTTCTATCCTAAAATGTTCAATGAATACAACAAGTATTCTCAAAAATTTCAAAATTTCAAAACTCATTGGCGGCCCACACTCCCCTCTTGCATTAATTTTGACACGTGTCTTCCTCGATTCATTGTGGAGCCATGCTTCAAAAAGGCAATATTTCCATTTTTCCTCTGACGGCTCGCACTCCCCTCTGCCCCTGATCTTTCCATGTGTCCACTCTTGATTCGCTTGGTGGACCCATGCCCCTTTTCATAACTTTTATGCCTTTCACCAAAAAGTAGAATTTTCCTAAGTCTTCCTCTAGCCTCCATTCCCACCTACCACATGTTCTCCTGCGATTAGATGCAAGCCTTGGGGATTTTCTTCATTCCACGAAACATTTTCAAAAGTGACCTAAGGCACAAAATGACCCACCCATCTTCCTTCACTCTTCCCGCGACATGTGTACCTCCTCTCGGGGCCTACAAAGCTATAGGAGCAACTTGTAATTTTTTTCAAAACACAAAAATGTTAATTTTTCAAGCAAACCCGCCGAATCTTGTCCAACCAAAAATGACCACATATGAGAAGATGTTTGAGCTAAAATTTGATGAGAAAAGGACATCCGTATGACTATCAAACAATGTAGAAATTGCCAGCGATGCCCTAGAATGCTGAAGATAAATTTGACCATCTGGAAAGTGATTCCCATCGGCCATCAAAACATAGAAAATGCCAGGATGCCCAAAATCATTTTTTTCTTCGTGAGTGAGGAAATTTTTATCAAAGGACAAATGGAAAGTGATTCAAAGCAATTTATGGCCATGGGGATAGATTTTCAAAGGAAAACAAGCATAAATCGATCATTTTCAAGCATCCATGATCGGGAAAATGGAAAAATAGCAGAGCCCGCGGATTTGGAAAAACTTTAGGGCACAACCATGGAAAACCTGGTGATTTCTTCAAAATGGGGCAAAATTGGAGAAAAAATGAACAACTCAAAGCATTTGAACACAGGTACAAGTTGTTTTTCATCAAATTCAAGGATGGGAAGATTGAATCTTTATATTTGATTGGAAGCATGGTTTGTGTCATCGGAATCCATTGGTGCGTGTCCTTGCATGGAGGCCTCATTGGATAGCGCACGTATTTTAAGGAGGTGAGGATTCAAACTCAAAGCAGATGGGCGGTGGTGCCCGCTAAAACCATTTTTTCTCGAAAAACAAGGTAAAAATGCACTTCTCCTTAGTAAATTAGGGCAAGGTAATGAGTTTGTAAACAATCTAATGCACAAGAATGGAGCTATAACTTCACATCATTGATTTCATGAGGAAAAAATGTTTCAAAGAACAAAGAGCAAAATGGGAAACATGGAAAAATGGCGAGAGGATCAAAATGGGCACAAACATCACTCTCTGCTTGAGATGGGCACTCCCAGTGAGTGCCACAAGAACAAAAGTAGACCAAGTGCCAAAATAATCCATTGGGAAAATGGATTCATGAGCCAAAACCACAAAAACCAGTTGAGAAACCAAAAAAATGGTTGCCACACACCAAGGCAAACCATGAACCGAAAAAACACCAAAAATAGAGCAAAAACCAAACACTATACACTATACAAGTGGTGCATACCTCAAATTTGGGGATTAATCCAAGAAATGCTTCAGATGCCTACCATTAATAGGTAGTTCAAGCAATTCCCCATCTAAGTCCTTGAGAAAAAGGTATTTTCACCAATTCTGATATCAATGGAGTAAGGGCCCATCCACAATGCATCAAATTTACCATGTTTTCCCTTATCTTCATTTCTGTTATCCCACAACAAAACCAAATCTCCAACATTGAAATCCCTAGGAGTGACCTTCTTATCAAACAACCTCTTCAAATTCTCTCTAAATTTGACATGCATTTGGTGTGATGCTCTTCTTTCTTCATCCAGCTCAACAATCTAATTAATCCTTGCTTCATATGGACTGACCTCTTGACCTTCAAGTTGTTGAACAAAATGAAATGAAGATAATTATAGATGTAAAGGGCATAGCTTGAGTTCCATACACCAACTCAAATGGTCTCTTACCAGTAGCTCTTTTGGCAGTGATTCTATCAGCCCAAACTACAAATTTCATATGTTTACCCCATTTTCTCTTGTTCAACTCCAAGGTTCTCCTAATGATCTTCAATAAGTTCTTATTGCTGGAATCAGCTTGTCCATTTCCTTGAGGGTTATAGTTTGAAGCATAATTCAAATTGGTTCCATACTCCTTGCACATTGCCATCAAGGGTTTAACTCTGAAACACATGGCATTATCAATAACAATCTTTACTGGCACACCAAATCTGCATATGATGTGATTCAACAAGAAGTCCATAACAACTTGGTGTGTTTCTTTCTTGGTGGGGATTTCTTCTACCCACTTGGTGAAGTAATTTGTGGCTACAAGGATCCACTTATGTCTAGCACTAGAAGGGTCTAAAATCTCACCAATGAATTCCATCCCCATTGTTTGAAATGAGCCTCAATTGATACAGGATGTAAAGGAAGGGATCTTGAAGCTTTCATTCTTCCATAGAAACGTTGAAAGCTTTCACATCTTCTAACCAGTAGGGTTATATCTTTGAAGAGAGTAGGCCACCAATAACCAACTCTAAAAATTTTGTTTGTTATAACCCTTCCAGCAAAGTGTCCTCCACAAAATCTCCCATGGAAATCAACAACTATTTTGGGAGCTTCATCTTCAGTTACACATTTTAAGAGGACACCTTCATGGTTCTTCCAAGCCAGCCCAAAGTCAATGATGATGTATTTTTGAGAAGCCAGCTTGAGGGCTATTTTCTAATTTTTACTTAAATGATCATGGCAGCACATGTGTCTAGAGGTAAAATATTACATCCTTGTACCACTCAAAACTCACCAACTTCTCAAGAACATATGCCCTTTCTTCCTCTACTTCATTCACTTCAATTGTCTGCAGGTTGCTCTTAGCCATAAGCTTAGCCAAGCCCAAACCTCTTACCAAATTTGTGGTTTGGATGTCCATGTCATACTCCTGCAGTTTGTTCACCCATCTACATATTTTTCTTGAGATCTCCATCTCTGATAAGATGTCTTTTACCATGGTGTGGGGAACATAAGCAACAACTTTTGAACTTAAGATATAAGGCCTTAAAACCTTTTTACTTTCACCAAGGAAAATGCTTATTTTTCCATAATTGTATATTTTAACTCAAGTAGCTTGTAAAGCCTTGCTAAAGAAGGTAATAGGCCTCTCACCCCATCTTCATCCTTTTGCAAAAAAAGCAGATGATGCAATGGTATTTTCGAAGCAAAGGAGAAAATTTGGAAAGGCTTCTTGTAATTCGAGCTACCAAGATAGGTGCATGTTTAAGTGCTTCTTTGATTCCTTCAAAATCCTGAATAGCATCCTCCTCCCATTTGATAACTTGGTCTTTCTTTAACATGCATGTAATAGGAAGAGTCAATTCAAAAAATTAGACACAAACCTTCTAATGAAATTGATCTGCCCAAAGAAGGATTGGATTCCCTTCTTTGTTCTTGGAATTGGAACCTTGTTGATTGCTTCTACCCTCTCAGGGTCAATCATGACACCAGCCTTTGAAACAATATGACCAAGAAACTTGGCCTTTTACACCCCAAAATGGCACTTCTTTGGATTCAAAGAGATTCCAAATTCTCTACATCTAATCAACATTCTTTCCAAGTGCTACAAGTGATCTTTTCTGCTCCTTGAAAACATAGTCACATCATCTTGATAAACTGCAATGAAGTCATTTATGTAACTAGAAAAATCAACATCCATTTCTCTTTGGAAGGTAGCTCCAGCATTCATGAGACAAAAAGGCATTCTTACATAAACATATGTTCCCCAAGGAGTGGTAAAGGTAGTTTTAAATATTTTTGACTCCTTGACAACAACTTGATTGTAGCCAGAGAAACCATCCAAGGTGGACAAAAATTTAGATCCAGTCACTAACTACAACATGTTTTCCATGTTTGGAAAAGGATAATTTTCCTTCAATGAAGCTCTATTCAGATTTTTGAAGTCTACACAAAGTCTAATATCTCCATTTTTCTTTCTGACTGACACAAGGTTTACAACCCAAGATGAATACCTTGTGGGTTGAATGATCCCTCCCTCCTTCAATTTCTTCAATTCATCTTGCATTTTCATTGAGAGGAGTGGATTAATTGGCCTCTACTTTTTCTGAAGGGCTTGGTATTTGTTTCAAGAGGAATCTCATGCTGAAACAAGTCCTCTTTGTATGCTTTTAGCTCTGAATAAGACCAAGCCAGACAATCCTGATATTTCTTCAATAGTTAAACATAGGACTATTTTTCCTCTTTGTTTAGATTGCCACCAACCAAACTTTCTTGGTTTATCACTAGTTCCCAAGTTATGCTCTTCCACATCCCTTGAGGTAGACATATTTCTATTGATGATGCAATCAGCATTGTTAAAATTTGACTCAAGTGCAACAAGACCTCTAGGAATGGTGTTAGTTTTCAATTAGATAATATCCTTTCCAAACAAAGTCTCTCTTCCTTTAGTCACACACACCATTGGTTCCCAATCAATATTTTTATCTACAAACTCACCTTGATTTTGTAAGAACCTTTACACTTGAGCATCATCATTAAACACTTGCCAATGCTTGATGTTGTCGGGATAGCTAGCCTAGTTAACACTTTAATATTGTACTCATAATAAGGTGAAATGGTGCAATTTCCAAATCTTGACCCCAACACTACAAAATTTTCAGAAACAACATTGAAACTTCTATCATGATGCACAATGTTGAAGGAATCAAACATCTCAATTAGATCCCAAACTACATGTTTGTATTGTTTCATCCACTGATTTTTTGTAGCATATAGTTTTCTTATTTGTTTGAAAACTAGCTCTAAATCTCCTTTTGCAATGATGTCCTTAACACCATACTTCCATGCAATTATCAAACCCAACAACAAGGCTTCATACTCAAAAATGTTGTTAGTACATTCAAAATTAAGCTTGAAGGAAAAAACAAACTCTTCCAAGCTAGGAGAAATTAGAATTATACTAGCACCATTTCCAAATTTGGAGAAAGATCCATCAAATAGCAAGGTCCAAGGAGAACCTACCTATTCAAGGCACTTAGACTAATCCATCTTATGCTCCTTACCATCAACAAACCCAATAAAATTATCAACATCTACATCAGCAAACAACACCTCATAGGAAGCATTGTTTGGATCCTCAATTAGATGCAACATCTTCTTTTCTCCATAGAGCTTAACAAGGATACCCTCAATGGGAATAGTGGAAAAATACATGTCCATCTGGACACTCCCTCCAACACTTGTAGCCCACTTTCTTGACAATATCATACCCCATTTAGCAGGGAAGTCAACAATCACAACATCTAATTTTAAATTCTTCCCAAGATAGGATGCAAATTGTACCACCAAACCCTTCACACAACCAAATACCGATGATTATCTTGAGTCCATGGCAGTACACTTTCCATAGGATACTATCACTTTGATATCCAACTCATTCATGACTTCTAGAGGCATGACATTACATGATGCACTAGAATCAAACATACAATTGTGAAGTAGTCTATCCTTTATGATCAAAGTTGTAAAGAATGGATCAAAATTCAATTGGGAATCAACCAAGGATGTCCCCAAGTATACCTCAGGTGTTTCTCCAAGATCCTCTAATGCTAGTGGTGTTTCAAGGTCTGTAATGATTTGAGGAGGAGTTTCAACAACGTTTACATTTCTGCTTGGGGTACTCTTCTCCTCTTTCAATCCCAAGTACTCAAATGCTCTCTTCTTATGCTCAGGAATCCTAAGAAACTCAATGATTGGAACACTCACTTTTATTTGGCTCAATACTTGGGCTATGTCATATGGAACACTCTTTGGCAAGGTAGCATTGGAATGGAGACAAGTAGATTCATTAGATGGCATGGGATCCTTGGCAGCTTGGGCATGAGGAGGATTGTAATTTTTGCTTGGGACAACAGAGCTTTTGGTAGGTGTTTCTCTTCTAGGAGCTTCTTTGGGAATACTTGTAAGTAAGGGTGTTTTAGGTTTGGCTTGAGGCCCAAATCCCTTAACAACCTTGCTCCTAGTGTTATACTCTTTCTCATGAGCCACACCAACATTCATTAACAATTGTCTATATTCCTCTAAAGATATAACACCATCATATTTATTAATCATAAAATCTCTTAAGTATTCAAAGTAATTGTTAGGAATCTCAAAATCTTGCACTACATCAACTTCAAGAGTATGAGGGGGAAGAAATAATTGTACCCATTTGATGCAATCCCAAAAGGTTGTAGCTATCCTTGCACTTATGACCTCAGTTGATGTTGTTCCTTCTTGTAAGCTTGAAGAACAACCCATCATGTAAATATCATCATCGCAGTACCATAATCATTATTAGCTTCACCATCTTACTTGGTCTACTTCACATGGAGGATGGGGTAGAAAACACCTATCACACCAATCAATATCAAAGAACTTCCTCAACAACAAGAACCCTAGTAGTTAGGGATCGGGTAACACTCTACCTTCATGTGCTTGAGGATGTCTATTTGCAGACCCCATGGGTCCTTTCCCTCTATCATCAGATCTCTGATTACCCCTAGGATGATTGGGAAATCTATCATGGTTTTGTGCTTTTTGCTGACCTTGTGAATTCTTCCCAATTCCCTTCTCATCTCTTTCCAACTTGTAGGAAATCTCTTTGACAGCCCCTACCAAAGTTTTCACCGCTTCCTCCAAGTCTACACTCTTGCTTGCTTGGGGCTTGTCGGGATTTATCAAATTTACACCATCTCTTTTGAGATATTTGCCAATTACTTTAATGTTATTTTCAATCTGCGGTGCCATGGTAAAGGCCTACCTTAAATTGGTAGGGATTTTGTCTCTTAGGTAATAGGTTTCCTTCTTATCAAATGCATCTGCATATTTGATTAAACAAGATTGATCACAAGGCCTTAGATTAATAGGCAGCCTTCTCAAAGTTTTGTTAAACCTTTTGTTGAAATCATGAACTGATTCATTGGGGTTCTTCTTGATATTTTCAAATTCAAAAAAAAGAAACCTATGATCAATCTTATCACCATATTGTAATCTGAATGCATTATGTATTTCATTCCATGAATCAATTGAATTATCAGTGCGAGATCCTTGTATCAATCCCTTGCAGATCCTCTTCTAGTGTATGAATGAACAATTTAATATACATATCTTCATGCTCAATCTCAAATTCCTCCATCATGTCAACAAAATTTTTAGGTGTTGATCACTAGTTATTGCATTGTTACCTTGGAACTTTGGCAACCTATTCCTCACATCTTGTGGGACAACATTTGGGTAACCATCCATTGCTCTAAATTTTATAGGACCAAAGGTGTTAACAATAAATGGAGGTCTAGGGAGGCTGAGCCATATGATTTTGAGGTGGTGATCTTGGGGGTGACACAAGATGATGAGGAGTGCAAGGTCTTTGGGCCTCAAGAATGTGGTTCACAAGATTGGTATTCTCTAGGTGTTGATTTTCTTGGAAAGTTTTACTAGAATTGAAACACACATGTGTAGTTTGAAAAAGGAACTCACTAGGTATAGTAGAAGGACCTTCACTAGTTGAAGTAAACAAGTTTATGAGAGGATTTCTTGAATCAGAATCACTGGAAGAAGAGTGATAATCCTCTACTAAAGGCTGATCTCTCTCACCAATGGATATTCCTTTTCTTGATGTCTGACCTTCAACAACCTTCCAAAATTTTCTTTCCTCTAAAACTATCTTTCCCAATTCTTGAAATAAATTTCTACTTGGGTCCCTCCTGAAGAGATATCTTCTTCCTTCCAGTTTTGCAGAGATTAGCAACACAAAAATAAATGATAGAAAGCTAAGACACTGGTATTTATCAATATCAAATCAGCATCGAGACACCACTAAGGACTTTCACCCTAGTTCTGAAATGCACTAGAATACTCACAAATACCTATCAACACTAAAATCTTACCAAACTTTTTAGATCAGATCTTCCTTTTCTTCAATCTATCAACCACAAATGCAAATGAAGTGTAACTACTGCTGGAAACTGATAAAGTTGTAGTTAGAACTCATATCTTCACTTAATCCTTACAAATATGATTATAAAATGGTGCTTCAACAATGTACTTGCATGCAACATTTGTAAGAAACATTACCAGGGTTTAACATGTATCCAAATATCTCAAATATTTTCAACAAGTCCCCGGAAATGGTGCCACTGGTGTTGGTACCCAAATTTATTCTCCTTTTCAATCTGAGCAACATCAAAGATATGGCATGAAGCTTGAAGACAAATAGATCATGATGTTTATTGTTTTGTAGCTGGGGATGTGATCTAACTGGCACTCAGATTTGTGGAGAGATGGATAGCACTCAAATAGGACTTGATCTTGTCCTAACTATTTTAGGTTATGCCTTTCAAACAGGGTAAGAGGACCTATTTTGTAACCCTCAAATGGTGAAGGAGATGAAGATATCCCTCAATTTGTGCAAATAGTATGAAGGGGCCTTGGGAAAATATGATCAACACTCCAAATCTGAATTTCACAAGTTGTCACTTCCAAATTATGGAGATACTTTCAATGCAAGGCAAGGGTTATTAAAGACATTTTGGAATCTCCATATGTTCTACATACTTTAGAAAATGGATTTTGATATTCACGTGGGTATACAGTCAAAACAGGGGTAGTATGGGGTAGGATTAGTTATTTAGAATTATTTTTGGTGGGATATTGACAAGACAAACTTGACTCTACCAAATCTTTGACAACCTCTACAACATTTGAACAACTATCAGATAAAATGCTTCAAAATAGTCAGGATGTTCTTTCAACCAGAAGAGATGCACAAATGGAGGCCTAGGTTTGCACTCTTCACACAATCTTTGAGACCTCAACACAAAATCTTGAGTTAAAGGACTCAATTAAACATCAAAATCTTTGATTAAATCATGCCTAAGGTACCCCCAAAGGCTTACAAGAAATCTCTATCAACAAATGAAGGTGAAGTGATTTTAAACTGCTTATTTTCAATGCCAAATGAAATCTCTTCTAACAAATAAAATTGCAAATGCCACTAAACTATTAATAAGGATGAGATCTGTGTGATTCCTAAAGATTTCAATGCAAGATTGTAACAAGAACAAGGAAAACTATTTGTAGACATTTAAAAATGATAACAGACATCATATGGCCCAAAAATAACATAGATTAATTCAAAAGCTTGTTAGATTCATCACCAGGGAGAGCTTCAGAACAATCTCGAGCGTAGTGTGATGGCTATACACTTGTAACCAACTCAACATGAATGAAGATCTAACACATAATACATTAACTAGGTTTTTTGGAGGGCTTCTCAGAAGATGAACTTCTCTCAAAATGTTCTCATGATTTTCAATTTTCCTGACCCTTTTGCATGTCTCAAAACATGCATTATATATCTCTCTATTACATTTGATCCTTCTTTTCCAAGAAAAGAATATCCTATGGCATCTTAGTTTGTTACAAATTCACTCATGACTTGCAGAAAGGGACATATAATAGAAAAATGTTAAAAAAATTCTAGGTGCCTCAAAAAAGGTGAATCATTGCAAAATTCACATCATTATCCATTGTGGAGGCATGTTTTTCATTTTTAAAGCATTCATACCCCCTTCCTTTCATTATTTCATCCTTATCCCTCCAAAATTTGACTCTACAACTTTTGGATTTGATATTTCACATTTTATATCGAGCCCGAACAAAATTTCATTTCAAAAATACCTCGATCTACAAATTAAATTTTCAAATTGATCCCATTGATCCTTGAAGGAAAAAATGACATGAATTTGCCACAAATTTGGTGAAAATTGATGTAAAAATTGCATCTCCACACTTCCTGGAGGAAAAATGGTGGCCAAACTAAAAAATGCACAGTTACCATTGATTTTCCTTTCTCCCTTCAATTTGAGCCCTCCACGTGTCATAATGTGATTAGAAATGGGCTTGGGATCACTTTTTGATATTTTACATTTTTGGAAAAATGTAAAAATTGAAAATTTTCTCCGCCCCTCCGCCCTTGGAAAATAGGCCTGACACGTGTCCCAAAGTGGGCCCCATTGGAATCGCGGCTCGATTTTACACATTTCCACCTTTTTTGGAAAAAGGAAAATTTTCACAATTTCCTTCACGGACCCGCACCTCCGCTTCTGTCCTTCACATGTGGCGATCACTGACTCACTGTGGTCTTGTGTTCCTCTCTGTTTAAATTTTACTCAACTCCTCAAAAATTTCAAAAGTTTCAAAACTCACCAGCGGCCCGCACTCCCCTCTTGCATTGCTTTTGACACGTGTCTCCCTCTGATTCATTATGGAGCCACGCTTCAAATTACCACTTTAACTCAGTTTTGCCAAAAAGGAAATATTTCCCTTTTTCCTCTTACGACCCACACTCCACATTGCCCCCGATCCTCCATGCCATGTCCACTCCTGATTGGCTTTGACGGACCCGTGCCCTTTTCACAACTTTTGTCCATTTCACCAAAAAGTAGAATTTTCCTAAGTCTTCCGCTAGCCTCCATTCCCCCTACACGTGTCCTCCTCTGATTGGATGCGGGCCATGGGTGATTTTCTTTATTCCCACACATTTTCCAAAGTGCCCTAAGGCATAAAATGACTTGTCTGTCTGCCTTCACTCTACTTGCGACACGTGTACCTCCTTTGGGTAGTGCGAGTGCATGGGGCAACTTGCAAATTTTTCCAAAATACAAAAACATTAATTTTTTCAAGCAGACCCACCGAATCTTGTCCAACCACAAATGACCATGTATGAGAAGATGTTTGATCTAAAATTTGATGGGCAAAGGACACCCGTATGATTGTTAAACAATGCAGAAATTACTAGCGATGCCCTAGAATGCAAGATAAAATTGATGGGAAAATGATGCCTATCTGATCGTCAAAACACAGAAAATGCCAGGGATGCCCAAAATTGATTTTTTCTTCATGGGTGAGGAAATTTTTGATCAAAGGACAAATGGAAAGTGATTCAAAGCAATTTATGACCATGGGGATAGATTTTCAAAGGCAAACAAGCATAAATCGATCATTTTCAAGCATCCACGATCGGGAAAAATGGAAAAACAATGCAGAGCCCGTGGATTTGGAAAAAATTTAGGGCACGACCATGGAAAACCTAGAGATTTCTTCAAAATGGGGCAAAAATGGAGAAAAAATGAACAAATCAAAGCATTTAAACATAGGTACAAGTTGTTTTTCATCAAATTTGAAGGATGGGAAGATCCAAAGCCATTTTTTCTCAAAAATAGGGAAAAAATGCACTTCTCCTTAGCAAATTAGGGCAAGGTAATGAGTTTTCAAACAATCCAATGCACAAGAATGGAGCTATAACTTCATATCATTGATTTCATGAGGAGAAAACATTTCAGAGCACATATAGGAAAAGGGGAAACATGGAAAAATGATAGAGGATCAAAATGGGCACCAACACAATGATTATCAATCATAACCACCATTCCTTTTATTTTTCATTCTTCCGAGAGAGGAAGAGTCTTCCTCTACATGAATAAGTGTTAGGGTTAACATTACCTTTTTATCATTCACCACTCATATATTTTAATTGTATGTCCAATACATATTTCATTATTATACTATAATTGTTTAGATAGAGAACGACATCTTATGCAACTTAACAAGTTACACCTTAGTAAGGGAGATTGAACTATTCCCTTATTCCAGCTTATTAAATCATAACAATATTATGTATACAAACAAATATAAGAATATCGACAAGATAACATTACTATTTCCTTTATACAAAGTACAAGAGAATTTACACCACAATTTGGAGTCGGTCTTGAAACCTTTCAACTCATCATGATGAAATAAAATTTACAAGACTATGCATTTCAGGCATACTACATATTAATCAACATTAATATCATAGAAGAATACAACTTTTCTTTTTCAATACAACTCAAGGATGAATCAAAATTCTTTACAAAAGAGCCAAAATTTAAATCAACCAATACATCATAAAAGTTTTTTCCTTCTTTTATCACTTACGAAGTCCATCTGTAAAAATTGCTAGCACGGTCAGTTCATTAAACTGAGCATGATAAGCACTAAGCATTAAAATGAAGTGCATTCCACTAATTATTCCATTAAAACAACTCTGCTTTAATGAAACAATTAATATATCATACTAATAAGCATAAGTAATAACAACCATAAAAGAAGTACAAATAATAAGTCTGAATTCACTTTTAAGAAAAGAGCATAATATAATCAACAACTACTACATTATATCATAGAAGAATTAACCCAGCCAATTACTTATTTAAAACAAACAAGAGATCTTGTCATCTAATTATTTTATAATTTTTTCTGAATTGAAATATAGGATTCAAATTTACTTTGTAACAAAAAGAGTTACTTTTAGAACCAAAAACCTTATTGTTGTTTTACCAAGTTTCTAGAATCATGTACAGACAAATTCATTTCAGCATAGTACATATTTAGGATGATTCATCCTACAACTTAAATAAATAAGAAGAAGAATCAATACGGACTATCCATGATTCACCATTCATCTAAGAGATAGAAAATAGGTTCAGAAAGTACATAACGATTACCTACATAACTACATCAATCAAGGAAACCAATAAAAGGATTCACCATTTAAGAGACAACATCTGATAACAAGAATCCCAAACCAATCCAAGAAGGGAGAGAATAAAAATAGTCATCATCCTACTTGCAAGCCTTAAGTATATTCTACATTATAGAAGATATCATTCAGAGATCTGAAACCATACGTTCCAAAAATCAAAGAAAGCCTTACACAAGGATTATCTCTTACTCGTGTCCATCTAGGGAAGATTCATAATATTATTGAGTGCACAAAAAGGATTCCATCCAAAAACAATATCCTAATGATGCATGACTCATTCATTCAAAATAGTCAGACTAGAAATGATTATGTTTTCCTTTCTACAAGATAGACTCAGCTTTGCACACTTCCCGAATCGACACAACCATTGATTCTATACAAGTTAAACTAAACAATCCATAAGGAAGTTTCCATTTCTAAAGAGTGAGTTCACATTACTTCATACAAGATTAAAAAAGGAAGAAAAACCAAACTCAAGAAGTCAAACAGGCCTAGGATAGTAATCACTCTACAACATGGAAGAGAGTCGATCTACAGAGAAGTTTGAACAATAGAACTTAACTTCCCAAAAGTTAAAGGAAACTCAATAGAAAAGATCCAAACCTAGAATTCATTCACCATTGTATTATCAATTGAATTCCAAATTCCATTTAAAACTTAGAAGTTCTTTCGCAAGTTCCAAAAGAGAACACAAACCAAACGTGAAGTTTTAAAGAAAATAATGCTTCTATTTTCCTTATGAATTCGAACCTTATCAGAACATCAATACCAACACCATCCCAATTCAAATACAAATAGAAATCTAGGATGCATATAATACCAAAATCCACATTCATCTATTCAACATTGTTTTAACATAATTTCAAGTTCATACTGTAGAGTAGAGTGTACAGAGATATTCCCGAAGCGAAGTACAAAATATTGGCAAAACAAGATATAGTTCACAAGAGTATTCAACTCCTTTCTCTTTTAAAAAACCTAGAAATCCATTCAAATGGATCTAAAAGAGAATACAAAAACCCAACACAAGTTTTAATTCAAAAAAGTTTCAACATTACCCACAAACTCAACTCATAATAGAAATCCCAACTATAATAACTTTCACAGCTCCATCTAGCACATAAAGATCGAGGTAGAGAATTACAGTGCAAAGAAGGTAATTGTTCTAGTCAAATTTAACACAAGTTGAAGTACGAACACAACACTTCCATATACTTCAAAACCCATTATCGATTGCTTTCAAACGAGCTCGAATTCATACCAAAGGGTAAGTAAACAATACAGTCTTGAACCAGAGGTTCTATATCCTCACAACAAGATACAATTACATAAAAGGTCATGCACCCTTCTTTCAAAACAATCAAAGACTTACGAGATAAAACTAGACGCGGTTATGCGAGCGAGAGAAAATAGAATATCCTCAAACGTTTTCACGCCATTACATTTTCAAAGTAAAGCCGCAGATCGAGACATGAGTAATAAAACTTCTTCAAACTCAAAGATGCATCAAAGAGAAGATTTCATAAGAGACTACCAGTTCAGACTCAACCAAATACCATTTTCTCAAACTCTTTTCCAGTAGACAGTCCCAAATGCGAGTTCTAAACAAAAACACAAAAGCCTCAAAAGTTCCATATGAATTTCAACATTGAAATTTCTCGAGAGTGTTGGGCCCCTAATATAGCTACCAAATCTTAATGGCGTGTAGGTGTGCATGGCCGGAGGGAGTGCGAAAGTAAAGGTGCGCAAGGAAGAATTCAAAAGGGTTCTTGGAGAACCAAGGATGCACACGCACGTGAAGAATAATTTAGGACTTAGCCATTTTTGGCCTTTTGGACAGGACACATGAAGAACGTGTTCTATTTGGATAAGGTTCCAGCCTGGCAATAGGGTGTCCTAGAAGGAATATACCTTGCGATAAGAAGATCCAAAAAGCTAATCATGACATGGAGAGGCATGTGCTTGGGTGACCCACACCTTGACACTTGGGGCTAGATCTGAGGTTGCAGAGGAGTTTGTTAGAGCTCAGATGCCTATTTATATGTATGCCCTTGCAAAGACAGAAAAAAACACAAGTGAGGTAGCGAGCTCTGTAGAATTACTATGAGAACTATGGGATAAAATGGGTAGATGATTCTAGGAAGGATGTAATGGGGAAATGGGGAATGCAAATTTTGTTTTGTGAGCATACATGTATGGATCTAGATATGGTGTATGACTGTGGTCTACCACTCTGTGATGTTTTGGAGTAATACTATGAATGAATATGATAAGGTTACCACTACGTTTATATTAAGATCTCCTTCCTATATTATCTACATGTTTCTACTATGATTTTGATCTTGTATAATCATGAACCTTACTTGAATGTTAAGTCTATTTATGGATTTACAACTTCCTAGTTCTATTAATTTTGTTGCACACTTTTACTTTTGTTATGACTGAAGGGGTGTAGAAGCCGTTCTGATCTCTATAGCTTCTTCATGTCATTAAATCACTAAGTCAAGATCATGAATTATTCCTTCCACTAAACTCACATAAAAGAGAGACTCGTCTCCCTCTCGTGTGCCTCAAGTGAGTGCCCAACACCCACTAGGTGATAGGTTGGCACGTATGAGGTTCCCTTTTTCTTGGTGGGTGCAAAAATGACTTCATCTTGGTTCCATTTCCGGACCTCTTTTCAAATTTGTAGTGGAACATGGCATACATCATGATCTGATGCAAAGAGTGATGATGGAGAGAATAACCCTAGAAGGTGTTAAAGATTGGTTTAAAAGCACGGAGGACAAATTCAATCATAGATTCAATGCTATACCTAGGTTTGACACGTGAATATGGGTGGAAGACACTCTTTATCATGAGTTGTATGAAACCTTCTTCTACTATTTTCCAGTAGAGTTATTTGAATGGCTATCGGCTTATACATCTAGATTGGGGTGGTGTTATAAGTCATAACCTTGGACCCAAGAAACATATTAGAACTTGCAAGATGTTTATCTAACGTGGACCCATGCTATAGATCATTAGTGGAAGGGAGTATTGACTAGATACACTTTAGAATACACCATTTCCACGTATTCTTGTCCATAAGTTGTTGATTTTGCATTCTTATGGTATCCCGAGGATCATTTCTGTGTGCTATCCCCTAGCAATCAAAATCTTGATGGTAACAATTGGTTTAGAGGCATTTCCTATGGCCGGCTAAACCACTCGAGCACTTGAAAAGGAAGCCGAGGTTGGGGAAAGATGGCTAATATAACAACCGAAAAGGAAAGGGAGGAGAGATGACTCAAGTATAACTAAACACGTGAAAGGGATATCAATAAACAACATGGGATTACAAGTGGGTTATGGAGCCAGACATGGTGGAAAGGAGTTGAGGTTTGCGCGGAGGATGTGGAACCCGAGCAGTCTATGATACCCATCTTGGTAAGAGTGGAAGAGAAAACCTTGTGGCTTCTGATGAGAGTTCATCACGTAGAGAAAGAAGAGTCGTTGGCACGCATCTGACCCCACCTAGCGACCGAACCTTGGCACTTGGTTTGTTTAAATGAGGGAAAAGTATAGTTGATCCATTTGATATCAGTAGAAGCAACCGATTGGCACCCAAAAGATACAACTTCTCATTTGGGACTTCTATGGCTTCACACACTATTCCAGTATTTGGTGGAATGTTTGGACAAGGCACATATACAACTAGTTTTGGAAGCACATTAGGAAGTGGTGGAGGAAATATGACTAGGAGTGGCACTAGTTCACAAACTTTCGGTGCACAATTTAGTGGAATGACGGGAGCATTTGGCATGAAAACACAGGACTGTACCTAACATAGGAGGATTTGGAGGTGGAAGTGGTGGATTTTGTCGCTTAGGATCTAATGGATTCGGTGGAGGAAACCAAGGGACTAGATCGGGAGGACAAGGGCCTTAAGCACCTCCTCAAGTCTTTTTTGAGATGTCTCTACACTTACCAGATTACAGTGGGATAGAAGATGCCACAAAGCATGTGCATAAGTGTGAGTTGTTATGGCATGTGAAGGGGATCATGACCCAAGATCGAAAGGCCAGTCAATTTACAACGACCTTGCAAGGACAAATGCATAGTTGGTATAGAAAATATGATCCTCATCAGACTGTTGTGGATCATACCACGCTGAAAATACATTCTTGGTGGAATTCCACATACCTGAGTTTGAACAGAAGAGCATCATCTCTCTCAAAGAAATCGAGCAAGGAATGACAGAGAGCATGCGGGAATACGATGTGAATTTTAAAACTCTATTGTCTAAACTATCTTATGATATCTACCCTTCACAACATGCTCATTGGTTTGTTGGAGGGTTGATCACACCCTTTAGGAGGGCTTTGTCTCATAAAACATTCATGGACCCATGCGAAGCGTTAGAAGTTGCTTTGTGTCTTTGAGGCGGTTAGTAGTGTGTTGACACAGTGTTAGCCCATTTCTAGAGGCTTAGATCACTACCATGGCTAAGTAATTGGAGAAATTATCTTCCAACACAGCCCAAAGACTCATGGTGGGATGTGGTGCATAGATTGTAATGTAGAAGGGCATACAAAGGATAATGGTGGGATATGTACTCGGAAGGCGGTATGTGTCGTAGTGGTAAATTACAAAATATGTCACGGGGACCATGATGTAAGTAGGTGCCCCCTTTTACAACTATGCGATCCACAAAAACATATCTTGTTATTGTAAGATATGTACCTCAACCACACATGACACCAAGGATTGTAGATTGATTGACCAGATTCATGAGGTAATTGATCTTGGTGTGTGCCAGACTAGCATTGCCAACAGTTCCAAAGGAGATGAATGTTGGTATGAAGAGCACGAGAGATGGAGGTGCACGTGGAAGAGGGTTTCGTGGTCATGGTAACCGCAGGGGAAGAAGTGAGTTCCCACGTGGAACATGCTTTAATTGTGGAGCCACATACTTAAGCATGAATGTCCGGATCTTCTACAATGCTCTTGGTGTGGAAAAAAACATAAGTACGAAGAGTACCCAGAGTTATACAAACATATGAGTCAACAAAGATCCGGAAGGATAAGAGTGCGGCCATGGTGAGTATTAAAAAGGTTGACGCATAATGGCTCCCACGAGTAATATGTGAATCATAACTAGAGCCTGTTATGGTAACAAAAAGGGTGGATTCCGCGCACACAAGGGAAGTTCCTAGGCGAGACCTCTAGTTTCGAGGAAGAAGTAGTACATGGGAAGTATCCAAACCTAGCTCACCGAGAAAAAAGTCTACCAGAAACCATGGACGTAATTTGAAGTTTACAAGGGGAGATCCAATGCTTAAAAGAGCAAACTAGAAAAGATGAGCAAAGAAGACCAGTAGAAGCACCAAAGGATGACTTGGATGAGGTTAAGGAGGTGTGTAAAATACTGAGGCAAGAGAATGTTATTCCCTGCTAGGAGCATGGTTGAGAGAAAAGGTACCATGCATTGGGGAAGAGCACGAAAGGAAAATCCTACATGCAAATCTTCCACCTCACAGCCTTGATTATGAAAAAGAGATCACCTTGAACATAATAGTGGATGGATGGCTACTTAGCAACATCCTCATTGACATAGGCATGGAGGTTAATGTTCTCACTTTGGATTCCTAGCATCAAATGGGAAGACCTACATTACAGCCATCTTCAAATGTGTTGTATATGGCAAATAAGACAAAGGCAATGCCCATAGGTGTCTTGAAGGATATGACCTTTACCATTCATGGGACTAAGTTCACTAGGTATTTTGAAGTCTTGACGCTTGCTGAGGTAGATAATTTCCCATCTTTACTTGGGTACCCATGGTGCTATAAGAATAATGCAGATCTTCGATTTAACAAGGGGTACATAAGTTTTGAAAATAAGGAGGAGAGGGTGATTATACCACTTGCTGATGGAAATTCCACACCCTATATTGAACCCCTTGGAGAGGAGGTCCTTGACAGAATATATGTGTGCTCCATAAGAGATCTAGAGACCATCCATCCTATAAAAGGAATCATCCAGTTTGATGATGCTCAATCATTAGTGATACTACCAATATGGCATGCGATAATTGGGTGCATGGGACTTATGAATTGATTGGGTGACATATGAAAGGATCGGTAACCAGGGTAACCACGATGTGTACAGTTCGGCACCTAGGAGGAAAGGCAATAACCAAGTATTCTAGGGATGCATACCTTGAGGTCTTTTTGAGGGAAACAGAAGCTCAATGGAGGGAGGACAAACAACGAGGTATGCTAGGTTATGTTTTGATAGGCACAACAGCGAGGTAGTGTGCCACACATAGCAAAAACTTGTTGGATTGGCATGAAGTTAGAGTTGCACTCACTATCTGATTCTTAAAGAGCAACATACCCACCGCTATCAAGGATTACAATGGCAATGGACTCACCTCTTCCCACATCTAGGCATGTGAGAGGTTCTGGGGAGAAGGCGCAGAAGCATTACCATCCTCCCTTTGGGTGCACAAGTTGTATTCGACACTATAAGGTTGTGCGTGTGCTTGGTACATCCATTTTGAAACTCACCGCCAAACAGGAAATTGGCAAGAATTAGCGGCTGACCTAGTTCACACATTCGAGTACCGAAGTACCATGCAACCAGTTAATGAGGTGTTGCAGACTATCAAGCACCTCACTCTAGGGGATTATGCCATGACGGAAGATAGACTAGTATACTTACTTGGTGGACCTAGCTTGGAAGTGTGGTTCAAAGAGGAGGAACTAGAAGACATACAATTTGAGCACATGTGTGCTGAAAAGGAGAAAGGAAAGATGGTATACGTTATTGATGAAGAGGAGATGGAGAGCCTAAATGTCGACCATTCAGTTTGGACGTGTAAGGTAGTTGGCGAGTGTGGATGCATGTATGTGCGCATATCATGAACCACTCAAAACCAATAAATTAAGCATCAGCTTGGAGAAGGAGCCCAAGAAGCTATCATTGGGGACTACTGGTCGAAAAGGAAGTATCAAAGATCATCGATCTCTTACATGAATTTGAGGATTTATTCTGCTTGATATCCGTGAGTTAAAAGGCATCCACCATTCATTAGGGGAAATGAGGATAAAGTTGAAAGATGGTGTGCACCCAGTCAGGAAGAGGCCTTATAAGATGAATCCCAACATGCGCGTAAGAGTTGAAGAAGAACTAGACAAAATGATAGCATCCAGGATATCATTGAGGCCATGGAGGAATCGAATGGATAAGTCTAATGGTGATCAAGATAAAGAAGGCTAGGTAGATTAGGATATGTGTGGATTATAGGGAGTTGAACGTTGTTTGTATCATAGATCCTTTTCCCACCCCCTTCACTAAAGAGATTTTGGAAGGAGTTGCTGGGCGCAAGGTCTATTCCTTCATGGATGGATTCTCGGGATATCACTAAGTAAGGATTGCCAAAGAGGACCAAGAAAAGACAACTTTCTCCACCAAGTGGGGAAGCTTTACATACATGGTCATGCCCTTTGGATTGAGGAATGCACCCATTGTATTTTCATGCATAGTGGTACAAGCATTTCAGGACTTCATCCACAAGTTCCTTCAAGTATATTTGGATGATTGGATAGTGTATGGATTAGTAAGGGACCATTGTGATAACTTGATATTGATGTTTGAAAGATGTCGGTAGTTGAGGATTTCCCTCAACATCAAGAAATGTGTCTTTAAAACTCTTTTTGGGATGTTGTTGGGGCATATCATATGCAAAGAGGGCTTACTGGTGGATCCCGCAAAAGTTGTAGTTATTGTGGGATTAGGGGAGCCTACCAGCCAAATCACCATGCATGGATTTCTTGGACACACTAGGTACTACAAAAATTTCATCAAGGGATATGCCAAGATCACCACGCCTTTGGAGATATTGCTTAGACATAAGAGTGCCTTTCAGTGGGGAGAAGCACAACAGAGGGCATTTGACACTCTAAAAGAAAGGCTTATCACCGCACCTATTCTATGATTCCCATCATGGGATAAACCTTTCCATGTCCATGTGGATGCCTCTAGTACAACAATGGGAGCCATTCTTGCTCAACCAGGAGAGGGGATTGTTGATCATCCCTTGTGTTTTGCAAGTAGAAATTTGACACCAACAAAATAGAATTATACAATGACCAAGCACAAGGCATTGTCAATGATCTACGTGCTCCAAAAATTTAGACAATATCTGCTAGCGACTCCCTTCATATTCTACATTGACCATATGGCCTTGAAGTATCTAGTAAATAAAGCAAAGTGCTACAAGGGTGCATCTATCATTGGGTACTTCTATTTTAGGAATTTGAATCGGAGCGGTGGTAAAGCTAGGAAATAACAATTATGGTTCGGATAATTTATCAAATTGATTTGGGAGAGGATGTGTAAAGTATCAAGGAAATCATGTCGACGTGCAACTATTTATGTTGTGGCGCGTGCCCTCGGAGTTAGAATACATTGTTGTTTTTTTCTCAAGGAAGGTATGACACTCGAAGGGATGAATGCACTAGAAAGAAAAGGTTAGCCATATGTGTTGCACCCTTCATGTTGATCAATGGGGATTTGTATAAAATGGGTCGTGATGAGGTTTTGCACCGGTGTGTATTAGAACATGAATGCATAGCTATAATAGAAGAATCCCATGGTGGGATTGCTGGAGGACACTATGTGGGCAATGTACCGGGCACAAGATCCTATTCACCAAACTATGGTGGGAGATGATTCACTAGGATTTCATTGAGTTTTGTAAGGCCTGTGACCACTACTAGCGCCTTGGAAAACATGGGAGAAGGGATGAGATGCCCTTATGCCCCATCACCAATGCATGGAACCTTTTGAGAAATGGGCAATAGATTTTGTCGGACCAATCTCACCGGCTGCGCGAAGGACTAACTCGTGGTATATCATTACCTGTACTAATTATCTGACAAGGTGGGCAGAGGCCGCACCCACTAAGGATTGCACCGCAGCCACGGTTGCTAGATTTTTGTGGGAAAACATTATCAGCAGGTATGGGTGCCCTTTAAGTTTAACAAGTGATAGGGGCACTCACTTCTTAAATGAAACTGTTAGGATTCTATTGGCAGAATTCATGGTAGCCCATCACAAGACTACCCCTTATCACCCTTAGGCAAATGGGACTGTAGAGGCATTCAACAAAATCCTTAGCCACACATTGACTAAGATATGTGATGTGGGTAGGTAGGATTAGGATGACAAGGTGTCAGCAGTTCTTTGGGCATACAGAACAACGTATAAAATATTAAACAAGGCCACACCATTTCAATTGGTGTTTGGTGTGGAAGTATTTTTGCCGATCAAATTCATGCTACCATCTCTGTGTATAGCGCGCAGGAGGGTTGGATGATGAGCAAGCGCTGGAAGAAAGAATAGATGAATTGATAAAGTTGGATGAAAGGAACTCACTAGCAAGATGGAGCCAAACAACTGAGAAGGCAAAGCAAAAGGCATGGCATGACCGCCATATTAAGAACAAACAGTTTGAGGTTGGCCAGATGGTATTGCTATATGATTCAAAATTTCTACGCCATCCTGAAAGTTGAAGGTGCATTGGTTGGGTCCTTATGTAATTTCATACATCCTTGATTCGGGCATGTGCTAGTTACAAGTGTTGGATGGAACAAAATTACTTGGACACTTCAATGGGAGTAGGTTGAAGCCCTACTATAAATAATGCTTCTTGGTGTTTGTAAATAAGGTAGTTTTTCCAGTTACTTTATAATTTCCTTTTATGCTTTTTCTTTCTTGTATTTCCCTTTCATGTTGTTTTTTGTTTTACACCTTGGGCACTGGTAACCTTATTAATTTTTGACTTATGAATGTGCAGAGGACCACACATCGTTTTAGTGTGGGGTGAGATGATAAAGAGAAACTTGGAGTTATTCTGCTAGGAAGATTTGGGTCGGTGGCAAAATAAGGTTACATTGGAAATCCACGTACAAGGAGAAAAAGCGCAAAAACACGAGGTAGGTGAAAGCAAGAATCATGAGGATGGAAGAAGTTCCTTTGGCATTGGTAACACGCACACAAGAGTCTTCTGTCAAGATGGATTGTTTGCATGCCAGAAGGGTGGAAAAGTTTTCACACAAGGATTGTGTGTGGGTGGAGAAGTTTTTATGAAAGGATTGGGCATGTAAGGAGAAGTGCTGAAGTCGGGTGTTGTTTGAGAACACCGCATTAAACATTATCGTACAGTGGTAGGTAGCCTAGCCTTAAATGTGTAAAAGTGGGAAAAGCTATAAATACAAGAATGGGTAGTTCATTATTTTACTTTACAAACACAAGAAGAGTGATTTTCTTTCAAGAGCTAGGGTTTCAAGAACTGACTCGTGCGAAGGAAAATCCCAAAAACTTAAGCGCAATTGGTCCGTTAGATCTACAAACTAGAGTAAAAGTGATTCACGGGTGTGAGGAATATTGTGAAGAAGCACCGTGATCGAAGGAGAAAAATCAGAGATTAGGGTTTGTGTTCTAAGGCACAGGGGCACACAAGGAAAATGTTCAAACAACTTGCAAGATAACCTGGGAATGAAAGAAAAGGGTGTAATGACGGCCACAAAACTAGTAGGTAAACCTATAGAACAATCCAAGAAGGGAAAGGGTAAAGGAAAAGGAAAGAAGAAACAAGAGGAAATACCCTTGGATACAAACAAGGAATGGTACTCGGAGATGCAATACCGGATGGGGTTTTGCTAGGAAAGAGTGGGAGTCCCACATAAGACAGATGACCGTGATTGACTACAATCACCAGTCAAGCACAATCGTGAATGAAATGGCACTGGAGCTGGTACGCCCCACAAAAAAATGAACACTTGACGGGTTGCCAATCTACAGTGACGTGGTCAAGGTGAAAATGGAGAAGGCAAGGCTTCTCCAAATTTTCAATTTTCCATATTTTGGGAAGCCCGAGTGCTTGTACCAATGGTTGATGACGCTCGTACATGAAGACTTCTTCGCTTCAGAGGGTGTAAAATGTGCATAACTCCCCAACTAATTTCACACTTCACAGGCCTAAACTGTAAAGGGGACACACTCATAGACGACCTCCTGGATGAGGAGGCAATCAAAGAAACCATAGCATCCTAGGAATTGAAGAAGGGATCAAGGTACTATGACATCTCGGATATCAGCGATCTAGTGATGAAGATGGCTGCACACCTTGTCTCCAAATTGAATGGACAAGAGAGGTGGACCCAGGTGAGCAAGCCCTGGCTGAATGTCTATAGGAAGGTTACGGAAGGCACTATATACAACATCTCCCAATACATAGTAGATGAAATCATAAGTAGCACGGAGAAGGGAGGAAAGATCCTATTTGGAAATATTCTGTTGATAATTGTGTTCTTAGAAATCAAGGTGCCAGATGCATCCAACAAGTTTGTGTGGGAGTACCCTATTGGAGACCCTTCACCCACTGAGAGGTTTCAGAAATACACATGTGAATCAATGATAGGGGTACACAAGGCATGCTTAGACAAATGGTATACAGCCTTAGGAACGCATTCGGGGCTGAATGGTAGATCCTTGAACAACTCCCCATGGTGACCAAAGGAGAAGTAGAGTTCACGGTCTACCAACACTTCTACATTGGCAAGTTCATTTTGGTGGATGGTAGTTGGAGTCCATGGTGCAAACTCCCATTCTCGTTTACTACCCAATTTTTCCAAGCGGGTAAACAGATATAAGGAGTCGAAGAAATTAAACCTGGAGTTGTCCACCCTTGATAGAGAGCACAAGGAAATGAGGAAGAAGCTGGTCTACCCAGAGAAGCACACATACGTTGAAAGGTACGTGTCACATGATGTGCACATTGTAAGGCCTTTGACCTTACCTATTGCTGAGAGTGCTGCTGCTAGGATCTACCTACGCATAAGGCCAAAATTTGAAAAAGGTGCATACATGGAGAATGAGATATCCATCTCGGATGACCCTATTGGTAGAAAGAAGCCCGCGCCAAAGCACAAGGAGAGGGAAGAGAAAGAGGAACAAAGGGCGGTGGAAAATCGAATGTAGATACCACGGGGCCAAGTACCTACATCCGGAAGAAGAAGAGAATGGTGGTCAAGGAGACAACCCAAAACCTAAAAATCCACCATCCCCTGAAGAACCCTCAAATGAAGAGAAGACCACATCCCTAACCCTAGAGTTTTCAGCAGAGGAAGAAGAAAAGGGGATGGAAGAACAAGAGTCTGAAGATACAGATGACCCGAACACCTATATAGGAGAAAAGGATGATGATGAAGAGGAAGAGTTGGAGGTGGATCAGGAGCCGATTGATGTCCATGATTCGGGGAAGAGGGAGCAGAAGATACAAATGATGCTTTCATCTTTGTAAGGAGGAAGAGCGCCCAAGGGGAGGAAGGTGCGCGAAGTGAAGAAAGGAGTGAAGGGGCAAGTACCAAGGAGCCAGATATGCCCAAGCTCACTCAGGAGGAGGTGAATGAGAAAGTGACAAGGGAGGTGGAGAAGATAATTAATACCTTGGTTGACAAGGAGTTAGAGTGCAACGTAGAGCTCGTGCTTAGAAAATTCAAGGAAGAGCAAAGGGAGAAGAGTGTGGGTAGCACAAAAGGCCCAACTCTTTCAGTAACTATTCCCAAGGGCATGCGCACGGGAAGTAAATGCATGGAAGGGGGAAGAATAACAATGGGATATGTTGATGACCCCAACAAATTTTTACACACATGTTTCCAGAGTACCGTGCCCACCAAGGAGCTCACCACCATGGAGTCCTTTGATCCTAAGGGTGGATACCCATGCACAAGGAAGATGTTATCATGGGCATTTGACTCCCACCTCGATGAGCCCGAGTTCGAGGTTAACCAAGGAGCAATACTAGTGTTGTCCAAAGGAAAGGGGGACAACCCCATTATAAACATGCAACAACTATCGGATGAGCAAGTGTGTAATGCACTCAACAAAGTCTCCATGGAAATTGAGGCTAGGCTCTTCTATAGAAATGACAAGGTTAAAGTCTTGGAGGACCTGTTGGAAAAGAGGAAGGAAGAAGTAGTTAAGCTAACAAAGGACCTTAGCCTTGAGAAACTAATCAACGCTCAACTACAGAGGGAGCTTCGAAGGAAAAGGCCAGGGTACGTGAAGTTTCCAAGAAGGTGGAGCTCATCTCCCAAGCTATTATCATGAAGCACCCAGACCTTAACCCTCCCATGTAAAATTATGGATCCTCCCTGGAATGTCTAGAGGACTTGACTTGGATCCTCACCATGGAAAGGTAGCCTTTGGCCTTAGAGTCAGCAGAGGAGGTAGTTGTGTGCTTGGAGAAGGAGGAAAAATTGAAATTCATCACACTCATGGCTGAATACAACAAGGTGCTTGCTGATGTGAAGATAGCCACACAAACCGCGGGGTCACCTACGACCATTGCGTGGATCAAGACAAGGTGATAAGCATGCTACTTACTAGCGACAAGGCAAGCTGAAGGACTTCAGGGAAAAGAATAAAGGCAATAGATCCAAGTGAGAAAATATCCTATCTAAGTGGAAAATAATTTTGAAGCTATTGAGATCCTGTGAGTCTCAATCAAAACCTAGCTAAAAGAGCTCTACAAGGTCATTACGAGGAAGATGGATGCCTTGGAAGATCACGCTAAGGAACTGGAGACTGTGGTGGAGACCATTAACACAAAAGGGGAAGGGTTAACCTTTGACGAGGTGAGCACATTGGTTGGTGACCTCTACACAAGAGCATAGGATGAAGTCAGCACATGGAATACATTGGAGGCCGACCTACGGAAAAATTTTCCCCTTCTTCTTTAGGCAGTTTTCCTTCTATTCTTTCTCTCCCCCATTCTTTATTCTTTCCCTCCATTATTTTCCAAGGCAAGGCCTTGCATTTTTTTATTGCATTCTTTGAAAAGGTTCCCAAGGGCGGAGAACAGGTGAAGTGTGGGGTAATGTTGGCCCCCTAATATAGCTACCAAATCTTAAAGGTGCATAAGTTCACATTGTCAGAGGGAGTGTGCAAGTAAAGGCACGCAAGGTAGAATTCAAAAAGGGTTCTTAGAGAACCAAGGACATGTTCACGTGAAGAATAATTCAGGACTTAGCCATTTTTGGCCTTTTAGACAAGACACATGAAGAACGTGTTCCATTTGGATAAGGTTCCAACCTAGCAACAGGGTGTCTTGGAAGGAATATACCTTGCGATAAGAAGATCTAAAAAGCTAATCATGACATGGAGAGGCATGCACCTAGGGAAACCCACACCTTGACACTTGGGGCTAGATCTGAGGTTGCAGAGGAGTTTTTAGAGCTCAGATGCCTATTTATACACGCGCCCTTGGCAAAGATAGAAAAAAACACAAGTGAGGTAGCGGAGATCTACAAAATTACTGCAAGAACTATGGGATAAAATGGGTAGATGATTCTAGGAAGGATGTAATGGGGAAATTGGGAATGAAAATTTTGTTTTGTGAGCATACATGTATGGATCTAGATATGGTGTATGACTGTGGTCTACCACTCTATGATGTTTTGGAGTAATACTATGAATGAATATGATAAGGTTACCACTACGTTTATATTAAGATATCCTTCCTGTATTATCTGCATGTTTCTACTATGATTTTGATCTTGTATAATCATGAACCTTACTTGAATGTTAAGTCTATTTGTGGATTTACAACTTCCTAGTTCTATTAATTTTGTTGCGCACTTTTACTTTTGTTATGACTGAAGGGGTGTAGAATCCATTCTGAGCTCTATAGCTTCTTCATGTCTTGTTAAATCACTAAGTCAAGATCATGAATTATGCCTTCCACTAAACTCACATAAAAGAGAGACTCGGCTCCCTCTCGTGCACCTCAAGTGAGTGCCCAGTGCCCACTGGGTGATAGGTCAGCGCACATGAGGTTCCCTTGTTCTTGGTGGGTGAAAAAATGACTACGAGAGAGAGAAACACCAAAACTAATATTATCATACAATGGATTCATATCCAAAAATCATAGAGATTCCATCAACATGAAGTAAATAACCAAAACAAGACAAATAACCATATATCTCAAGAGAGCAGAGTTATTTTAATGAAACATTTAGAGGAAAGCAATAAATCTTAATGGGTAGAGCCTATCATGCTTGATAGTGCTTCTACCAATTTAAAGGAGACTTTTAGTCGAGCTTCCAACTCTTCTTCTCCTCCAAGAAAGATCAACAACCAAACATCTCTTTCTCCAATGCCTCATATACTTTCCTTGAATTGAAAATAGACTAGAGAAACCAAAAATAGCCACAAAGTGAAAATTGAACTGTTGGTTCGAAGAACCAGATAGCTCCATGTAGAGAAAAAATTGCAAAGCATGCAAGACCAAACAACCTCCAACAAATACGCCCTCATTGTTTCCAAGACAGTTTTCTCACAAAAATCAAGATTCATTAATTCCATTAGTCCCCAATCTCCCACCTATTTCTCCTTACCACTTTGCCTCCCAAAATTGGTGATCATTATTTCAACCTCTGAATGCATTTATAATTTTAACTATGATCCCACATAAGCTTACACCAAGTTTACATGTCTCTGCCAAAATTGGCAGTCATTCCTATTAATTTGAAAATAAAATCGAATAAATGCCTTTAGAACCATCACCAACTTTCCATACGACCCTTAGGTCCCTTTCATTAGTTTAGGATAGATATCCATAACTTAGGTTATGACCTTATGTTAGTCTAGAAAGTAATTACCTTAGGTTTATAAACATTGCCTTAGGTAATTTTCCAACTTAAGATAGGGCATAATTCAAACCAATTTAGTATTAGGTAATAGGTTAAGAGTATACCTAACATCACCTTAGGTTTTTCCCCATCCCAACATAGAATATGAAGCTTAGGATAGATTGTCACCCATATAAGTAGACATAGCTAGGAAGTAGGTACATTTACCTTAGTTTAGAATACCATTAGGATAGATCCCATAGGTTTAGGACTTAGATTCCCTTCATATTCATGAAGTAGGATTCATTCCACTTAACACCATTAAATGTCCTAAAGAGATCAATCCAAAAGATTTGAGCACAAAACATACAAAAGAATGTATGCACGATCTTACAAGACCATAAATAATTTGTAAACATACAAAATTTCAGTCCATTACGTCTCTCAACCTCTAAATGTTAGTTTACCATTCAGACTAGGTAAGGAGATTTAAAACATTCCTTAGATCAATGGAATTGATCCAAGGATGATTTAGTTAATAGAGATAAGTTTGCAACCATGATAACTAGATTACAAACTCACCTATCACAAGTGAAAATGGATCATTGCAAGCCTCAGCATTTCAAGATAATGAATCCAAGAGCAGAAATGATTTATCCCTAGAAAAATGATTTTCAACAAGTAAAGGAGCACACCGCATAAAAAAATCACATGTCAACACTTGTAATGAAAAATATAACAGCTTTATCAAAGGTGTTATAATGCAAGGTCCAATGGGACCAATTTAATGAAGAAATTGCAACATGGGAAAACCTTGAGGACATGAAAATTGTTTTTCCACATTTATTTGAACAGAGTTGATTTTGTTGATTGATAATACTTGAAGATATTGTTCTGATTATATCAATAAATCTGCCAGTTTTGGGAAGATACTAAATTCATTAGTATGAAAACAACTATTTAACACTAAATAAATTATGGAAAATTTGGAATTCTCAATCTAGTTCTGATGTGAACTTATGAATAAAAGAACTATAATTAGAATTATATTTCTTGTTTGAAATTTTGGACTAAGTTAATCATCGGGACGATGATGATTTTTTTAGGAGGGAAGTATGTAACACCTCTAACATGACTTGTATCTATGATGACTTCTGTTAAATAAGGTTCAAACATTGACATGTGATTTTGTCTTAAGACGATGTACTCTTATGACTTATGAAATCATGTTTGCAAAGTAATATGGTATCTATGAGGTAATATGGTATCTATGGAAATAGGTACATTACGGACATGTTTTTCTTAATTTATAATGAAGCAACCCATCTTTTTTTGCGGAGGCCTAAAATAATTTTGCTTGATTGAGAAATTGAGTTTCGCTTTTCATAATTTATAAGATTCTGAAACAATCTGAGAAACTAAACACCTTGGATCATTCATCGATCCAAGGTATGCTTATAAATTTTCAATTTGGTTGTCATGATGTCCAATTTATATAGACAGAGAGAATACTTCTAGATCTTGAATGTGCAAATGCCATGAATGATCCTCTCCTTAGATCTCTACTTCGAATTGGAACAGGGTTAACAATCGATTCCTCTTTTTCTATTTAAGGTATGATGTAAATTTTAATAAGGATCTTGTGACTTATTTACACCATGTTCCTTAAATTTGGAACCTTATCCTAAAGGAGTAACCTAACCTAAGTTACTAAGTTTATTGTTATTTAGGTGATTAATGAACCTAAGACTAAAGACTTACCTATGGACCTATGTTGGTTCCTAAATTAATGTTGAACCTAACTAAGGGAATGGCTAACCTAAAGGGGCCTATGGAATGACATGGGAAGGGGTAAGTGGGAGGCAACGAATCCTAGGAATTAATGGTGAGTTATTAAGTCCTTATCTCTTTTAACAACCAAATTTGGCAAGGTGCGTTGCGGATAAAATCTTGAATATTCGGCTGGGGACAGAAGTGAGCTGATTAGCCAACTTTGGTCCGAGCAACTCTCAAAAACCCTGAGAATAAGCAAAGCTTCGCGAAATGACCTTGGTTCCCATTTTTCCGGAGCATATGCAACAATCAAATGGGCATTGGGAAACATTAGAGGAGTGAGTAGGCATCTTCTCTTCCAAAGCATCTTTGCCAAAATTGGAGGTGGCGGTGGTGGGAAGATAGGAGGACTAACCATGTTCCTTAAATTTGGAACCTACTATGCATTTAATATTTTTGAAATTGGTGAAACCACCTAGGAAGAAGATAGAGGGTTTGGTTTTGTTGATTCATTCAGTTTTGGAGCTTGAGCTCTACATGTGGTTTTTTTTCTTCAACCTCCAGTTTTATTCTCATATGCAAGCTAGCTTTGCATGAGTTTTTCTACCTTGCATGGCGTCGAGGGAAGGAGTTGGCACTGAGAATCTATAAGGAGGATTTAGAGGAAGTTTTTGTGTTGTTTGCATTTCAAAATAAGGATTGAAGCTCGATTTGAAATTTCTATGAATCACGGAAGGATAAGCACTATCAAACATGATAGGCTCTATCCATTAAGTTTTATGTTTTTACTTAAATGCTCATAAAAACAACTCTGCTCTTAGGGAATAATATGCATTTGTTTTGTTGATGAAATTCTTTTGCTTCGGATTTTGTGTTTTTAATGGTATAATTTATCGACCTTGTTTGGATTATGGAAAGTGTGTTCTGGGTTTTGGTTTTCATGTTTGGAAAGTGGGTTTTTCTTTAAATATTCCTACATGGGCTTGAAAACAACGTAGAAAATCTATAGGGAATTATAGTGAAATTATTTGAACCTGTTGATTATTTGGTTTTCTTAAATATGGGAAATCTAGTTCTAATGGATTTTGTGGCATCACCGTCAATATACTTTGGTTAGGAAACTATTGGAATGTCTGGTTGTTGCTAGGATCTTGCATAACTCCTTTGAGAAGATAGATTTGATGGTTTTTTCTTTAACGTTTCCTTTTTGGTTATTGAAAGAATACTTCAAAATGATAAGCATGTCTTGAATCTTATCATTGTCTGTGATTATGTGGATCTGGTTATTACATGTATGTTACTTATCATTGTAGACTTTCTCGAACCTTTTGTTGTTATAGAAGGATAAAATTATTGTGGGTTTTTCTTGATAATCAAATACACATCTGTTAGGACCTGCATGAATTCTTTCGGTTATTATTTGAAGATCTATAAGGGCCTCTTGTGTTAACCTCTTGTTTTGAATATTTGTTTGTATGGAAGTCGATTTTTGGAAGTAAGTAGGAGGTTATAATTTATTGTTTCTAATCTTCTAGTTTTTAGGTAACCAATGAATTTGTGGCACTTGGTGCTAAGAGGGGAAAACTCTCTAGTATAATGATTCATTGTAACTTGTTTATTGTTGTTACTCCAAACTTTTTAATTTCTCTATCGACCATGATATGATATTGTTTGTATTGACATGTTTCTTAGACCCTTGGGCCAATAAAATTGGTTTCAGTTCTTTCATAACAAAGGTAAAGGTTTTCTTCGTGAAAATGGAACATTGGCTCCTATCTTGGTTATATCGTATTGTGTACTTCTTTTCCTTAAGGATTTGAGTTATATGAAGTCCTGTTTCAGATGTATCCCTTTGTTCATCTCTTTCTTTCCTCTCTGATTCTTTTGAGAAATGAATCACTTGTTATCTTAGTGGGAGTTAAGGCTATCTAACGTGTTTCATTGAATGATTAAAGGTAACGAAATGTTTCTCTTCATTTCTTTTCCTTTCCTCCTGGATTTTGGGTGTTCATATAATTCAAACCCTGGGTAAACCTCTGTTTGGTTTTTGGTTTGAGTCATTAAGTAAACCGACCCTTTTCATTATAGGTTCTTCATTACTTAATGTTCTCTTTTAATCATTCGAAGATTTTTGAAGTTCACAACCTTTCTCTCTCCTTCCTTTAATCTTCTTTTAGCTTGTGAAACTTGGATAAGTTTTTGTCCCTTCGCTGGTCTATTACATTTATGCAACTTCTCGACTATTTGGGAAGATTGAATGTAGAATGTTATTAGGTAAGTATAGATGGTTTGAAAATATTTGGATGGATTATTGAGTTTGGTTTGAAAATATTTGGATGGATTATTTATTTTGGTCTAAATTATAAATTTAACCATTCTACTCACTTAAATTAATGATAGCCATGGTGTATATTTTTGGGATTTGAGCATTAACTCATTTTCTTGTTAAAAGGAACCTTACTTGTCTTTTTTGTCTTTTAACTTGAAATTGGTTCCCAATTATGAGCTTGAATGTTAACATACTTCAATAAGGGACACATTAAATGTTAGGATGGTTTGGATTATCCTAACTTAATTATTATGATTTTTAGATTTGATTGATGGCATCTCGGACTTTAGGATGAATGTAAGTTAATGAAATATTTGGATAGAAAGTAATGTTTACAAAAGTTACACTATTGATTTATGCCTAAAAGCTAGATAGGTAGTTACCTTCTTCATATAAACAGTTTGAATGAGTGAGGAACTTAAAATGAAATATAAGAAAGTAATAATGAGGATCGGATGAATGTTTACTTCATTTAACTTACTTTATTTAAATTCTTTGATAAAGGAAAATAGGAAGGAAGGATAAAGTTTTTTATTTCATGACCTAACCTTGTTTTGATTTGAAGAATTTCTCTTTCTTTCTTTTAATTGGAATTGTGATCTCCTTTTTGGTTGAGTCTTTCCATTTTTGCTTTCTGGATTGTTTCATAATAGCAGGTTTATTTTTATGAAAAATTTAGTCAAAAGCAAGTCGTTTTAATGATTTAGTGCTTATCATGTTTAGTTCAATGAACTAACTGATGCTAGAAATTTTGCGATGGACTACGAAAAAGATGAAAGGAGAAAAAATTATTATAAGTTACATTTGTTTTATTTATGATATCGAATCTTTACTTTAAAAATAAAAGGGGCTTCATTGTTATGATGTACTTAATGAAAACAAAAGTTGTAATGAGAAAGAATAGGTGATGTTGTTTGGCAATTTTTGATGTATAATCTATTTGGGCTTAGCAAATGTATCACTCTTCACTGATGAATAAAAGATATTTGAATTCTGTTAATACTTGTAGTAATACCTTCTTGGAATGAATTGGGCTGAAATGATAAGTATTACTCTAATTAAGGAGGGTAACTTACTTAAATATTATGTAATGGATGGGATAGAGTCTGAGTTGTTGGTTGGATAAGTTTCTCTAGAAGAGATGCAACTTCTATAGTTAATAATCTCATGGAACTCTATCATTACAAAAGGGTTATAATTAATTTACATGGATGTATGTGTTTTGGCCTTGTTTATAATTCTACATATGTAATTTGAATATTGTTTTTCCTTATTGGGTGTTAGCCCATGAAACGGGAAAAAGGGGAAAAATCCCTTGAGGGTATACATTAAGATTAAGTTATTAACTTACTTAGATGTAAATAAAAAAAAGGGTGAATGGGTGAAAATGTGCTTCTTTATGCATATTTCCTTAATCTAAAAATGGAAATTAATTAGCTCAATCACCTTTATTTCTAAAAGAGACTTAATGTCCCTTTCGGTTGCAAGTGGTATCAGAAAATGGTAAACTAATGCAAGAAAATAAATAGGTTGGGAAGCATATTTTATTTGTTTACCTACCTCGATATAATTATAACTTGTAACCCGGTAGGTTAAAAACTGTTTGCATCATTAGGGATGCCGACATTAAATTTTTAATGAAGAATTTAATATAACATCAACTTAACTTAAGTTATGTTTACCCATTGATGATATTTAGTTGGATGTTGACACATGCCAACTGCAGTAAAGTACCTTCATAACTACATGAGTCGCTTCAAGGATAATACGTTGTAGTTGACATGTCTCAATACCCTTCAGAGTTTGTTCAACTAGAATAACATAATTTCTTGACCTTATCACTATTCTACCCTATGCAGGGATAGGAACATGACCTAGTGTCGAGTCAACCCTTGATGACTTAGGATAACTAGACACACCTAATTGACATAAGTCGATTGAGTATGTCTATGTACCCTTAGTCACCACGGGAAGTCCCCCACACTAGGGCATGTTGCTAACCTTATCTAGGGTTATACTTTGAATCGTGTGGACTGACAAAGATTAGTAAAGACCAATCTAGATAACATATCAAGTGTAGTGAAGGAATTATTCCATTTGACAAGTATGTCATCTAGGAATGAAAACATGATAAACATGTGTAAATATTTGGCCAAAGTATCACAAGCTATTGGTTGTGTTGTCCTATGTCACTTAGTTTAAGAAGTGGGATTTCAGATGAATATCAATAATAGATATTTAGATAGGCTCTTAAATAGAACACTTGAGTACCCCTAACAGGGTAAAGAAACTAAGTATACTTCATATACACATTACTAAATAACATGAGAGATCAGATTATACCAAGTCATGAAATGAGAGATTGGTGTTTCACCAAGTCATTATAGTTGCATATGGTTTTCTGTTATGGGATAGTTTGGAATTTGAATGTGTGTTCTAAATTATGATTTAGAACAGAGAACATTGTGTAAAAAAATCCTTGTTTCTAAAGTCTTAAAATGGGAATGTTACAAGAATGTACAATAATAGTTGTGATCATAGATTGCAATGAATGGTGGAGATGCATCAGCGTGAGAAAATAGAAAATCAAGATCCCTCGATGAAGGAGGAGGCACTACATGATATGTATGATTAGTTGAAGAGTTGGAAGATTTATTTTCATGTTTAGGAAGAGGATTGTTGAAGATCTTGAGCTTGTGATTTTCATTGACCGGCGTAGATGTTGTAGGCTCAAGAAGCTTAATAGAATTATTATTGATAAGATCCTGAATGAGATGCCTGAGTTTGAAACATCAATCTGTAGAATTTCCAACTCATTAATGATATTCACTTTGAATTTTCTTTTATAGTTGTGTCCTTTAGGTCGTGATTGATCTAGATTAAGTGGAGGAGGAAGTGTAATAAGATTTCTCTCAACAAGTTTTGGAAATAAAATATGCGGAGCACAAGGAAATTTCGTGAATGTACGTGTTGGAGGTTAGCATTGAAGTTTTTAGGAGAAGAGACAATGTTAACATTAGTTTTATCTTAAGTAGGTTTTATAGTCAGTTTGAAAGTGGATTTTCTTTGAAATCAAGTAGAATATGAATCCTAATCATGATATTTAAGATTGTCCATAGATGATAATTTAATTTCTAGTAACTTAAGAGTATGACATAAATGATTGAATGATGGAGATGTATCAAAGATAAAACTCTCTTGTAGAGGTGTTAAAAGACTCTGGACAAATAGATCTTGTAATTCAAAGTTTGTGAGTACATTATACATCTTAGCTAATTTGTTCTTATATCATAAAACATAGTCCATTAGATGCTCGTTAGATCCTTGTTTAATTTTTGTGAGTTGAGCATAGGATATCTTAGAACCAATATTAATTAAAAATGCATGAGAAAATCATCAGATAAATGTGTAAATGATGTTACCGAATGGACAGGTAGATTGTATAACCAACGCATTGTATAATCTTGGAGGCTTCTAGGAAAGAGATTTTCTAGTAAAGTATGATCATCTGCATAATCTAGACATGCTACATGAAATGCTTGGAGATGATCTTGAGGATCACCATGGCCATTGAAGGTGGGAAACTTAGGAGTGAAAAATTTTGGAGGAAGTGCATAAGTGGAAATGGTGGGTACAAAAGGAGTATGAAGTAGCAAAGTGGAATCAAGAGATGGAGATGCACGAGAAGTAGCTTGTTGCAGTTGACATATTTAAACTTGGATATCCTGATAGAGAGAGGCTAGGTCTTGAGTGCCACTGAAGAGACTTACCACATGTGATAAACAAGAGGTGGAGTGAAGTGGTTGGTGGGAGTTGGAATAGATATAGGAAAATTATAAGTATGCGGAAGAGTGAAAGTAGGGGTTGAGTAGCAATATGCTTAGAAGCGGGGGTGGACGTAAGAACATTAATCTTAGCAAGATTGGTGTCCTCCTCACGAGTACTAAATAAAATTAGATCTAAATATTGGGGATGTTCAACAAGAAAATCATTAAGATCTTAAAGGCGGGCTTTAGTAAATGGTCCATAAGATTGAGCCATGACAAAAAGATGTCAAAATACCTAGAAGTAAGGTGGGTTTGAGTGATGAGTTCACCAAATGATTTAAAAAATATGGAAATTTATAAAACCCTTAATTGCAAAGTCACAACCTAATAATAAGCAATAAAGTACAGATCTAACCTAAGAAATAAGCTAGATAAAAATGAAACCTTAGGTGCAAGAGAGAGGATAGAGGAATTATCTAATTTCATAATAAATATCAAAGTGTGTTGGGATGAAAAACCTACTAAACAGGAGGAGGAATCTATAACAACTACACTCATAAAATTTCAGAGCTATCGAAATCGGTTGGATCGGGGTGCCTAGATCAAGGGTTAAGGGCATCTCGCACACTATAGACTACTTCTAGTGCCCATGACTATGAAAATGGTCGAATCTAAATTTTCGTGTGTCACTAACCTTTTTTTTATCATTGGTTTATCATATAAGTCACCAAGAACTCCGTAAAAAATGATCTAATGTAAAACCCCAATACACATAAAATCCTATAAATAAAAAATATGTAAATGGGGAGTCGATCGACCCCAACGGTCACCTGACAGAGTGAACTTACAACCGAGTGCCACACTACATCTCGAGACTCCATGTAGTTATGTGTACATGTGTGTAGAATTGTTCCCTAGGAAGCTCTTGTGCAAGATGCACTTGATAATGAGAAATAACTAGATGTAGAAATGTAAATAGATGTGTATGGAAAAATGAACTTCCCCTCCTATGTGTGTATGTAGAATAAGCGAGTCCATTGTTCATTGCATGAATCTAGATGGATGTTTTATTTCTCTTATAATTCCTTTGGATGTAACCTTAGGTGGTGATAGTAGATGCTTAGAGCTTGGTCCTTTATTATGGTCACATAGATTTGTATTTATATGATTCCCTTGTTTGAATTTCATAATTGAAAAATAAAATGCTAACCCATAAGAAAACAAGATGCCCAAAAGATAAAAGAGGCCCAAAAGAGGTAAGAAAGATATAAAGAGGTCGGGGGAACCTAGAGGGGATGAGGGTGCCTTGGCATCCAGTTGAATAAAGATAAAGCAATGAAGATCATATTGGGATGTGGGGTGTGTAAGACCAAAGAGAAAGCAAGAAAGACATAAAAGAGGCCAAAGATAGATGTCAATTACTAGTTTTCTTGCTTAGGAATCATATGAATAGTAATATGTGATTAGGACCTAGAAATTTACCCAAGTGCATGATTTTGTTTCTACACCTAAGCGTTGAATGAGAGATAGAATACAAAATGTTCACACCATACCCATTTTCCACTAGTACTGTTATGTAAGTATTTTCTATATGAACCACAATGTAAAGAGGAAAATTATGGGTTGGGCCATGTAGTGGCAAATCTTGTTTTGTAAAAGTGAGTGGGAGTATTGGATAATGGAAAAGGTGGGTAATGAGGGCTTGAAACTATGTGGGATTGATATCAGGTGGGACATGAGTCTCTTGAAGAGCATGGTAAAGGATATATTTATGTATAGAAGATGTTTTGAGAAAATATGTGATGGAAATCTGTGTAGGGTCTTTTCAAGTTGTTCAACAATATTATATTAAGATTTGGGAGGTGGATTGGAAGAAGAGGGAACAACCCCTTAAACCACTACATGACTTTGGTGAGTAGTAACAACACATTGAGGGTTTTAGGAAGGTCCCTTGACTTTGATGGTGGCTACTTGATGGGGGAATGGTGAATATGGCTGATGAGAGATTCATATTGGAATGATATGCATTGGTAGTTTATATGGTTATATTGATGGTTGGATGATTCAGGGGTTTTACCATACTTTCGTTGACCTTGATTTGAAGTGTGGATCTAACCATGATTAGGGAGTGGATTTTGATAAATCCCTAACTTTTGATTTTGAGAAGAGGAGGATGTATTGTCTTCAATTTTGATTTCACCCCAATCAATCAAGTCTTGAATATAGTTCTTTAGCTTCATACACTTGGTGGTGGTATGACCCTTAATTTTTTGGAACTTGCAATATTCATTTTCCCTAAACCAAGAGGGTTTGGGTCTAGACTCATCAATTGGCTGGGTTTACGGGAAAACAACCATATTAGCGGTAACAATTTTTTCAAGGATTATTTCAATGGACTCGCCAAGAGGGGTGTATGACCTTTTCTTTGGATCTTGGGTTGACTAGGGTTGACCCTTAGGAATGGATATGGCAACAAATTTTTGGACGTGTTGGATGTGTTTGGTCTCTATCACTCTATCGCTGACAACATTCTTATTCTTGTTAAAATACATGGGATTCTCGATGTGGAAGGATGATTAGATTGATTATAGTTGTCTCAAGAATACAATTTGATGAGGCCTTTGGAGACAAGAGATTTTTCTATCTAAATTCCTTTTCTATGATGTCATAATTTTTTTTTGCATAATGGACTTGGAGGTGGAATGCTAGCTCTTGATGGAGGTTAGCAACAAAGATAGTGATCAATTTATTTTCAAGGATGGGCCATGAAATGCGGCTAGAAATATCTCTCCATCATTGTAAGAAGGATGAAAATATTTCACCATTACGTTGTTTGGTATTACATAGGTCAATCATTATGACATCATGCTCTACATTGTATGAGAAGTGTTTGACAAATTTCATTAATGATTCGGTAAATGTGGTGACAGAGACCTTGAGCAAGTGAAGGAACCATTCAAGAGCGGGACCACCTAGGATTCATGAGAAGAGTCTCAATAAATAGGATTCATCATAGGCTACTTCTTGACACAACATATAGAACTCCTTGATGTGTTCACAGGATCACCCTTTCCCTTTTATTTTTCAAATTTGGGTGGTTCAATTATGGGGAAAAGGGATGCATAAGATATTATCACAAATGGATAAGGATAGAGTTGCAATCCTTGAAGTGTTTCCTTCATAGACTTTACTTCCTTCTCCAAGGTATATTATTTAGGGATTGTGGGTGGTAGGTTGAAATTGGGACATTGGGAATGTTCAGAATCATGGTTATCATGGTCATTTGGACATTGTGGATCAAGTTGGGAGGCTAGTTGGGTAATTTGGTTGCTCATTTGTTGTAGTTGGGATAGTACAACCTCCTTAGATACATGAGAATTATGGGTATTCTCTCTGCTATCCCATCCATGTGTAGCACGATGGTTTTTTCATTTAATTTGTTTGAATTGCGGTGAAGCGGGGATAGGGATTGTAGTCATTTTTATACCCTTAGATTAATAGTAAAATCCCATGCACGTTGTCCTATCACCCAACGGGTGTTGGGCACTCACCCGAGGCACGCGTGGGTGTCAATCCTCTCCTTTATTTGAGTCTTGTGAGAATACATCATCTTATGATAGATATTAAAGTGCAAATGAATAGAAAAGAACCATGCATCATTTTGAGAACCTAGGATGAGTTATCATCTCATTACATTCATAAAAGATAAATAAAAACAACATATAAAATTGATTCATACGTAAAGGAAATACACAAGGATTATACTCATGAACCCATATATGATTTAGAATAGAGTCTTATATTCATATTGAAGAGATCAATAACCACATTACATTCCTTGAGGTCATAACAGACCCACATAATATTACAGAGAGAAAAGTCATGCATCAGAACTACATTATGTCCCTCATATTACAAAGATGAATACATACCCATCCCTCTAGATATGCCATCACTCCTATGTTTACTCTAATCCCAACCCATAGAATCCTCCATGATATTTCTGCATAGCTTCACCTCTCTTCCACCAGTCTACCACACTAATCACTCTCTATCTTGTGTGTCTCTTTTTGTTGTCCACGCACCTCTATATATAGCTTCCCTACCTTTACCGCCATGTCTTTTGAGGTAACAGATAAGCTACCAAGTGTCCAAGTGGTCCTCCAATGGAGTATGCTTCCTTTGTTTAGAGCTCTCCACCCTTTGTAATGATGTTCTTCTCGGAACCTTTGATAAGTGGTCATGTCCTAAATTTCTTTTTCCTGATTTAACAACCACAATGAACTCAAACTCTTGAAATAATAGGACCCAACAGGATATGCACCCTTATAGAATGGTCTTGTTGACTAGGTACTTCAATGCCATGTGGTCCGTGTAGAATATAAATGGTGTTACCAATAGATACTTCCTGAACTTTTTCAACGCGTAGATCATGGAAAATTCTTCGCGCTCAGTGGTTGTGTAATTTTGTTCTACTAGTGTCAACTTTCTACTTGAAAAACACAAGGAATGGTCAATAATTATGTCACTAGATTTTGATAGTACTACTCCCATAGGTGTTCCTAAGGCATCAACATGCACATGGAAAGGCTTATTCCAAGAAGGAAAACATAGTATGGGTGTTGTGACAAGCCTATCCTTCAAAGTGTCAAATGCCTTCTATTGTGCCTCTCCCCAATAGAAGGCAATCTTGTGTTTTAACAATTGCTCCAAGGGCACGGTGATCTTGGCATACCCTTTGATGAATTTCCTATAGTACCCCATATGCCCAAGGAATCCGTGCACTACACTTTGACTAGTAGGCTCCCCTAATCCCATAATAATTGTAACTTTTGTGGGATCTACTAGTAAGACTTCTTTGCATATAATATGTCCTAACAGGTTCCAAATGGAGTAAAGCAAAGACACATTTCTTAATGTTGAGGGATATCCTTAATTACCAACATATCTCAAACATCATCCTCAAATTTTCACAATGGTCTTTCACCAACCCATACACAATCCAGTCATCTAGGTAAACTTGAAGAAATTTATGGATGAAATCTTGAAATGCTTGTACCACGATGTGTGAGAACACAACAGGCACATTATTTAATCCAAAAGGCATAACCGTGTAGGAAAAACTTCCCCATTTAGTGGTAAAATTTATCTTTCTTTTGTCTTCCTTTGCAATTCTGACTTGGTGATACCCTGAGAACCCATCCGTGAAAGAGTAGACTTTGTTCCTGGCTACTCCCTTTAAAATTTATTTAGTATAGGGGGTTGGAAAAGGATCGATGAAAAATACTACATTGAGGTCCCTATATTCCACACATATCCTTATCCTCCCATCATTCTTGATACTAATGACCATTGGGCTTATCCATTTTGATTCTTCCATAGTCTCAATAATGCTTGATGCTATCATTTTGTCTATTTCTTCCTTGACCCGTACACGTAAAATTGGATTCATACGATAAGGTCTCTTCTGAATCATGCGTGCACCTTCCTTCAACTTGATCTTCATATCCCCTAAGGAATGGTGGATACCTTTGAGTTCATGATACCCGTGAGGGAAAAAATCCGGAAATCACGCAATGCATCAATGACCCTTGAAACTTTTTTTTCTTAACAATAGTCCCCAATGATAGCTTCCTTAGGTTATGTTTCATCACAATGTTAACCTTCTTTATTTTTAAGGGATCATGGTAGGTTAATGCTCACTCATCAGCACTATCAATGACTTTTCACGTACCTTTAGAATGGTTAACATCCAAAGTTTCCATCTCTTCATCATCTACTACATAGACCATCTTCCCTTTTTCATTTTCTATGCACGCGCACTCAATCTGTACTTCCTCTTATTCTTCTTCACTGAGGTGCCTCCCCAAATAAGGCTCACCCTATAATTCTTGTAGCATATCTTCTACCATAGCACTATCTTCCATCATAAGGCATTTGATTACTTGCAACACCTTATCCATTGATGGCTTTGTACTCCTATACTCGAAATATTGAATGAGATCAGCCACCAACTCCTACCAATTACATGTTTGACAACACATCTCTGAATGAATATACCATGCATGTGCACAACCTTGTAAGGTGGAATACAACTTATCTACCCATAATGAAGGTGGTAACATTTATGCACTTCCCAACCAGGCCTTCTCACATGCTTGGATATGAAATGAGGCAGTCTCTTTACCATGGTAGTCTTGTATGATAGTGGGCACATTTCTCCTAGAGTACCTTACAAAAAATGTGATTCTTACTTCCTACAATTCTAGGAGGCTCTCTCGATGTGTAGCCCACCAACACACTGTAGTTCTGAGCATGTTATAACTAAGCATTCTCCTTTTATTGTCCTCATTTTTCCATTGAGCTTCCATTTCTTGCAAGAAAATTTTAGGGTATGATCCCCCGAGTAACTTGGCAAATTCTTACCTCCTAAGTTCTTGAATGAGCATACCTTTTTAACATTATTATTGATCCTCTCAACTGTCATGCAATCAACTCATAAGTCCCATGCACCCAATTTTTGCATGCTATGCTAGTGGTATCACTCAAGGACTGAGCATCTTCAAACTAGATAACTCCCTTCGTGGGATGAATTATCTCAGGATCTCTGATGGAATGCATATAGATTCTATCGAGGACTTATTCTCCTAAGGGATTAGTATAGGGCACTAACTTCCCATTTTTCAAAGGGATAATCACCCTTTCTTCCTTATTCTCAAAGCTGATACACCCCTTGTTAAACCACAAGTTGGCATTATTCTTGTAACACTATGAGCACCCAAGCAATGCTAGAAAGTTGTCTACCTTGGTGAGCATCAAGAATTCAAAGTCTCCAGTGAACTTGGCCCCTTAAAAGGTGATAACTCGCATCCTTCAGATGCCAATGGGAATTTCCTTAGTCATGTTTTCCTTTTACATCACATTCAATGATGGATGTAATGCATGTCTTCCCATTTGATTCTAGCATCTAAGGTAAGAGAATTGACCTCAACTCCTGTGTCAATCAATGAGGATATTTCTTAGAAGCCACCCATCAACAATTACATTCAATGTAATCTCCTTATCATAGTCAAGGCAGTGAGGAGGAAGTTTGCATGCAAAACCCGGCTTTCTCACTCTGCTCTAATGTGTAGGACCTTCTCCCTCGGTCATTCTCCTATCAAGGGAATAATATCTCTTGCCTTAACATTCTATGTACTTCCTTGACCTCATCTAGGTAATACTTTGGAGCCTCAACATTCTTCCTTTATTCCAACTACTTTGATTTCTCCTTTAGACATTAGATCTCCCCTTACAAACTCGAATCACATCCACAAAGTGTCTTAATATACCTCCTTCTAATGAGCAAGGTCTAGATACTTTCCATGTACCACTTCCTCTCTTGAAACTAGTGTCCTTTGTCTTGGCATCTCCACAGGCGTGCATAGCCTCTACCCATGTTGTCATAAGTACAGTCCTAGTCCTGACTCACGCACTACTCTTGGCATCCACTATGAATCAGCCTTCTTGATGCTCACCATCCCAGTGCCTTTTTCCTTTCGGTGATGTTGGTTCATATGCTCATAAATATCTAGACACTCTTCATACTTATGTTTCTTTTTGTACCACAAGCATTGCAATAGATCAAGACACTCACATTTATAATGCTCTGTAGATCCATAGTTGTAACAGGTTCCTCAAGGGAATTCACTTATTCCTCTGTTGAGGTTAAAAACCTCTTCCACATGATCCTCCATCTGTGTGCCCTTCATAACAACAATCATCATCCTTGGAACTACTTACAAGACTAGTTTGGTGCACACCAAGATCAATAGCATCATGGATCTAATCAATTAGTCTGCAATCCTTGGTATCATGGGTCGTAGAGGTATAGATATTACAATAGAAAGAAATATTCTTGTGGATTACATGTTATAGTAGAGGGCACCTACTTACATCATGATCCCCATGGAAAATCTCATAGTCTACCATTATATCATGTAACAAATTATGAGGGCAACTATCCTTTGCATGCCCTTCCACTTCATAGTCTATATACCAAATCCCACTACAAACCTCATGGGTTGAGTTTATATATAGCTTCTCCAACTACTTGGACATTATAAAAATTTGAGCCTCTAGAAAAGGACTAATACTAGTATTAACACTCCTAACATCCTCGGTGCGCGCAAGGAATCTTCTAGTGACTTGCGCGGTATGTGAAAGTATTATGTGATAGAGCCCTCCTAAATGGTGTTATCAATCCTCCAACAAACCATTGAGCATGTTGAGAAGGATGAATGTCATAAGATAGTTTTGACAAGAGAGTCTTGAAACATGCGTCATACTCCCGCACACTCTCGACATTCCTTGTTAGATCTCCTTTAGAGAATTGATGGTCTTCTACTCAAACTCAAGCATATGGCACTCTGCTAGGAAGGTGTTATTTAGTGTGGTGTGGTCTATAACCATCTAATGGGGGTCATACTTTTTATACTAACTATGTGCGCATCTTTACAATGTTGTTTCAAACTGACTTGCCTTCCACTCTAGGGTAGTGATCCCTTTCACGCACCATAGTAATTCAAACTTGTGCACATGCTTTGCAACATCTTCAATGCCCCTATAATCTAGTAAGTGTAATGACATCTCAAAAACTACTTATGGAGGTGGTTGAGTCCTTTGTCCTCTTGATCCGAACCTTGGTTCCCTCCAGAGTTTCCTCCTCCACTAGATCTACTAGATCCACCAAGTCCTATTCCTCTTGACCCACCAAATTCTCTAGATCTCGCTAGGTCAACTAGGTCCTCCAGCCCCTAAACCACTAGATCCACCTCCTGTAGTAGGTAAATGGTCCGAAATGGTCATGCCTAGTATTCCCAATGTCCCACCGAATCGCACACCGATGGTTTGTGGTATGGTCCCACTACTAGTTATGTGTCCCTCTCCACTCTCGGGCATGATACCCAAACCTTACATACTTGCACCATGCCCAAAAATTCCTCCACATACTGAATGGATTACGCATCCATGGATGTTTCAAATGAGAAATTATATCTCCTGGGTGTAGATCGTTACTCCCACAAATACAAACTAGGTTAACAATACTTCTCCCTTGATCTAGAAAACCAAGCGCCATGGGTTGGTCACCGTGTGGTTTAGATGTGATTCGGAGGCACTCCTTTCTCCATGCGATGAAATTTCATTAGAAGCTAAAATGGGGTTCTCTCCGTGCTTTCCAAGATGGGGTAACATAGAATGCTCAAGTTCCACATCCTCTACGTGAACCTTAACTCCTTCCCGCAACATCTACCTCCATATATCCATCACACTTGCAACCTCGTTTGTTCTAGTCATATCCATTTCATGAGTTTTGCTATACTTGAGTTGTCTTTCCTCCCTTTCCTTTTCAAAATACAATGTCCTCCCTCTTCCTACACCCTATCTTCCTCTCCTAGCACTCGAGAGAAACTTAACCGGATAATATAAATGCATCTAGGCTTAAGGTAATGACCAAGATCTTCATATCCAAAGGAATACCATGTAAAAACAATCCTTTGGGCTCCCTCAAAACTCAAACTCGGTAAATTTTGGGTAAGAATACATAGAAATGGCATATTCTAGAGTATAACTGGTTAGCACTCTTTTCCACCAGTGATCAACAACACACGTCCAAGTTAGATCTGCATCTTGTAACCTCTAGATAATCATCTTGGGTCCATACGCATGATTTGTAGTACCAACTTGATCTGGATGTATATGCTGAAAGCCATTCATATAGTTCTACTGGGAAAACAATAGAAGAATGTCTCATACAACTCATGGTATAGGTTCTCTTCTACCCATCTACGTGCATCGAACTCAGGTCCAATGTTGAATCTTTGAGAAAACTCATCCTTCATGCTCTTGAACCATCTTTCAACACTTTCTAAGGTCAAACATTTTGTCATCACGCATCACAGGGACCAAGATGCATGCCATTTCTCACAAAAACTTTGAAAAGAGGTCCCAAAAATGGAACCAAGATGTAGTCATTTTTATACCCCATGATTAACGGTAAAAAATCACATGTGCATTGGCCTATCACCTAACGGGCACTTTGGTGCTCACCCGAGGCACGTGCAAGGGTGCCAAGCCTCTCCTTTATATGATTCTTGTGAGAATACATCATCTTATGAAAGATATTCAAGTACAAATGAATGAAAAAGAATCATGCATCATTTTGAGAACCTAGGATGAGTTATCATCTCATTGCATCCATAAAAGAGAAATAAAAATAGTGTATAACATTGATTCACATGTAAAGGAAATGCACAAGGATTATACTCATGAAACCATATATGATTTAAAACAAATTCTTATATTCATATTAAAGAGATCAATAACCATATTACATTCCTTGAGGTCATAACAGAGACTCACATAATATTGCAGAGAAAATTCATGCAGCAAAACTACATTATGTCCCCCATATTACAAATATGAATACATACCCATCCCTCTAGATGTGTCATCACTCCTATGTTTATGTTTCACCATTTTCTTTAAGTTTTTAGAAGAAATAGATAAGGGTGTGGGCCAAGGAGGAATACTTGTTGCGATGGTTGGTTTGAAGGTCGTTGTGTGGATTTTGGCTTCTTGATATAATGTTGAATGTGGGAGCTTCCTTTTGGCTAGGAGGAACTACCTGAAATACACAACAAGACCACAAGAAAGAGTTAAAAAATATATGTCAATGGGCTGCCTAGCGTGTGCTAGATCTAGGAAGTGTGATGCTTCCTCATTAGCGGTTAACCCACTGTTTGATACAATTTAATGCAATAAATGACATAAATAAATAAGGTTCTACTGTAATTGATATGATTTAGGTATCTCATCAAAATACAATAAGAAAATCCAACATCACAGACTAAGTTATTATCATATCCGAAATGAGGTAAATAATTAAGGTGCAAGAACAAAGTTAGGGTCAGATTCTGGGTCACTTGAGTCACTTAGAAAAGATTATTGGGATATGGTATTAGTAAGACTACCAAATAAAGAGACTGATTTTGGTCTTGTATGACCAACGATAGTTTATTAAGAACCACCGATGGTTACTTTGCAAGTTTGGTAATAACTCAATAGTTCATGATTTTGGGGGTTTTATGTGAGACTGAATTAGAGATGGTAAGGAGTTGGTTTAGATCTATGGATGTATTGGGAATATTCGAGGTACTCGGGAGTAGACAAAGGTGATTAAAGTGGTTGTGAGTGATGGGAATGGTTAGATTTATAGGAAGGAAATGGTGGTCGAGTAAAAATAGAAATGGTGGTTGATAAACAAAATATGAAGAACTCTTATAAATTGAATAGAAATGAAATGGTGTAGGTTTGAGACACACTTACTGCTGTGCAGGTTTAATGGCTAGGTAGTGGTGATGGTTGATCGGTGAAATGGAGATCGGTGCCATGAAAGTGCTTCCCGGAATGCTCCTGTGAATGTAAATACCTTCTGATCAATGGTTGTACTAGCTATGATCACTTGGATGTGTGAAAGAGCTATTGTTATTTCTTGCATGCATATATCCGCTTTACTCGAAACCCGAGAATGTGTCTAACCTCATAAACAAGGTTACCAAAATGAATATAATGTAACCAATGATGGTTTAGGAAACCAAATACGGTTTAGCATTGATCGGTGTTGGTTACAGTGAGAAATCCTAGGTTTACTAAAAATACCTGATCTTGGTGATCTTTTTGGGCCAACTTAGTCTATTCTTGCATATCTAAATGAAACATTACGTTTTAATGAGTGGGAATGTGGTTAGAGGGAGGATATGCATGTGTTTTTAGGGTTATACTAAGTCTTAGCTCATTAAGGTAGGTAGGGCTAAGTCTTAGTTAGTTATGGAAACATGTTATAAATAGATCCATGGTGAGGTGTCTGGGTGAGGTGTCTAGGTGAGGTGTGCATCCATTTAATTAAAGTAATTAAATTAATAAATGGGGTGAGGATGGGTATTAATTTAATTATAGATAATTAAATTAATATTAAGGTGGGTTAAAAGGGGCCATGGTTAGGTGCATATATGTAAGTTAGTTATTCAAAAAGGGACCAAGGGGAGTGTGACCCAATTTTGGTGTCTACATTTTTCCCCTTTTTGTCATGTGGCTTGTACTAGTAAGCGACGCTGAAAAAAATAGGAAATGGTTGCCCCATGTGTGGGTGAAGGTGATCCCCTCAAACCAGACACTGATGAGGTGAAATATGGAATCAGTGAGTGGTTTGATAAATGTGTATGTGGGGAAAATAGGTGGGGAAGGGTTTGAGTATTGAGGGAAAGGGTGACGGTCAACTCGGGTAATGGGTAGTAGGCCATGGTCAAAATCGGGTCATGGGTAATGGCAATCAAATGCACACACACGTATAGATTACAAAATGGTACCAAGTTGAAAATCTTAAAAACTCTACATCATCTAAGGTCGATAGGTTTATCCAAATAAGGGTGAAGTGATTTAGGTATCTAAGGTATAGGATATGGTCGCCAAACACAACGTAGGTTAGGTGCGGGAATGTTTAGGTATATTCCTAGGTACACTAAAGGTTTGGTTGGGATAAAAGGCATGGAAATAGGTAAGGTATGGTTGCAATGCTAAAATGACATAGGTAACAACATCACAAGGTATAGTGATTACATAAGGTCAATGGTCACACCAAGTTGGTCGTTTCGAGAAAATAGATCATGGTACGAGTAAGGCCAAGGTATAGGTAAAATACCGATTCCTAAGACGTAACAAAGGAATTGTAAGGGTAGGTTGAGCTTGTAGGTATGGTTCCCTTGGTGTCCAGGTTGATAAAAAGTGGGTGAGCATGAGTGGTGACAGGTGAAAAGGAGCGGGGTAAGGGCAACTAGTTTGAAGTGTGACCGACGTCATGTTACATGTTGAGATCGACACCAGCTTCACTAGGGCACAAATATGACTGACATTGGTCATAGAGGATTGGCATTAAAAAGGAAAATTCCTCTTTTTTCGGAACCATTTATCATTTTACAATAGTATAAAATGACAGAGGAGTGGTGGAAAAGTGGAAAGTGATGGAGCGAGATGGAGAGTTGAGTTGGTGAGCTTGAAGTGGGTGATCAATCATTCGATAGGCAGGTCCACGAGATCAGTGTGAGTGATTCGATTGGTAGGAGGTGAGGTGGGAATTTGGTGATGGCGAGAGGCGGAGAGGGGCTGGGTGTACCACCAAAGGTGCAAAGCATCCCAATGTACCCCCACGAGACATGATCATGACAAGGTAGGATTCAGTCCCATTCTATGTTTGTTAGATGAATTTGTTTGTATAGATCGAGTTTGGTAAAAATGGGTTTGGGGGAATAAATTTGAATTTGGAAGGAGGATTGATGAAATAAGACTTGTAGGAAGTGGTATGTAGGTTAAAGAGGGGTGGGATGGGTTGGGGTGAGATTTGGGTAGGGAAGGGTAGGTTGGTAGGGTAGAATCTAGAATGTTTAGAGAAACAGGCGGGGTTTGGCGATTTTACGCCACGAAAGTAACCGATGTCGATAAAGGGTTGGCCAACATCGGTGGGAGTTAGCCAAAGATTAGTCAAGGATGAGGTGACCGATGCTGGTTTTGGGAGACCATTTTTAGTCAATAAGAACCGATGTCGATGACATTTAGAGAAAAATGGGCCAGAAAATGAGAGGGGGTGGGTGGGGAGATAGGTCTTGAGATAGGAAGGTAGTTTTGAAGGAAAATAGGGATGGTAATGGGTATAAATAGGTATGATTCAAGGGATGTGAAATTGAGATGGGGGAGATAGGTCATGAGTAGGAAGGATCTTGGGAATAGGTGGGGAGGTCTAGGTAAAGTTGAGTATGGTCAAGGTTTAATGATGTTAGGGTTTGTTGGATGTAGGTGACGGATCAGGTTGTGGATACGAGATAGGGTATTTCCTTGTTAGTATCGATGAGAGGGAGAATGACAAATGAGGATGGTGCTATGTTGTAGATTTCTACCGATTGGGGTTAGACATTGCACTGCACGTAGTTCGAGCCAATCCTAATGGTCACCCTCTTCGGCGATGGGATTCCATGACCAACACCTTTCATCTGTCGATAGGTGAGATCACCATCACCTTGGAGGATGTTTATAGGATCTTGTGATTACCAATAGTGGGGATGCAGTGTATTCCATTACCTCATAGGCATCTGAGGAGTTGATGTTGACAGTGTTTGGTAAGGGGCTGGCAGAGTTGTGGTTCCATAGTGCCATCCTGAGTTATGGAGACATGTATAGGGCCCATCCTAAGGAGATGAGGTTAGTGGTTCTAATTATGGAGGTAGTTTGTTGTTTTGCATTGCTAGATGCAGAGGGTGGGAGATTCCCATGGGAATTGATGGGGGTTCTTCACGACATGATGGAGGATAGGACCCATTTTTCATGGGCACTAGCATTCTTGGTGTAGTTATATAGAGAGTTATGGGCCTATGGGAGGTTATGGAGGTTCACCTTTGCATGTTTCTACTACACTGTTAGGCATACGAGCACATCATGTGTGTGTGTCTAGTTGGTATGCCCCATCCGGATGCATTTGAGGTGGGCTTGGTTTGAGTAGGCTACAGGTGATGGGTACTGTTGTTGGAGAGTGTCAAGCTACCAAGGATACACACAATGTAGCATATTACAGGCATGTATTAGAGGGGTTGTCTAGCATGGACATCATTTGGAGGTCGTATGTGGGCTTCCCATCATATAGGTAGATGGTCATGGAGTTGGATGAGCTACAACTACTTAGATGGATAGAGGGATGTCATGTTGGGGAGCACGAGATGATACCTGTAGATAGGGTCAGATGGCAGTTTGGGTTTTTGCAAGATGTGCCTCCACCCTTCCCATAGTATAGGAGGGATGACATGGAGAGGCCTATGCCTCTACCACTCGCCAATGGTGCCAACAAGGTAGGTAGGAGGAAGGTAGGAGACCGGAGGATTTATGATGTCAAATTAACAGATAGATATAGACAGTGGTGGGAAGTATAGCTACGGGTAGTACAACCGAGGCCAGGGAAGCCCGACTTAGCCACTATCAAATTTAGAGGGATGCCCTACAGGGGTAGGTGACTACCCTAGTGACACAGTTGGGGATAGTGTAGGGGTAGCTGATAGGGTTAGAGGCATAGGTTGCTACTCTACATGCACAAGTAGTAGCCCTTTAGTCCTAGGTTACACAGGGATAGTCACCCACACAAGGTGGAGATAGAGATGGGGTATAGGTGGCTACCCTACAAGCACGAGTTACAGGAGTTTACAGTCCCTGTTGGTCACTACACATGCACAAATTGTGGCCCTTCAAGCCTAGGTATAGGCATAAGCACCCACACAGGCTTAGGGACAGGGTCCCATTTTACAGCAGGGGTGGGATAGGGTCCCATGGTACAGGTACAAGGTTAGAGACCAATGGCACCACTGTAAATAGTACCAATGGCTAGGTTCAGGGATGCCCTAGGTGAGGCAAGGTACTATCAGATCACCTGATGGCCACATGGATAGATGTCCCTAGCTATGTAGAGTATAGAGCACAACAGGCCTCAAGTGAGAGGACCAAGTCTCACACTCAGAATTTGGAGAGTACACTAGGCCAACAAGCCCCGAGACAAGGTTAGGGTGAGGCCACCAGTTCGCGAAGCCAAATCTAGGTGAGGTACCCACAGAGGTCAGACCAAGGCCCATGGAGGGTGGTGAGATGTTAGTGGGATGTCACATGGGAGTAGAGGAGGAGGAGGAGACATGTGAGATAGGCATGGAGGGTATCCTATGAGGAGGTGATTGTTGTATTGATTTTTTTGATATATATCGGCCTCGGCTGCGTCTTTGAAGATAGTGAGGATGCATATGAGATTTTTTTATTTTGATTTTTATATAGACTGCGTCTAAAGATAGTGAGGCTCTATCTCGAGTGATTGAGATATTTGTATTTATTTGTATCTGTGTACATATGTATGGATACACAAAATTTCTCATTTATATAGATGATGATAGTTATGGTACGAATGGTGTACTTGTTTTAATTTCTATTATTATTTGTGGATGTGATGCAAAAAACTAGGTTAATTAGGCATGATTGAGTAGAGGTCTTGTAGGCATGGTTGAGTTAGGTCAATTAGGCATATTGGAGTCAAGTCATAGGCATGATGGAGTTATGTCATAGGCATGGTGGAGTCAGGTTATAGGCATGATGGAGTCAAGTTATAGGCATGATGGAGTCAGGTCATAGGCATGATGGAGTTAGGTTGTAATTTTGATTTTAATTCCAAAGTCATTGATAACATGGGAAATAAATGATGATGTACATACATGTTATGGTTTAAGTTTCCAAATACTTTCTATAGTGGACATGTGAAAATGATAAATGAACGATGTGATGATGTGGTAAAAATGTTTATTAATTATTGCTTGTTTAGTTTAATTTCTAATTGTTGATATAAAATGGAAACGAACTAAGGTAGGATGTGAATAGGGAAATGAAGGGGGAAATAGGTTAGGGTGAAGAGTTCCTGAGCTAACCTTTAAGGGCCCCATGCCCTCGAATTACTTCCTACATAGCCCCAGAAAAAAGGAGCCTCAGGCCGATGTAGTTCTCCCATAAGCTAGGGAAGAATATGAGGAATGGGTTGGTAGATCTTAGGCATGATTGAATGTGGGTCATAGGCATGGTTGAGTTTTTTAAATATAGGTGTCGATGAAATGGTCTTGTAAATGATAATTAATAAGTAATGAGGAAGGTGAATGGTAAGAGGTGGTAAAATAGCCACTTAATTGATAAGAAACCTAATGAGTCTACCATACCCAAGATGGACTTATGAACATAAGAACCTAAAGGTGTTTCATAATGGACTATTATAAAGGTGAAGAAAGTCACATGATCACGAAATGTCGTATTTATGGAAATTCCCTTGAGCATAGAGAAAACTAGGGTGTAAAAGGAAATGAGGTGAAAGTGGATGGTTAAGTGTAACCTAGTGTATGATAGCATGTGTTCTTAGCAAGAAACCCAGGATCAAAAATAGGCAAGTCCATGACAAAAATTTCATCATTTTCTTCATTTGTTTGTTTTTAATAGACTGATCGATGCGGGAAGTATATATGGGATGATTATATTGTATCCTTGAGGTCTTTACAAAGTTGATTGATTTTGGAAGCTCCTGGATATTTTTATTATAGTTTTTCAATAAATTTATATAGATTTCCTTTAGGGATAAGTATGTTTATAGCGGAGAAATAGAGAGAACAAATGTCCCATTTTGAGGGAGTCATCTTTTGCTAGAAGTTTGACCCAAGGAGTTGAATCCCATTTTTTTTTTGGACATTTAAGTCATGGACAAGACTATGGAGGTTAAATATGAAAGAGGTGGTTCCAAGTGATGAATGACCATGGGATTCCATCTTTAAAAAGATGAAAATTATCCATGAGAATCATGATACGAGTAGAACTATGGTAATCATATTGAAGATGACATTGGGAGGTGACAGATAATCACATGATTCATGTTTTGTCATTGATCCTAAAAAATAGGTAATATGGAAGGTAAAAATGCTCAAGGGACGAGCGATCGATTGATAGAAGGTGATATAGGACTTGATGTCAACAATAAAATGGTCAAAGATGCAAGGCATTGAGGGGCTCAGGTTTGGGTTTACCTTAGAGTGAAGACAAATGATAAGCATCTGATCCATAGGCGTGGGTAATGATATAGGGTCCAAGCCAATTATGAGAAAATTTACCCTTTTTACTTTTCTCTTCTTTAGTTACATGTTGATTTTCCTTCAGGACGAGGTCGCCAACCTGAAAGTTTTGTTTGTGGACACATTTTTTGTATGCATGTTTGATACGTTTTTGGTATATTTGGAGATGGTCAAGAGCATTGAGATGACATTCATCTAATAACTCAAGTTGCGCCAAATGATCCTGGTAAAATTCATTGTCGTTGATCATGTCTTGTAGTGATTGTAACATTTGTATTATGACAAAAATTTAGAATCGGTGGGTGAAGTAGGTATCTGTGAAGCCAAGCAAGCCATGGTATCCACAAATTTATTATTAGAATGGGGGTGATTTGAAGTTCATAATGGTCAAAGGTGGTCAAAAGTATGTCTACATGATGTTTAGACTTTTGAAGTATTTCATTACGACACTTGTATATATCATTGACTTGGTTTATGATCAACTGGGAATCACTAAGATATTGACTAACTTAACATCTAAGGCATAAATCACCTAGAGACCCAATACGAGTGCTTTGTATTTGGTGATATTTCTTATACAATAAAAATCCAGTTTGAAAAATAAAGGCATAGGTTCACCATCAAGAGGAATGAGGATAACACCATCCCCATCTCCATGCTGACACTTGGAGCCATTGAAGAAGAGTGTCATTTGGTAATTGGTATCATCCAAAGAGAGGATAGCTATGGATTCATTTGGGAGATCAAATTTAGAGGTTTGATTCTCGAAAGAGGTGCATCTACTAGTTTTTCAGTATGGTTTGTCCCTTGATGGTTTTTTATGAATGAATTCGAGGTCAAGGTCAACAAGAAGCATAAGCTAACATGCGGCATGTTTATGTTGATAGGGTTAGGTATACATATAGTGTAGGGGGTTAGTATTGGTAACAACGAAGGTTTTGTGGTTGAGTAGGTAATGGAAGATTTTGGTGGCAAAAAAACTAAGGCTAAGCAGAGTTTTTGGCATGGGTGTATCTATTTTTGTAGTCCAAAAGGGTACGGCTTATGTAATAAACCACTTTCTCTCTAGTGTTGCTCATCACGATGAGTGAGCATGGCACCTAAAGAATGGTCAGTGGTGGAAATATATAGGTAAAAGGGTTGGTCATCCTTAGGAGGAATGAGCACTGGTGGTTGAATAAGGTATTGTTTTAAGGCATCAAAGGATTTATGGCATTCATCATCCCATTTGAATGAAATTTCCTTCTTGAGAAGATGATGAAATGGTTGACAACAGTCGGAAAGCTGCGAGATAAAACAACGAATGGATACAAATTACCCTACGGATTTGAAGTTGATGGAGATTAGTAGGCGGAAGCATTTCTAGAATAGCCTTTACTTTAGCATGATAAACTTCTATTCCATGCAAATAAATGATGAAACCAAGGATTTTTCCTGAAATTACTATGAAGACGTGCTTCTTTGGTTGAAGAGGAACACAATACTTGATGATCCAATCAAATATGAACTTAAGGATTGTCGGTGTGTTTAGCTTGATGTTTGGATTTGGCAAGAAGATCATCTATGTAATCTTCCAATATGCAATGCATGATGTCATGGAAGATGTAATTCATGGCTCACTGATATCTACCACCTACGTTTTTAAGGCCAAAAGGCATGACTCGATAAAAGAAGGTCCCCCAAGGAGTGATGAAAGAAGTTTTGTGTTGATATTTTGGAGAAAGTAATATTTGATTATAACTCAAGAAATCATCTATGAGTGATAGTGTTTCATGTTTGATGGTGAGATCAATTAGTTGGTCAATGCATGGTAGGGGAAAATCATCTTTGGGAAAAGCTAGGTTAAGGTCACGGAAGTCCTGTAAAAATGTAGAGTCCCTCTGTCACCTTTGTGACTAGAATGATGTTAGAAATCCATTGGGGATAGTCATAGGTAGGATGAAGGAAACCGAGAGAAGGCGCTGAATTTCTTCTTTGACTAAAGAGAAATCGAGGATGCATTTTCCATGATTTTTTTATGGGTTTAGCATTAGGAATGGTTACAATATTATGGACCATGATTTTTGGGTCAATATCAGGCATATTGGCATAGGACCAGGAAAAAGCGTTGCTATGGTCTCAAAGGAAAGAGGTAAAAGCTTCTTGTTCAACAACATCTAAATACTAACCTATCTTTAGGATGTGCCGGTCATCCTAAGTATTAATGTTGATTTTGATAGTCGATTCGTTCAACATGGTTTGTGTCTCAGAGGGTAACGACCGATGAATATAAGAGTCTTCCACACCAAGGTAGGTGAGGATGGACTCATCGTCCTAACATTGAATGATGTTAATAGAAGGCATATCATCATCGATCATGTCAAGATATAAGAATGGGAGAGAAGAGGGATCCTCGCCATCATGTTGATAGGTCAGAGGTCCCAGGGAAATTGTGTTTACAAAAAAGTTAGGAGGAATAGATTCGAGATCTATGGACTTTGTGGGTGAAGATGGTGACATGGGCAAATGAGGTAGAGAAGGTTTGTCTTCCTCAATGAGGTTGATGCGGACCTTCTTGGGAGGTGGTGTGGAAAATCCAATGCCACTATGGTCATTGTGTTTATGGGTGGTACAGAAATGATAGTATGGTGGCCTTGTTCATAAAAACCAAAGCCAAATCCTTTCCATGCGTAATAGTGGAGGAAAGTGTGGGAAAAGTGGTGGTTAGTAAGGGATTGTAGGTTAGATGAAAATGGTCATGTTTGGGATGGAGGTTTGGGTGAATAAGTGGCAATATCAAGTCCCCATACATTAGATTAGTGCATAGCTAGGGAGGACCATAAGGAAAAACCTTGCCTATGCGATTTGTAACTAGGGTGTTGGTGCAGGTTCCCATACTCTTAAAGAGTGAGGAATGTGTTGATATTGTATAGGTGGTACTCCCCCAGAGTGAGGAGTTGAAAACCACCTTCTAAGGGATCAGTAGTTGATATGTGGGTAGCGGGGATAGATGACTCGCTAGATGATTGGGAAGTAGATGAGCCAGTTGTAGAAGCTATGGTGGCAGTAGGAATAACAGGGTTAGATGTGGGAGAGGTGGTGGCAACATTGGTGGATGGGCTTGTGGGTGAAGGTGAAGTGGGGGTAGTGGCAGATGCCTTGACTGGTACAAGCACATCATTGGGCATGATATGCAACATGTTATAGGTCTTGAATGGCGATGGGTCGGTGAGGATGGTGTAGTTATGTCCCTCGTGCTTGAATTTTACATAACAGTGTAAAGTTAAAGGGACACAACCCATGACACAAATCTAGGGTCTTCTAAGCAATAGGTTATACTGGAACTCCCCCTCTAAGACATAGAATAGTTCGGGATAGTGCGAGGTCCTACGTGAACATGAAGGATAATAGTGCCAAGGGTGGAGGTGATGGCGTTGTTGAAGGAGTGCAGCATAACTGGGTTATTATGTATAAAATTAGAAGGAATATTCATTTGATTATATGTATTAGAGGAGATAATGTTAATGTTGGCACCACCATCAATCATGACACATCACATGCATATGTTATTTATATGCATAGAAATGAATAGGGTGGGATCAGGGTCATCTGACTAGAGAGGTACAATCTCCTCTTGAGAAGCGAGGTGGCGACTTGAGGAGTGGTGGTGGGGGTAGAAGGAGAAATTGATTTGGTTCTGAGGCCACATGGTGAGGGGTGATAATTGAAGCCACTAGTGTTGGGTCATTGGGTAGAACTTCAATGGATTGTAAATACTCAATAAGGGCTTGTTTATGGGATTCATAAGTCTAGACGGGATCATACAAATAGATCCTTAGAGGAGACTTATGTAATTATTTTATCATTGCATGATGGGTGACCCCATCAGAGATAGGGTATGTAGGTCCACGGATGGTGATTTCAGGAGTGGGTGTAGATAGTATATTGGGTACACGGTTGGTTGATGGGCTAGTTTCATTCTATTTTCCTTTTTCTTTTTGAGCGCGAGTAGCAACGTGAACCATGTTAATATGAGGGGAGGTGGATAGAGAGGGTATATCATGAAAGGTATAATGACATGAGGGGAAAAATCCTAGGGGTGGATAAGAGCCTTGTGAAATAAGTAGGGTGCACTAACATTTGGGTGGTGGTTTGGCCAACTCTCTAATACGTATAATGTTGATCTCAAATTTTGGCGGTGGAAAAAATGGTTATGGGGATGGAGATATTGGTCACTAAATCGGTAAAGGATGATGATGTGTGGTGATAGGTGAAGGTGGAGAATGATCCTCATCAAGAAGGTTGTCATCATCAAAATTTTATTCAAGAGGAAAAAGTTGGAGAAGAACAGTCTTCAAAGCCTTACAATTTTTGACATCATGTCCTAGTACACAATGATAGGCACAAATCTTGGTTTCATCAAACCCTTTTGGTTTGGGTTTGAGAGGATCTTAAGATCGAAGTGGTAGTAATGTGATGATAGAAGTCTCTAAGAGATTGGTTAAAATGTTTGCGTAGGACCTTCCTAATGGATCACAATGGGAAGTGAGTGTGTGTTTGGGTACAGGTGTGGATGATTGTGAGGGAAGAGGCTTTGTAGAAGGAGGAATGGATTGGTGTACTAGTTTGGTATGTGGAGTGGTTTTAGGTCTTGTTGGCATCATCTTGGGTAAAGGTGGGGTAGAAGAGCTAGTGATGGAAGGTTTGGTTGGTTTGACTACCTTATTAGAGGGTAGCGGATTCTTAGTGTTTCACCTTTTTTTCTTAGATTGTTTCTTAGAAGCATTGACAAAATAGATAGGGTGACAAGTGTAGGAGGAATACCTATTCAAATGTTGGTTGATGGGTTGTTACATGCATATGACTTCAAATCCACAAATGATCATGAGATATTCCTTTTGGCTAGGAGGAACTACCCGTAATGAAAACAAGACCACCGAATGAATTAAACAATATGGGCAGTGAATGGCCTAGCATGAGCTAGATCTAGGAAGTATGATACTTTCTAGATGGTCATCGATCCAATCGCTTTTAAAAAATTTCAATGCTGTAAACAAAGTAAATCCTATTGTTATTTTAAAATGATTTAGGTATATCACTTAAAAACACAATAAGAAATAGATCTGATCTAACAAAGTTAAGCTAGAATAGAATCCAAAGGTCAAATGATTGGTTCTAGGTTCTGTAGGTTTGGTAGAGGTCTTAGGCGAGATCACGGTGAAAGAGGGTTAGATAAAATTAGGTGGGTAGGTCTCTATTAAGAGCTGTGTGGGAAAATATGAGACCGATATCAATCGGGGGTGACCGACGGGGGTTAGGTGTAACCGATGCGATTACTATGAGATCTGGAAATGTCATAAAATAGTCTTTTTGTATCCTTTGTGATTGCACAAAGGACTTTGGTTGGTCGGGATGGTGTATTAGGTGACTGGAGTAGGCTTTTGCGAGGTTTTAATGGGTATACGGAGGTGAAAATATGGAGAAGGTCAATAGGGAGCAAGATAAACAATGGATGATAAAATGATGAAGAAATGAAATAACTAGGAAAGTATGATATTGTACTTACTTGGATTTCATTCCTGAAGGTCTGTGTGTGAGGAATGGAGGTGCTGATGATGGGTTTGAAGGTTGCAAGTGATCACCAACTAAAGAAAATCTTTTGCATGGGTTACATGTACACTCCTCTTTGCTTGGATAGATCAGATCGTGGCTGGGATGGTTGTGCAAGAGAAGATGCTCAATCTCCTTCCTTGGATGTGAGTTTTCATTGGAATTGGCTCTCTAAAGATGCGTTATCTCTCTGAGATGTGTTCTTTCTCATCAACCTCTTTTGCTTCCAACTTACAACCTTGAGAATAAGGTTGTTTTGGGTTAAAAGGGGTAACCGACGACGTTCAAATTAACCGATATGATTAGGGGTAACCAACATTGGTCAAGGTGGGAATGTGGTTAGAGGAATTTAGGCATTGATTTTTAGGGTTTGGATAAGTCTTAGTTGGTTATGGGAACTTTCTCGAATAGGTCTTAGGTTGAGTTGGCTTGGTGAGGTGTCTAAGCGAATCAGTATGTGTAGATATTATTTAAATAAGATATTTAAATAATAAATATAGTGAGGATAATGCATTAATTTAATTAAATTAAATAAATTAATATTATTTGGGTGAAGAGGGTCATGGCTAGGTAAATGTAACAAAGGGTGCTTATTTGTCGAGGGATAAAAGGGGAGTGTGACCTAATTTTAGTGTCAACATTTTGCCCCTTTTTGTTACGTAGCTTGTATTGGTAAGCGATGCTAAAAAAATAAGATGTGGTTGCCCCATGTGTGGGTGAATGTGATCCCCTCAAACAAGGAACTAACAAGGCGAGGTTGAAGCGGTGAGTGGTTTGATAAAAGGTAAATGTGAGCAAAAGGCAAGTGGGTATAAGGGAAAAGGGTTAAAAGTCATTGGTCACATTATTGAGTTTTCATAATGTGCCCTATTTTTTCATGTCCAAATTTGCTCACAAACGTTTCATTTTTTTATTTAGTGGTTTACGATTCATATTCCCCAATTGAATACCTTTGAAAATGCCTAAGTTGTTATTATTTTGCCCTGATTTGAAACAAAATCCATGTTTTCCCCCATTTGTGCCCTAATTTCTTCATTTTTATGGGTTGTATCATTTCTCCTTTGTCAAATCATGAAAGAACTCAAATTAATCAAATCCGGAGTTCGTGCAAGTGTTTTTCAATCCCATGCTCGAATATAACATCAAAAATGATTCATTTGGTTCAAGATTAAGAAATTTGCCTTCCTTGTCAAAAAAATCGATTTCTAGGGCATCTTCTGCATTTTTGACATATTGATGGTCATACGAGTGTATTCCACCCATAAAATTCATCATCACGACATTATTGCAACATGACGGGTTCTTATTGGCCGGGGGTAGTTAGGAAATATTTCTAGCTTGTTAATTTTTCAAATTTTGGCTTAAAGAAAAATTTGGTCCATGGCTCCGCTTGCTATAGTGAAGTGCCTATGTGGCACATTGTGATTGGCTAGAGGAATGGCGGGTGGTAGGTTTGCCTTAAAAATTTTGCTTCCATTTTGTAAAATTTCCTAAGTTAAATTTTTAGCCCAAAATCCCTCGTCCAATGAGAAGTGGACACGTGTCTAGGAGAAACCAAAATCGAGGCGGGTTTTGAAATAACTTTGAAGTTTTTAACTTCAAAAGGTAAAAGTAATTTTTCAGGCCGAAGTCCCACAACTAATGAAAAGAGGACACGTGTCTAGGAGGTGAGATGGAAGAAGGGGCCGAAGGAAAACTTTGTGAATTTTTTCCTTTATGTTTGCAAGTTAAAAAATGAAGAAATGGTCCCGTGACCAATGGAGAGTCAACACGTGTCCAAAAGAAAGAAGGAGGAAGTAGGTTGGTGGGAATGTTTTGGATTTTTTGCCTTTGGAGGAAAAAAAATTTAAATAAAAAAATGTCTTCTTTGCGAATATGAAGGAAAATTATATGAAGGGGCAAAGGTTCGAGCTCGAGAGAAAATATTGAAAATTTTACAAATTTTGGTGAAGGTTTTCAAAGTCAAAAAAGTTGTCCACGGCCCTGACAGGGAAAAAATTGGATGTGTGCCCCCGCAGCCAATCAAGGGGAGACATGTGGCATATTCGAAAGGTCAAAAAGAGGATCGCGAGCCCGCAAATATTTTTGATGCTTCCGGGATTGAAGGTAAAATTGGACACGTGGCCTCACGGTAAATCGAGAGGGTGCCACGTGGAAGGGAAGAGAGAGGGTAATCGGGCCCATGGAGATTTTGAGAAAATTTTCCTTTTCTCAAAAATATGGCAAAATTCATAAGAAGAGCCCATGGTTTTCGGTTGGGCCCACATGAGGACACGTGGTGGGCCCGAGGAGCAAGCGGGAAAATTTTCAAAATTTTCCAAAGGTTTCAAAAGGCCGCAAATGTAATTTTTGATTGGTGGGGCCCGATCCAATGGTTTTTGGACACGTGTCCCACCTTACCTAACCTAAGGGAAAAAGGGAATATTCAGGGATCTTATCTGGCACATGTAAATTTGATATTAAAAGTTGATCAAAATCAATGGTAACTATGCAATTTCTTTTTTTGGATGCCATGGAAGCTCCTAGAGCTTGGATTCACCATTTCTTCACCAAATTTATCAAACATTATATGATTTTGGGTCCCCTTGGCCTTCTGAGAACAATGGAACCATTTTCATGAGCTAATTTGATGGTCTGTGATGTTTTTAATGCATTTTAGCTTGAGCTCGATGTAAAAAACGTGAAAAATGAAAATCAAAAGTTGTAGAGGTAAAAATTGAAAAGGTAAAAGGTGAAAAATGATTGCTAAAGCATGTGGCATGCTGAATGCCAAAAACGTGACCCTGGGATGGATAAGGATCCAAAATCATGCAATATTTTAAAATTCTTGTGCATCCTGGCAATATCCGAGCTATTTTGTAGTTTGATGTCATTTTCATGAAATAATGAAGGGTTTTGTAACAAATTTGATCCCGTAGGCATATTCTTTGCTTGGGAAGCAAGGTTCCAAGTTGGCATGAGGTATAAAATGTATTTTTGAAGCATTTTTAGAGAGGGGAGATAGAAGAGAAAAAAAGACTCAGAATTTTCAAGCAAAAGGCTGGAAGAAATCCATTTCTCTGGAGAAAACTACCTGAGAGCCATTTTCAATTCCATTTTGTATCAGATTTCATCATGTTGAGTTGGTTTCAGTTGTAAATCCATCAACAAGCTCTGAGATTGTTCTTATAGCATTCCCCTACTAATGTATTTGATCAAATTTTGGATTATGTGGTGTTATCTCTTGGCAAAATTTGCATATGCTTATGTCTCAGAATGTTTTCAATTTGTGTTTCTTGCTCATGTTGCAATCTTGTGTTTAGGATCTCTTTGATCATATAGGGTCTCATTTCTTGTTGATGGTTTAATGGAATTTGTAATCTTATATTTAGAAGAGATTTCATCTAATAGAAGATAAACAGATTTAAAATCATTTTACTATCCTTGAATAATGAGACTGTTTGTAAACCTTTGGGTGCACCTTAGGTCATGATTAAATAGGGATTCCTGATACTTTGTTGGTATTTTGCTTCAAGATTTTGTGGTAGGTTATCAAAGGTTGTGTGGAAGAGTGTAGATCTAGGCCTCCATTTGTGCACATATCCTGGTTGAAGGAGCATTTAAAACCTCTGGAAGTATTCTTGTTGTGTAGGTGTTACAAATTTCTTGCAAAGGTTCTCAAAGAAGTTGGTAATTCCCAGCTAGTCTTGTCTAAACATCTCCCCACAAAATTTCATTCAAACTAATTCATCCTACCAATACTACCCCTACATTGCATTGTGTGTCAACAAAAGAATACAACCCATTCACAAAAATGCACAAAGCATATCAAGATTTTATTATGTCTCTAGCAGCCTTAGCCTTGTCTTGAAAGCATTTCCATCATTTAGTAGTGACAACTCCTTTGAGTTTGAATAATGGATAATTGATCATGTTTTCACAAGGCCATCTTCATATAATGTGCAAAATACAAGGATATCTCAATCTCCTTTACCATACAAGGGCTGCAATATAGGTTCTCTTTCCTTAGTTGATAGGCACAACCTAAAATAGTGAGGATCAAATCAAGATCCTTTTGAAGGTGTTATCCACTCCCTCAAATCTTGAGTTCCAACAAGCTAGATAGATGTGCTCCTTGGCTATAAATGACATACAAATCATCTATCTACCCTTGAGTGTCTTTTGCAAATGCATGATGTTGTTCAAGTTGTGAAGGAGATTAAATATGGATACCAACACCAAAGTGGTGCCACTTCCAGAGGACCTTCTTGGAATGTCTTGGTAGTTTTTAAGTGTTTGAAAGGTTTGAGCATTTGTGTGATCAAGTATTTGACTGTTACATTCTTGAGATATCATTTCATACTTCAGATCTGCATGTTTTGGGTAAAAATATTTCAAGCTCAGCCTACTCTTTTGCATTTACCATCAGTTTATATAGCCTGGTTGCTTTGTCTTTGATTGATTTAAGAAGAGGAAGGTATGATTTATGAGGCCTTGCTAAGTTTTCATGTGTAGCATACATTTGAGAATATTTTAGTGCTTTCTTGCACAACTAAGAAATCCTTAGTGGTGACTCCATGCTGTTGGGATCTTGAAATACCAGTTGTCTTATACATTTTTGTCATTTGTAACTTGTTGTTTAAATCTATCAAGCTAGAGGGAAGGAGATCCCTCTTCATCAAGGAATCTTCTAAGAAGTTGCTCACCGAATCAAGAAGCTCAGAACTAGAAGGAAGAAGAGTGTGGAAAGTGGTTGGTGATTTGGTTGTAAGAAAATAAATCCCCATAGTTGAATTTGAAGGAGAGCAACTGTTGTTGAAGATTATAATTCTTTTTCAAGTAGATCTGATTCAGACAATCTTCTTGCTGATTTGCATTCTCCATCAGGTGAGGGACCTTCTTGTGTATTTGAAAAACTTGCTCCTAAATCTGCTCCTGTGGTTTCTAAGTTTGCTAAAGTTTATCAAGAGAGAGAACCTTTGAGGGGTTTTCATTTTAAAGATCACTCATCTTATCCAATCAGACCCATTACTACTCCTCACTAGCTTGTTTCAACTCCAAGATCACCCCCACCAAACAATATGGCTCAACCTAGACCTCCATTTGTTGTTAACACCTTTGGTCCTATAAATTTTGGAGGAATGGATGGTTACCCAAATGTTGTCCCACAAGATGTGAGAAATAGGTTACCAAAATTCCAAGGTAACAATGTCATTACTGGAGATCAACATCTCAAACTGTTTGATAATATGATGGAATATTTTGAGATAGAATTTGAGGATGTATATATCAAGTTGTTTATCCATACACTTGAAGAAGATGCTAGGGATTGGTACAAAGCTCTACCTGATAACTCTATTGATTCATGGACTGAGATGAAAAATGCATTTAGGTTACAATATGGTGACATGACTAATCCTAGATTTCTTTTGTCTAAATTTGAGAATATCAAAAAGAACCCGAATGAGACAATCCATGACTTCAATACAAGATTTAACAAAACATTGAGAAGGCTGCCTGTCATTTTGAGGCCTTGTGATGAATATTGCTTGATTAAATATGTAGATGCATTTGATAAAAAGGTAGCCTATTACTTGAGAGACAAAAATTCGACAAACTTGAGGAAAGCTTTCACCATGGCACTTCAAATTCAAAATAATATTAAAGCTATTGGTAAACAACTTAAGAGGGATGGTGTGAAGTTGATAAAACATGAGAAGCCTCAAGATAGCAAGGGTGCTGATTTAGAAGATGTTGTCAAGACTTTGGTAGGGGATGTCAAATAAATTTCTTACAAATTATCCCGGCCGAGAAAGGAATTGGGAAAAGTTCACAAGGACAGCAAAGAACTCAAAACCATGATAGATTTTGCAATCATCCTAGGGGCTATCAAAGACAAAATGATAAGGGTAAAGGGCCTATTGGATCTGCAAACAAACAACCCCAAGCACGTGAAAATAGAGTGGTGCTTGACCCTCTAGCTGCAAGAGTTGTTGTTCAAGAAATTACTGATATGGATTGGTGTGATAGATGTTTTCTTCCTCATTCTCCATGTGAAATGGACCAACAGTTGTTGAAGATAATAAGGAAGATGAAATCGATGATGACATTTGTATGATGGGCAGCTCTTCAAGCTCACAACAAGTAGCAACATCAATAGATGTGATAAGTGCAAGGACTATTGCAACCTTTTGGGATTACATAAAGAGGGTACCATTTATTTCTCTTCCTTAAGCTCGTGACGTAGATGTAGTCCAAGCCTTTGAAATCCCTAATAATGACTTTGAATATCTAAGGGCTTTAATGATCAAGAAATATGATGGTGGTATTCCTTCGGAGGAAGATAGATAATTGTTAATGAATGTTGTGGTTGGTCAAGAGAAAGAGTATAAAACTAGAAGCAAAGTTGTTAAAGGATCCGGTCCTCAAACCAAGCCAAAGATACCCTTGCTCACAAGAATTCCCAAAGACAATCCTAGAAAAGAAATAATTACCAAGAATCCTACTATCCCATGCAAAAATATCAGTCCTCTTCATGCCCAGGCTACCAAGAATACTTCTCCATCTGATGAACCTTCTTGTTTCCCTTCCAATGATGTCTTACCAAATAATGTTCCATATGATATTGTGCAAGTATTGAGTCAGATTAAAGTGAGTGTTCCCATCATTGAGTTGCTTAGAATTCCTGAGCATAAGAAGAGAGCATTTGAGTACTTGGGATTGAAAGAAGAGAAGATTACCCCAAGCAGAAATGTAAATGTTGTTGAGACTCCTCTTCAAATCATTGCTGGCCTTGAAACACCACCACCGATGGAAGATCTTGGAGAGGCACCTGAAGTATATTTGGGGACATCCTTGGTTGATTCCCAATTGAATGTTGATCCATTTTTCACAACTTTGCTCATAAAAGATAGGTTGCTTCACAATTGCATGTTTGATTTTGGTGCATCATGTAATGTCATGCCTCTAGAAGTCATGAATGAGTTAGATATCAAAGTGACAATAGCATATGGTAAATGTATAGCCATGGATTCAAGGGAAGTGTTGGTTGTTGGTTGTGTGAAGGGTTTAGTGGTGCAACTTGCAGCCTATCTAGGTAAAAACTTGAAACTTGATGTTGTAAATGTTGACTACCCTACCAAATGGGGTATGCTTTTGTCAAGAAAATGGGCTATAAGTGTTGGTGGTAATGTTCAAATGGACATGTCCTTTTCCACCATTCACATTGAGGGAAGCCTTGTCAAAATATATGGTGAGAAGAAGATGTTTTTAGAGTAGGTATTTACTGTAGATCAAGAATTTCACGCTTGCTACCTATCCAAGTTAATGTACCAAACTAAACACAAAAACCTTGAAAAACTCAAATAAAATCGATACCTGAAAGACAAGATATGAAGATGTAGATGGAAAAGAAATCCGATGTAGACAAGATGGATGCACACGAGCGATCCTACAAAGTAGATCCAAGAAACCTGCAAGACACATAGATGCTTGACAGAAAAAGACCACGTTAAAATATATTTGGGTGGACTACCTGAAAAGTGGGTCCAGGAAGCGATAAGCTCCCTCGGCGGATGTCAGTCCACGTTTTCAATTAAGGAAAGAAGCATACATGATAAAATATGTAAGTAAATGTCTATATTTTGATTAAAAATGATAGAAAGAAAGTAAATAGCAGATAGAAACCAATAAAAAAAGGAAAGTGTGAAAACAATGCTGGATTTGTGTTCCCTAAATTATTTTACCTATGCACAGGCAGATCGGTGCCGATTAGGAAAATCAACGTCGACTGAGAAGAATCGCATTGACTAAGATAGGTCAATGTCGACAATAGAAAATTAGTGTCGACTGGGTACAGTCGGCGTCGACTTGGGGAAAATTATAGGAAGAGAAACAGAGATAGTGGAAGCTAGATCGTCGATCTCCGCTAGATCTGCAAGAGCCGTAGGGATACTGACAAGGCTCCACCTATGTTGGATGCAGGAACAAAGTCACCAAGAGATCGATGGAGACTCACGATGTCGATGTGGTAGGAGTAGAGTAATGGTACTCCTCTCAAGGATTGGTTTGGATAGGATTCACTCTCACTTGATAGATAATGCTCAGACTTGATGCTCAAAACTCTCTCATTCTTTCTATCTCTCTCTCTATCTGTCTCACCTTTGTCTCACTGTCTAACCAGAACTGAATTTTGGCCTTCTATTTGTAATCGGCACCGACCGAGATGAAATCAGTGCCGCTCCAAAAATCGGTGTCGACCGAGTATCGGTCGGCACCGATCAAGGAACAGACTCCCAAAATGGCCAAAAGGGATGATTTTTGGGAAGATGAAGTGATCCTTCCACCTCAAATATGGGAAATATCCCACTACTTAGTTTGGGAGGAGAAGAAATAGGGGGGATAGATGGATAGAATAGATACGGGAGGTTAGGAATTGATATGGGGTAGATAAGTGGTTAGGATATATGTAGAAAATATAATTAAATAGTTAATATTTAATTATCTATGGGTAAAACATAATGGGGTGACATAAACTTAGGATAGATGTTTAAATCAAATATTAAATAATACCCTAAGGGAGAAGTGGTGATGTAAACATGCCCCAGGTTACCCGAGAAGACAAACACGCACGGGGACACCAAATTGGATAACCAATTTTAGGTGTCTACATTTTGCCCCTTTTTGTCAAGTAACTTGCGATAAGTAAAGTTGCGAGACAAAAAAAAGGAGTTGGAAGAAAGGAAGAAAAAGTGATGATGTGATCCCCCTCAAACTAGGGATGGGATGGGCCCCAAAAGAGCAATGATCCCAAGTTTGAAAAAGGTAGATGAAAATGTAGGATGCCCCAGCTAGATGCCTGGAGTAGATTTGATCATTAATGACACACAAAAATAAACATTAAGGCAACAACCTAAGGAACTCACATTGGTAGGGTAGACTAGATGGTCTCCACATGAGACGACGTTAGTACCTATAGACCCATGAGTGTAAGGAGGGCTACAAAATAGTCAGCACCTAAAAGAGACACATTGGTAGGGACAACCAGACGGTCTACAAAACAGATGATGTTAGTGCCTACAGACCCGTTAACTCTAAGATTCTAAAATGTGAGTGCCCCATGTGATAGGGGCAGGCTCAAATGGATGATAATATCAAAAGTATGTGCCAAAAGGTAACACTTCAGGGGCATAATAATGACCAGATAAATAAGCCAAGCATCAACACTATGGCAAGAAGATCAGGAGATGGAAGAAAAGAAAAGAAAGTGATGTGAAGAAGCAAACCGTAACCCATCGGTAACAATGGGCTCAAATCAGCGTCGATCAATTAATCGGCACCGACCAAAAAAATCGGTGCCGATCTATATCAATCGCACATATAAATATGTGAAAGGAAAACATGAATGATTTATTTACACCACGATGATTGATTTAGAGAGAGTTAAAAATTGATTTTGAACAACATGGAAGCCTCTGGGAGCAGTCAGAAGTGGAAGAGGACATGACCTGGGGTAAGTGGTTCTACCCGAACTTGTCATATAGTATAATAATTTTATTATTATTATTATTTTATTTTTTTGAAAAAAATGGAATCAGTGGGAGGCCAGAGTGTTTTTGACACGCTGCCTCCCAATCGGCGTCGATTGGAAAAATCGACGCCGATTAGATGAAATCGCACCATTCATTTCAATCAACGTCGACTATATATTGATCGATGTCGATTTAAATAAATCTATGTCGATTGGACCAAATGAACTAATAAGATGATAAAATGTGTTTTGGATGTTCTGATTTGGATGAATAGGAAGCTAACATTGCTCTTGATGTTATGGATATAGGCACGAGAGGCATTACACATGCGGGATGCCATTTCTTGAACTACTAGAGACCATTCTCACCAATGTGACTAACGAAATTGGTACCACTTAGAGCTAGCCGAGCTCGGGGCATCCTGAGTACTACCGACGAGTGCCTCGAGATGTAGAGTTGATGCGAGCACTAGTGCGATGATGGGATAGCCAGACTTGCACTTTTGGTTCAAGGATGGGTGAGATGACCATCACCCACGAGGACATATACAGGATCCTGAGGCTACCGATCACCGGGGACCCGATAGAGATTACTCCACGAGAGCAGCAGCAGAGGGCCCTAGGACGATTGTATGGAGACAGGGCGGATGATTCAGAGATAGTGTCCGGGGTGGTGAGGATAGCCTCTCAGTATAGACAGGATGATGCCAGGAGCAGATGGATAGTGTTGATTCAGATGGCTATCTCCTATTTTGCTCTGCCAGATTCAGGAGGTGGGAGATTCCCATTACTATTACTAGATTGTGTTTGTGACATCCTATAGTTTAGATAGGTGTTTGTGTTTTTGATGCCCTGATAGCTCAGATATATTATGAGTTATGGATGTATACCACCGGTAGGAGGACATGCATTGATGTTAGTTTTGTGCTCCATTGTTGGGCATATGAGCACATAGTAGTGATTAGGCCATCCAGGCTTCCATGGATGCTAGCAATAGTGGGGCCATTGATTATGGATTTCGGTGATGGCGGGCCGACATGGCCCCGAGAGATATAGAGAGATCTGCAGATTGGTATGCCGAGCGCTTGGGACACCGACACACCAAGCAGTCATTTAGAGACCATATCGGGTCTACCTGACATGGGCCGGTCAAGAGGCTCACCTGGTGGGATTGAGACGGAGCCGGGTGATTAGGGCCACAAGCCTGATATGTGGGAGCATCTCATTTATACGGGTATTGAGATAGTTTGGCCTAGTGCAGACAGTGCCGACCACCTACAGGCCATACAGGTGAGACAACAGAGAGACCGATATGCTATTGATTTTGATCCCAATAGATCCATTGAGGAGGCCCCACCTTCTGCAGAATTTTCCTCGATGATTTCATTAAGTGGATGATGGATATAGGATGTTGTATTAAGAGCTACCACGACACCTACCAAAGATCTATAGATGTCGATGAGGAGGTTATAGCCATGGTAGTCTTCAAAGTACAAGAGGAATGTTGGAGGAGAGCATTTTTTTTTAAGTGGTCGCGGTAATGTTACACACCAAAGTTTGGCCCTTGAGGAGATCGAGCTCTAGCATGAGAGAGAGGGATTCATTGATATTGGTAGAGAGACAAGCTCGCCAGAGTGAGATAAATATCCAACAGTATTTTATTCGTAGAGAGGTCTCGGGTGGAACCAAATAAAATGACACAGGTTTATCTATCTTAACAAATAGTCTAAGACACGAGGGTATAAGAGTTAAGGTAGGACCACCACCACTTAGACCAGAGTGACATTATCGAGCACCTAGATAAGATGGATGAGCCTAGAGTATCTATAAATAGAGAGGCTCTCCTCGTTCAAGAAATAAGTAGAGATAATATGGTAGGAGGACACCCTAGCACAAAGATGCCCGAGGTGCCTTGTTAAAGGTGCAAGGAGGAGATCAAACAAATTTTCTCCCATAGTGGTGTGTGAGGGAGTACCTCATGGGAGAGAAAAGGTGGAGGAAGGCCCCATGTTACTATTATGCTTCTAGTTTGATATTTCGGTTTGTCATCAGAGACTTATCATAGTCGATGGGAGGGTGGAGGAGATAGTTGTTTTGTTTCCACTTACATCCACCAAACTTACGATAGTAGATAATCATGGTGTATTTTGATATCAATATATCATGTAGCCTTGATTGGTGATGGCATTTTTGATGTATGATATTCCTGGCTTGATTTTAAAAGATCCATTCTTTTTAGTCAAAAATACTCATGTATATATATTATATATATATATAGATTCATCATTAAATTCTTTGTATATGATTGTACTCATGCTTTTAATTTTTGATATACATGGATAGATGTATCACAAGTAATTTTGATGGACATAGACATAGAGGATAGATAGATGTGATGTGATTTGATTTGATTGATATGTGGATTTAATTTTGATGAAAAATAGATATAGATAGATGTAGTGTAACTTGGATGTACAAGTTTTTAGATGGTTTGATGGATAGATGGATAGATGTGATTGATAGATTTGATATATTTGAGATGTTAATTTAATTTTGATGAAAATAGATAGGTAATCCACATGTGTTGACAATATATGCTTTGATATGTTTTTGGACAAAGTAGATAAGATGAAATTAGATAGATGATAGATTTTGATTAAATTAACATGTTAAATATCAATTTAACTTGGATGAATAACAAATAATAATGGGAAATACTCTGATCGAGATCACAAAGCGTAATGAAATAACCTTGATTAGAAATAAACAAAATACACCTAGATAAGAAAAATAATAATAAGCTAGGCCCCTAACCTACCATAAACTAGAGACTTTGATAGAAACCAAAATACCATGCATACAAGGCCTTATATGAGGTTAAAAGCTAAACATCGACACTAGTGAAGTATGCCGCCTAACTAGATCTAGAAGGTAAATGGAAGGAGAAGTAAGTATTTATCTTGTCAAAATTTACAAAGGACAGAATATATGCTCCCATTGGGAAAATAGGGTTCTCGATATGATCGACAAAATGTCTTATGTCTCAAAGTTCATGATTTTTGTTTTGGAAGATGGAGCAAACTATCAATCTTCTTCAAGGGAAGTTTAGCTAGATATAGAAAGAGGTCCGATCGAAATATTTCTGAAGTCTTTCAATGATGCTTGTTATAAAAATAGCATTATAAGTATCCTTTTCCAGGATCGGTCCACTTCAATACCCCTAATATAAATGATAAAGCACTAAGAGTTTCTTGATGAGAATAAAACACGCACTAATGGATATGATTTAGGCAAAGACAAAAGTGAATGAGCCTTTCCTAAGAAGATGAAAGAGAGAAAAGATGATCTTGGCGATGTTTGGGTTTACGAGGAGATCATTTCGATGTAATATTCCATACTTTTTGGAAGAGATCATGGAAGATGTAGGTCATGGCTATTGATATGGTTCTTGGCTATGTTCTTAAGAGAAAGGCATGACACTATAACAAAATTCCCCGAAGGAGTTATAAAGGAAGTCTTATGTTGGTCCTCAATATCGAGAATTTGATTATACCTAAGAAACCATCCATAAACAGAAAGTATCATAAAATGACCTTGAGTAGCCGTTAAATCCATGAGTTGTTCGATATTAGGTCCAGAGGAAAATCATCTTTTCAACGGACAAGCAAGATTAAGATCCCGGGAAGATTCAAATTTGGTACAAATTCGAATCTTCCTAGTAACTTTGTCTTAAAAGATGATTTTCTCTACATTTCAAACCAACTCGTGGATAATCGATGGATGTTGGATGAATGGTTAGTAGAAAGTATAATCAAATTCTCTTCTTTAACAAGAGGGCTACTCGAGGGTGCCTTTTTATAACGCAATTTTTGTTAACGTTTGATGTCGGGAAGAGTAACGATATTGTGTACCATGATATCAGGATCGAGTCCTAGCATATCCTCATGATGACCAAGAGAAGGCTTGATGATGGTTGAAAGAAAAGTAGTAAAGTCTCCTAACTCCTATGGATTAAGAGATTAGCCGACCTTAATGATGCGAGGGTCTTTAGAATTCCCTATATTAAGATCGACGGTGGCTTCGTTAAGAAGCATAGATGTGTCGAAAAGAATGGTTTTAGGAAGATAGGAATCCTCTCGCCCTAGATAAGTGAAGATAGAATCATCATCCGCACAGTGGATAGTGTTGATAGTAGGAGAGTCATCTCCAACTATTTCAAGGAAGACTAATGGTATGGAAGTGGATTTGTTATTAGTTTTATAGGTTAATGGCCCTAAGGAAATGGTATTGACTAAAAAAAAAGTTAGACGGAATGGAAATGGTGTCATCCACATCAAATGATAATTCTGACCTAGCGGGAGAAGATGGTTTCTCATCTCATCGAGAATAGTAATGGTGGCTTTTGAAAGAGGTTTAAATCCTAAACCAAATTTTTGATGTGGTTTGAGAGTTGGAATGGACACGAGGTCATGCACACCCTGTTCATACTTTCCTAGGCCAAAACCCTTCCACGTGCATCGATATAAATAAGTTTTTGCAAATGTGGGATTTTGTAGACAATCAAACCCTACTGAATAGGGTTTGGCCCTAGGAGGAGAATCCAGGTAATAGTGAGGTGTATCAAGACCACCGTAAATGAAGTTAGTCTATTGATTGGGCAGACCAATGGTGATGACATGACCAAGACCTGGCTGATATTTAGGTTGTTTGTCTAGTCTACCATACTCATTAGGTTTGAGATGGGCATCAAAAGAAAGAAGAGGAAGCTCTCCTAGTGAGAAACGTTGTAATGTCTCTTCTAGATTTTGTAAATCTGGTAGTTTTGTTGCAGGTATGGAAGAGGATGAAGCCTCGTCAGAGAACAAGCATTCTCCTTTAGAGGGTAGACCCTGTGGTCATGTCACATTGTGCAGAAGGAAAAGGATCTCCTGGATGAGTATAGATTTTTCCCTCATACTGATATTTTAAGCATCGATGGAGGGTTGATGGGACACAATGCATTACATGAATCCAAGAGTGTCCAGGATCATATTGTAGTGGAATTTCCCTTCAACAATGTAAAAGAGTTCGTGAAGTAGCTTCTTACCTACTCGAATGGGCAGGACCACAATTCCTAAAGTAATTGCCAACTGATCATTAAATGATCGAAGGTAAAAGCCGGGGGTGACACTACATTCTTTGGTAACTTAAGTTACTTGAATGTGTGCGAGGAAATGATGTTAAGTGCAGAACCACTGTCAATCATAGTGCGTTTTAACATAGTGTTGTTGATTTGAACTATGATAAAGAGGGGAGCCTCCAAATCCTCGAAAGAAAGGGAAGGAATTTCCGAATCTTCAAAAGAAATGGCGGTTGATAGTTTATTCAATCCAACAATCATCTCAAAAGGCTGGGGCTCATCTAAATTCACTGCGATATGGCACAGATTATCAATCAAATCCTGGCGATGCTGTGGAGATGATTGAATGAGGTCAAAAAGAGACATTTTGACCGGAGCATGAGTAAGTTGTTTCATAACACTCTTCTCTACTTACACAGGAATTTGAGCCTGAGGTGAAGCATGAATAGAGATCCTAGGTCTCAAGGCTGATGTGGAAGGAGGAATGCCTTCAGGGGCTACAAAAATGACAACCCATGGCCGAGATGATGATAGATTATCATATTGTTGTGATCTAGTGGCGATATGAATCATGTCGATTTAGGAAGGTGGAAGACCGTCGACGTGGAATTAGTAGAACTAGAGGCCTGAGTAGATCGTTGAGGCTCAAATGTGGTTGAGATGATAAGAGATACTTGTTTCTCCTCTTCTTCCAGCAGAAGATCACTTTCTTCCAAAATACTGTTAATGATAGATTGAAGGGCCTTACATCCCTCGGTGTCATGTCCTAGGGTGCGATGGTAAGCACAAATCAAATTAGAGTTGAACCAGGAAGGTTTTACTCCTTTAGGATTATAGGGTTTGATCGGAGGAAGGGATATGGATGAAGACTGGATAAGTTGGAAAGAATCTTGGTATAGAATCCGGTAGACAAAGATGAGGACAGAGATGTCGAGAGGTGCCTCTCTTACCTCCATGGACTACCGAGGTAAAAGAACCTGCATATCTAGTTTGACAGTCTTTTTAGGGATCATTTTACTTTTTCAGACATCGGAAGAAGTAGCCTTGGACACTTGAGATGGAAGTAAGTGAGGCATGATTGATTTCTCATGGAGGAGGAGCTCCTAAGATAGATTTTGAAGAAGATGAAGATGTGACAAGTGTTGTGGTCTTCAGAGATAGGGAAGGCTGCTTGATCGAAATAGATGACAATTTAGATAATGTTGATTTAGATGAGGGAGGAGCTCCTAAAATAGGTCTGATCAGAGGAACATAGGGTGCCTTGGCTTTTGGTGATGAAGATGATGGTCCTGATAAAAGAGGTGATGCCTCTCTAGTCTGTGAATTCACTTTACAAGGCACCAGCAAAGAAGGTGTTGTAGAAGAAGAGGATGATGGTTCTGATGGTATTGTAGAAGAATATGCCTTCCCAGTTGACAAATCCAATCTTTTATGAGGTGTAGAAAGATATTTTTGAGGGAAAGCACCAAGAGTCTTAATAGTCCGAAATATGGGTTTTCCTTTTTCAAGGATGGTGACAACTTCAACCGCATAAGGTGATTGTAGCATTTTCGGGGAAGGAGATGAGGAGGTGTTGATGATGTAACGTTAGACTTTAGTTGTCTTGGTTTAAGTCCAGGAACCGAGAGTGTAGGTGCTGATGCTATTTCTTTAGATTTTCCCTTAATAGGCAAAATAGTATCGGTGATGGAAGAAGTGGATGATGAAGGAGCAGTTCCTTGCGAGGGAGGTACTTCTGGTATAGTAATTGTGGGTGTAACTACTGTGGGAAAGGAAACGGAAGAGTCAAAATCGAAGATGCTTCCATTGAAGTTGGTACAACTATAGGTATGTTTACCAATGGCATAGTCACAGAAAAAATGGGAGAAACAAAAGTATATGTATTCACGGTGGAAACTCAGAGATGTAATTGCCTCAAGTATCAAAAGAATATCTGATGATGAGGCAGACAGATGAGGATGACACTATCTCAGGTATAGACGGAAGATCAAATAAAGAGGCAGAGGGAGATGAATCCATCTCTAATAATGTGGGAATATTCAAAGATGGGGTGTCTGAAGATGATGGAATCCCAGTGATTAGCGGAAGCAATAGGAGGTTCTGATTCAGTCGATGTGTTCGTAGATGGCTTAGTTTTAGAAGAATATTCTTTAGTAGAAATGAAGCTGATAGTATGAGTGTTTGGTTTTTGAGACTCTGAAGCATCATGGTTTGGGAATGATTAGGAAAAGGTTGTTTAAAAACATCAAGCACCTGATTTGGGGGAGCATTTGGGTTATCCAGAATGAGCTCACCTTTATCAATGAATTTCTGGACAAGATTTTTGAAGGTTTGACATCGCTCAATGTCATGGCCTTTGGTTCTATGATAATGACAGAAGTCATTTTCCCTATACCAGAATGGACGTTCTTGGTTTTCATCAAAATTTCTAATAGGGGGAAGTTTGATCATGTGAACTTCCAACATTTTTTCTAAGATAGAAGCATATGATTCCCCCAATGAAGTAAAAGATCGAGATGACGAGGGTCCTTTTCGAGAAGATGAGGAGTCTCTCCATGGTGTTTGATTAGAACTGTTATCGGCACGTGGTGTTTTTAATATGATAGCGTTAGTGGATCCTTGATTTTTGTCTTTAGAAGTGGAAGGGTTTGATTTTGTAAACTAAAAAAATCTTGTTTAGATTTAGAGTGAAGTTTTAACTTCCCTTGTTCGATGGCACGGACTCAATTTACGTGCCATCGTAAAGGCTTCTTCAAATGTATGAAAAGTTTGGATCCTTAAAGTGGAAGAAATATGATTAACACAAGATCAAGTAAACAACTTGATCTGTTGAGATTGAGGAAGGAAGAAAGACAATTGGTTTATTATCCCTCTCAACGAGTGACAAATTCTGCAATAGACTCATCATCGAATTGAAAAATGTTATAAAGATCTATAATTAAGATCTTATGTGTGATGTTTATTGAAAAGTTTTCAACAAACATCTTGGGCCAATTGAGAGAAGAAAACAAGGAATGTTGAGGAATGTTATTGTACCAATCTAAAGCAAGCCCTGCTAGAGACATAGGAAAATTATGGAGCATAAGCTCTTAATCCTAAACTCTCGGAGGTAGCAAGCATGTTTGAATGCTCGCAGTGTTGTTAAGGATCCTCCCAACTATGAAATTTTGAGAACTTAGGAAGTTCCCATTGGGGGATAAGGCTTAAAGGCCATAATGATGAATGGGTTCATTACACACTTCTTGAAAAGAGTATGAAGGATGAGCCCCTTTGGTGGAGGCTTCTAAGTTTGTAATTTTCTTGAAAATAATTTAGACCACGTCAGATTGAGGAGGAGGCATACTGGTATGTCCTACATAAGAAGCGAATGGTGGATTTTGTTGAGGCGTCAACGGGGGATTCATCTATTGATTAACAGGATGGTAAGAGGAATAACCAGGTGTTCTAGGTGATGCCTGGTGAGGTATTTTTGTGAAGGAGCTTGTGTATAAACAGGATGTGAGATGACAAGTGGTTGAGAAAAAGGTGGTTGAATGAAAGTCGAGCCTATGATTGGTGGGATCCTACACTTGTCGACTGAATCGGAATGGATTGAGGAACATGGGTATTGATTTGATTGGACATGGTGGGGAACAAGGTTTGAATGAGGCTTTTGACTGCCAGATTGGTTATTAAGGGCGCCGATGCTAGAGGATGGGTGAAGGTCACTGTCACTGGAACATTGGAAGAAATACCAACTAGAGGACGAGAAGCAGGAACCAACTGACTCGTTGAAGGGGGTTGACTCATAAAGAGGTATTGACCCTAGGACGTAATGGATGACATAGAAGAATTAACAACAATCTGTGGGTGTGGAGACATGCCCATTATAGCTAGAGAAGAGGACTTCTCGAGCGTAGGTTGTGGAATAGTCGAGGTAATCATGGCATTAGGAATAGGAAAGACTATTTGAGAACTAGTCGACATGGTCGATGGAAGAGAAAAAGGAGGCACGGGTGCACCACCCTCTTCATGGTTCAAGGTAAGAAAAAGGATGCTAACTATTCTACAAAATCCTGGGATGGTTCACGAGGATAATCATAAACTTGCTGAATTGGTGGTCCCTGATCAGATATTCAAATGGACTTATATACTAGGTAGTCATAAGGGCTACCGGATTGCAATCAAGGAGTTCCCGAAATTCAGATTCCCGCAATGAACATACTCTATATCATAAGCGAGATGAAATTTCAAGAAGACCGGGGAAGCTAGATGTGATGGGATTGCTTTAGGTTGATAGAAAGTATTATATGACCAAGATGGGGAAACAACTAATAGCGGTCCCGAGGAAGACCTTAAGGGTGCTGAAACATCCACACTAGTGGTGATCTCAGAGGAAGAAGGGTCCAGTTGAGCCATTCTTCTAGATTGTAACCAAGTGACGACCATCATAAACAAGCATAAATATAGAAAAAGAAGATTGACCTAACTAATGCATAGACAATTCAAGCAGTGTAGGTGATTATCTCTTTTAAGTTTTCCTGCTCTTAAGAAAGAAAATATTAGGGAAGGCTTTTTAGAATAGGAACTACTTAGATAGCCAAACTAAGGATGGTTTGGGGAATGTTTTGGTGAGGAGTCCCAAAGGCACTTCAGTAAAATACTAGTACGTGGCTTGATATAGGGGCCTACCCCCGCACTTCACACACCACTGCGATAAGGGAGTCGGGTGCTTTGCCAATATATACCAGAACTTATGAATTTATAGCGCGGCCTGAGTACCGCGTAGGCTCTTCCTCTTGGATGTCACTTCCAAGTAGGCGAGGCCAGGGGAGGAATTTTTGTTTTGATGCTTTATACCTAGTGATTTTGGCTTTGTGTGCAAGGGTGAAAAATAAAAATCAAATAGTGTCACTACCGATTTTGATTAATTTTTCCAGCCTATTTAGAAAACTAGATGAATAACATACAACAAAAATGACAAAGGAAAAGTTCTTTTTAAGCACTAAGAATGAAGTGTTGGATTTCGATGAAGACAAGTCAAACAAATTCTTTCCCAGATGTGATTAAATTCTTTTTAAGCACCAAAATCAAAAAAATTTAATGTGATAGAAAATAAACAAACAAGTTCTTTTTAAGTTCTTAAAAAAGAAAACACCTTAAAAGAGGAATACCTATAGATTTAGCTCTCCAAGGTGTGTGGACTTTAAAAAGCGTGTTGTTGAGATCTTCCCCTTGAAAAATCCCACAACAAGCAATGTGCTCCGCAAGAAAAGGTTAAGAAAACACCCAACAAATCTAGAAAGATATATCTAGATGATAAAATTTCTATTTAAAGAATTAGAAAACTTTCAATAAAATAACAATTTTGCAAAAAGAGACAGATCAAGAATGTAATTTTGAAATCAAATGAAAGATTTATTGATCTTCTGAATAGGAATTGGAATTTATCTTTGCAAGAAAGAAGAAACTTTTACTTTGCGAATTATAAGTGAAAGAAGCAAGACCAAAATGAAGGAAGGAAATGCTACGGAGAACTGACGAAAAAAGAAACAGAAACAGAAGCTCAAAACTGGAAAAGAAATGAACTTACCAATAAGGGACTTTGGTTGGGTCCCACCGGTGTGCCAGAATGTAGATCAATAATTTTTCACTTGTTACCTATCCAAGTTAATGTACCAAACTAAACACAAAAACCTTGAAAAACTCAAATGAAATTGATACCTGAAAGACAAGATCTGAAGATGTAGATGGAAAAGAAAGCCGATGTAGACAAGACAGGCACACACGAGCAATCCTGCAAAGTAGATCCAAGAAACCTGTGAGACACAGATGCTTGACAAAAAAAGACCACGTTAAAAGATATTTGGGTGGACTTCCCAAAAACGGGTCCTGGGAAGTGATAAGCTCCCTCGGTGGATGTCAGTCCACATTTTCAATTAAGGAAAGAAGCATACATGATAAAATATGTAAGTAAATGTCTATATTTTGATTAAAAATGACAAACAGAAAAGTAAACATAGCAGACAAAAACCAATAAAAAATGGGAAAGTGTGAAAACAATGTTGGATTTGTGTTCCCTGAATTATTTTACCTATCTACAGGTAGATCGGCACCGATTAGGAAAATCGACATCGACTGAGAAGAATCGGCATCGACTGAGATAGGTCGACATCGACAATAGAAAATGTGTCAACTAGGTACAGTCGGCATCGACTTGGGGAAAATTACAGGAAGATTGAGAAACAGACAATGGAAGCTAGATCATCAATCTCCGTTGGATCTGCAAGAGCCATAGGGATACTGACAAGGCTCCACCTATGCTGGATGTAGGAACAAAGTCACCAAGAGATTGATGGAGACTCATGATGTTGATGTGGTAGGAGTAGAGTAACGGTACTCCTCTTAGAGATTGGTTTGGATGGGATTCACTCTCACTTGATAGATAATGCTCAGGATTGATGCTCAAAACTCTCTCATTCTTTCTATCTCTCTGTCTCTATCTCACTGTCTAACCAGAACTGAATTATAGCCTTCTATTTGTAATCAGCACCGACCGAGATGAAATCGGTGCCACTCGAAAAAATCATCGTCGACCGAGTATCGGTCAGCGCCGATCAGGGAACAGACTCCCAAAATGGCCAAAAGGGACAATTTTTGGGAAGATGAAGTGATCCTTCCACCTCAAATATGGGAAATATCCCGCTGCTCAATTTGGGAGGAGAAGAAATAGGGGGGATAGATGGATAGAATAGATACGGGAGGTTAGGAATTGATATGGGGTAGATAAGTGGTTAGGATATATGTAGAAAATATAATTAAATAGTTAATATTTAATTATCTATGGGTAAAACATAATGGGGTGACATAAACTTAGGTTAGATGTTTAAATCAAATATTAAATAATACCCTAAGGGAGAAGTGGTGACGAAAACGTGCCCCAGGTTACCCGAGAAGACAAACGTGCATGGGGGACACCAAATTGGATAACCAATTTTAGGTGTCTACATTTACCTTAGCTCATGTTCACCTAGGTACTTTATTTACCTTTATTGTATTTATCCTCACCCTCTTATGTGTGGATATTTATTTTATCTTATTTAGCTATTAGGAGATATTATCTAGTTGTTAGGTATATTTCTTTCCTTGATCTATGGTATTGACTAGATCCTTGATGTCTAATTCTCTCCTAAATCTATGGTCTTGACTAATTCTTTGATGACTAGTTATTTCCTTGATTTATGGCTTGATCTACGACCTTGACTGGTTCTTATATTGTTATTCCTTGCCTATTTAAGCAAGGCCCATTCTCAATGTATTGCATTGAGTTCCATAATAATATATGATATTTCTTCTCATTTGTTTGCAAAGGTTTTATGTAAAGTTATTCTGGAAAATTTCTTTCATCTTATAGATTGTGGTGTTTGATTAGCATCTATGTTCTTGGCTTGGTATGATCTAGTTATCATTCCTTTCATGGTATCAGAGTGAGAGATTGTTGTTGACATCCATATGTAAGTTTTATTTTGCAAATAAATTCATTGTATATTCATATATTTGGGATTTGGTCATATGTTGTTGCTGCATGCATTTTTATGGAAAATAGAGGCTTCCATTGGATCCGAAGGCATGAAAACCCTAAGATTGATTGTAAACTCAGCCATTTATGTAGAGCTTGGTTTTTTTGTGGTTTTTTTGTTGTTATAGAGAAGTACACTGGATCGCCTCGATTTGTGCCCATAAGAAAAGAAATCGTGGGATTAATTGTTTGGGTCTGCTTTTTTTTTTTAGATCTACACAGATTAATTGTCTTTGTGGTGTATTTTTAGATCTTTCCTTAGCCCTTAAAATCCTTAGCCCTTCGTCATATGGTTGGTCATATGAGGGCTTAAAACTCATGATTCCTCCTAGTAGGTGTTTAACTTGAGCCCCCTCTAATTTTATTTTTGTGGTGAATGCAACAACAATTTATTTTATTTTAGCATCTACTAAAATAAATAATAAAGAAAAATATTAAAAAGCTTGTAACTTTTGATCGGTAACTCGGTTTTGAGTGTTGTTTTTTGTAAAAGTGTTTGTTTTTTCGTGATCTTTCCATTAGAGTTATTTATTTTGAGACTTGCACTATAATTATAAAGTGCCAAATATGGAGGAGTGTTGTAATCAATTGTGGATGCAATTTTGGCTAAGCCCGACGTCCTAAATTTTTGGGAGTTGCAGTTTGTACCTATCATGGATTCTGAGAATGATATGATTTTCTCTTAAGTATGTGGACTTCAAGAGGATATTGTAAAATTTGTGGAAGAAAATAGATCACTCAAGAAGTGAAATTCTCTTCTACAATCACTCATTCATGATAAGGATACAATAATACACTCCTATAGAAAAAAATTGCTAGCCTACAACATCACCATCATATTGTGGACAGCCATATCCATGCTCCTAGTCCACTTGCAGCTATTGCTCCTGAACCCACTGACATTGATTTGTCAGTCTTTGAGTCTGTTCCTGCTCTTGATGCTCATACATCTATGAAGCTTATTACTACATGCTCTTCCACATATGTGCCTATTACAACACCACATGTTGTGTATCCTATTTCTACTCAGCTGCATGGATTTTTTGAGAAGCATACTACTGCATTCAATTCTCACATGCTCCATTCTATGGGTCTCACTAGTGGAGTCATTGGTAGACATTCACAAGGTATTGTTTCCTCTATTCCACATGTTAAGTGGAATTCTCATCATGACATTGATTTTCGAGTAGATACTTCATTGGGATCACACATTGATAGAGATCCTATTTTTGTTCGCTTGATTCTTTCTAAGGATCCTGAGCAACACATGAGTTCTGCACCTTCACTCAGGATTGAGAAACCTAATATTTCAGCTATCAGACATGATCAACCTGACACACATTCTTATGTTCTTTGCATGCACCCATTGTGCATTTTACACCAAGTCATATGCAGGCATCTTCTTCATCCATCTTGTGTTGATTTGGGGTGGATATCTGATCATTCATGGAGGTGACATAGGCATTCATTGAGAGAAATCTACAGGCATGGATCCTCCACCATTCGGCCTCTTGCTCCACTTTCTATACCTTCTGCATTGTGATGCTTCTTGTTTTGAGCATTTTTCATTGGCAGGTGTAGTGTATCTCTCTTGTTTGTTGAGAGATTTTGTATCTATATTTTTGACACTTTTGGCATGTTAACGTATCTCTTGTGGGGGTCTATTCGGTGAATTCTAGTGTTATTTTACCAATGTTCAAGTAGTTGATTTTGGGTAACTCATACATATTTATAGCATCACTCCACCCATTCAAGCAGTATGGGAGAGTGTGGTGTTGATCCTTCTTCTTTGGTTTTCATGTCCTTGCCTTCTTACCTTGGATTTTCTTGGATCGTGACACTCTGGAGTTTGTGTCCTTGCCTTGTTGCTTTGGTTATTATTCTTGGATCGTGGCACACCTATTTGCAGCAATTGATCAAATTATGTTTGGTTTTTTTTGCACTTTCGACATCACTCCGTTGACAGTCTCCTTGTGTGGAGCTATTCTGGTGAAACCCAGTGTCAATTGTTTTTGAGTTTTGTGATCGAGCAGTGGATTCAGACCACAATGCACACCAAACTTCTTCAACATTGTACGAGTTTTTGAGCTGAGCTTCTTGGGATGCCTTGGAGCAGGTTTTTACTCTCTTTACTTTGTTGTTACTAGTTTTAGGTACCTTGCGGTGTCCCTTTTCTAGTTATTGTACATGAGTACCTCATCAGGCCTAGTTGTCGGGACTCATACTGTGGACATGCCACTTCTATTTTGGCCTCTAGCTTCACTTGAGGGGGTGTTAGAGTAGGTATTTACTTTAGCTCATGTTCACCTAGGTACTTTATTTACCTTTATTATATTTATCCTCACCCACTTATGTGTGTGGATATTTATTTTATCTTATTTAGATATTAGGAGATATTATCTAGTTATTAGGTATAGTTCTTTCCTTGATCCATGGTATTGAATAGTTCTTTCCTTGATCTATGGTATTGACTAGATCCTTGATGTCTATTTCTCTCCTAAATCTATGGTCTTGACTAGTTCTTTGATGACTAGTTATCTCCTTGATTTATGGCTTGATCTATGACTTTGACTGGTTCTTAGATTGTTATTCCTTGCCTATTTAAGCAAGGCCCATTCTCAATGTATTGCATTGAGTTCCATAATAATATATGATATTGCTTCTCATTTGTTTACAAAGGTTTTATGTAAAGTTATTCTGGTGAATTGATTTCATCTTATAGATCGTGGTGTTTGATTAGCATATGTGTTCTTGGTTTGGTACAATCTGGTTATCATTCCTTTCGGATGTTGCACTTGATTGAAGACCCCAACAATGCTTCTTATGAAGTGCTATTTTCTGATGTAGACGCTGAGAATTTCATTGGTTTTGCTAATGGAAAAGAGAACAAGATGGATAAATCAGAATGCCTTGATATGATAGGTTCTCCTTGGAATTTTTTGTTTGATGGAGCTTGCTCCAAATTTGGAAATGGTGCTGGTATAGTTTTGCTTTCTCCTAGTTTGGAAGAATTTCCTTTTTCCTTCAAACTTAATTTTGAATGCACTAACAATATTACTGAGTATGAGGCATTGTTGTTGGGATTAAGGATTGCATGGAAATATGGAGTGAAGGATATTGTTGCAAAAGGAGACTCAGAGTTGGTTGTCAAGCAAGTAAGGAGGTTATATGCCACAAAAATCAGCATATGAAACAATATAAGCATGTTGTTTGGGACTTGATTGAAATGTTTGATTCCTTTAACATTATTTACCATGATAGAAGTCTTAATGCTGCTGCTGATAAGTTGGCTATACTTGGCTCTAGATTTGACAATTGTACCATTTCACCTTTTTGTGAATATAATGTTGAAGTGCTAACAAGGCCAGTTGTCTGGATAATGTGAAACATTGGCATATTTTTGATGATGATGCACAAGTGTTGAGATTATTACAATGCCAAGGTGAGTTTTCTAGTTAGAACATTGATTGGGAACCAATGGTATGCATGAATGAAGGGAGAGAAACTTTATTTGACAAGGATATTATCCAATTGAAAACAAATACCATTCCTAAAGGTCTTATTGCACTTGAGGCAAATTTTAACAATGTTGATTGCATCATAAATAGAAAGATGTCTACTTCAAGGGATGTGGAAGAGCACAACTTGGGAACTAAGGATAAACCAAGGAAGATTTGGTTGGGTAGCAATTTAAGTAAAGAGGAAAAATAGTCCTATGCCCAACTCTTAAAGAAATATCAAGACTGCCTTGCTTGGTCTTATTCAGAGCTAAAAGCATATAGAGAAGATTTGTTCCAACATGAGATTCCTCTTGAAGCCAAAACTAAGCCATTCAGACATAGACAAAGGCATATTAATCCACTTCTCTCCATGAGAATGTAGGAAGAGTTACAAAAGTTGAGAGATGGAGGTATTATTCAGCCCACTAAGTATTCATCTAGGGTTAAAACCTTGTGCTAGTAGAAAGAAGAATGGAGACATCAAACTTTGTGTGGATTTTAGGAATCTAAATAAAGCATCCATGAAGGAAAACTACCCTTGCCAAATATGGAAAATATGTTGCAGCTTGTGACAGGGTCAGAAATGCTTTCTACTTTGGATGGTTTCTCCGGATAAAATTAAGTGGTTGTTAAAGAATCAGAAAGACTTAAGACAACCTTCACTATGCCTTGGGGAACTTATGTTTTTGTAAGGATGCCCTTTGGATTGATGAATGTTGGTGCCAATTTTCAAAGAGCAATGGATGTTGCCTTTTTGGTTACATAAATGAATTTATTGTAGTTTACCAAGATGATGTGACTATATTTTCAAGGTAACTGAGGAGACCATTTGCAACACCTAGAGAAGATGTTGATCAGATGTAGGGAGTATGCCATTTCTCTTAATCCAAATAAGTTTTATTTTGGCGTGTAAAATGCCAAGTTGCTGGGACATATTGTGTCTAAGGATGGTGTCATGATAGACCCTGAGAGAGTGGAAGCAATCAACAAAGTACCTATCCCAAGAACCAAGAAAGGTATCCAATCTTTCTTTGGCCAAATCAATTTTATTAGAAGGTTTATTTCCAATTTTGCTAAGCTAACTCTTCCAATCACAAGCATGTTAAGAAAGGATCAAGTTATCAGGTGGGAGGAGGTTTCCATTCAAGCTTTTGAAGGAATAAAGGATGCACTTAAGCATGCACCTGTTTTGGTAGCCCCAAACTATAAGAGGCCTTTCCAAATCTTTTCTTTTGCCTCTGAATTCACTATTGCTTCAATTTTGTTGCAAAAGGATGAGAATGGAGCTGAGAGGCCTATTTCCTTCTTTAGCAAGGCTTTACAAGCAGCTGAGTTGAAGTATACAATCATGGAAAAACAAGCATTTGCATTGGTAAAAGCAACAAAGATTTTCAGGCCCTATATATTGAGTTCAAAAGTTGTTGCTTATGTTCCCCACACCATGGTTAAAGACATCTTATCATACATGGAGATATCAAGCAAGAGATGTAGATGGGTCAAAAATTACAAGAATATGATATGGATATCCAAACAACAAAGCTAGTAAGAGGTTTGGGTCTTGCCAAGCTCATGGTTGAGAGCAATTTGTAAAATGTAGAAGTGAATCAGCTAGAGGAAGAAAGGCAGATTTTCTTGACAAATTGATGAGGTCTGAGTGGTACAAATATGTGATTTTCTACCTTAGACACCTATGTTTTCCTAGTCACTTGAATAAAAATCAAAAGAGAGCCCTCAAGCTAGCTTCTCAAAAATATATCATAACAGACCTTGGGCTGGCTTGGAAGAACCCTGAAGGTGTCCTCTTGAAATGCATAACTGAAGATGAAGCTCCCAAGTTGATTGTTGATTTCCATGGGGGAGTTTGTGGAGGACATTTTGTTGGGAGAGTGACAACACATAAGATTTTAAGAGCTAGTTATTGGTGGCCTACTCTTTTTAAAGATGTAACCCAGCTTGGTTAGAAAGTGTGATAGTTGCCAACGTTTCTCTGGAAGACTAAAAGCTTCAGCTCCCTTCCTTTGTAGCTTGTATCAATTGAAGCTCCTTTCAAACAATGGGGAATGGATTTCATTGGTGAGATTTCAGATCCTTCCAGTGCTGGTCATAAATGGATCCTTGTAGCAACTGATTATTTTACAAAATGGGTTGAGGCAATTCCATCTAGAAAGGCAACACACCAAGTGGTAATGGATTTCTTGTTGAATCATATCATATGCAGATTTGGAGTTCCAGTTAAGATTGTATCTGATAATGCCATGTGTTTTAGAGCCAAACCTTTGATGGCAATGTGCAATGAATATGGGATCAATCTAACTTATTCTTCAAACTACAATCCACAAGGCAATGGACAAGCTGAGTCAAGTAACAAGAACTTTCTCAAGATCATTAGAAGGACCTTGGAAATCAACAAGAAGAAGTGGGGAGAGCAATTGAAATTTGTAGTTTGGGATGATAGAATAACTCCTAAAAGAGCAACTGGTAAGAGCCCGTTTGAATTGGTGTATGGAACTCAAGCTTTGCTGCCCTTACACCTACAATTATCCACTTTTCAGTTTTCCCAACAATTGGAAGATCAAGAACATGGCCCATATGAATCAAGAATCAATCAGATCATTGAGTTAGATGAAGAGAGAAGAGTTTCCCATCAAAGACATGTCAGGTTTAGAGAGAAATTGAAGAGGTTGTTTGATAAGAAGGTCACTCCTAGAGCCTTCAATGTTGGAGATCTAGTTTTGCTATGGGATAGTAGGCATGAAGACAAGGGCAAGCATGGCAAGTTTGATGCATTATGGATGGGCCCTTATGCCATTGACATCAAAATTGGTGAGAACACATTTTTTCTCAAAGATCTAGATGGGGAATTGCTGGAACTTCTTGTTAATGATAGACATTTAAAACATTTCTTGCATTAAATCCCTATGTGAGGTATGCACAAGTTGTATATTTGTATAGTATTATTCTTGCTTTTTTTTTTGCTGTTGGTTGGTGTGGGGTTTTCCCTTTTGTCCTTGGAAACCTTTTTGGCTGGTTTTCTCGGTCCTTTTTGTTGGTAATTTTGATTTTTGGGCTGCCCTGTGTTTTGACTCCTTGCCCAGGTGAATTTTTGGCACATGGTCTGTAGTTTGATCTTGTGGCACTCACTGGGAGTGCCCATCCCCAAGCAGAGAGCCAATGTTGGTCCCATTATTGAGTTTTCATAATGTGCCCTATTTTTTCATGTCCAAATTTTCTCACAAATGTTTCATTTTTTGATTTGGTGGTCTACAATTTGTATTCCCCAATTGAATACCTTTTAAAATGCATAAGTTGTTATTATTTTTCCCTAATTTGAAAAAAAATCCATGTTTGCCCCAATTTGTGCCCTAATTTCTTCATTTTTACTGGTTGTATCATTTCTCCTTTGTCAAATCATGAAAGAACTCGAAATTGATCAAATCCCAAGTTTGTGCAAGTGTTTTCCCAATCCCATGCTCGAAAACAACATCAAAAATGATTCATTTGGTTCAAGATCAAGAAATCTACCTTCCTTGTCAAAAAAATCGATTTCTAGGGCATCTTCTGCATTTTTTGACGTATTGATCATACGGGCGTATTCCACCCGTCAAATTCATCATCGTAACATTATTGCAACATGGTGGGTTCCTATTGGTGGGGGCGGTCAGGAAATATTTCAAACTTGTTAATTTTTCAAATTTTGGCTTAAGGAAAAAATTGGTCCATGGCTCCGCTTGTTATAGTGAAGTGCCTACGTGGCACATTGTGATTGGCTAGAGGAATGGCGGGTGGCGGGTTTGCCTTAAAAAAATTTCTTCCATTTTGTAAAATTTCCTAAGTTAAATTTTTAGCCTGAAACCCTCGTCCAATGAGAAGTGGACACGTGTCTAGGAGAAGCCAAAATGGGAGGGCGGGTTTTGAAATAACTTTGAAGTTTTTAACTTCAAAAGGTAAAAGTAATTTTTCAGGCTGAAGTCCCGTAACTAATGAAAAGAGGACACGTGTTGAGGAGGTGAGGTAGAAGAAGGGGCTGAAGGAAAACTTTATGAATTTTTGCCTTTATGTTTACAAGGTAAAAAATGAAGAAATGGTCCTGCGACCAATGGAGAGCCAACACGTGTCCAAAAGAAAGAAAGGGGGAAGCAGGTTGGTGGGAATGTTTTGGATTTTTTTCCTTTGGAGGAAAAAAACTTTAAATCAAAAAAGTGTCTACTTTGTCGAATATCAAGGAAAATTATATGAAGGGGTGGAGGTTCGGAGCTTGGAGAAAATATTGAAAATTTTACAAAATTTGGCGAAGGTTTTCAAATTCAAAAAAGTTATCCGTGGCCCCGACAGGGAAAAAATTGGATGTGTACCCCTGCAGCCAATCAAGGGAGACACGTGGCATATTTGAAAGGTCAAAAAGAGGATCATGGGCCCGTAAAGAGTTTTGATGCTTCCGAGGATTGAAGGCAAAATTGGACACGTGGCCCTGCGGTGAATCAGAGGGCGCCACGTGGAAGGGAAGAGAGCGGGTGTTCGGGCCCACGGAGATTTTTGAGAAAATTTTCCTTTTCTCAAAAAAGTGGCAAACTTCATAAGAAGAGCCTATGGTTTTTGGTGGGCCCACATGAGGACACATGGTGGGCCCGAGGAGCAAGCAGGGAAAATTTTAAAAAAAAATCAAAGGTTTGAAAAGGCCGTAAATGAATATTTTTATTGGTGGGGCCCGATCCAACGGTTTTTGAACACGTGTCTTGCCTTACCCTAAGGGAAAAAAGGGGTATATTCAGGGATCTTATCTCGCATGTGTAAATTTGATATTAAAAGTTGATCAAAATCAATGGTAACTATGCGATTTCTTTTCTTGGATGCCATGAAGCTCTTAGGAGCTTGGATTCGCCATTCCTTCAACAAATTTATTGAACCTTATATGATTTTGGGTCCCCTTGGCATTTTGAGAACAATGGCACCATTTTCATGAGCTAATTTGATGGTCTATGATGTTTTTAATGCATTTTAGCTCGGGCCCGATGTAAAAAATGTGAAAAATGAAAATCAAAAGTTGCAGAGGTAAAAATTGAAAACGTAAAAGGTGAAAAATGATTGCTAAAGCATGTTGACATGCCTAAATGCCAAAAATGTGACCCTGGGATGGATAAGGATCCAAACTCATGTAATATTTTAAAATTCTTGTGCATCCCTAGCAATATGCGAGTTGTTTTGCAGTTTGATGTCATTTTCATGAAATAATGAAGGGTTTTGTAACAAATTTGATCCCTTAGGCATATTCTTTTCTTGGGAAGAAAGGTTCCAAGCTGGCATGAGGTATAAAATGTATTTTTGAAGCATTTGTAAAGAGGGGAGACAGAAGAGAGAAAAAGACTCAGAATTTTCAAGCAAAAGGCCGGAAGAAATCCATTTCTCTGGAGAAACCATCTGAGAGCCATTTTCAATTCTATTTTGTATTAGATTTCATCATGTTGAGTTGGTTTTAGTTGTAAAGCCATCAACAGGCTCTGAGATTGTTCTTATAGCATTCCCTGCTGATGTATTTGATCAAATTTTGGATTATGTGGTGTTATCTCTTGGCAAAATTTGCATATGCTTATGTCTCAGAATGTTTTCAATTTTTGTTTCTTGCTCATGTTACAATCTTGTGTTTAGGATCTCTTTGATCATATAGGGTCTCATTTCTTATTGATGGTTTAATGGAATTTGCAATCTTATATTCAAAAGAGATTTCATCTGATAGAAGATAAATAGATTTAAAATCATTTTACTATCCTTGAATAATGAGACTGTTTGTAAACCTTTGGGTGCACCTTAGGTCATGATTAAATAGGGATTCCTGGATACTTTGTTGGTATTTTGCTTCAAGATTTTGTGGTAGGTTATCAAAGGTTATGTGGAAGAGTACAGATCTAGGCCTCCATTTGTGCACATATCTTGGTTGAAGGAGCATTTAAAACCTTTGGAAGTATTCTTGTTGTGTAGGTGTTACAAATTTCTTGCAAAGGTTCTCAAAGAAGTTGGTAATTCCCAACTAGTCTTGTCTAAACATCTCCCCACAAAATTTCATTCAAACTAATTCATCCTACCAATGCTACCCCTACATATCATTGTGTGTCAACAAAAGAATACAACCCATTCACAAAAATGCACAAAGCATATCAGGATTTTATTGTGTCTCTAATAGCCTTAGCCTTATCTTGAAAGCATTTCCATCATTTAGTAGTGACAACTCCTTTGAGTTTGAATAATGGATAATTGATCATGTTTTCACAAGGCCATCTTCATATAATGTGCAAAATACAAGGATATCTCCATCTCCTTTACCATACAAGGGCTGTAATATAGGTTCTCTTGCCTTGGTTGATAGGCATAACCTAAAACAATGAGGATCAGATCAAGATCCTTTTGAAGGTGTTATCCACTCCCTCAAATCTTGAGTGCCAACAAGCCAGATAGATGTGCTCCCCAGCTACAAACAACATACAAATCATCTATCTACCCTTGAGTGTCTTGTGCAAATGCATGATGCTGTTCAAGTTGTGAAGGAGATTAAATTTGGATACCAACAAGGTCTACTCAAGAAATCTAGGTAATGGGTCAGGGTCACATGTAGCAACATTCAAACACATGCACATGTATAAACTATAGCACACTACCGGGTTGAAGAGTAGGAAAACTCTACATCATCTAAGGTCGATAGGTTTATCCAAACAAGGTTGAAGTGAATCCGGTATCCAAGGTATAGGATATGGTCAGGAAACACAACGTAGGTTAGGTGCAAGAACATTTAGGTATGTTTCGGTACACCAAAGGTACGGTCAGGATAAATAGTCATGGAAATAGGCTAGGTAAGGTCATTAGGTCAATCAACACTGGTAATAGTGCCGTAAGGTATAGTGAACACATGAGGTCAAAGGTCACTAGCGATGGTCCAGGTCCAAATTTCTAGGTCGCGGCACCGGTAAGGCCAAGATAGGGGTAAAATAATGAGTCCCCAAAGGAGGACAAATGGAGGTAATAAATGATGAGGTCAGGAAATGTAAGGTAAGGGTTGGGTAAAGGGTGGATGGGTTAAAGAGCAAGGTAGAGGTGGGGTAAAATGGAAAATTAGGGTCAATGTGTAGGTAATGGTGACCGATGGCGGTCATGGATAACCGATGTCATTATAGGAAAACCGATGATGGTGAGGTAGGGCATGAGACTGATGTCGGTCAAGGGGAACCGACATCGATTAGGTCAGGTTTTGTATATAACAAAAAAAATCCATGTTTTTATTATTCATTTGTGATTTGTGAAGTGAAGAAACGAAAAAAGAGAGAAAAGTGAGAAAATCATCCGGAGGAAATGGGACAGTGAGCTGGTAGTGTGATTTGACAGTGGTTGGGTTGGTGAGTAGCGGGTCCACGAGATCAGGGTGAGAGAGTTGATTGGTCGGAGGTTGTGGGTAGATATTTGGGGATGGTAGAGGCTGGAGAGGGATCGGGTGGACCACCAAAGCACGGCGGCTTGACATGCCATCGAGACGAGGCCGGTCAATGAGGTAAGTGCCTAACTCTATAGGGTGAATTAGATAGAGTAGAGGTTGTAATAGTTGTTATTTGTAGGGTTTTGTGGGTTGTTTGTATTTTGTGGGTGGGAAAAAGTTAAATTGGGTATGGAGGGAAATAACGGGAAAAAAAGAGGGGGAGGGTAGTAAATTGGATAGGTGGGGTGGGTAGGGGTTTTGGGGTAGTGTAGGTCATTGTAGGTGGGGTAAAAGGGACAGTGGGAGGGTTTTATAAAAAGGGGGTTTGGGAAGTCATGGAATTTTCTCGCAACAATGACCAGCGTCGGTCAAGCTTGGCCAGATCGGTCGAGTAGAATCGGATCGGTCACCTAACAGCTAACCGATGCTAGGTTACATAGTAACCATGGTCGGTGTAGTGTAACACCAACTAACTATTGTTACTTCCTCCTGAGCATTCAAGTGTTGATATATGATTTCTTCTGTAAAAGGATGTGTTCCTTTGATTGTGAAGTCATGCTTGATATGGATTGTATCTTCTTTTCTCTTGAAGATCTTTGACTGAGTCAGGATATGCTTGGACTCTTTTATTTCTTTCATTTTTAGCACCTGAGTTTAATCTGATTTCGGGGTGAATTGTGGATTTACCCATCTTTATGACTCAGCCTTGGATCAGTTGCATTGATCCAAGAGATGTTTTAAGTTTATTCTGGATGAACAAAAATTATAGACCTTACGAAGGTTGCAAGGTCTGAATGTGTTGAATGAGCAATTCAGGAGTTAACTCAGGCTGATCTTGTTAAATGAATTGGTTCCCGATATCGTAATATCAGGAAGGTCTAGACCTTGAGCCAGGTAATAAATTCAGTATATATTGCTAGCTTATTATCAATGCTGGATTGAATCCATTTCGAGAATGTATATCTGTTGGTTCTTATACTAAACGATTCTATTTGTTAGACCTAGACTGGATTTATTAAGGTTAATAACCTAAACCTAAACTATAACCTATGGGTTGGATTAGTGCTAATCTAACCTAGCCCTAAACTATAAGCTAAATGTTTCTAAGGTTAGCGACCTAGCACTAAGGAAGTTAGACTAAGTATCACCTTAAGATCTAACCTATGTTTCTAACCTAACTAATGACCATGGATGAAGGGGGACCTATGAAGGGGTGCGAGCCATGGGCGGTAGTTTCTATGGCATTAAATGAAGGGGATAAGCATGAAGGACAAGGGATTTAGCGGAGATTTCAAACGGCCATCGAGACCGACGTGGCAGAGTCACCAAATCTAGAAATGGTCTTTGGTTTGCTTTTGTCCATCGCCAACTATGGTCACGGTGGCAATGGAGGTTAGGCGGGAATTTTGGAGTTAATGTCATTGATGAACTTTGGTTCCCGAGCGTGGATTGCTTGGGAAGGCATGCAAATGGAAAATTTGTTGGTATTTTGGTTTTCCATTCACTCTGTTTTTCTCTCTGTTTGATCACTGGTTCTTCGAACCAGTCTACTATGTGTTGCATGGCAACTATGAGATTATCTAGCTCTTTTCTCTGTCGGGGAAAGTTTATAAGACATGATAGTAACAAATTATTGTTGTTGAATCTATCGTGGAAGAGGAGAAGAAGGCTCGAGCACATTCAGAGGTCTTCTTCAGATTTTTAAGCAACATTACCAGGCATGTTAGGCCCTAACTTTTAAAAATCTTGCTTTCCTTCAAATGATTTCATTAGAACAACTCTGTTCAGATGATTTTTGGTTCAGTTGGTTTTTATGGTAGCAATGTATGAAGTATCTTGCTGTGTTTTCATGCTGGCTCGACTATTCAGTTGATTCCTTGCTGGGTGTACATTTGGTTTCGTGTTGTTGAATTATCATGTTGTGTTTTGCATTTTGGTAGATTCCAAAGAAATGCTTGCAAGGATAATGTATGAAACAGACTCTGTTGGAGTCCATGAAATGTTTTCTTGTTTGATATCGACTTCAGTCGAAGCCTTGCTGTTTACACTTGTTGAAACTGATACTGTTGGAATTCTTGAAATGATAGTATGTTTTGGCTTCTGTAGAAGTTTAGTCGTGAATACTATATGTTATTGATATTGTTGGAATCCTTGAATAGATAGTATTTTTGACTTCTGTAGAAGTTTAATTGAGAATACTATATGGGTTCGACTCCTTTTGAGTCCTTGAAACGTAATTAATGTTTCGACTTCGGTAAGAAGTTTTATTGTGAATTTTGTTGGAATCCTTGAAATGGGTGGTATGTTATGACTTCTGCGGAAGCTTGTTGTGGATACTCATTGATTCTGAGTCTGTTGAAGTCCTTGAAATGTAACTGGTGTTTCTACTTCTGTGTAAGCTCAGTTGTGAATACGGTTGGTATTGACTCAGTGAGAGTCCTTGAAATGTATCTAGTATTTCAAACTTCTGTCTAAGCTTGGTTATGAATGTTGTTGTTTTGTTAAGAATACTAAATGTTATTGACTTCGATGGAGTCATTGAAAGGTAATTTATGTTTTAACTTCTGTAGAAGTTTTGTTGTGAGTACTTTTAGGATTCTTGAATTGTTGTCATATGAATTCAACTTCAATTGAAACCTTGATTATAAGTATTGGTTGGATTTGGCACTGTTGGAATCCATGATATGCTGCGTGTTGGCTCGTTTCTCGATTTGAGCCCTCGCTGAGCATGCATATCATTTTGACTCTTTCTTAATATTGTTGTGTTATGTTCAGTTCGATTCTGAGGAATTAAGGGATGGGGTTTCTTTATCAACTCGACTTTGTTGATACCCTGTTATATTTTGTAGTAACTCGACTTCAGATGAAACTTTGAGGAAATTTATTGGTATGGAATTCGGCTCCTGTGAAGACCTGGTTGTGATTATTCTTCTTGAAAACGGCTTCTAATTTACACCCTTGCTTGTATAATCGTAGGGATTTGATTAGTTGAATGAAGCTGTGCATATTGTGTTTCGACTCTGCGTGAATGTCACTATATTTGCATATGGAAACGTTATTTGTTTTAATGTTATCTTGTCTCAAGTTTGACTGAAACAAAGAGCTCTTAGCTGTACCATGTCAGGCGATGGCGTTGGGTATTCTCATGTTGATAAATGATAGAGAAAAGATTTGTTGAGTCTTTCATGGTTGGATTATTTTCTGTTGCTTGGCGCGAAAGCTCTTGAATCGCTTAGTAGCTACAGGTGACTTTTATATTTGGATTTAGATGGAACTGTAGTTCTTCTGGTAATCACGACTGTTTAGTCGCAGGCGTAAATATATATGTATTAAACTAAAGGAGTCGGTACAGTCCAGAATGTTATTGATTTAGGATTCTGATGGACTCTGTTCTTTCTTCTTGACTGTAATTTATATGTTGATGTATATAGTAAGTGGAATAGGAAAATCCTCTCTCTCCTAGACAGGAAAACTTGTGTGCTTTCTTCTTGCATCCTTTTGCGATCTCTACGGTATGGGCATAACAAGAATAAACTGTGGTATTGTATGGAGAGACTGGTATAAAATGTGTGTTGCTGTATAAATGGGTATACTTGTCAATACCATTGAAATGTGTTATGATGATAAAAGAATTAAGACAGTGAGCTTGTTGAATGTTTTAACTACCTTTGAGAAATTGTTAGAAACAATCTTGAAGGAGTTTTGTTGTCTTTAGAATGGTTGTATTCATATGTTCTTAGTCTCTAACATATAGGATGATTAGCCTGATTTAAGTTTGGTATGTGAAGAAATGATTTCATATAAACAGGTTGTTTAATGAGAACAATTGGTGGATAGCAATTGTTTTAAGAATTAGTGCTTATCATGCTCAGTTCACCGAACTGACCCGTGTTGACAATTTTTACAGATGGTTGCCGTAAGTGGTAAAGACACGCAGATCTGATGTGATGTTCAGATTGTTTAAATTGGTTTTATGATGAAAATTCCAATTTGATTCTCTAAATGTACTACTTGAAGAAAGATGTTCTTTTGCTGTTGAGTATTGTATCCAATATGTTGAATGCATAAAATGTATTTGATTAGCTTAGAAATGAATGAAATGAGGTATTTGTTACTTATGTGTTTGCATTCGTATCTTGATGGATTGAACTTCTTCGGTTCGAATGATTTTAAAGAGCATTGTTATTATTGTATACCTTGGAGACATTTGGGATTCTCTAAGTAAGCTTTGAAAAGATTATGTGACTGAATACTTGTGAATGTTTAGTAGATCTGTTATGTTCTATCTAAAGCTAAATTGGAAATTAGATCACTGTCTCTCGAGAAGCTAAGGTTAAAATAAACCTCAACAGGAAGCTAAACGGGCTGAATAAATTATTACTTCCTAGTCTTGATCTAAGTCAAGACAACGTTTAATTGGATTTTTAACCACTATATCTCAATTCTAATAAGTAAGATATATTTCAGTTATGAGAACTGATATAAACCTAAAAGGGTATGGTTAGCAACCTTATGTGAAGATTTAGGGCTATTGCCCAGTTTCGTTGATTTAGATTCTTGTTTTCGATGAACTCCTTGATGAGACCATGATTCTTAATAACTTCTCTTTGCGTAATGGGTTTTATTGAGAAAGGTAATTCTAAGGTGAGGAACCCAGGGGTTGGGAAAAGACTACCCTAAAAGGAGCGTCTTAAAGTATAACTTTAACTCAACGTATGTAACACTTATAAATAAGTAGATCTTTTCGAGGTGGATTTGAAGGTTGATGGCACAAGTCAACTGTAGGGTTGTACCTTTGAGAAGATTAGGATCTTCTCGAAGATACAACAATACAGGTGACTTATGGCGACACCCTTTGCATTGATCGTTAAGATTTACACCTTAAACTCAAACAAGTTTTACTCTGGGACTGATTAGGAACGTGGTCATGTTATAAGGCTGCCCCAGGAGACTCGGGGTATCTTGACACACTGGGTTAACTAGGGTTGACCCAGTATGTCAGCGTATCCCTAGTCCTCGGAGCATCCCTATAATGTTTTCATATTACTAATCCGTTCCTGAGTGAATAACCTTAAGGCGAGAGAGACCTGACGAAGTCAGTATAAGACATTCTACATAACATAGGAATGGGGTGAAGGACGTATTCCAAAATGATGAGTATGCCATCAAGGAATACGAGACATAAGCAGTATGTTTCAAATCTTTGGCCAAAGTATCACAAGCTGCTGATTGCGTTGTCCTATGTCACCTAGTCTAAGGGACGAGATGCCAATGAATAATGGTAACAATTATTCAGATAGGTTCCTTGGACAGAGCATTCTGAATCCCAGATTAGGGAAGAGAACCGCAAGAGTGATGTGTTAAAATAAAAACGCCAACTCTTTGATACTCATGAATAGATCGGTAGATTACCGAGTCATGGAATGAATAGATCGGAGGTACTCCGAGTCATTACAATGATATGGTTATCTATTATAAGAATGGTTGTTTTGATTTGTGAGTTCTAAATTATGTATTTAGAACTAGAAAGCATTTATCAAAAAAAAAAAAATTACTTGTTCTAATGTACTAAAATGGGGACGTTACATGTAGTTAAACTAGTATTGGTCACCAAATAGGTGATCGATGCCGGTTTAAGGTTAGGATAAACTAGCACTTGGTTGGGATTTTAGGCACAAGGGTCCAAAAAATGATGTAGGTTAGGTGGTTGAGATGGGTAGGGTAAAAATAGGGTGGTGGGTAATGATAAGTGATGAATATGGTCATGGTAAAGGTAGATTAATGTTGTGCTTTGGATTAGATGCAGGGGAGATCATAGTTACATATGCGGGATAGGGTTCCGCTCGCTACTCGTGACATCATGCATGGCTTAGCAAGCCCTATGGAGTTGTAGCACGTGGAGGTAGTGGTATTTAGTGGTATTTGGTACTACCAACATGATGTTCAAAGCCTAGTTTGATGGTCACACTCATCGATAGATGAGACTCCGTAACCAACACATTCCACCTTCCGACGGTGAGATGACTATCACCCTTGAGGACATGTTTTGGATTCTAAGGTTACCCATATTTGGGGCCAAGGTGTACTATATCTCCTCTGAGGCCTCAAATGAGATGATCGGGATAGTATTCAGCGAGGGGCAATGGAGTTGAGATTCCATAGCACTTTTGATTTGAGCTATGGTGAGATATACCTAGCCCATCCGGATGAGATGAGGCTAGTAGTTTTATTGATGGAGGTAGTGTGTTGCTTAGCACCGCCCAATGTAGAGGGTGGATACTTTCTCGATCACTCATGGGGTGCTACATGATATGATGGTGCATGAGACATGCTTCACACCGGCACCAAGCATTCTTGGTGCAGCTATACAGAGAGCTTTGGGTGTATGGGTGGTTGTGCAGGTTTAGCCTGTATTGTACATTTATACTACACTATTGGTCCTATGAGCACATAGTCTGTGTTTAACCTATAGGGATGCCTCGAGTAGATGCATTCCCTTTGAGATGTGTGTGGTTGGGATACAGGAGATGGGTACTAGTTGTAAGAGAGCGGAGGTCGAGATAGGCCAACATATGATGTGGCCCATTTTCGGTAGTTGTTGGAGGGGTTTTCCAGAGTGGACATTATCTGGAGACCATATGTGGGATTCCCCTCATATATGCACATGCATGAGGAGATAGCTAAGCTCTAGCTAGAGAGGTGGATATAGGGTCATCATGTTGGGGAGGATGAGATGATCCTCGTAGACAGGGTCCAATGGTAGTTTGTGCTTGTACAGATATTCCTCTACTGTCCCATATTATCGGAGAGATGACATGGAGAGGCCCTTACCTCTACCACAGCCTTCAGTTCCTACAAGAGAGGAGGAGAAGCCAATGGATCAGCAGATTGATGACACCGGATGCACAGATAGGTATAGGCAGTGGTGGGTGGCTCAGTTATGAGCCATACCACCTAGACCGAGGCAACCTGACTTAGCTACCATTACAGTGCAGAGAGACACCCTACAGGGGCTAGGTAGCAACGTTGATCACGTAGATAGGTATACTACAGACACAGCTAGAGGGGTCAGAGGTAGAGGTAGTAGAGCTACGAGTACAGGTGGCCAGTCTGTAGGCCCAGATGGTGGAGGGAGAGGGTGGAGGTGATGGAGGAGATGGAGATAGAGATGGTTAGGTGGCAGCCCTACTGGCTTAGGTGGTAGGTTTATAAGGCCAGCTAGTCATATCCCAGACACAGATTGGGGCCTTACATGCCCAGATATAGGCACAAGGATAGCGAACACCATCACAGGGATAGGGACGGGGCACCACCATAGGCGCAGGGAGCTGGTCCCAATTCACAGGTTGGTACAGGGTAGGTATATGGGTCAAGACCTATGGGACCACTATATACCATACCTATATCTAGGTTATGAGATGCCCTAGGTGAGGCAAGATATTATTAGTACCAGCTCATGGCAGCCAGGATAGACTTCCTCTCTTACGGAGAGTACAGGGCATAGCAGGCATCTAGTGAGAGGATGAGATCCCGCACACATAGTGTGGAGAGCACATGAGGGCAGCGAGCTTCGAGGCTTGATCAAGGAGAGGCCACTAGCGCATGGCGACCAGAGAAAGGTGATGTGCTAGCGAGGGCATAGGAGGCCGAGGGTGCAGGTGACACAGAGATGGAGGACATCCAATGAGATGTCTGATATGCAACCACCCAATTTTTGATGTATACTAGTGATTATTTTTTATATATATGCTGACCTACATGCCAAAGATAGTTATATTTTTTTTATCACATACCAGCTTGCATGCTGAAGACAATGAGGATGTACGAGTGATTTTTTGTATATTTTGAGTAGATACTAGCCTGCGTGTAGAATATTTTTTGTATTGATTCATTCATTCATTTATTTTTGTATAAATGAGACCGGCCTGTGTTTCGATGACATTTTGTATTATAGATCATCCTGCGTGTCGACATTTTTGAGATGATGGCCATGAGATAGGCATGTATTTTGAGATACACAGTTATTGATTTATATGATGAGATTCATGGCATTTTGTGATGCGTTAATATGTTTATGAGATATTGGATGTATGGCTTGTGTTAGATGAGATAGGGATTTGTTACTTTGATATGGATGGAAGTTAGGTTAGTTAGGCATGATGGAGTTAGGTTGGTTTAGGCATGGATTGATTCAAGTTATAGGCATGGATCGAGTCAGGTTATAGGCATGGTTGAGTCAGGTTATAAGCATGGTTGAGTCTGGTTATAGGCATGGATCCAGTCAGGGTTATTGGCATGTTGGAGTTTGGTGGCAACAAAAACTAAGGCTAAGCAAAGCTTTTCTGGATGGTTATATCAGGTTTCATAGTCCAAAAGAGTATGGATTATGTAATAAACCACCTACTCCCTGTGTTGTTCAATGCAATGAGTGAGCATGGCCCCCAGGAATGATAGGTAGTTGATATGTATAGGTAAAAAGGTTTATCATCTTTAGGTGGAATGAGTATGGGTGGTTGGAGAAGGTATTATTTTAAGGCCTCAAAAGCTTTGTGATAGTCATCATCCCATTTAAAGGAGACATCCTTCCTAAGTAGATGATGAAATGGTTGACACCGATCAGATAATTGTGAAATGAAATGGAAAATGGTATGTAATTTACCTTGCGAGCTACGAGTTAGTTGAGGTTAGTGGGCGAGGCATTTCCAAAATGGCCTTGACTTTAGCAAGGTCAACTTATATACCACGGAGGGAAACAATAAATCCTAGGAGCTTTCCTGAGAGAACCATGAAGATGCACTTTTTAGGTTGAAGGTGAACATAATATTTAATGAGGTGGTCAAAGATGGTTTTGAGGACGGTGAGGTGATCGGCACGACGTTTAGATTTTTCCAAGAGATCATCCACGTGATATTCCAATATGCGATGCATGATATCATGGAAGATGTAAGTCATAGCATGTTGATATGTAGCACCAGTGTTTTTAAGGCCAAAAGGCATGACTCGATAGTAAAAGGTTCCCCAAGGGGTAATGAATGTGGTCTTGTGCTGATCTTCTAGAGCAAGCAAAATTTGGTTATAACCTGAGAAGCCATCCATGAGTGAGAGCATCTTATGACTAGTGCTAGTCAAGGAAAATTCATCTTTTGGGTAGGCGAGGTTGAGGTCATGGAATTCCGTGCAAATGTGGATTACCCCTGTTGCTTTAGTAATGTGGACAATGTTATAAATCCAACAAGGATAATCAATGGGTAAGATGAAGGAAACAAAAAGAAGGCATTGAAGTTCTTCTTTGAAAAGAATAATAATGCGAGGGTGTATTTTCCTCAGCTTCTATTTGATAGGTTTGGTATCGGGAACGGTTACGATATTGTGGACCACTATGGTGGGGTCAATACTGGGAATGTTTGCGTAAGACCAAGCGAAAGCATGGTTATGATCTCGGAGAAAAGAAGTGATGGCTTCCTATTCAGCAGCATCTAAAGATTGTCCGATCTTTAGGATGTGTGGGTCATCCTAAGTATGAATGTTGATCTCGATAGTTGATTCATTCAACATGGTTTGTGTCTCAGAGGGTAACGATCGATGAATATATGAGTCTTCTGCACCAAGGTAGGTGAATATGGATTCATCATCCTAACATTGAACAACATTAATTGTAGGTGTGTCATCATTGATCATCTCAAGATACAGGAATGGGAGAGTGGAAGGGGCCTCACCTTCATGTTGATAAGTCAAAGGCCCTAAGGAAATGGTGTTTATGAAAAAAAAAAGTTAGGGGGATAGATTCAGGATCCATCGACTCTGTCGGTGAGGGTGGTGATGAAGGTGGAGCGGTGAAGGTAGTGATGAAGATGAAGGTGGAGGAGGGCTAGGGTCTTCAATGAGTTCAATGCGGGCCTATTTGGTAGGAGGTTTGGGGAAGCCGATACCACTATGGTCATTATGTTTGCGGGTGGTACATGGAATAACGGTATGGCAACCTTGCTCATAAAATCCAAAACCAAAACCCTTCCATGATATAGGTGCAAGGCAAGAAGGTGTGGGAGAAATGGTGATTAGTAAGTGATTAGAAGTCAGCGAGAAAATGGGTAGGGTTGTGATGGTGGTTCGGGCATGTAAGTGGTAGTATCAAGGCCTCCATAGGTGAGACTAGTTCGAAGATGAGGAGGACCATAAAGGATGCATTCTCTATACGATGATCATAGAAGGATGTTAGTGAAGGCTTCCATACTCGTTCAAACTAAGGAATGTGTTGACACTATATAGGTGGTACTCCCCTAGAGTGAGGCATTGAAAAACAAATTCCAAGGGATCAGTGGTTAGTATGTAGGTAGCTAGTATGGATGATGTGTCGGAGGTTGATGCGAGAGGTGAATTTAATGGATTGTGAAGCTAATAGGTCAGCCATGGAGGTTATAGCAGCATTAGGAATAGAGGAGGTATGTGTGGTGAAAGCAAAGTGGCTATCTTGGTAGGTGGAGGTGTAGGTGAAGTGGTTTTGATTACGGAGAGGTAGACGGTGTGATAGGTAGGATCACATCATTGGATCGGTAAAGCATGTTACATGTTTTGAAAGGTGATGAGTTAGGTGGAATGGTATAAGTGTGTCCTTTATGTTCAAACTTTAAACAATGATGCAAAGTGGAAGGAAAGCAACCCATGACATAGATCCGGGTCTACTAAGCAACAAGTTATATTGAAATTCCCCTTCCAATATGTAAAATAATTCTCGAACAATGTGGGGCCACGCAAATGTGAAGGATGACAAAGGTGCCTAGTGTGGAGGTGATAGTGTCGTTAAATGAATGCAACATGACTAGATGTTTATGCATGCAATGATCGTATGCACATTTGATAAAATACATGGGATGAAATGATGTTAATGCTAGCGCCTCCATCAATCATTACACGTGTACCCGTATGTCATCAATGTGGACAGAGATGAAGAGGGCTGGGTCCAGGTCATCGTTTTGGTGTGGCGTGATCTCCTCCTCTAAGAAGTTAAGGGAGGCCACTTGGTGAACAAGGTGAGGTGAGGATGAAGGTGGTAATTTGGTGAGAGAGGCTACATGATGGGGTGTGATAATGGAGGCTACGGGTGTAGGGTCATTGGGTAAAACCTCAATAGATTGAAGAACCTCCATGAGGGCTTGACGATGGGATTTTGAGGTTTGGATGAGGTCATATAAGGACATTTTGAGGGGATATTGGTGTAATTGTTTGAGCATGGTGTGATGTGTGACGCCATTATAAATGGGGTATGTGGGGCCGCGGATAGTTATTTTAGGTATGGGTGCAGATGGTATGTTGGGTATAGGATTGGTTGGTGGGTCAATTGCCTTTTCTTTGCCCTCTTGTGCATGGGTAGTGATGTGTATCATGTTGATTTGAGGGAAGTTGGCAAATGGAGAAGATGTAGGGTGAGTGGTATAACGACATGAAGGGAAAAAACCTACTGGAGGAGAAAACCCCTGTGAGGTCAGTTGGGCGCAATGACATTTGGGTGGTGGTGTGGTGTAACAACCACTTTTTGTCACTTCAATCTTAGAGAATTTTTTTTTCTTACCTTATGTAGCTGATTCAAATACCCATATATTTAAATCCAACATAAGTCTTAATGCAACCCCCTTTTAATAACTATCATGAACCATGTGCAGCTGTATGAGAGAATACTTGAACTTACAAGTTCTCCCTCAATGCTCTTATGAGCCATACATACAAATGTATCCCTTTGGTTCTCCTTTAACAGGATATGATATATAAGTGATAACCCTAAGTGTGTACCTGGGTTCCACCTATGAAATCCATAGGCATCTCACAACTTAGATAATGGTGAAATCTCGACAGTATAATCAGCAGTTACACTACCTTGCGCAAGGTTTCTGAGTCATGTATACCATACTCAATTCCATGACGGCACACTCGTCATTAGGAAATTGTCGTTTCACCTTAATCACTTTTTCGGTTATAAGGATTTGCAGTCAATGATGTTGTAAATAGCTACAAGTCTTATACAAGGTACAAGCCCGATTAACCTATACGAAGCATTACCTCAAAGTCAACCTATGATGCCTATGGGAGAGCAAGTGTCTTTATAATGATTCTCATCATTGCTAGACTTCTTCCCTTCCCGTAGCCATCATATGTTGTCATCGGGTACCAACCCATGGGGTTCCATCCACCCTTGTAACTATAACAAGCTTGTACTTAAGCAATACCACGCTACATTTTAAGGTCTTGAAAAGGGAACTCAATATAGCTGTTATGTGGTAGTATTCAATTAACGACAACTGTCATTAAATGGATACGTCCACGTAACAACGGTAGTGAGTCAACCTGTCAAGAGTCCTAAAATGAAACTTGGTATCTTAATAAATTAAACATGACACAATGTTCTAGTTCCAGTGTCTTCATCACTTAGTGAAGAGTATCTAGAGTCCTGTCCCCTAGAATCATGATAGGTTAAATGTAGTTCCAAAACTACTTATTTCTTCCTATCAATTCAGATATAAGATAGATCAATCTTTAGACCTAAATTCCCAATCCTACGGTTTGTTAATGATTCAATTTCCACCGCATCAGAATAATACCTTACATTATCATGGAGTAATAATTACTAATGTTATTCTTACTCCCATTAGTAATCATGCAACTATGTAATTACTAATTATTGGGTACATACGGAGTCATTCCCATTACCCTCTTTTCAATAACACTTAAGCTATATTATTAGAATCATGTTTCTCATTTTACCTCAGCATTTATTCTTGCCAGGTTTGATTTATCGATAGATATAAATCTTATCCATTTTACGGTTCTTGTTTTAGTAGGATTCCCAATTCTCTTGAAAACCTCTATAACCATTTCCAAACCTCAACTTAGGTTTATTTTAATGGCTACTACCACCTTGGTAGAGTATTCATTTTCCCTGGATCCATGTACCAATTTCCTTGGCATCCAAATACTTTCCATTAATTCCAGCTATCGGATCGTTGCTATCATTTATATGACTACACCGTCATATCCTAATCATGGTTGGTTTCAGCTCACAATTTTTAGGAGCGTAGACACCAACTTCCATAGTGAGTGAGATGGCGAGTACTCATGTTGAGCACATTCTGAATGTTCCCATCAATACTCTAATCATTTTCATTGGGTAGTAAACCCATGGTTTCATGGAGGTTTAGTATTCTGGGATTTAATCATCTCCCAAAAATTCTATGCCAACTGTATCCCATATCCTATGGGCCCTTTTAGCATTTAGGTTCAACTTGATTATTAATGATTTATCTTTAATACATCTTGTTAGTTGGAATAGCTCCAACATAAACATTCATCACATCATATTTTATACGATAGCAATCTGATAGATCATATACTTTATTTACCCATTTTATGGAAAGACAGTTTGCTTAAGCAACAAGGAATGATCTATTCTCATTTATTATTTCACCTTGAGGAATTAAGTTGAACTCTCCTTCATGTTAAGGGAGTTGGGTTAGTTTTATCAATTATTTCAACTTAATTTCCTTAAAAGGTTTAAGTGCTGCCCAAAAGGAACATCAGCAAGTTTTTGGGACTTAATCTTTATATGATGAATATTAACATTTCATCCATAAATTTCATCATAACAATTTATTTCTAATATAGTTACTCAAACTTTATCGAGGAATCTTCCTTCAGTATGCACACATAAGCAAACACCTCAAGATTCATAACTAGATGATTTCTCATCTATCATGCATTTAACCTTTACCGGTCTTGTGAGGAATCACTACCTCTTGCTAACAACAATATTGATTTCCCATAAGTTAATCAATCTAGATTACAGAATTCAACAACACTACTTCGTAGTGTATTCCATTAACCTATCCCTTATGTTACTGATTTATAACTTCACAACTCGCCCATTGAACCTTCTAGGTTCACCTAGTCCATAAGATAGTTGTTATATTATAAAATAGAGAGAGTTACAACAGCCCTCCATTACAATCGTCCAATGATCCAATTTTCATAAAAGATCATAAGTATAAAGCCATTCTTATACCGACACTACTACAACATAATGGGATTCATTACAGAAATTACAGAGAGGCATTAACATTCTTCGATAATACGAAGTGAGTATTTATTGAACAGAATATGGAATCTTTTCCATGTTGCAATAGATCGTAGATGTACACAGTATATTTTCACAAGAGAACCTTTACTCGAAGTCAATAAATAACTTCCTCAACATAAATAAGAATATCTCAAATCAACAATTGGCTGCAACTTTATCTTTTAAAAGTAAGCATGTGATATAATTAGATAACCAAGACATTTCTTTACTTCACGCCAGTTACCTTCACTCAATTTCCTGCAATGGTTAGGCAAAGTCAGTTCGACTGAACTAAGAAAGAAAGGTCCTTTATCCCATTTATCAATTTATTTCATTAAATGTTAGAATGAATAAATACTGAAATAATCTCAATCTAACATTTTAATCATATAATTCCACAAAATCATTCTTAAGTAACCTGCTTTGCAAATCATTAAGAATAGCTCCTTTACCTCTTTCAGTACTCATGCAAGGACAAGTTCTAAGTACTACTTCACAAAATAAGTTAAAGCAAAACCAGATAAAAGATATTCATACCCAAGAAATGACCATCAAATAATCAATAACACAAGTTATTAAAAACACGATTGAATCACATAAAGTTAGATGGAGTAATCAGACTTTTATCAATCACGGTATGAATCTATGTCATCCCATTAATAAATATAAATTGCTGCAACTAATGTTAGCTTCTCCAGCAATACAAACAGTATAGTTCTTGGACACACAAGGTAATCCAAGCTACGAAATGAAACTAACCAGTTTCATCAACATCAACACACCCATCAAGATAGATCCAGTTAATACTCATGACGTTTTATATGTCATAGCTACAGAATATGACATATTCTACATTATCCATAACATCCTAAGAAGGAGATATATATATCTATACCACTCAAGTTACTTATCATAGTAACATAGAGGAATCAAGGCAATATAGACTCAGTTGCCTATTTATTTCTTATTGTACCTTCTTAAACAAAACTCATCATTTCAAATTATATTTTACCACATTCTACTGCAATAAGAATCTGAAGACACAACCATTCAAAAGCTTATTTATGCTTGCGTTTAGGGGCTAAACTCCTGAATTTATCTCAATGGTTAATACATATTACTCTTCAGTAATAAAGATATGTTTCCCTTGATTTAATCATCCTACAGAGATTAATCCGTTACATAACTTTACATAATATTAATATTAAAATCTTCAGTAAGGATCGATTTTAAGAATGGAGACAACTAAGTTTCCTTTCCATTATTGCACCTTATATATGGATCAGCAAAACTGATCCAACATATCCATAGTGTAATCCACCAAGACCCCTCCCCTTGGTTCCAAGTAAGACTTTCTAGTTTCTTCAAGGAAGCATAAAACAACCAACTCATTTAATCCTTATCCATCAAAGTCCCAGCTCCAATCGAGCTTTCCTCAAGTAAGTGTCTGATTATAGAGATATTATAACATCAGAATAGAATAACTTCCTAAAGAGAGAAGAATGGTTTTCCGTACTTGGTAGAATATCAATTAAGTTCAGCCCTTCCAAAACCAATTCCCAAATTCATCTTTTTTCTCTGTATCAGTTCAAAACTAGCTTAGATAACTTCTAAGGAAGGTAGTAAATAACGAGACTCCTTATAATGGAGTGAGCCGAAGGCTCTACAACTCAGCAATTATTTACACCAACTGAAGGTACTTCAAAAATCCTAAGAAAAGGAATATTCAGGATGAGGTTGCAACCAACTCGCGGCTGGATGGTGATGGATTATGATACAAATATCCTACAACTCAGCCTCTATTGCCACTCATCTACAATGAAACCAGGAGTAATCCCTGCTTCTTCCCATTAACCTTTCTAAGAGCTACATGGTTCAACATATCATGCTAGAATAACGTGAAGTGTTATTAGCTCACAAAACACCTATCCAACTGAGCCATGTCTTAAAAGGTTAATACCTATATTTGCTTTGGAGAAAGAAAATATGAGGAATAAAATTTGCTTGCAAGACCCAACAAACCAGCAAGTCTTACGTTGACAAACCAACAAGTCTTCAGCCTAGCGGACTCGTGGCTCATTAACAGTCAACTCGATGGAGATAAAAGTAGTCTATAATATATACTATGTGCGTGAGATAGAAGTACCAACAGGTTATCCCCAAATCTACCTGAGATCATGCCCAAATATACCTTCTTTTTCTACGGTGATACGCACAGACAGAAGTGAAAGTAATATACACCAATATCTAGAATAGGTTTAATTGCTAAATAAACATACCCTGATTTGAGTCAGGTATAAAGGAAACCCATATACCCAATTATAATTTTTGCAAAACATTATATCATTTGCACAAATACCCGTTATTATTTGGGTCAACCCAAATCAAACAATGCAAATGAAAAATAGTATATACAGTCGTCATTTCTGAGCATGATTCAAGCGAGATAAAAGATAAATGGATAATAGTTTTCCAGGGTTACAGTCATACCAATTTCCACTTCTTCTCGCATAAAAACAGAGTATAACAAACAAGCAACCCCGAACTAATACATACCCAATTTTTCTCTTAGCACAAACCAAAATTGCCAATATGTATTCATTATAACCTCTGATGATTTAAAAAGATAAAAGGGATAAAGAATGTTTCTTGCCTGGTAAAATGGTAGGCCGAATTCTTTCCTTCATGCTTCCTTCGTAGCCCCAAATCGTGCACATCTCTCGAATCAACTAGGTCACATTTCCAACATTCCTTGCTCAGTGAAACATTTTATATAGCAACTGATTTAGAAATCACATGGCTTTACAGTCTTCTGCCCCAAGAAATTCACCATGCAAAGATACCAAAACTGGAGTTTTTCCAAATTTACCAACAAAACTAAAGGAAGCAGTTGCATGCAATTCACCTCATTCGGGCTTTACGAATTTCCAAAATATTAAATGCAAAATTTAATGACATTCAATGTGGAAGTGCTACACCAGTGGCTTATCCATCTACCACCACCCATTACTCTCCTCCAAAATTGGTGGGGTTATTCCAGTTTAAAACCTTATTTACTTTTTCCCCGAAATTTTCTAAATAATAATAACTTAATTACTTTCATAACTTAGGTTGATTAACCTTTCAAAACATAGGTTATAATATAGCATAAACAATAAGACCAATGCTATTATACATGCATAGCCCTTTTTGTTATTATTTATATGTCCCATAACTCCCATAGGGATACATATTACAAAGTGAAATCAGCTATAAAAATTTCATAATTCCAATGTAAGTACCATGGCCTAGGATTCATAAGCCGGAGTCCACTGACCACAGTGGTTGATCGTTAAAGGGTTTGTTAGACAATTCTACAACTACGTTCCCTTTTCTAAAACATATTACCTTCTAAGAATGGAACAATGAAATATACTATTTCACAGGTATCATATTATCCTTAGAAAATTTTAAATCTTCCCATTGTGATATCATGACCCAACGCCACCGGTACGACATATTAAGTCATGTCGTCGATGGCTTATTGCACATATTTTAATCATAACCAATCGTACATGATTACAACACTTCATATCTCAGTTACCAACAAATTATCTTGATTACAAGAATGTTCTTCGCAAATGCAATCTTAATATTTAAATACGAAATCGGGTTCAAAGTGAACATTATTTAAAAATACCCAATTCCCGTCACTTTAGTAGGAGAAATATAACACTTCCTACCCTTATTAAGTGCATGGCTGGCGTTATCCACACAACCTAGTTATGGTAAACATGTTTTGGCAAGTGAAGATGCACGTTAGAATCTAGGAGTCACTGCATTAAATCCTTTGACTTAGTTTTATCATCCCATGGATAATTTCAACTCCTTTATGATCCTAAACTAAATTTGAGGAGTGTTACATGTGGCAAGTTCTCTTATGTGAACCATGTTAATTTCAAATCTTGAGGGTGGCTCTAGGAGCTATGAGGGTGGAGGTTGTGGTTGTTGAGTGGGCAGTGTGGGAATGGGTGTTGGTGAAGTAGGATCCTCGTCGAGAAGGTCGTCATCATCAAAGTTGGTTTCTAGTGGACACAATTGGATAAGGACGGTTTTCAAGGCCTTACAGTTCTCCACATCATGCCTTAGCACACGATGGTATGTGAAAATTTTAGTATCATCAAACCCTTTTGGCTTGGGTTTAAGGGGGTCATAAGGTCGGAGTGGCGGTAATGTGATAACAGAAGTCTCGAGGAGGTTGGTTAAAATTTTGGCATAGGACCTGCTAGTGGATCACAATGGGAAGTGAACATGGGTTTGGATGTAGGTGTGGTTGATTGTCGGGAATTGTTTTTGGAAGAGTAGGAACAGGTTGAGCTATGGGTTTAGGTGCCGGTGTGGTTTGAGGTATCGGTCGGGTTCATTTGGGTAGGGTACAGTAGATGGATAGGTAGAAGGGTGTGGGGTTGTTTTGACTACCTTATTGTGGGGTAGTGGGGTTTTATTTTTGGGTTGCACCTTCTTGGGTAAAGGTGATATGGGTGTACAATGTCTAGAAGGAAAAGCAAATGGAGAAAAAGTGCAAGTTACCCACAAGGATAACAAGGGTGCTATGAAGATAGATGACACTTGGTTATGCTTGGGGTGTGAGGGACAATGACTGAAGTGTAGTGGGTAGTCAAGAAATATATGAAGGTATTGGAGGCATTGGTGGTAAAGAGGCTGCAGTGCGGGTATAAGTCATGTTGTGTGCCTAGGTAGGTTAGAGGTTTGTGAGGAAGGAATGGGTTGTTGTGTTATTGGTTTATGGATGGGTGAAGGTTGCTTGAGTTTATTGGGCAAATGAGGTCTTAAGGTAGACAGGACAAGTGCGGGCGTGATTGGTGCGGTAGGGGTATGAGGTCAATGAGTTTGTTTCTTTGGTTTGGGTGTCAGAGTAGGTGTGGTTTTGACATTGGAGGATGTAGCTAAATCCAATTTAATTGGTGGATGAGTAAGGCTGGTGGTTGGGGTGACTCCTAAAGTGGTAATAGATTTAGTTGAGGCAAATGTTGTGGGTGTGGGTTTGGGTTTAGATGTAGGTTGGGTTATGGGTAAGGGTGTGGTGTGAGTGCTAATGGGTATCGTGGAAGGGGTTGTGACAACAGTAGTTGTATTTGGTTTGATGGGTCGAAATGTGTTTGGGTAGATAGTGGAGGTGTTAGTGAGGGATCTCTCGCATCGTGTCAAGACAGTAGTAAGAGGCACCCCATAGTAAATCCTATCCACATAATTCAAGCGATCACCAAACATGAGAACAAGACACATATGTGGGTGGAGTTGGTAAGGACCTAATGGGAATTCCCATAAAATGCATCTTAGAGATGGGGAATTGGCTAGCTTTAGCTTCCGTGGGTAAGAGATCCGAAAGTAGGTCTGTTGGATTTTGGGTAGCTAATGGAGAATGCTCGCCAAGAGGCAAAGGTATCTCAACTGGGTCTATGATGGGTGGAGGAGATGATGGGAGCTCCTCTATAAGTGGAGGAACAGATAGGTGCTCCTTTGTGGGTGGAGGAGGTAATGGGTTCTCCTCTATGGGTGGAGGAGGTAATGGGAGCTCCTCTATGGGTGGAGGAGGTACGGTAGGTAAAGATTCTCTAAGTGGAGAAGCTAGGGGTGAGATGGTTGCAATGTTAATCAAGACCCCTCGTAGGTGATGAAGGAGATTAAATTTGTTCCTCTGTTGGTGAAGGAACATTGAAGGTTGGTTCCAATGTGGAAAGAGGAATTTAGGTTAGGATTTCCTCTATGGAAGGGATGTGAGGTAATTGAGGCGACATGTACCTCGTTAAAGATAGCGTGAACCTCATGGGTATGGGTATCGTGAGTGGATGTCTCACCGCTTTAATTGGATGAAGGGGCATGGTTGGGAAATGGTTTTTGAAGATTTATATATTTTGGTTGGGGGCGGCATTGGGATTATCCACAGCTAACTCACCTTTCTAAAACATTTCTTGGATAATATTCTTGAAAGTGATGCGGTTTCTATCACTATGACCCTTTACTCGGTGATAGTTACGAAATCATGCTCTTTATACCATGTGAGCATGGGGAGAGCAGGTCTAAACTACGTGGGGGTTTTATGGGTGGAAGGGTGATGGCTCCAGCTTTGATAAGCTTTTCTAAGACAGAAGAGTAAGGTTCCCCAATTGGGGTATATTTTCACTGCTCTTATCTGAATCAAAAATCCTGGACAGGTGATAGATTAGATGAGGGTGTAGCTTGATTTGATGGATGAGCTGGGCCGGCCTTGAGTACCACTGTGTTAGCGGTGCCCTTAGTTTTGGAATAATTGGTTTGTGGTTTGGAATAAGAAGAGGTTTCATTCAACTTGAATGCCAAATTCTTATTTCGTAATTGGATTTTCTTCTCTTCGATGGCCCAAATCTCTAACTTTTGTGCCATAGTGAATGCCTCATCGAATATTCAGAAGGTTTAGACCTGCAAGGTCGGGAGATATGTCTAGCGCAAGCTCATGTGAAGAGCTTGATGAGTTTAGTTTGTGGCAGTTAGAAGGTAAGTTGATTGATCAAGTGCGCGCAAATGAGTGAAAAAAATCTGCGATGGATTCATCCTCATCTTGATGTGTGGAATATAGATCGGTCATGGTAACCTTCTTGACGATATTGATAAAAAAATGATCCAAGAAGGTTTGGGCTACTTGATTGAATGAGAATATAGAATTTTTAGGTAACCCACTATACCAATCTAATGCAAGTCCAATGAGGGACATGGGAAAAGTTCTCAAAAGAAAGGCATCATCATGAGCGATTAGATAACACCCAGGTTTGATCGACTGCAAATGTTGTTGGGGGTCTTCTTTACTATTGAAATGATTGAATTTAGGCATTTCCCAATGCACATGGTATGAACAGATAGGAATGGATGGGTGAATAGGCTCGTTACAAAATCTCGTCGTAGGTGAGCATGTTGCATGGAGCCAAAACCAATGCCTCCAATGTTTGCATCTTTTCCAACATCAATTTAATTAGGTCATTAGTGGGTTGTGATGATTGGATACCTCCTATAGCATGAGGAGCTTGGTTTTGGGCATATAATGGGGGTGGCATTCTAGTGTATGGGGCTACCATGTAAGGTGGTGGAGAAGAAGGCAATGAAATAGGGGGTACGTACCCGGAATGAATAATAGATGAAAAAGGTGGTTGTTGGTAGTATGCATATAGGGGTGGAAGGGTCGTGGTAACCCTAGTGGCAATAAGGGCTAATGATTGTGGAATGGAAAGAACCACGTTCTGAAATGGGGTAGGAGTCACCGACACTAGAGGTGGGAATGTAGCTACAGGTATGTATGAGATAGTAGGGGTAGATGAGGTTGTGTTTGGGGTAGTCACCAAGGGTATGGTGGATGTGATGGGTGCCACAGAGGTAACAGACATGGTAGTCATAGCAGGTATAAAACCTAACTATGAAACAACTAGGGGTAAGGTAGATGTAGGCAGCATGGAGCCAGATGGGGCTGATGTGGAAGTGGGTGCGAGAGTCGGGGGATAGATAAGGGCATGTCGTATATCAACTAACTTGAGGCGTCTCGAGTGGATGAGTGGGAAAGGTAAAACTACAAGGCGGAAGCAAGGAGTCATGTAAACTCCTCATCTCTGGTAGTGATAGTGGTAGGTTGGATGGGATCCATGGCTCATGATAAAATAGAAGGTGGTGAAGGAATAGGTGGGAGTGGTTGACAACTGGCATGGAATACGAGGATGCTGCTTGTCTTTGGGTCAACACCATGTGAACCAGTATTGATTAGGTAGGGCTTTTTCTCTGTAAATGATACAGAGAATAGCAGGAACAAGTGAATCTGGTGATAAAAATGGATGAAGTAACAAATGGTGGCTAGAATGTGAAACAGGCTAACCAATGTCGGTTAGGGAAAACCGACGTCGGTCAGGGGTAACCACTACCGGTCACTATAGAAAATGGACAGTGAGTAAACAATGAGGCAGAAGGTAAAATTTGATAGGTATGCCAAATATGGGGATGTTTAAAACATCAATGGGAATAATGACAGTGACAGAGACTGTGAAAAGTGGAAGAAAGTGGAGTAAAATGTCCTTTTGAGTAGATTAGAAAAAGGACCTAGAACTGATGGTGGTCAGAGGTAACTGACGACGGTTACTATGAAATTTAAATAGTGATGAAAGAAAGTGGTTGTGAATTAAAATCTGATGTAGAATCAGACCCAGAATTCTAGGAATGATGATGATATGGCTCAAGCACACTCAGGTGAAGCTGGAATACACCAGCTATGATGAGGAGCGTGTAAGGATGAACAAGAAAAAGTGATGAACATGATCTCTCACCTCAAAATGCAAGCCAAGAAAAACACTAAGAAAATGTGATCCTAGAAGTGCCTTTTCTATTATGTTTGTGTAGCTTATGCTATTTAGGGACTGACACATGAATTTTCAAATAGAGTTTTTGGTGAGGATGGCTTCCTACGAAGAAGGACATCTAAAAGGTGAGTTTTCACGTATGTTATGGTGGGGGTGGGCTTCGCTCTAAAGTATGACTCGATAGAGCAGCGAGCTGGGTGCCCACTATATCATGATCGTGTGATCACCTATAGCTTCTTGCAGGTAGGATGTTGTTTAAGAATGTATGTATTTTGAATTTTTGTGTGGTTTGGTAAGACTTAGAGAAAGAGAAAATGATAGAAGTTCTTTTCTATGATTCGTTTGTCAACCATCAACTGGTCATGACTTCCAGCATATAGGTTGCCCTCAATTAATGTGAGATAATGCAATAAATCAGAATGGAATGCACTTGTTTTTAAACCCAAATCAAAAATGTGAAATTGGATGACACAAGTAAGATGAAGAGGAAGAGGATGCTATTTCACTACAATGTAGAAAACATGAAGAAATGATTCCTTTTAATTACACCAAAAGAAAAATTTCCTTTATAGCAAATAGAAAGGAGAGGTGGATTACCAGGAAGAAAATTAGTGTGTACGCTTTTTAGAAGGGAAAAAAATAGAAAAAAGAATGAATGAAATTCAAGGAACCCCAGATGAGTCCCACTCATGCCAAAATGTTTCACCTTTTTTTCTTAGATTATTTATTAGAAGCGTTGACAAAACAGATAGGGTAATGAGCGTAGGAGGAATACCTGTTCAAATGTTAGTTGATGGGTTGTTGCACACGTATGACTTTGAATCCATATCTGATCATGAGAGCTTCCTTTTGGCTAGGAGGAACTACCTGTAATGAAAACAAGACCACCAGAAGGAATTAAACAATATGGGTAGTGAACTGCCTAGCATGAGCTAGATCCGGAAGTATGATACTTCCTAGATGGTTGTCAGTCCACTATTTTAAACAATTCAATGTTGTAAACAAAGTAAATCCTATTGTTATTTTAAAATGATTTAGGTATCTCACTTAAAAACACAATAAGAAATAGATCTAATCTAACAGGCTAAGCTAGAATAGAATCCAAAGGTCAAATGATTGGTTCTAGGTTCTGCAGGTTTGGCAGAGGTCTCGGGTAGATCACAGGTGAAAGAGGGTGAGATAAAATTAGGTGGGTAGGTCTCTATTAAGAGTTGTGTGGGCAAACACAGAGACCGGTGTCGGTCAGGGGTGACCAACGGTGGTTAGGTGTAACCGATGCTAATTACTTATGAGATCTGGAAATGTCACAGAACGGGCTTTTGGTCTCCTTTGTGATTACACAAAGGACTTTGGTTGGTCGGGACGGTGTATTGGGTGACTGGAGTAGGATTTTGTGAGTTTTAATGGGTATATGGAGGTGAAAATATGGAGAAGTTCAATAGGGAGCAAGATAAACAATGGATGAAAAAATGATGAAGAAAATGAAATAACCAGGAAAGTATGATATTGTACTTACTTAGATTCCATTTCTAAAGGCTTGTGTGTGAGGAATGGAGGTGCTTATGATGGGTTTAAAGGCTACAAGTGATCACCAACTGAAAAAATCTTCTACGTGGGCTGCATGTTCACTCCTCTTTGCTTGGATAGATCAGATCATGGCTAGGATGGCTGTGCAGGAGAAGATGCTCAATCTCCTTCCTTGGATGTGATTTTTTGCTAGAATTATCTCTCTAAAGATGTGTTATCTCTCTGAGACGTGTTCTTTCTCGTCAACCTCTTTTTCTTCCAACTTCCAACCTCTAACTTCCAACCTTGAGAATAAGGTTGTTTTGGGTTAAAAGGGGTAACCGACGGCGGTCCGGCTTAACTAACGTCGATTAAGATGAGATTTCCTAGGTTTACTAAACTAGGGATATCCTTCGATTTCCTTGGATCTCTTGTCATTATCCCATGGATTAGACTTAGAGACTCTTGTGAGCATGCGGGAATGTGGTTAGAGGAATGTAGGCATTGATTTTTAGGGTTTGGGTAAGTCTTAGTTAGTTATGGGAACTTCTAAGAATAGGTCTTAGGTTGAGTTGGCTTGGTGAGGTGTCTAAGTGAATCAGATGTGTAGATATTATTTAAATAAGATATTTAAATAATAAATATAGTGAGGATAATGCATTAATTAAATTAAATTAATTAAATTAATATTAGTGTGGTGAAGGGGGTCATGGCTAGGTAAATGTAACAAAGGGTGCTTATTTGTTGAGGGATAAAAGGGAGTGTGACCTAATTTTAGTGTCTACACTTAGCTTTGGGTTGCACCTTCTTAGGTAAAGGTGACACGGGAGTAAATGATGTAGAAGGAAAAGTAGGCTGGTGAAAGAGGGCGGGTTACCCACGGGGTAACGAGGTTGCGGTGGAGGTGGTTGGTAGAGGTTGGGTAGGCGGCATTGGTTGAATTCGTATAGGCAAGGTTGGGGTTATAGTAACTGGTGGAGGTATAGGTGGCAAGAAGTGTACGGGTGAGGGTGAGGAAGTTTGGTTTTTGGGTGAATGAGGTGTAACAAAGGCTTGTGAGGTAGGAGTAGGTTTTTTATCTTTTAACGGCCTTGGGTATGAGATGTTTTGGTCAAGGTTGATGGATGAGGCCCTAAGATGGACAAAAGGGGGGAAGGTGACAAAGGTGTGGTAGGTAAGACCGGTGTACCCAACCTTGAAGGTTAGTATTTCCTTTTAGGCAGGAGGATAATGTGGGTGCGGACTTGGGAAGACATGGCTAAGTCCAATCTGATAGGTGGGTAAGTCTTGATGTCGGCATAACACCCAAAGTAGTGATGGGTCTAGATACGGGTGGGGGATAAGTGTGGGTAGTTTTTAGGTTTGGGAATAGTTGTAGTGATGGGTAGAAGTTTGGATGGAGGTAGGGATGATGAAGAGGAAGCCATTTCAATCGGCATGGTCAGTGTAGTTTTGGTTGCCAAAAATACCTTTGGGTAGATCGTGGAAGTATCTTTAGGAAACATTTGCATTTGGGTTGAAACAGGGAGCCGAAGACATCCCTAGAGCATGGAATGATCAATGTAATCCAAATGATCAACCAGCCATGAAAACAGGACTACTGAAGAAGAGGATGGAATGGGTTGGGTGGCAATCCCTGTAAAATATGTCTATGAGATAGGGAATTGGCTAGCCTCATATTCTATAGGTAAAAGAGCCGAGATCATGTCAATAGGGTCTGGGATGCTAGGGGAAAATTATCCCGATAGGTAGTGACATGTCTGAAGAATCTCCCATGGGTAGGAGAGATAATAGGTCGGGTGAGGTAGACTTCTCTCTTGGTGGAGGATAAGGAAATGATGATTCTCTTGTGGATGGGAGAATAACAAGTGTTGACAGATTCGGAAAGGTCAGGAAGCAAATGATGACATGACATCAATAGAAAGTGTGGGTTCCTTTATGAGAGAAAGGGGAGATGAGGGGGACTCCTCTATGGGTGGAGGAGTAGAATAGGCATGCTTATTTATGGGTGGAGGAGCTCATGCCAAGGTTTTCTCAATAGATGAAGTAGGTAGGTTTTGTGGAATAGTTGGTATGATATCAAAAATTGCGTGAACTTCACCGACATTATTTTCACTTTGGATGAAGGTTTTCTCTTTTTTCATACGATTTTTTATGATTAGGGAATGTCTTTTTGAAGATGTGTAAATTGATTTGCTTTGACGCATTTGGGTTGTCTACAAAAAGGTCTCCATTTTCTATCATCTCTTGAACAATGTTTTTAAAAGTTATGCAGTTACCATCACTATGTCCTTTAACACAATGATAATTACAGTAGTTGTGTTCTTTATACCATGCGGGCATAGGACGAGCGGGATCGAAACCTGTATGAGGTTTTATGGGAGGAAGTGTAATGGCTCCAACTTTAAGAAGTTTTTCTAAGACTGAAGAATAGGGCTCTCCAATCGAAGTGTATTTCCGCTACTCCCGTCGGAGCTAAAAGGCCTAGACAGGAGAAAGATTGGAAGAATATTGGTCCTAATTAGAAGGATGAGTTAGACCCACCTTGAGGACTACCGTGTTGGCAGATCCTTTTGGCTTTGAATAGTTATTTTGGGTTTTTGAAGATGAAGATGAATCATTTGATTTGAATGGGGTGTTCTTGTTCCTTAATTAGATTTTCTTTTCTTCAATGGTGTGAATTTCTAGTTATCAGGCCATGGTGAACGCTTCATTAAAGGTTCGGAAGGTTTGGACTTGTAGAGTTAGTGAGATGTGTCCGAACAAGTTACGTGAATAACTCAATAAGTTCAGTCTGAGGTAGTTGGAACGTCAATTGGTTAATAAGACTCCACTAGTGGGTAATGAAATATGTGATAGATTCGTCTTCATACTTGTCGGGTTGAATAGAGATTGGTCATGGTGACTTTCTTGGTAACATTGATTGAAAAATGATCTAGGAAATCTTGGGCTACTTTATTAAAGGAATAAATAAAATTTCAGGTAGTCCACTGTACCAATCCAATGTTGGTCCTATCAAGGACATTGGGAAAGTTCATAGGAGCAAAGTGTCATCATGGGCGATTAGGTAACACCCATGTTTGAACGACCGCAAGTGTTGTTGTGGGTCTTATTTACTATTAAAGCGATTGAATTTAGGCATTTCCCAATGCACGGGTAGGGATGAATAGGAATAGATAGATGGATATGCTCGTTATAGATTTTGTCATATGTTAAAGAGTTATGAGAGCCGAGAAATAGATACTTCTAAGGTCTACATCTTTTCCATAATCATTCTAATAAGTTCATGAGTAGGTTGGGATGGATGGGTGCCCCTACGGAAAAAGGGGATTGATTACGAATGTATGAGGTGGATGGTATGTTAGTGTAGGGTAGCGTTGAGTATGAGAATTTTTCAGGAGGAATAGATGTAGGTGGTACATATCCAGCATAAGCGATGGAAGAGGTCGAGGGTTTTGGTAGTATGTGTAAGCGGGTGGGTAGTCGTAATAACTCTAGTGGTGATTGGGGTAAGGATTGTGGGATAGAAAGGATGAGGTTTTGGAAAGGGGTGTAAGTTGTTGACACCGGAGGTGGTTGCAATGCAATGGGTATATGTGAAGTTTCGGGTGCAGATGAGGCTATATTCATAGCAGTTTTCGAGAGGAACAATCAATGTCACGGGTGTGATAAATGACGTAGATGTTTCAGTTATAGCGGCTATGGGATTTAGTTGAGACACCACAGGTGATAAAGTAAATGATGGTAGCGTCGAGCTGATGTAGAAGTGGGGGATAGGAGGGATAGATATGAGCATGTCATATATCAAATATCCTGAGGAATCCTGAGTGGAAGAATGAGCAAGGTAGTATTGAAGAGTAGTGGGGTTCTGGACGAGGAGTATCATAAACTCCTAGTCACTGGTAGCGATGGGGATAAGTTGAGTTGGATCCATAGGTGATAGGATGGATAGCAGTGATGGACTAGGTGGGAGTGGTGACGACGGCGTGAAATATGAGGGTGCTAGTTTTTCTCGTGAGTCAACACCTTGTGCATCGAGTGTATATCAGTGAATCAGTACTTTGTAAATGACACCGAGGAATAGTAGAGGTGGGATAGAATAGACCACGAGAGGGAAAGTAAATTTTTGATTAAAATCAAAACAGAGTGACCGATGCTGGTCTAACTAACCAATGACGGTTAAGGGGTGACCAATGTCGATTACAGGAACCAATACCAGTTATTGTGAGAAAATAACAGTTTCACCAAATGAGGTAAAACTGATGACTTTAGATAGGAAAGTTGTATTTGATGATTGTTATCAAAGTACAAAGAGTACAATGATACATAGAGACTCTAAATAGAAGAGAAGATGAGATAAGTGTCTTTTGGGTAAATTAACCAAAAGAACAAGGAAAAGATGCCAGTTAGGTAAATCGGTGTTGGTCGATGTAAACCCGACGAGTCACTAGAATGATGTTAGTTACTATGAAATCTGAAGAATGATGAAGAAAAATGAAGTTTTTGTGAATTTAGATTAGATGAATAATCAACCTAGAAGTCTGGGGATGATAAGATGAGGTCTTGACACACTCTGAGAAAGTCATAATACTCCAACTATGATGGCAAAGTGTGAAAGGAAAAAGATAAAAATGAAGAATGTGTATCCTCACACCTCAAAACACAAGTCAAACACAAAACTAAGAAAGATACATAATCCAACAAGTGAATTTAGTGTGTTTAGCTTATGCTATTTAAGATAGTGACTCATGAATTTATAATAGAGTTTTTGGTTGGGAAGGCTTCCTACAAAGAAGGAAATTATAAAGGTGAGGTTTCAGGTTATGTTATAGTGGGGGCGGGTCATCCTCTGATGGGGTACTAGATAGAGATAACCATTTGGGTGCCCACTATTAATTCTCTGATCGATCGTGTGTGATCGTTTACTGCTTCTTCCATGTGGGATGTTGTTTTAAGAAGATGTATATATTTCAAATTGTGTAGTTTGGAAAAGAGAGAGAAGAAATAATGTTTTTTTCTATGATTAAGATATGTCAATCATCAATCCCAGGGCATGACTTCTAGCATATAGGTTTCCCTCATTTTAATGTGAGATAAGATGTAATTAATTAGAAAGCTATGCAATCATTTTAAGCCCAAATTGAAGTGTTTTATTCGATGGAACAATTAATGAATAGGAAGAGGAATGTTCTTTCACTAATGTAATACTAATGAAAGAAAATAAGTATTCTTTTTATAGCACCAAAAACACAATTTATTTTAGAACATATAAAGAGAGGAAGATTCTAGAGGGGAAAAAAATTTGTGTAAGTTTTTCAGAAGGGAAACAAACACACAACTTTCACCTAGGAATGAATAAAATGCAAGGAACCCCAGATTGGTCCCACAGGTATGCTAAAATGTTTCCCCATTTTCTTTAATTTTTTATATGAAACAGAGATAGGGTGTGGGCCAAGGAGGAATACCTGTTGCGATGGTCAGTTTGAAGGTCATTGTGTGCGTTACAATTCTTGATCCAATCTTGTTGTGGGATCTTCCTTTTGCTACGAGGAACTACACAGAAATACACAACAAGACCACAAGAAAGAGTTAAACAATATATGTCAGTGGGTTGGCTAGTGTGTGCTAGATCCAAGAAGTGTGATACTTCCTCGGTGGCAATCAACCCACTATTTGATTAAATTTAATGCAATAAATGACATAAATAAATAAGGTTCTACTGTAGTTGATATGATTTAGGTATCTCATCTAAATACAATAAGAAAATCTAACATAACAGGCTAGGCTATGATCAGATATGGAAATGAGGTAAATAATTAAGGTGTTGGAATAGTCAGGGTCAGATTCTGGGTCACTTGAGTCACTTAGAAAAGGTTATTGGGATCTAGTATTAGCAGGACTACCAAATACAGAGACCGAAATCGGTCTGGTATGACCACCATGGTTTAGTAAGCACCAATGATAGTTACTGCGGGTTGGTAATAACTCAATAGTTCATGGTTTTGGGGATTTTTCTGAGACTGAATCAGAGATGGTAAGGAGTTGGTTTAGGTCTGGGGAGGTGTTGGGAATATTCAAAGGTACTCAAGAGTAGACAAAGGTGATTAAAATGGTTGTGAGTGATGGGAATGGTTAGGTTCATAGGAAGGAAATAGTGGTGGGGTAAAAATATAAATGGTGGTTGATAAACAAAAGATGAAGAACTCTTATAAACTAAATAGAAATGAAATGGTGCAAGTTAGAGACACACTTACTATTGTACAAGTTCAATGGTTGGGTGGTGGTGATGGTTGATCGGTGAAATCATGATCAATACCTTGGAAGTGCTTCCCAGAATGCTCCTATGAATGTAAACACCTTTTGATCAACGGTTGTGTTGGGTATGGCTACCGGATGTGCAAAAGAGCTCCGGTTCTTGATTACATGTACATCTCCTTTGCTCCAAAAACTTGATAATGTGTCTAACCTCACAAACAAGGTTACCAAAATGAATATAATGTAACCGATGATGGTTTAGGCAACCGACACACCGGTTTAGGGTTGACCGGCATCGATTACGGTGGGAAATCCCAAGTTTACTAAAAATGACTGATCTTGGCAATATTTTTGGGCCATCTCAATCTATTCTTGCAGATCTAAATGGAGTGTTATGTTTTAATGAGTGGGAATTTGGTTAGAAGGAGGATATGCATGTGTTTTTAGGGTTATACTAATTCTTATCTCATTAAGGTAGGTAGGGATAAGTCTTAGTTAGTTATGGAAACATTCTATAAATATATCCATGGTAAGGTGTCTAGGTGAGGTGTCTAGGTGTGGTGTGCATCCATTTAATTAAATCAATTAAATTAATAAATGGGGTGAGAATGAGTATAAATTTAATTATAGATAATTAAATTAATATTAAGGTGGGTTAAAAGGGACCATGGTTAGGTGCATATATGTAAGTTAGTTATTCAAAAAGGACCAAGGGGAGTGTGACCCAATTTTGGTGTCTACAGCTTTACTCTAATCCCAACCCATAGAATCCTCCATGATATTTCTATAGAGCTTGGTCTCTCTTCCACCAATCTACCACACTAATCACTCTCTATCTTGTGTGTCTCTTTATGTTGTCTGCGCACCTCTATATGTGTACGTTTCCTCCCTTCGTGTCATGTCTTCTGAGGTAACAGATCATCTACTAAGTGTCCAATGGTCCTCCAATGGATCATGCCTCCTTTGATCTGAGCTCTCCACTCTATGAAATGATTTTCTTTTGAAACCTTCCATCGCATGCATGGAATATTCCCTTTTTGATCCTACAATCATCAGGCTGGCACCTTATCCACTCTGCATGCTAGATGGGTCATGCTTTTCTCATGTGCTTCTGGAACACCGAATATGGCTAAGTCCCCAAACCTATATTTTCTTGCGTGTACACCATGTATGCTCTAGAAAACCTTGCTAGAACCCTTCCCTACATGCCTTCACCCTGCGTGCCCTTCTTCACATAGGTACATCATGCCCATACACTTTCTTGTACTTAGCCAATATTCTAGGGCCCAATAGGGATCATTTCCCAATGCATCTATTATCATTGGAGAATATATTATGAAGATTGTCATGGGTATAGTTAGAAGTAATTTTTACTCTCATGTGATATAATTGGAGGAGGAGAGCATATTTATTTTTTTCTATGAAGCGATTAAGCATTTCACGTCATCTTCCTTATGTGAAATAGGTGCTTGATACGTCATCGCTACTAGTATTAACCATTTTTTCTTCACCTCCCCTTGGTCATGGTTTTCTTTCATATTGACATCAAAAAAGTTTTGATTGAATAAACCATTTCCGAGTTTTTTATTTAGTTATTGGCTTAAATCATAATCATTTCCTATTTGAGGTTGGGTAAATCTTGTCATAGATTCCATCCTATTACTTTTATATGTGAGGATGGGATGGAGTTGTATTAAGTTGGTGAAGTATGTGTGATTAGTAGATGAAGAGAGGATAATATTTCTTATTGATCAATGTATAATCCTAACAACCAAACCTTGTTTTAGGATGAGAGGATTGAAGAAGTATGTGACTCAATGATAGAGGGATTAGGATGTGTCTCAATGTGTGAGGTCTTTGAATTATTGGATGTGAGATAAGTATTTTGCACCCATATTCAAGGTTTCTCCAAGTGAGACTCAATTGATCATGCCAATAGGGAATCTTAGATAAGGTGTTTGAGTGTGAAAGCGTATGTGTAGGATTGTGTGAGAATGTGAGGATGTTTAAGTGTAGTAAATTTTGTGATTAGGAAGGGATGTGTGATGTGATATGTTTTAGGATCTTTTGGACCTATGTAAGTGTAGTGATGTCAAAAGGAAATGTTAAACTACTAGGTGGAAGCTTTGTGACAATGAGATGAATAGATGTTTAGGTGTATGAGATGTTGTGGAATAAATTACGTATATAAAGTGGGGATGTGTGATTAAGTGTGGGTAATGATAATTTGTAATAAGTTTGAAGGGAGTAAGAGAGGATGTATGAGTTATAGGTGAAGTGTGATGTAGATGCAAAGGTGGTTTATATACAATGTAGCGTGTAAGTGATGTGTTAGTGAATTTCAGATGTGTTTGTGAAATGAGGGATTTATGTGAATGTATTTTCTGTTTATAAATTTTATTGATTATGTGTAAATGCTTATTTTTATTTTATTTTGTTTGTATCAAAAGGAAAGTGTGAAGGAGATGAAAGATTTTAATTGAATGATGTATGACAAGAGTATGGTCAAAGATGTATGGGGATATTCAAAGTGAAAAATTATGATGGCTTAAGGTGATGTGAGTAATAGTCAAATTGAAGTCAAATGGTGTGGTTAGAGAGATGAATTATGAGCATATAGGATGGTATGATGAAAGGGGACTAGTGTGGGGTTATGTACTAGTATCGACAAACACTTAAGAAATCACAATCATGCAAGCACAACCTAACTAGTCAAGTAGGATTGAAACCAAACTATATTCCACTTTTAATACACACACCAATGATGGTGTAAAAATATGGCTCTCCACCTATGTGTTAATGTGGGGTTGGTTAGCGAGTAGTCTTGGGGAGTACAGCCTCCTTGGATTATAGTTTGATATGTTTCCAAAAGGTTTCCTAGAATAGGATACAAAAGTTCGTTAGGGGTGTCCCCATACCCTCGTAGTATATGGGGCCCAATTCCATGTTGCAAGGATGTTTTCTAAGGCTTGGGTGTTATGACATGGAATACTCTCACTTTACATTGCTCTTAAAATAGGAGATTTCTTAAATAATAGCAACAACTCTCCAACGATTTATATACCCCACTGGAACACAAGGTGTGTCTTTGAGCATGGAGGGGAAACCCATGGTCACAAACTCTTAGGACTATGGTAAATGTTTGGATGTCACCGACATGTCACGTTACCCCTATAAATTTAAAAGGGGAAGGTTAGGTGATTTTGATCCTCAAAATCACCCCAGAAGCGAGAGGAGAGCATACGTGGTTTCACCTTCAGGATATACCAAGCACACAATGGGGATATATACAAACCAACAAAAAAAATATAAGATGATATATAAAATGTAAAATATTCTTGCACATCCCATGTTACTCAATGTATGATTAACTAAAATTAACTAACTATATAATATATGGGGATAGTTAATCTAAGCTATGAATAATTGTAATAAAGTAAATAAATACAATAAAGAAAGTATGTAAATGATCTAAGTAGCTATGAAAAGATAATGCTAACCCTAATATGTAAGAAGGAATAGGAAAGAACTCAAATTTGAATAGAAAATGTTCGCAGACAAAGTGTCACAAGTGATGATTTGGAAAATCTAGAAGCAAGAACGATTTGTGAAAAAGTCCTAAAAAGGATGAATATGGAGGATCTAGAAGAATTGGAGTGCCTGGAGAGGGACTAGGGAACTTGCAGTGCTCTAGTTTACAATCTAGGAACTTGGTCTATGTAAAAGATCTTAAAATATATGTAGACACCAAATTTGGGTCACACTCCCTTGGGTCCCCTTCAATTAATTAATGTAACGCATTTAACTAACCATGACCCCTTTACCCCATATTAATATTCATCCTCGCGTTATTAATTAACTTAATTATTATAATTGATTTAATTTAATCCTCACACCTCTACCTCATCATGACACCTCACCCTGGACCCATTCCAGGGCACATTTAACTCACAGTGATCAAGTCATCACTCTCAACACTGAGTCATCACTCCCAGTGTTGAGTCACTACTGACCTAACTAACTAAGACTTCTTCCTAAACCTAACTGGACTTCTTCTAAGATCTTCCTACCTTCTCTCACGTGAACTCTACTTCCCTAAGTGGACCTAACAAGAAAATTAGGTAAGATCTACCTTTTTGTAAATACGACTATTTCACCCTAACCAACACCAGTTTATCCTCGGCTAACATCACACCTAAACGCCATCGGTTCCTTTATATATAATTTTACAACCCTTTACCCAAGTTGGTCATTCATTTATTGGAACCTTATTACATTCAAGTGCAAATATTCAATCCCTCCTACATCCATACGATGAACACACATAACCATAGTGCAAGAAAAATCAATCGGTTCTCCTTCTAAAGTGTGGAAATACTCACGGAGAACACAGGTTGTATTTCCATGGCATGGGACGTAGGAATATCTTCTTCAATCAACCACCTCCACTCATAGGATCTACAACATACCCAGTAATTATTGTGATTTTATCATTTGTTCTTATTCAAGTGTAGATCTTTCATTTCTTTTTGTATTTCATTCTTTCCATTACCCATATATCACCTTCTTCCCACCAACCCACTATTCAACCATCCCAAGCCTTTACACCCTTTCCAACCTCCTTTTCAACATACCTGAGTCTTCTTAAAAATATCATGACCTTCTCAACACTACCTTCACTCTCTGTTCAAGCACGAGAGAGGTTCAAAAATTTTAACATTTGAACCAAATTGCCCCTACCAACATCGCTTAGCCTACCAAAGCATCGGTCTATCTCCTACGCCGGTATTAGCCGACCAACCAACACCGGTCTTTGAGACTAGAAATTTTTCCTATAATAGCAAGTTAACAACTTCCCTAAAACAGCTCAAAACCTTGCCTAATTTCACCCAGACCTCACCTATAACCTTTGCTACACCTACAAACCCAAACCAACCCATTAATCATCTCGGATTTAATTCTAACCATTTCCTATTGAGTTAAATTCACTTGTTGTATGTTAATAGGAGATACCTAAATCTTATCAACTACAATAGGAACTGTTATTTCTTACATTAAATTGTATTAAATAGAGGATTAAAAACCATTCAAGGAAGCATCATGCCTCCCGGATCTTTCGTTATTATGTAGTTCTCTAACTCTTGTTATTTAATACTAGTTGATGGTCTTGTTTTGTTCCTTATATAGGTCATTCCTCCTAGCTAAAGGGAAGCTCACACAATCAGCTTGGATTAAAAGTATACAATGCACACATTATACCTTCCACCTTTGCCTCATAGGTATTCCTCCTTAACCATTTTACCTTCTATTTGTTTCATCCTAGAAAGCGTAAAACTTATTAGTGAAACATTTTGGCATGCCCGTAGTGGGACCCATCAGGGTTCTTTGAATTGTTCATTCCTAGGGAAAATCTTGTGTGTCTATTTTCATTCAAAACAAGTTCACATTAAGCTTATTCTCTAGAAATATTATTTTCTTCTGATTGTCTCAGTGACACTTGTTTTTTGGGATTAAAAATAACTCTTCTTTCTTTTCTTACATTGCACTTAGTGAAAGTCATACCCTTAACCTCTTCATAATTTGTTCTCATCGAATATAATTTGTGGATTTGGGTTTTAAAACTTGTGCTCCACTATTTTTGAGTTTGTTTCATTATATCTCATCTAAATTGCAAGAAACCTATATGTTATAAGTCATACCTAGCTGATGGTTGACAAATTGAACCGTAGCTCACATTTTACATGCTCTATATACCAAATCACTAAAAACAAACTACACAGTTCTTGAAAAAATCATTCCCATGAGAAGATGTCAATGATCCCATGAGAAGATGTCAATGATCACACGATCAGAGGATTGACAGTGGGCTCCATCTGGTTTCTTTATCAAGTCGTCATCTCGAAAAAGGATCTCCCATGCCAAAACTTACCTAAACTAGCCATAGTTTTTGGCTTTTATAGAAACCTCTATTAACCAAAAATTATATCCTTCTTACATTCGAGTTCTAAATGGCATAAGCCATAACATAAAATCTATAGCTTAGGATTTCATTTTTGTTAGCTTTTTATCTATTTGTGTTTTGAGGTGTGAGTTGTGTTTCTTCATTCTTTCTCATCCTTTTACACCCCATATCATGACTGGTGTATTCCAATTTTATTTTTGATGTATTAGGACTCCTCATAGCCATACTTGGTCTCTGGGTTGGCCCTTCTATTTTATCTAAATCACCAAAAATTCATTTTTCCTTCTCTTCCTAGATTTCATAGTAACCGATATCGGTCTAGTGATCACCATCGGTTATATTATCTCACCACCATCGGTTACCTGACCGATGTCGGTTTTATGCTCTTTTGGTTATTTTTACCAAAATAGTATTCTCCATATTTTTGTTCTCTTCGTGTCTTGTTCTTCCATTTTATCACACTTTTGGGTCTCTGATATCATCTTCAGAGTCCAGGTTGACCCATTTTCACCTTTCATTATCAGATCTTTTAATTTCTTAGTTTTTAATCAGAATCGATATCATTCTCGAGCTGATCAATGGAGGTTACCCTCATACCAAAGATCGATTACCCTAACCGATGTCGATCATGTACTTTGATTTTCCAATCGAATGCGGTGATCTAATCACTCATTTTATACTAATTTTTTCCCATTAATTCTATGTTCTTGCATCATCAAAAAGCTCAAAATACCTTTTCTATTGCCATTCACATGGTTTTAACTCATAAACAAGCTAATGCTCTCATGTTTCACGCTAGCCTCCAGCTGCTCCCACCTATCCCATCGCCCCCTTCCATCTCATCACCTATGGACCCTAATCAATCTCTTGCCATACCCATTGGTGATGAGGAGTTCGCGAGACTCCTTGGTCATAACCTCCTCACTCTGTAGTACTATCTCACTCATTCATCTACCCGTGATTCATTAGGGCATATTGTATATGGCATGCTTATGTCCATTCCTCCTACCCTCGCACTCACTTATGCATCAGATACTACTAGATTGGCCTTACCCTCTTCCACCTTACCACCTGTGGTTTTCCATATTGACCCTACATCATCGATATATGTTGTACCTATGGCATCTTTCGCGCCTTTGACATTTTTTGCTCCTACAATTTCAACTATGCCTTTATCAACCACCTTGAGTGTAGGTCTATCTGCACCCACCACCTCTCATAAACCTATTGCATCTCAGCCACCATTAGTGATGGAAACCCATACTCCCTTCCAAAACATCATCCTCTCCATCCCACAATCTCTTCCTCTGATTGCTATGAGAGTTTTTACGTCCACTCCACCTACCTACTCTTATCACCAACAGCCCCTATTTCATCTACCGCTTATTCAGGATACTTGCCATCTACATCTATTCCACCTATATTACTTCTCCACAATTTTTGTACTCAGCACCACCACATAATGGGATGTCACCCATGTCATACCCACCTCATTTACCCCCTTATATTGTAGGGGGTGCCCAGTCATCACAACCTACCAATGATCTTATCAAAATGATGATGGACAAGATGCGACATTGGAAGCATCTGTCTCGACTCACATAACTCTCTTACATATGATGAGATTTGAAATGAGCCCATTCACTGTCCATTACAATTCATCCATACCCTCACCATTAGAAAATTCCTAAATACATTTGGTTCAATAACAAAGAAGACTGCAACAAAACTTGTGGTCTTTTAAACATGTGTGTTATTTGATTGCTCATGATGACACTTTGCTCTTGTGAACATTCCTAATGTCCTTGACATGACCAGATTTAGATTAGTATAGTTCTCTACCTAAGCATTCCATATTTTCATTCAATTAGGTAGCTCAGATTTTCTTGACCACTTTTCTATCAACATTGTCAAGAAGGTCACTATGACTGACTTGTACGCGACATGCCAATATGAAGACGAATCTATCACAGATTTTGTCACTTGTTTGCAAAGCTTGATCAACCAACTGACATTCCAACTACCTCAAACCAAGTTAATGGAGTTGTTCACCAAAGCTTGTGCTAGACACATCTCACCAAATTTCCAAGTTTAAACATTCTACATGTTTGACGAGGCATTCACCATGGCCCAGAAACTTGAAAGTTATGTCATTGAAGAGAAGAAGATAAATTGTGTAACAAGAACGTCGCGTTCAAGCCAAATGATACCCATTACTATTCCAAACCAAAAATTATTATTCTAAAGAAAAAGGATATTCCAATGCAATAGTTTTGAAATTTGTCCCATCTCATCCATCCAACCAATCAAATCCTTCTTCCAATCTTTCTCTTGTTCAATATTTTCAGTTCAAGTGGGAGCAACGAAAATATACTCCCATAGGAGAACCCTACTCTTTAGTTTTAGAAAAACTTCTAAAAGTTGGAGCAGATCACTCTTCCACCCATCAAACCACATACTATTTTTGACCCCTCTCATCTTGTGCCTACATGGTACAAAGAAAATTATTACTACAACTATCATCACGTTAGAGGTCATAGCGACGGTAATTGTATAACTTTCAAAAACATCATCCAAGAAATGTTAGATAATGGAGATCTCATCTTGGATAACCCTAACGCACTAGCTAATTAGAACCTTCACATATTCAAGAAGTCGTTCCCAAATCACACCCCATCGTCTAACCAAACTGGTGAAACCTTGACCAATGACAATAACATTCATGAGGTTCAAGTTTTTTTAGGCATCATACCAGCTCTTCCTAATCAATTTCCTCCTACTCCATCTATTCAATAAATTCTTGCACAAGCTCCTTCATCCATGGAGGGACTTGTTTCATCTTCTCTTTTATTGATAGAGGAGTTTCCTTATCTCTTCCTTCACCCATGGAGGATTCCACCATATCTGTTGATGCAATTTCCCCACTCACCTCTCAACCTGACGAACAACCTACTACTTACTCTTATACCTACGGGAAATTCATGCTTACCTTCTTCTTCACCAAAATATGAGCTTACCTCATCCAACTTTCCATTTCCCCTACCCATAGGGGATCTATCAGCAGCATCCCTTCCTATTGGTGATAATTCTCCATTGGCTTTCAAGGATCCTATTGATATTCTCTCGTCTCTTCTACCCACAAAGTCTGAAGCCAATCATTTCCTTGTCTCACAGACATTCTTTATAGGGATTAATACTAAATCAACATCATCTCTTCCTACATTGGTTTTATTCTCACATTTTGATGATCACTTGGATTATGTTGAAAATTCCATGCTTTGGGGACATCTTTGACTGCTTGTCTCAACTCAAATGCAGATGTTGTCTGTTGACACTTCCACGATCTATCCAAAGGTGTTTTAGAAAACCAAACCCACCATGCCCATGCCAGTTGTAGTAGCCCCTTCTTCATCACCCTCACCCACACCTAAACCTTTACCAACAAATGAACTTTTTCCTATGCCTAAAACCTTACCTGCACCTATACCTTCCTCCACGTCTAGACCCATTACCACATTAGGAGTCATGCCGACATCAAGTCTAGTCCATCCTCCTATTAAACTAGATTTAGCCATGTCCTCACAAGCCATCATAAAGACTATTCCCCCACCTAATAGGAAGGCCCAACCCCTTAGGCCATATACACCAGATTCACATGCCACCCCTCTATCACCTTCACCACTTACATCTATCCTAGGTCCCCACCCATCAACCTTGGACAAATAGCCTCCTACCTAAAGTAAACCAAAAGCACAGCAACCTATCTCGTCATGATCCTCTGTTGCACCCAAATTACCTATTATCCAAATAACTCTCCTAGTTACTTGGATAACTTATATTTTCATTCTAACTCTAATGTTTCACATTTCAGGTTGCGCACGCACTCAAGATTGTTCTTTTGATACCTTGGCATAGTTTCAATTCCTTTGCACGCCCTTATGCACCTTCCTGCTTCTCCCTCTACATTTTTCTATCTCCTTCAATTTCCCCTTTGTGCCTTCCTACTTCGTGCCCACATTTTTTCTTATGTTGTCACGCACTTCTTGCACGTGCTTCTTCCGACTTGCCTTCTAAATTGGCAATTTCCTCGCATGCCTTCACGTTTGCACACCTTACACTTCCTATTTTCCTTGTGCTCCCTCATGCACCCTTTTTTTCTTCCTAGGTCCACATGCCCTTCTTCTATACTTTCCTCTGCAATTATTCCTTCTTTCCTACCATACGTGTTGTGTGCATGCCTTCCCTTTGTTTCCCTTTCGTGTGCCTATATTTTGCTTCTGCACCTTGTTCATTCTTCTACACCAGTCATTATGCCACATCATCTTCTTTCAGACTTGAGTGTGTTACATGTAACCTATTAAAGCATGCCAATAGGGCACCAAAATATGACAACCATCCAATGAATTACACATGACATGAATGAAAATCAAATGAACATTTGGCTGATTTGTTAGTTCAATTTGTGCACTCCACGTGTCTTATGTGCCCAGATGGCTTTAACATCTTCCGAAAGCCATATCCTTTGCTACAAAGCTCCGATCAGCATGCACGTGCTCTTGCCGGTGAGTTGTTGACACAATCTACACATTAAACTATTCAAATTCAAATTTAGGTAGGATTTGATAGGTAGAAAATAGGGAAACGTATCTCAACTCATTAATTCACACATCCAATCAAACTCAACCACCATATTGCTTAGGATATTTCCTTCTTCCTTCTTCCACATGCCAAACACACATGGGGAAGTTCATCCGAACTGATCTTACGGTGGATTTTTAGGTATTTATCACTTGTTGTTGGTGGTTACAAATTTGAATCTGAGTTTCCCTCTCTTTCTCCTTCTCTTGTTTCCTTCTTTTATAAATAGCATAGTTCTACTTTGTAAAAAGGATCCCTCTCTATTGTAATGGCACCATGCCAAAATGGTGTCGACTTCCCATGGGTCTCAGACCTTGGCATGGTCTCTACAATGTATTCTCACCTCCTTCCATGAATATAAATGATTGTGTGTCCCTTAAGAAATAAAATTTTTTTTGTGGAACTCTTGTCTTCCCTTTCTCATTTTCATTGCATCTCACCTCTCTGTTTGCATTTTTGGCATGTTGTGTGTACTCATGTGCTTGTAGTCCCCATGTTCATGTTTTATGCATGTTGGAAGGCCAAGCCCGCATGTTGATCTATGGTGCATGACATCTGCCCTCTTCTCTTGTGCCCTCTCTATTTCCTTTACCACTTGTGGAGAGAGATCAACCCTTTCCCTGGCACTATCGCCTCCTTCCTTAGCTTAGGATTTCCCCTTTCTGCACATCCTTATATCCCTGGTCCCTTGGCATGTTTAGTCTAGGATTTTCTTTCTTCACTAGGAGTAGCAATAGCATTAGAGGTAGGTAGAGGAACTAGCCTTCTTCGAAGATCTGTCCTAAGCACACATGGTCCCACAACTTAGGGATGCTGCCATTATTGACTCAAAATTCTAGATGCATCACGATCACATCGAGGGTGTAATTTTGATGACCAACAGTTTCTAGCACACTGGTGGGACCATTTTGAAGAGCTATACATCTTCATCTCAAAATTCGATGTGGTATTGCTGAGATTTAGCCTTAGGAGGCATCTTTCAATTCATCCGGAGACTCCACTAATTTAGTGCACCCATTATCTCATTCGCAAACTAGTCTCCCATCCTCCTTTCATTCATTTTTCTTTCTTTCATCATTCCATCTTCCTCTTTTGAAGTTGTGTAATCATGACTTCTTTCCCTTCATGGAATTCTCATTTGCAGTAGCAGAGCTATTTTTTTCCATCCCCAAAGTTCCAAAGTCCTCCTCCAAATCAATTTTATGAGCCCTATCATCCTGAATATGTATATAACCCACTTTTTTTAACCAAAATGTTTATGAAGAACATGTTTATGCAGATGATGGTGGAAACTCCTTGGTTGAAGTTGATTTTGAGAGGAAAGTGTAAAATATGGAGATGGACATGATGCATCTCAGAGTCAAGTGCTCCATAAAGGCAAACTAAAGTTGGCTAGAAGGTCCCTTGTCCATGGGTCATCCTTATTCTAGGCTAGTTTAGTGCTCATCAGAAGCTACACTTTATCACTGAGATGTTGCCCTAGATTACAGAGTGGGCAGAAGAAATGGAGGCTCAAAAATCTAGTGCACGACAACCCTATCAATGGGGAAACCCTACACTACCATCTTACATCCCTCCCACTCCTCCACGCCAACTTACATCATCTCATCCCACTGCACATGTTCCCATCTTCTTATGCACTACCCCCATTGAAAATTCCCCTCCTCCATCCTCTCACCTTAATTTCTCTTCCATCACCCCTCCTGTGTGTGCTTTCACTCCTCTTATGTGCGTGTCTTTTATGCCTTCCGTGCCCATCCTCCTATTTCCTCCCAAGTCCCATCAACCTAATTATACCATAAATGACCAGCCCCCCCCAACGTGCCTTTCCCAACAAACGTCATCATGTTTGACGACTACATAATAGTTGAAGAATGGTGTGACTCATGTGACTCCAACTGGGAAGAGGAAATCATACGGGCTCCTATTTCAAAATAAAATCAGTTAGTTCTAAATGGAGTAGTTCTAAATGAGACAGAGTTGATTTTAGACCTAGAACCATGTGCACCCTAGCTTTACATGACTCATCCTATAAGCACTCCCCTTCGAAGGAGAGTCTACAACAAATCCCCATCTATGGGATTGAGCTTTAAAGTAATGGTAAAATCACAAGGATCATACTGTGCCCAATCAGATATCTAGCTAGTCTAGAGCCAAAGATAGAGTTTCCACCGATCATGCTCATTTCAAAGCATGAGGTAGAGCTTCATCACACCAAAGGTCATTCGTAGCATAGAACATTTTTTAGGAGGTATATATTATGTTTTTGATACTTTGAGGAGGTTGAAACACCATCTACAAGGTGGTTTTTCACTCTTGTTTTTGACCATGTTCAATGTTAAATCAGTCACATGGTCTCAATTTATGAGGAAGGGAAGCTATTTCTCCTTCCTATAGTAGGTTTTACTTGAACACCTTTTTCTTCTAGTTAGAGTATACTAGAATAGGTTTTATTTAAGCAACAAAAGTGCCCATGCACACTTTGCATGTTCCCTTTGGGACATGTATGATTTTCAAATTTTGTACATAGTGTTGTGCTTCTATTTTGGCATGCTCCCTCTAGTGCCTTTCCTTTCTGTTGTGCCTACACACCTCTTTTTGTTGATTTACGGAATAGTCCAATTTTGGCAAAGATAGTTTTGACGGTTAGTGCATAGCTTTCACTCTCATCAATCCAATTCATAATATCTTCATATGAGAGAAACAATTCAGTTCAGAGTTCAGATAGAGCTTCAAGTGACTTCAAGGATGTTCTTCAAATTATAGATCAGATATTCAAGTTTAGCACTTGACTCCATGCCCAATGGACTTCTAAGGCTACTGGTCTCTTCATCTAGTAGGAAGATGGCCCCGAAATTCACCAAAATTGTTATCCAAATAACTCTCCTAGTTATTTGGATAACTTATATTTTCATTATGGCTTTGATGTTTCACATTTTAGGTTGCACACACTCAAGATTATTCTTTTGATACTTGGCTTAGTTACGTTCCTCTACATGCCCTTACGTGCCTTCCTACTTCTCCCTCTGCACTATGTTATCTCTTTCCATTTCCCCTTTTTGACTTCTTCTGCATGCTCACCTTCTTTCCTATCCTGTCATGCACTCCTTATGCACACTTCTATTGACTTGCCTTCTAAATTGGAAAAATACCTCGCATGACTTCACACTTGCATGCCTTACACTTCCTCTTTTCCTTGCACTCCTTTGTGCACTCCCTTTTCTTCCTGCCTCCACATGCCCTACTTCCATACTTGCCTTTTGTAAGTATGTCTTCTTTCCTTCTACACGTGTTGTGTGTTTTCCTTCCCTTTGTTTCCCTTTCATGTGCCTACCTTTCACTTATGTGCCTTTCACCTTCTTCTACACCAGTCACTATGCCACATCATCTTCTGTTAGACTTGAGTGTGTTACATGTAACCTATCGAGTGTGCCAAAAGGGTGCCAAAATTTGACAACCATCCAATGAATGAAACGTGGCAAAAACAAAAAAATTAGATGAGTAGTTGGCTGATTTCATAAGTCAATCCATGCGTGCCACGTGTCTTACATGGTCAAATGGCTTTGACATCTTCTGACATCTATATCTTCTGCTACATAGCTCTTATCATCATGCACCTATGCTTGTTAGTTAGATGCTAACACAAGATACACATTGGACTATTCAAATTCAAATTTAGGCAGGATTTGGTAGGTGAAAAAAGGGAAACATCTCTCAGCTCATCAATACACACATCTAATTGACCTCAACCACCAGATTTCATTAGATCTTGCCTTATTCCTTCTTCTACATGCCAAATAGACATGGGGAAGTGAATTTGACAATCTTGTAGGTGGATTTTTAGGCATTTTTAACTTATTATTGGTGGTTACAGATTTGAATCTAAGTTTCCCTCTCTTTCTCCTCCTCTTCTCTCCTTCTTCTATAAATAACAGAGTTCTACTTTGTAAAAAGGATCCCTCTCTATTGTAACAGCACCATGCCAAAATGGTGATCAACTTCCCATAGGTCTCGAGACCTTTTCATGGTCTCTACAATGTATTCTCACCTCCTTCCGTGAATGTAAATGATTGTGCATCCTTTAAGCAACAAAAAACCATGTCTTGTGGAGCTCTTGTCTTCCCTTTCTCATTTTCATTGCATCTATCCTCTTTGTTTGTGTTTTTGGCATGATGTGCGTACTCTTGTGCTTGCAATCCCCATGTTCATGTGTTTCCTATGCTTTGGAAAGCCAATCCCATGTGTTTATTTATGATGCATGTCATCTTCCCTATTCTCCCATGCCCGCTCTATTTCCCTCACCGCTTGTGGAGAGATATTGACCCTTTCCCTCCTGGTGTTATCTCCTTCCTTAGCTTAGGATTTCTCCTTTTTGTACATCCTTCTATCCTGATCCCATGGCATGTTTAGTCTATGATTTTCTTTCATCACTAGGATTATCGGTAGCGTTAGAGGTAGGTAGAGGAACCGGCCTTCTATGGAGATCCGTCCCAAGTGCACAAGTTCCCATAACTTGGGACGGTTCCATTTTGACTCGAAATTCCAAATTCATCACGATCACATCAAGGGCACAATTTTTACTACCAACAATAACTCTCCTAGCTACTAGGATAACTTATATTTTCATTCTGAATTTTATGTTTCACATTTGGGTTGTGTGAACTCAAGATTGTTCTTTTGATACCTCCGGCACATTGTAGTTCCTCTATGTTCCCTTACATGCATTCTTTCTTTTCCCTCTGCATTATTTTGTCTCCTTCACATTCCCCTCTACACCTTCCTAATACGCACCTTCCTTCTTTACTATCCTATCGCACACTCCTTGTACGCACTTCTACCGAATTTCCTTCCAAATTGGAAAATTCCCTCACATGCTTTCACACTTGCACCTTTCACTTCCTCTTTTCCTTGCGCTCCTTCATGCACCCCCTTTTCTTCTTATCTCTTTGCTCCCCTCGCTTCTATACTAGCCTTCCGCAAGTATGCCTTCTTTCCTATCACACACATTATGTGTGTGCCTTCCTTTATTTCCTTTCGTGTGTCTACCTTTTGCTTCTACGCCTTGCACCTTCTTCTACACTAGTCAACATGTGCCACACCATATTCTCAGACTTGATTGTATTACATATAACCTATCGAGTGTGTCAATAGGGTGCAAAAATATGATAACTAGCCAATGAATGACATGTGACAAAAATGATAAATTAGATGAACTATTGGTTGATTTCTTCATTCAATCCGTGTGTACCATGTGTCTTACATTCCTAGAGTGCTATGACATTTTCCGACAATCGTATCTTCAACTACAGATCTCGATTTCTCGTGGACTTGGGCTTGTCGGTGAGCTATTGATACAAGCTACACGTTGGACTATTCAAATTCAAATGTAGGCGGGGTTTAGTAGGTGTAAAATAGGGAAATGTCTCTTTGTTCATCAATGCACACATCTAATCAACCTCAACCATCATATTTCTTCAGATTTTACCTTCTTCCACATGCCAAACACACATGGGGAAGTTCATCCGATAGTCTTATAGGTGGATTCATAGGCATTTATCACTTGTTGTTGGTGGTTACAAATTTAAATATGAGTTTCCCTCTCTTTATCCTTCTCTTCTCTCCTTCTTCTTCTAGAGTTCTATTTTGTAAAAAAGTATCCCTCTCTGTTGTAATAGAACCATGCCAAAATGGTGGCTGACTTCATATGGATCTCGGACCTTGGCATGGTCTCTCGCAATGTATTCTTGCCTCATGTCATGAATGTAAATGATCATGCATCTTTTAAGTAACAAAATTGTGTTTTATGGAACTCTTATCTTCCATTAATCATTTTCATTGCATCTCACCTATATGTTTATGTTTTCAGAATTCTATGCATACTCTTGTTCTTACATTCCTAGCATTCATGTATTACACATGCTAGAAAGCCAAGCCTTCTTGTTAAGCCATGGCTCGTCATCTTCCCTCTTCTCCCATGCCCACTTTATTTCCCTCACCACTCGTGGAGAGAGATAAACCCTTTCCCTCTAGCACTATTGCCTTCCTTAGTTTAGGAATTCCCCTTTCTACACATCCTTTTATCCCTGGTCCCTTGGCATGTTTAGTCTAGGATTTTTTTCATCACTAGAATTAGTAGTAGCGTTAGAGGTAGGTAGAGGAACTGGCCTTCTCTAGATATCCATCCCAAGTGCACAAGGTCCCACAACTTGGGGATGGTTCCATTGTTGACTTGGAGTTCCGGATCCATCACAATCACATCGAGGGTGTAATTTCAACGACCAACAGTTTACGCACACCCGGTGGGACCATTTTTAAGAGATATACATCTTCATCTCAAAAAGTTTGATGTGTTATTGCTAAGATCCATCCTCAATAGGCATCTTTCAATGCATCTGGCTACTCCACCGATTCAACGCACCCATTATGTCATTCATAAACCAATCTCCCATCCTCCTTTCATTCATTTTTCTTTCTTCCATCATTCTATCTTCCTCTTTTGTGCAATCATGACTTCTTTCCCTTCATGGAATTCTCATTTGTAGTAGAAGAGCTATTTTTCTCCATCCCCACAGTTCCAAAGTCCTCCTCCAAATCAGTTTTATGAGCCTTGTCATCCTGAATATGCATATAACCCACTTTTTCTAACCAAAATGTTTATGAAGAACATGTTTATGCAGATGATGGAGGAAACTCCTTGACCAAAGTTGATTTTGAGAGGTAGGTGTAAAATATGGAGATGGACATGATGCAACTCAGAGTCAAGTGATCCATAAAGGCAACTAAAGTTGGCTACAAGGTCCCTTGTCCATGGGTCAGCCATGTACCAGGCTAGTTTAGCACCTATCAGAAGCTATGCTTTATCACTAAGATGCTTCCCCAAATTATAGAGTGGGTAGAAGAAATGGAGGCTCACAAATCTAGCGTGCATGGAAACCCTATCAATGGGGAAACCCTGCACTACCATCTTACAACCCTCTCACTCCTCTGCACCAACTTACATCATCTCACCCACTATGTGTGTTTCTCATCTTCCTACGCACTACACCATTGAAAATTCCCATCCTCCATCCTCTTACCTTCTTCTCTCTACCATCACCCCTCCCGTGCGTAGTTCCACTCCTCTTACACATGCACCTTCCACAATTTTTATGCCCATCCTCCCATTTCCTCCTAAGTCCCCTCTATCTACCTATACCATAAATGAATAGCCACCCGCCAATTTACCTTTCCAAACCAACATCATCATGTTCAATGACTCCAGAAATGCTTAAAGAATGGTGTGACTCATTTGACTCTAACTCTAGGAAGAGGAAATCATATGGGCACATGTTTCAAAAGAAAGTCAATTAGTTCTAAAGGAGCAGTTCTAAAGGAGACTAATTTACTTTTAGAGGTAGAACCATGCACTCCCTAGCTTTGCATGACTCATATTGCAAGCACTCCCCTTCAGAAGGAGATTCTGCAATAAAATCCCATCTGTGGGATTGTGCTTCAAAGTAATGGGAAAATCACAAGGGTCAGAGACCACTGCCCAATTAAATATCTAGTTATTATAGAGCCAAAGACGAGTTGTCACCTGTAATGCTCATTTCAAAGCATGAGATAGATCTTCGCACGCTAAAGGTCAAGAGTGCAAGTGCCTCCCAAATCCAAGTGCGAGAAAACTTCAGAATTATATATTCTATTTGTTGATACTTTCAAGAGGGTGAAACACCATCTGTAAGGTAGTTTTTCACTCTTATTTTCGACCATGTTCAGCGCAAAATCAGTCACATGGTTGCAATTTGTGAGGAAGGGAAGTTATTTCTCCTGCATGTAGTGGGTTTTACTTAAGTTCCCTTTGCCTCTCTCGGGTTAGAGTAGGCTAGAATAGGTTTACTTTCGAAACACGAGTGCTCACACACACTCTACATGTTCCCTTTGGGACATGTATGATTTTCAGCTTTTGTGCATATTTTTGTGCTTCGTTTTGGCGATCTCCTCTGCACCTTTCCTTTCCTATTGCACTCTCGCACCTCTTTTTTTTTGCTTCCTCGGGATGACAGGTTCAATTTTGGCAAAGGCAGCTCCAATGTTATTTCATAGCTTTGACTCTCATCAATCCAATTCATAATATCTTCATATGAGAGAAATAGTTCAGTTTAGAGTTTAGAAAGAGCTTTAAGTGACTTCAAGGATTTTCTTCAAATTGTAAATCAGATCTTCAAGTTTAGCACTTGAATCCATGCCCACTAGACTTCTAAGGCTACTGGTCTCTTCATCTAGTAGGCATATGGCCCCCAAAATTCACCAAAACTATTATCCAAATAACTCTCCTAGTTATTTAGATAACTTATATTTTCATTCGACTCTAATGTTTCACATTTCAGGTTGTGCGCACTCAAGATTATTCTTTTGATACCTTGGCATAGTTGCATTTCCTCTGCGTGCACTCACACCCCTTCCTTCTTATCCCTTTGCATTCTACTATCTCCTTCCATTTCCCCTTTGTGCCTTCCTACTACATGCCCACCTTATTTTTTATCCTATTGTGCACTCCTTGCACACACTTCTCGCCGACTTACACTCTAAATCAGCAAAGTCCCTCACATGCCTTCACACTTGTGTGCCTTGCACTTCCTCTTTTCCTTACGCTCCTTCATGCACCCCCTTTTCTTCCCGTCTCTCTCACGCCTTGTTTCCATTCTTACCTTCTACAAGTAAGCCTTTTTTCCTACCACAAATGTTTCACGTGTGCCTTCCCTTTGTTTCCTTTTCATGTGCCTACCTTTTTCTTCTACGTCTTGTGCCTTATTTTTTGCCAATCATTGTGCCATGTCATCTTCTATTAGACTTGAGTGTGTTACACACAACCTATTAGAGTGAGCCAATAGGGTGCCAAAATCGATAACTATCTAATGAATGACACGTGGTAGAAATGACAAATCAGATGAAGAGTTGGTCAATTTCTTCAGATCCAATCCACACATGCCATGTGTCTTGTGTTCCTAAATGGCTCGACATCTTCTCGATATACAAACTATATCTTTTGCTACGATCTCCAATTGGTGTGCACCTAGGCTTGTCTCTGTGAGTGTTGACACAAGTTCCATGTTGAAATATTCAAATTCAAATGTAGGTGGGATTTGGTAGGCCAAAAATAGTGAAATTTATCTCATCTCATCAATGCACACATCCAATCAACCACAACCACCATATTTCTTCGGATATTTCCTTTTTCCACATGCCAAACACACATGGGGAAGTGCATCCGATAGTCTTAGAGGAGGATTTATAGGAATATGAGTTTCCCTCTCTTTCTCCTTCTCTTTTCTCCTTCTTCTTCTATAAATAGTAGAGTTCTACTTTGTAAAAAGGATCCCTCTCTGTTATAATGACACCATGTAAAAATGGTGGTTGACTTCCCACGGGTCTCAGACCTTGGCATGGTCTCTGTAATGTATTCTCACCTCCTTCCGTGAATGTAAATGACTTTGCATCCCTTAAGAAATAAAATTGTGTTTTGTGGAACTCTTGTCTTCCCTTTCTCATTTTCATTGCATCTCATGTCTCTGTTTGCATTTTTGGCATATTGTGTGTACTCCTATGCTTGTAGTCCCCATGTTCATGTGTTGCACGTGCTTTGGAAGGCCTATCTAGCATGTTGATTTGTGGTGCGTTCCATCTGCCTCTTCTCTCATACCCACTCTATTTTCCTTTCCACTCGTGGAGAGATATTGACCCTTTCCTCTAGTACTATCACCTTCCTTATCTTAGGATTTCCCGCTCTACACATCATCTTCATCACCGGTCCTGTGGCATATTTAGTCTAGGATTTTCTTTCATCACTAGAGTAGCAATAGCGTTAGAGGTAGGTCAAGGAACAAGCCTTCTCCGAGATCCATCCCAATTACACAAGGTCCCACAACTTGGGGATGGTTCCATTGTTCACTCGAATTCCAGTCCATCTTAATCACATTGAGGGCATAATTTCGATGACCAACACTTTATGCATGCATGCCGGTGGGACCAGTTTTAATATCTACACATCTTCATCTCAGCAAGTTCGATGTGGTATTTCTGAGATTTATCCTTAGGAGGCATCTTTCAATTCATCTGGAGACTCCACTAATTCAATTTACCCATTATCTCATTTACAAACTAGTCTCTCATCCTTCTTTCATTCATTTTTCTTTCTTCCATCATTCTATCTTCCTCTTTTTGAATTTGTGCAATCATGACTTCTTTCCCTTCATGGAATTCTCATTTGAAGTAGTAGAGCTATTTTTCTCCATCCCCAATGTTCCAAAGTCCTCCTCCAAATCAGTTTTATGAGCCCTGTCATCCTGAATATGCATTTAACCCACTTTTTCTAAACAAAATGTTTATGAAGAACATGTTTATGTAGATGATGGCGAAAAATCCTTTACCAAAGTTGATTTTGAGAGGCAGGTATAAAATATGGAGATGGACATGATGCAGCTTAGAGTCAAATGATCCATAAAGGTAGCTAAAGTTGGCTATAAGGGCCCTTGTACATGTGTCACCATATACCAGGCTAGTTTATTACCCATTAGAAGCTGCACTTTATCACTGAGATGCTTCCCCAGATTACAGAGTGGGTAGAATAAATAGAGGCTCGAAATATAGCATGTGGCAACCCCACAATGGGGCAACCCTGCACTACCATCTTACAACCCTCTCACTCCGTCATGCCAACATACATAATCTCATCTTGTTGCGCATGTTCCTAGCTTCTTAAACACTACCCCATTAAAAATTCCCTCCTCCATCCTCTCACCTTATTTTCTCTTCCATCGCCCCTCCTGCATGCACTTCCACTCCTCTTACACACGTGCCTTCCATGCTTTTTACGTCCATCCTCCCATTTCCTCCCAAGTCCCCTCTGTCTACTTGTACCATAAGTGAATAGTCCCCTACCAACACACCTTTCCAAACTAACATCATCATTTGACTCATTCGACTCGACTAGGAAGAGGAAATAATATGGGCACATATTTTAGAAGAAATTCAATTAGTTCCAAAGGGGCATTTCTAAAGGAGACTATTTTACTTTTAGAGTTAGAACCATGCATTACCTAGCTTTGCTCGACTCATCTTGCAAGCACTCCCCTTCAAAAGGAGAGTTTGCAAGAAAATCCCATCTATGGGATTGAGCTTCAAAGTAATAGGAAAATCACAAGGGTCAAACTGTGCCTAATCAAATATCTGGTTAGTCTAGATCCTAAGACAGAGTTACCACTTGTAATGCTCATTTCAAAGCATGAGGTAGAGCTTCAACATGCCAAAGGTAAGTAATAAAGGCCTCCCTAATCCAAGCATAGAACAACTTCAGAAGTATGTATTTTTTTAATATACTTTGAGGATGCTGAAACACCATCTACAAGGTGGTTTTTCACTCTTGTTTTCAACCATGTTCAGCTCAAAATCAGTCACTTGGTCACAATTTGTGAGGAAGGGAAGTTATTTCTCCCTGCGTGTAGTAGGTTTTACTTGAGTTCCCTTTACCTATGGTAAGAATAGGCTAGAATAGGTTTTGTTTCAAAGAACACAAGTACTCACCCACACTCTGCATGTTCCCTTTGGGACATGTATGATTTTCAGTTTTGTACATAGTTTTGTGCTTCGTTTTAGCGTGCTCCCTCTGGTGCCTTTCCTTTCCTATTGCACCCACACGCCCCTTTTTGTTGCTTCCTGGGATGACAGTTCAATTTTGGCAAAGGTAGTTCTAATGGTTAGTGCATAGCTTTCACTCTCATCAATCCAATTCAGAATATCTTCATATGAGAGCAACAATTCGATTTCGAGTTCGACAGAGATTCAATTGACTTCAAGGATGTTCTTCAAATTATAGATCAGATCTTAAAGTTTAACACTTGACTCCGTGCCTAATGGAATTCTAAGGCTACTGGTCTCTTCATCTAATAGGAAGATGGCCCTTGAAATTCACCAAAACTATTATCCAAATAACTCTCCTAGTTACTTGAATAACTTATATTTTTATTTTGACTCTAATGTTTCAATTTCAAGTTGCACACACTCAATATTATTCTTTTGATACCTTGGCATAGTTGTAGTTCCTCTATGTGCCCTCACATGCCTTCCTTATTATCCCTCTACATTCTTCTATCTCCTTCCATTTCCCCTTCGCATCTTCCTACTTCATGCCCACCTTCTTTTTAATCCTGTCGCACACTCCTTGTGCGCACTTCGACTTACATTCTAAATTGGAAAATATCCTCACATGCCTTCATGCTTACACTCCTCGCACTTACTCTTTTCCTTGTGCTCCGTGTGCCCCCTTTTATTCCCTGTCTCTGTGTGCCCTGCTTCCATTCTTACCTTCTGTAAGTATGCCTTATTTAATGCCACATATGTTTTATGTGTGCCTTCCCTTTGTTTCCCTTTCATTTGCTTGTCTTTTTCTTCTGCGCCTTATGCCTTATTTTGCACTAGTCATTATGCCACATCATCTTCTTGTCGACTTGAGTGTGTTACACAAAACCTATCGAGTGTACCAACTTGGTGCTAAAATATGACAACTAGCCAATGAATGACACGTGGTAGAAACATCAAATTAGATGAACAGTTGGCCAATTTATTCAATCAATCCACACGTTCCACATGTCTTATGTGCCCAGATGGTTCTAACATATTCCGACAGCTATATCTTCATTATAGAGCTCGATCAGCACTCGCCTTGGCTTTTCTATGAGTTACTTGACACAAACTACACGTTGGACTATTCAAATTCAATTGTAGGCGAGATTTGGTAGGCAAAAATAGGGAACGTCTCTCGATCTCATCAATGCACGCATCCAATCAACCCTAACCTCCAAATTTCTTTGGATCTTACCTTTTCCTTCTTCCACATGCTAAACACACATAGGGAAGTACATTTGATAGTCTTACAGGTGGATTTGCAGGCATTTATCACTTATTGTTGGTGGTTATGGATTTGAATCTGAGTTTCCCTCTCTTTCTCCTTTTTATCTCTCCTTTTATAAATAGCAAAGTTCTACTTTGTAAAAAAGGATCCCTCTCTGTTGTAATGGCACCATGCCAAAATTGTTGCCGACTTCCCACGGGTCTCAGACCTTGGCATGTTCTTTGTAATGTATTCTCACCTCCTGCTCGTGAATGTAAATTATTTTGCATCCTTTAAGCAACAAAATCATGTTTTGTGGAACTCTTGTCTTCCCTTTCTCTTTTTCATTGCATCTTGCCTCTTTGTTTGTATTTTCTAACATGATGTGTTTACTCCCGTGCTTGCAATCCCGTGTTCATGTGTTACATGTGTTTGGAAGGCCGAGACCATGTGTTGATCTATGGCATGCATCATCTGCGCCTCTTATCTCATGCCCACTCTATTTCCCTCTCCAATCATAGAGAGAGATCAAACCTTTCCTCCCACGCTATCATCTTCCTTTGCTTAGGAATTCCCCTTTCTACACATCCTTATATCACTGGTCCCTTGGCATTTTTATTCTAGGATTTTCTTTCATCACTAGGAGAAGTAGTAGCATTAGAGGTAGGTAGAGGAATCGGCCTTCTCTCGGAGATCCATCCAAGCACACAAGGTCCCACAACTTAGGGATGGTTCCATTGTTGACTCGAATTCTAGATCCATCATGATCACATCAAGAGCACAATTTCGATGACCAACATTACCTACACAAATGACTTAAGCCTTCACCATCACCTACATCCTTTCTACCTCATATACCTACACTACTTCCAAAAGATCCTCATCATTACCTATGATATTCCCTACTCTTCAACCAAGACCTTCCACATTGCCTCTATCTACAACCTTCACCGCACCTCCATTATTGCCTTGGATAACCCATCCCTTTCTACATTATCTTCCTTCCCTTCTACATCATGCTCTTCTTCTTCAACTTTACCCAAGAAGGTGTAACCAAATTCTAAGAGCTCGGTACCTTCCAAAGAGGTAGTTAAACCTATACTACCTTCAATAACTAGTTCATCATCTACATCCCTACCCTAGAAGGTGCAATCCAAACCTAAAACCATGTTATCTACCAAACAAGTGGTCAAGCTTACTCAACCTTTGATTCCACCTCTAATGATGTGTCTCCCAAAAAGTTACCCACACTTCCATCCAAACACACACTTACTTCACATTAAGATCCATTGGCTGGGTCTTACGCCAAAATCTTGGCTAACCTTTTAGAAACCTTTGTCATCACAATACAACTTCTTAGACCTTACGATCCACTTAAACCTAAACCGTAAGGGTTTGATGATACCAAAATTTACACTTACCATCATGTGTCGGACATAATGTGAAAAATTGTAAGGCTCTTAGGACTATTCTTCTCCAAATATGTCCTCTCAAGAAAAAAATTTGATGATTATGATCTTTTAGATGAGGACCCTATTCCACCTTCCCCTATCACCACACATCCTTATACCTTACCTATTCAAAGGTGACCTTCATCTCCACCTCCACAACCCTTTATCCCCTCCAACATTTGAGATCAATATGGTCTCGCATAAGAGAGCTAGCCAAACCTCTCGCCAAAATTTTGATGTGTTACATTGTTTTCACAAAACTAGTATATGGCCTCACCATATTTTTGTATGTCATATTGCCATACCTATCACAACTCACTTTCTCCTTTACCACAAATCAATATGGTTCAAATTTCCACTTGATCCTAGAAGGACAAAGGAAAGGAGAAAATAACCAGCTCATCTGCTACTCTTTTACCCAATATTCCATCTGCACCTGCACCCAAAATCACCATCCATGGACCCACATACCCTATTTCTAACGGGGTTTCCCATCATACAATACTTAAACAATTACACCAATCTCCTCTCAAAATGTCTTTGTACAACCTCATCTAAACCTCTGAGTCTCATCGTCAAGCCCTCATTGAGGTCCTACAATCTATTGAGGTTTTACCTAATGACCCTATGCCTATTGCATCCATTATCACTCCTCACCATGTCGCCACTCTCACCACTTCATCCCTTGTCTCTGCTCCCCGCTTACTATTCATCAAATAGCCACACAATTTCACCGATGATAAGATTATACCTCTCTAATCAGATGATCCTGACCCTTCCCTATTTATTTCCATCTACGTTGATAATATACACATTTGACACGTTATGATCAATGAAGGTGTCAATATCAACATCATTTCCTCCCATGCATACAACCAAATGCGCATCCCTACCAATTACATGCATAATAACCCAGTTATGTTGCGTCCATTTAACAATGCTATGACTTCCACCATTGGCACCATCATTCTCCACATTCGTGTAGGCCCCTCGTGCCATTCCTAAATTATTCTATGTCTTAGAGGGGGAATTCTAGTACAACCTGCTACTTGGCTGACCCTAGATTCATGCCATGGGTTGTGTTCCTTCAACCTTACACCGTTGTTTAAAATTTGAACATGAAGGGAATAACTATACCATTCCAGCTGACCCTTCACCATTCAAGAATTTTAACATGTTGTATCGACTCAATGATGTCTTTATACCAATTAAATCATCTACCACTGCTACCACTTATTCTTCAGTCACTGCCTCATCCACCACTGCTTCCACTAAATCTTCCATAACTAAATCCTCTATTCCCATTATTGTCACATCTTTTACAACTGACCCATCATCCAACCCATTTACTTCTTAAACATCTTATACTTATTCTTCCCATCTCGACCAGTGATTCATCCATTCCCGCTACCCATATATCAACTATTGATCCCTTAGAAGGTGTTTTTCAATGCCTCACTCTGGGAGTACCACCTTTATAACATTGAAACATTCCTTACTCCTTAAGAGTATGGTAACCTTCACCAACATCCCCACTATGATCACCACATAGGTGAGGTTTTCCCCTATGGTCCTCCCCATATTCACACCAACTTAACATATGGGGGACTTGATGCTTCTACCTACTCACCTAAGCCACCTTCCCAAACTCGACCATTTTCCTTTGACCTCAAATCTCTCACCAAATGCCACTTCACCCACACCTTCCTCCATTGTTGTGCTTAGAAGGGCTTTGGATTTGGTTTCTATGAACAAGGTCATCATACTATCATTCCTTACACCACTCGTAAGCATAAAGACCATAGTGGTATTGGATTTGCTGAACCACCTTCTAAGAAGGCTCGATTCAAACTCATCGAGGATGATAAACATTCCCCACCCGATTCACCAACTTGACCACTTTCACCTACAGAGTTTATGGATCTAGAATCCATTCCTCCTAACTTTTTTTTCATGAACATCGTTTCCACCGGGACCTCGACTTATGATCTTGATGGTGAGTCTCCCTCTTCTCTTCCTTCATGTATCCTGACATGGTCGATAATGATACACCTTCTATTAATGTCGTTTAATGTTAAGATGATGAGTCTATTCTCACCTACCTTGGTGTAGAAGATTCTTATATTCACCGGTCATTTCCTTCTAAGACATAAACCATGTTGAATGAATTAACCATCAAAATAAATATTCACAATCAAGATGACCCTCGCATATTAAAAATAGGCCAATCTTTATATTTTTTTGAACAAGAAGCTTTCACTTCTTTCCTCCAAGATCATAGAAATGATTTTGCTTGGTCCTATGCTGATATGCCCGGTATTGACCCAAACATTATGGTCCACAATATCATAACCATTCCTGATGCCAAACCCGTGAAACAAAAGCTACAAAAATGCATCCTCACATTTCCCTTCTTGTTAAAGAAGAACTCTAGTGCCTTCTTTCGGTTTCCTTCATCCTACCCATTGATTATCCCTAATGGATCTCTAACATTGTTCCTATCACAAAAGTGATAGGGGACTCCACATTTGCACATATTTCCATAACCTTAACTTAGCTTGCCCCAAAGATGACTTTCCTCTACCTAGTATTGACCAACTAGTGTATCTCACCACCGGCCATGAGATATTATCAATCATGGATGGTTTCTCGAGTTATAACCAAATATTACTTACCCCGAATATCAACACAAAACCACCTTCATCACTCCTTGGGGACCTTTTGCTATTATGTCATGCCCTTTGGCCTTAAAAATGTTGGTGCTACATATCAACGGGATATGACTTATATCTTTCATGAAATTATGCATAGCATATTGGAAGATTACATTGACAATCTCCTTGCCAAATCTAAACATTAGGTTGAGCACCTTATTGTCCTTAAATTTATCTTTGACCATCTCATCAAATATTGCGTTCTCCTTCAACCTAAGAAGTGTGTCTTCATTATTTTCTCTAGAAAGCTCCTTGGTTTTATCATTTCTTTGTGTGGCATTGAATTTGATCCTACTAAAATCAAGGCTATTCTTGAGATGCCTCCACCTACTAACCTTCATCAACTTCGTAGTTTGCAAGGTAAGTTACAATCTATTTGTCACTTTATTTCTCAACTTTCCAACCATTTTCATCCATTTCATCATCTTCTCAAAAAGGATGTCTCCTTCAAATGGGATGATGAATGCCAAAAATCCTTTGACACCTTAAAAAATACCTCCTCCAACCACCTGTTCTCATTCCCCCTAAGGATGACCAACCATTTTACCTTTACATTTCTACTATTGATCATTCCCTAGGTGTCATGCTCACTCATCGTGATAAGAAACACAGGAGAAAGTGGTTTATTATATAAGTCGTATGCTTTTAGACTACGAAAATAGATATACTCATGCTGAAAAACTCTTCTTAGCCTTAGTTTTTGTTGCCACTAAAATTTTCCATTACCTACTCAACCACAAAACCTTTGTTGTCACCAATATTGACCCCTTACATTACATGTATGCTAAGCCCTACCAACATCAACATGTTTCACGTTGGCTCATGCTTCTTGCAGACCTAGATCTCAAATTAATCCATTAAAAAATTCAAAGGAAAAACCATTTTTGACCAACTCACAGACACACCTCTCTCCAGAAACCAATCTTCTAACTTTTATTTCCCTGATGAATACATTGCTACCCTCTCCTGACGATAACATTTACCAAATGACCTTATCCTTTAATGGTTCCAAATGTTAGCATGGGGGTGGTGCCAAGTTATCCTCATTCCTCTTGATAGTGAGCATATGTCGTTATCTTTCAAACTATATTTTGATTGTACTAACAATATCGTTGAATATGAAGCACTCATGTTAGGTCTTCAAACCACCATAGCCTTAGACGTTAAATCAATTAATATCTTTGGTGACTCTCAACTAGTTGTGAACCAATTTAATGGTATATACCAGTTGTCGTAACGAGATACTTCAAAAGTATAAGCATCATGTTGACATGATTTTGACTACCTTTGACCATTATGAACTTCAAACCACCCCACATTCCACTAATAAATTTGCAAACACCATGGCCTATCTTGCTTCTCAAATCCTTACTTCACCCTCTCGACTCAAAAATATTTTTCATAGTACAAAGGTTACAATCACCTTCTTATCTAATTTGAGACATCAACCTTGTAAGAAACATTGAAACTGACTCATGTGACCTTTGGTATAAGTAGTTTGTTGACTACATTTCCCTTTCAATTCTGCCTCCAGATCTTACTCGTAATAGACAACAAGCCTTTCTCAAAAGTTTCTCTTGCTATGTCATCATGGGTGGTCTTCTCTATAAACATGGATTTGATGGTATCCTCTTATGATGCCTTACAAGTTCTAAAATTCCATACACCATCAAGGAATTTCATGATGGAATTTTTGGGGGTCACTTTAGTGGCTTATCTCACGATAAGCGAATCCTTCATGTTGGTGCTCAAAATTGTCTCACCCCATTTTTACCCTTGGAAATTTATTGATTTCCAGCCTCTCGTCATTTTATCCTTCCCCATGTTGTGCTTGGTTGGTCTTTATTGCCATTTTTTAGTCTGCCCTGGGGTCAAAGATCATGTATGGGTCCATATTTGTCTCCTAGTTTATTTGTTCATCTGGAAAAGGTCTATATTTTGGGTTCCTCGGGCTTTTTCCTTTTAAAAATTCATGTTTTCCCGTTCCCTCTATTGCCACAGTCAAAATTTGTGTTCTTTATGTTTCTACCTTGAACTAATTGAAGAAGGATGAGTTGATGTGTCCCTAAGGATTGTGTTTGAGCCTTGCAACAATCTAAACTCTCTGTCATTGAAAAAAAATCATTTTCAGGCTAAAATGCTCGTGTTTCTATATTTTACGCTTTACTGTGTGTTTTCTCCCATTAAAACTTGTATCCTTGCATCTACAGGGAATGTGGCACCTTTTGGTTGGACACAGCTCAGCTAAATACTTCAAAAATTCTATAAAAGGCCTCAACTCAGAAATATGTCCACGTGGGTGAAAGACACTCATTTGAGAATCAACTTTTTGTTCGACTTTGAAGTAGCATCGGGAGGACACATGGAGGCTTCCACTACTTGGCCCAGACTTGGACAAAAAATTTATGTAGATGGAGTAGTTTGGCGGAACAGAACACGTGGAAGCTTGTGCTCATTAAGGGTCTCTGCTTTGGGCACCATATTAAAGAAGTGCTAGGATGACACGTGGAGGCCTCCGCTTGCTTTACATTTTACTTAGAATTTTTAATGACCAAAAGGAGAATGCCTCGGAGTATGACACATGGTGTCTTCAATTGAGCTTCAAGCATTCAGACAAATCTTGCTGGAATAGGACACGTGGCGAGCTCGTGCTCATTCAAGGTATCAAATTTTTAGGACCACCTCAAGGTGTGCCGTGGTGGCATGTGGCAGTTTGAAAATTCAAAGAGGCGGGAGGTGGACCATCGAGGGAAACTTGGAAATTTTTCCTCTTGTATTCAAATGACTCAAAGTATCAAACTAACTGCGAGCCCGAGGGTAAAAAGTCAAAATTCATCTAAGAAGTCAATAGCGGAGGTGCGGGCTGGTGGAGGAAATGTTAAAAAAATTCTTTTATGAAATATGATTAAAATATGAAATGAGAGCACTACCCCTCAGCCAATCATATGAGGACATGTGTCCTGTGGGAGGCGGAGCCACGGAGGAAAAATGAAATTTTTTCCTTTTTCCAAAAAGATGTAAAATGTGTAAAATTGAGTGGGACTCCATATCCAGTAATATTGTACTAGGTGTCACACCCAAATCGCAAAGGCAGAGTGGCAGAGGAAATCAAGAAATTTTGCAAATTTTCAAAAAAATTGTAAAAAGGTCAAAAGTGTCCCCGAGGCCCGTTTTTCCCGGATCTGCCACATGGAGGGCTCAAATTTGAAGTTGAGGAACATATCGAACAAAGAGCTATGCATTGCACCAATTTGGCCACCATTTAAGCTCCAGGAAGTTTGGAGATGCATTTTTTGCATCAATCTTCATCGAAAATTTTTCCAATTCATGTCGTTTTGGCCTGCAGAGTCCGAATTGATCGAATTGGGGGCTCAATTTGTGAATCCAAAGCACATTTCAAATGAATTTTTACTCTAACTCATCAAAAACATGAATTACCAGATCCAAAGTTACAAAGTAAAAAAATTGGAAAGGAAAAGATGAAATAATGAAATGAAAGGGGTCTACATGTGTGGGGAATGAAAAACATGCTTCCACTTTGCGAGAATGATGAAAGTTTTGTAATGATTCACCTTTAGAAAGAAAAACTAGAAAGTTTTTGTGATTTTGTTAAATGTTATATTCCAAAAATATTTCAAAGCAAAGGTTCTCTGAATATTCCACTTTTGGAGGGAAGATTTGAGGGGTAAAGTGAGTGAGTGAGTAAAAGTTATATATTGCATGAATTTTTCATACAAATGGTCGAGAGAAACATAGAATTTTCATGGAAAATATGGGAAGAATCCCATTCTCTCGAGAAACCACCGAGAACCATTTTCACTCCATTTTGCATCAAATTTGTAACATATTAGGTTGGTTGTAGATGTATAGCCACTAACAAGCTCTAAGATTGTTCTTATAACATTCCCTTGCTGATAAATTTGGTCATTCTGGATTATTTTGTGTTGTCTCTTTGTAAAATTTACATTTATTTATGTTTTAGAATGTTTTCAATTTGTGTTTCTTGCTCATGTTGGAATATGGAGTTTGGAATTTCCTTTTGATCATGTAGATCTAATTCTTGTAACAGCTTAGTGGCATTTGCAATTCCAAAATCAGAAGAGCTTTCATTCGATGAAGGGATAAACAAATTTAAATTCACTCTACTTTCCTTAATATAGATTTGATTGTAAACCTTTGGGGTACCTTAGGTCTCGATAGAATAGAAATTTCTAAATGATTTGCTTATTCATTTAACTCAAGCTTTTGTGATAAATCATCGATATTGTGTGGAAGAGTGTAGATATGGGCTTCCATTTGATGCACATATCCTAGTTGAAGGAACACCTTAACCTCTTTGAAGCATTTTTGTTGTCTGAGTCTTTCAAGTTTTGCAAGGGTCCTCAAAGAAGTTGGAAAATTAAGGTTAGTCTTGTCTCGAATATCTCCCACCCCAAAATTCATTTCAAATTAACTCATCCTACCTATAATACCCTGCATTGTATTATGTGTCAACAAAAAATACAATCCATTTAAAAAATGTACAAAGCAAATCAGATTATACCATGTCTTTAAGCAGCCTTATCCTTGTCTTAAAAGCATATCCATCATTTAGTAGTGACAACTCTGTTGAGTTTGAATAATGGGAAATTGATCATGTTTTCTCAAGGCCATCTCCATACAATCTACACAGTACAAGGATATTTTCACCTCCTTCACAAAACAGAGGCTACAATATAGGTTCTCTTACCTTGGTTGATAGGTACAACCTAAAATAGTGAGGATTAGATCAAATCCTTCCAAGGTGCTACCCACTTCTTCAAAGCCTGAGTGCTAACAAGTCAGATAAATTGCTTCCTCGACTACAAAATGACATATAAACCATTTATATGCCTCTGAGTGTCTTGTAAAATCCATGATGCAGCTCAAGTTGTGAAGGAGATTAAATCTGGGTACCAACAACCTTCTGGCACCGTTACCGGGGATGAAGAATGCAATATCCAGACTAATTTGTTAATATGCTTCTAGTTCATATTCTTTTGAGCCCGTCAACACCCTTCTAAAGCACCGTTATCGAGGATGACGAATGCAATATCCAGCCTAATTTGTTAATCTTCTTCTAATTCCTTTTCTTTTGAGCCCGTCAACATGCTTCAGCACCGTTGTCGGGAATATTGCAGATTTCAAAGCCCTAATCTTCATAGTGCATTTGCACAGACTAGGTGATAGTTCTTAGTGGCGACTCTGGTCATTATATTTTTGATAAATACCAGATACTTATCATACATTAAGTGAAGTGTGTCATATAAATCTGCAAACGTGGAAGGAAGAAGATCTCTCTTTAGGAGGGACCCAAGTAGAAAATTATTTCAAGAATTAGGAAAGACAGTTTTAAAGGAAAGAAAAGTTTGGAATGTTGTTGAAGGACAGACATCAAGCAAAGGTATATCCATTGGTGAGAGAGATCAGACTTTAAAAGAGGATTATCACTCTTCTTACAGTGATTCCGATTCAAGCAATCTTCTCATAAACTTGTTTACTTCAACTAGTGAAGGTCCTTCTACCGCACTCTGGTGAGTTCATTCTTCAATCTACACCTGTGTGTTTCAATTCTAGTAAAACTTTCCATGAAAATCAGCACCTAGAGAATACCAATCTTTTGAACCACATTTTGATTCCCAAAGACCTCATACTCCTCATCATCTTCTCATCACCCCCAAGATCACCTCCACCAGACAACATTGCAAGCCTCCACCTAGGCCTCCATTTGTGGTCAATACATTTGGCCCAATAAATTTTAGGGGAATGGCTAGTTATCCCAATGTTGTGCCTCAGGGATGTTAAAGTAGATTTCCAAAGTTCCAAGGAACAATGCCATAACATGTGATCAGCATTTTAAACTCTTTATTAATATGATGGAGGACTTTGAAATTGGATTTAAGGATGTGTACATTAAATTGTTTATCCACACTTTAGAGGAGGATGCTAGGGATTGGTACAATGCCTTGCCAAATAATTTTATTGATTCATGGACTGAAATTCAGAATGCATTTTGATTGCAATATGGTGACAAAATTGATCCCATTCCTCTTATCGAGTTTGAGAATATCAAGAAAAACCCAAATGAATCGGTCCATGACTTCAACACAAGGTTCAATAAAACTTTGAGGAGATTTCTAGTAAATTTAAGACCATGTGATGAATCTTGTTTGATAACATATTCTGATGCATTTGATAAGAATGTTGCATATTACTTGAGGGACAAAAATCCTGGCAATTCAAGGCAGACCTTCACCATGGAACTTCAAATTGAGAACAATATCAAGGCTATTAGGAAACCTCCTAAGAGAGATGGAGTTAAATTGGTAAACCTTGACAAGCCTCAAGCAAACAAGAGTGTAGACTTGGAGGAAGTGGTGAAAACTTTGGTAGGGGCTATCAAAGAGATTTCCTACAAGTTGGAAAGAGCTGAGAAGGGAATTGGACAAACTTCACAAGATCATCCTAGGCAGCAAACACATGATAGATTTGGAAATCAACATAGGAATGAGTAGATATTTGATGAAAAAGGTAAAGGACCTATGGGATTTGGAAATAGACAATCTCAGGCCAAGGAAAGTAAGGTAGTGTCTGATCTGTTAAATGCTAGAGTGGCTGTTGTTGATGATGCAAATCAAATTGACTGGTGTGAAAAATGTTTACCCCATCCTCCATGTGGAACAAATCATAAAATTGAAGAGGTATATGATGATTGTAATACGGATGATGATGCTTATATGATGTACTACCCTACAAACTCATGTCAAGGAGAAACATCCACTAAAGTGATAAGTGCAAGGACTACTACTAGCTTTTGGGATTGCATCCAACGGGTACATCTTCTTCCTCCTTCTCATGTTTTAGAAATTGATAATGTACAAGCCTTTGAGCTTCCCAATAATGATTTTGAGTACTTGAGGGCATTGATGATCAAGAAGTATGATGGAGGTATACCCTCGAAGAAGATAGGCAGCTACTTATGAATGTTTTGGTTTCCCAAGAGAAGGAGTATAACACATCAAGTAAGGATGTCAAGGGAGCTAGGCTTCAGGCCAAGAATAAAACCCCATTGCTTTCTTATATCCCAAAAGAAGTTCCTAAGAAACATCTCTGCTAAGATCCCCGTTGTCCCAAGTAAAATTTATGCTTCACCCCATGCTCAAAATGTTAAAAACCTTGTGCCATCTGATGAAATTTCCAGCCCTCCTACTTTTGTTTTTCCTAAACACATTCCCTATGACATTGCTCAAGTTTTGAGCCAAATCAAGGCTAGTGTCCCAATTGTTGAGCTGCTTAGAATTCCTGAGCACAAGAAGAGAGCACTTGAGTATTTGGGATTCAAAGAGGAGAAGGCTTTTGTGAAGAGAAATGTGAATGTTGTTAAAGCTCCACTTGCTATTGCAGAGGTAGGAAAGACATTAGCATTGGAAGAATTTGGTGAACCACTGAAGGTATATTTGGGAACATCCTTAGTTGAATCTCATCTCGAGTGTTGACCCTTTCTTCACAACTTTGATCATCAAGGATAGGTTGTTACATAATTTTATGTTTGATTTTGGTGCATTATGTAATGTCATACCTTTATAAGTTATGAATGAGTTAGATATCAAAGTAACATTAGCATATGGCAAGTGTACTGCCATAGATTCCATGGAAGTGCCAGTTGTTGGGTGTGTCAAAGGTTTGGTGGTGTAACTTGCATCCTATCCGGTAAAAATTTTAAACTTGATGTTTTAATTGTTGATTACCCTGCCAAATGGGGTATGTTATTGTCAAGAAAGTGGGCTGCAAGTGTTGGAGGGAGTGTCCAAATGGATATGTCTTTTTCACCATTCCCATTGAAGGTAGCCTTGTAAAATTATATGGAGAGAAGAAGATGTTGCATCTAATTGAGGATCCAAACAATGCTTCTTATGAAGTATTATTTGTTGATGTTGATGTTGATAATTTTATTGGGTTTTCTGATGGTAAGGAGCACAAGATGAATCGTCTAAATGTCTTGAAGAGGTAGGCTCACCATGGACCTTTCTATATTATGGATCTTGCTCCAAATTTTTAAATGGTGCCAATGTTTTTTAATCTCTCCAAGTAATGAGGAATTTGTTTTCTCCTTCAAACTTAACTTTGAATGCACTAATAACATAGCTAAGTATGAGGCATTACTTGTTAGGGGCCGAGGATTGCTTGGAAGTATGGCATAAAAGATGTTGTTGTAAAGGAGATTCTGATTTGGTTTTCAAATAAGTTAGAAAACTATACGCAACAAAAAATCAGCGGATGAAACAATACAAACACGTATTTTGGGATCTGATTGAGATGTTTGATTTCTTCAACATTATTCATCATGACAGAAGTTTAAATATGATTGCTGATAAGTTGGCAGTGTTGGGGTCTAGATTTGAAAATTGTACCATTTATCCATATTATGAATATGATTTTTAGATACTCACTAGGCTCAGTAGTCCCGGATAACATCAAGCATTGGAAAGTGTTTGATGATGATGCTCAAGTTTAGAGGTTTTTACGAACCAAGGTGATTTTTGGATCAGCATATTGATTTGGAACCATTGGTGTGTAATGTTGATGGAAAGGAAACCTTATTTGACAAGGATATCATTCAATTGAAGACTAACACCATCCTTAGAGGGCTGGTTGCTCTTGAGTCAAATTTTAACAATGTTGATTGTGTAATCAATAGAAACATGTTTGCATCTAGAGATGTTGAAGAGCATGACTTGGGAACAAAGGAAAAACTAAGGAAGATTTGGTTAGGGAGTGGTTTAAACAAGGAAGAAAAATAGTCCTACCTCTAATTTTTGAAACAATATCAAGACTATTTAGCTTGGTCTTATTCCAAGCTGAAAGCATATAGAGAAGAATTATTCCAACATGAGATCCCTCTTGAGAAATATGCCAAACCATTTAGACAGAAGAAAAGGCCAATTAACCCACTCCTTTCTGTCAAAATGCAAGAGGAATTGAAAAATTTGAAGGATGGAGGAATCATTCAACCCACAAGGTATTCTTCTTAGGTTGCAAACTTGGTGTTGGTTAGAAAGAAAAATGGAGATATCAGACTTTGTGTGGATTTTATAAATCTAAATAGAGCATCAATAAAAGAAAAATATCCTCTACCAAGATTGGAAAACATGTTGCAAATAGTGACTGGTTCTAAAATTCTTTCTACTTTGGATGGTTTCTCCGGTTATAACCAAGTTGTTGTCAAAGAATTAGAGACTTAAAATTGCCTTTACTACTCCCCTGGGAACATATGTTTTTGTCAGGATGCCCATTGGTTTAATGAATGTTGGAGATACTTTTCAAAGGGCCATGGATGTTTTTTTAATAGTTATATCAATGATTTTATTGTTGTTTATCAAGATGATATTACTATTTTTCTAAAGAAGAGAAGTGACCACTTACGGTATTTGGAAAGAATGTTGATCAAATGTAGAGAATATAGCATTTCACTCAATCCAAAGAAGTGACATTTTGGAGTGTAAAGAGAAAAACTACTTGGCCACATTGTGCCTAAAGAGGGAGTTATGATTTATCCACAAAGAATAGAAGCTATCAAAGCAAGATCCTAGTTCCAAAACTAAGAAAGGAATCCAATCCTTCTTTGGTCAAATCAATTTCATTAGCAAGTTTGTGTCTAATTTTGCTGAAATCTCCCCATTACTTTCATGTTGAAGAAGGACAAGAATATCAGGTTGGAAGAGGTTGCCCTTAAATCTTTTGATGGAATCAAGGAAGCATTGAAGCATGCTCATGTTCTAGCAGCCCCAAATTACAAGAAACCTTTCCAAATATTCTCATTTTCTTCTCCTGAGCACACCATTGCATCTATTTTGTTGCAAAAGGATGATGATGGAGCTGAAAGACCTATAGCCTTCTTTAGCAAGGCATTGCAAGTAGCTAAGTTGAGATACACAATCATGGAGAAGCGGGCCTTTGCATTGGTGAAAGCAACTAAGGTTTTCGGACCTTATATTTTGAGTTCCAAAGTTATTGCTTATGTTCCTCACACAATGGTAAAATATGTCTTATCGAGAGATGGATATTTCAAGAAAAATATGTAGGTGGGTTAACAAGTTGCGGGAGTATCATATGGACATTCGGACCACAAATCTAGTAAGAGTTTCAGGTCTTGCCAAGCTCATGGCTAAAAGCAATTTGCAGAGAATGCGAGAACTAAATGAAGTAGAAGAAGAGAGGGCAAAGGTTCTTGAAAAAATTTTGAACTCGAGTGGTACAAGGATTGAATATATTATCTTAGACACCTATGTTGCCCTAGACATTTGAATAAAAATAAAAAAAAGAGCTCTCAAGTGGCTTCTCAAAAATATATCAAGTACAAACTTTGGGTTGGCTTGGAAGAACTCTAAGGGAATCCTCTTAAGATGTGTGATCAAGATGAAGATCCCAAAATAATTTTTGATTTCCATGGGGGAGTTTGTGGAGGACATTTTTCTGGGAGGGTTACTGCACACAAGATTTTGAGGGCTGGTTATTGGTGGCCAACTCTTTTTAAATATGCAACTCAGTTGGTTAGAAGATGTGAGAGTTGTCAGTGTTTCTCTAGAAGAATGAAAGCTTCAGGCTCCCTTCCTTTGCAGCTTGTATCAATTGAAGCTCCTTTCAAACAATGGGGGCTGGACTTCATTGGTGAAATCTTTGATTCATCAAGTTTTGGACACAAATGGATTTTGGTAGCTACTTGATTTCTTCACAAAATGGGTGGAAGCAATCCCCACTAGGAAGGCATGCACCAAGTTGTAATGGACTTCATATTGAATCATATCATCTACAAATTTGGAGTGCCAGTCAAGATTGTTGTTGATAATGCCATGAGTTTCAGAGCTGGACCTTTAGTGGTAATGTGTAAAGAATATGGAATAAAGTTGACATATGCTTCTAACTATAATCCACAATGAAATTGATAGGTCGAGTCCAACAATAAAAATTGTTAAAGATTATTAAAAGGAATTTGGAATTAAACAAGTTGAAGTGGGGTGAACAACTAAAGTTTGTTGTTTGGGCTAATAGGATCACCGCCAAAAGAGATACTAGTAAAATCCCGTTTGAATTGGCATATGGAACACAAGCTCTATTGCCCTTGCATCTACAAATTGTCTTCATTTCAGTTTGTTCAACAACTTGAAGATCAAGAAATCATTTCATATGAAGAAAGGATTAATCAAATTGTTGAAATTGATGAAGCAAGAAGAGCATCCCATCGAAGCATGTCAAATTCGGAGAGAGAGTGAAGAAGTTTTTGATAATAAGGTAACCCCAAGAGCTTTCAAGTATTGGAGATCTTGTGTTGTTGTGGGATAGTAGGCATGAAGATAAGGGCAATCATGGTAAATTTGATACTTTTTGTATGGGCCCATGTTTAATTGACATAAGAATTGGTGAGAATACTTTTTCCTCAAGGACCTAGACAAGGAATTTCTTGAGATTCTGTTAATGGCGACATTTGAAGCATTTTTTGGATTGATCCCCAAAACTAAAGTTTGCATATCACTTGTACAGTGTACAGTTTTTTGTTTCTGCTCTAATTTTTTGTTGTTTTGGTTGGTTTTTGGTTTTCCTTTGTGTGTGGCAGCCCTTTTTGTTGGTTTATTAGTGGTCTTTTTGTTTTTTGGCTTTTCACTTTGTTTGCCCAATGGATATTTTGGCACTTGGTCTACTTTTGTTCTTGTGGCACTCTCAAGGAATGCCCATCCCCAAGTCGGAGCTGTGTTGGTGCTTAAAATTGTCTCGCCCCATTTGTGCCCTTGGAAATTTATTGATTTATGGCCTCTGTCATTTTATCCTTCCCCATGTTGTGCTTGCTGGTCTTTGTTGTCTTTTTTAGTCTACCCCTGGGTCAAAGATCATGTATGGGTCCATATTTGTCTCCTAGTTTATTTGTTCCTCTGGAAAATGTCTATATTTTGGGTTCCCTAGGTTGTTTCCTTTCAAAAATTCACATTTCCCGTTCCTCTATTGCAATAGTCATAATTTGTGTTCTTGACATTTCTTCCTTGAAATACTTGAAGAAGGATGAGTTGATGTGTCCCTAAGGATCATGTTTGAGCCTTGTAACAATCTAAACTCTCTGTCATTGAAGAAAAATTCATTTTCAGGCTCAAATGCTCGTGTTTCTATATTTTACGGTTTGACGGGTGTTTTCTCCCAGTCAAACTTGCATCCTTGCATCTATAGGGGACGTGGCACCTTTTGGTTGGATGTGGCTCAGCTAAATACTTCAAAAATTCTATAAAAGGCCTCAACTCATAAATATGTCCACGTGGGTGAATGACACTCATTTGAGAATCAACTTTTTGGTCTAACTTTGAAGTAGCGTCGAGAGGACACATGGAGGCTTCCACTGCTTGGCCCGAACTTGGACAAAAAATTTATGCTGCTAGAGTAGTTTGGTGGAACAAAACACTTGGTGAGCTCGCACTCATTCAGGGTCTCCGCTTTGGGAACGATATTAAAGAAGTGCCAGGATGACGCATGGAGGCCTCCACTTACTTTGCATTTTACTTAGAATTTTCATTGATCGAAAGGAGACTACCTCGAAGTATGGCACATGGTGTCTTCTATTGAGCTTCAAGCATTTAGACAAATCTCACCAGAAGACACGTGGTGAGCTTGCGCTCGTTCAAGGTATAAAATTTTTGGGACCGCCTCAAGGTGCGTCGTGGTGACATGTGGCAATTTGAAAATTCAAAGAGGTGGGGAGGTAGACCATTGGGGGCAAACTTGGAAATTTTTCCTCTTGTATTCAAATGACTCAAAGTATCAAACTAACCCGCGAGCCCAAGGGTAAAAAGTCAAAATTCATCTGAGAAGTCAATAGCGGAGGTGCGGGTTGGCGGAGGAAATGTTAAAAATTTCTTTTGTGAAATATGATTAAAATATGAAATGAGAGCACTACCCTCAGCCAATCATATGAGGACACGTGTCTTGCGGAGGGTGGAGCCGCGGAGGAAAAATGAAATTTTTTCCTTTTTTCTAGAAAGATGCAAAATGTGTAAAATTGAGCCGTGACTTTGTATCCAGTCATATTGTGCCACATGTCAGGCCCAAATCGCAAAGGCAGAGCGGTGGAGGAAATCAATAAATTTTGTAAATTTTCAAAAAGTTGTAAAAAGGTTAAAAGTGTCCCCGAGGCCTTTTTTTCCCGAATCCGCCACATGGAGGGTTCAAATTTGAAGTTGAGGAACATATCAACAATAGCTATGCATTTCACCAAGTTGGCCACCATTTGAGCTCCAGGAAGTTTGGAGATGCATTTTTACATCAATCTTCATAAAAAATTTGCCAATTCTTGTCGTTTTGGCTGCATGGTCTGAATTGATAGAATTGGGGGTCAATTTGTGAATCGAAAGAACATTTAAATGAATTATTAATCTAACTCATGAAAAACATGAATTACCAAATCTAAAGTTGCAGAGTAAAAATTTGGAATGGAAAAGATGAAATAATGAAATGAAAGGGGTCTACATGCGTGAGGAATGAAAAATGTGCTTCCACTTTGCATAATGATGAAATTTTTGTAATGATTCACCTTTTGAAAGAAAAACTAGCAAATTTCTACGAGTTTGTTAAATGTCATTTTCCAAAAAATATTGCAAATCAAAGGTGCTCCGAATATTCCACTTTTGGAGGGAAGATTTGAGGGGCAAAGTGAGTGAGTGAGTAAAAGTTATATATTACATGAATTTTTCATGAAAATGGTCGAGAAACTTAGAATTTTCACATAAAATCTGGGAAGAATTCCATTCTTTGAGAAACCACCTAAGAACCATTTTAACTCCTTTTTGCATCAAATTTGTATCACGTTTTCATTTACATATGTTTCAGAATGTTTTCAATTTGTGTTTCTTGCTCCTGTTGCAATATGGTGTTTGGAATTTCCTTTTGATCATGTAGATCTAATTCTGGTAATAACTTAGTGGCATTTGCAATTCCAAAATCAGAAGAGCTTTCATTTGATGAAGGGATAAACAAATTTAAATTCACTCTACTTTCCTTAATATAGATTTGATTGTAAACCTTTGGGGGTACCTTAGGTCTGATAGAATAGAAATTTCTAAATGCTTTGCTGATTCATTTAACTCAAGCTTTTGTGATAAATCATCAGATATTGTGTGGAAGAGTGTAGATTTGGGCTTCCATTTGATGCACATATCCTAGTTGAAGGAACACCTTAACCTCTTTGAAGCATTTTTGTTGTCTGAGTCTTTCAAGTTTTGCAAAGGTCCTCAAAGAAGTTGGAAAATTAAGGTTAGTCTTGTCTGAATATCTCCCACCCCAAAATTCATTTCAAATTAACTCATCCTACCTATAATACCCCTACATTGTATTATGTGTCAACAAAAAATACAATCCATTTAAAAAATGTACAAAGCAAATCAGGATTATACCATGTCTTTAGCAGCCTTATCCTTGTCTTAAAAGCATATCCATCATTTAGTAGTGACAACTCTGTTGAGTTTGAATAATGGGAAATTGATCATGTTTTCTCAAGGCCATCTCCATACAATCTGCACAGTACAAGGATATTTTCACCTCCTTCACAAAACAAAGGCTACAATATAGGTTCTCTTACCTTGGTTGATAGGAAAAACCTAAAATAGTGAGGATTAGATCAAATCCTTCCAAGGTGCTACCCACTTCTTCAAAGCCTGAGTGCTAACAAGTCAGATAAATTGCTTCCTCGACTACAAAATGACATATAAACCATTTATCTGCCTCTGAGTGTCTTGTAAAATCCATGATATAGCTCAAGTTGTGAAGGAGATTAAATCTGGGTACCAATAACCTTCTAAGCACCGTTATCGGGATGAAGAATGCAATATCCAGACCAATTTGTTAATATGCTTCTAGTTCATATTCTTTTGAGCCCGTCAACACCCTTCTAGCACTTTTATCGGGGGATGATGAATGCAATATCCAGCCTAATTTGTTAATGCCTTCAGCTCATTTTATTTTGATCCCGTCAACTCGCTTTTGGCATCGCTTTCCAGAATATTTCAAAGTATTTCAAATCCCCGATCTTCATAGTGCATTTGTATAGACTATGGTGATAGTCCTTAGTGGCGACTCCTGGCTATTATATTTTGATAAATACCAATACCTTATCATACATTAAGTGAAGTGTGTCATATAAATCTGCAAACCTAGAAAGAAGATCTCTCTTCGGAGGGACCCAAGTAGAAAATTATTTCAAGAATTGGGAGAGATAGTTTTAAAGGAAAAAAAAAGTTTGGAAGGTTGTTGAAGGATAGACATAAAGCAAAGGTATATCCATTGGTGAGAGAGATCAGAATTTAATATAGGATTATCACTCTTCTTCCAAAGTGATTCCGATTCAAGAAATATCTTCTCATAAAATTATTTACTTCAACTAAAGAAGGTCCTTCTACTATACCCAATGAGTTCCTTCTTCAATTTGCACCTGTGTGTTTCAATTCTAGTAAAACTTTCCAAGAAAATCAGCACTTAGAGAATACCAATCTTGTGAACCAAATTCTTGAGTCCCAAATACCTCACACTCCTCATCATCTTGTGTTACCCCCAAGATCTCCTCCACCAGACAATATGGCTCAACGTCCACCTAGGACTCCATTTGTGGTCAATACATTTGGCCCAATAAATTTTAGGGGAATGGCTGGTTATCCTAATGTTGTGCCTCATGATGTTAGAAGTAGATTTCCAAATTTCTAAGGGAACAATGCCATAAATGGTGATAAGCATTTGAAACTCTTTATTAATATGATGGAGGATTTTGAAATTGGATTTGAGGATGTGTACATTAAATTGTTTTCCCACACTTTAGAGGAGGATGCTAGGATTGGTACAATGCCTCGCCAAAATAATTTTATTGATTCATGGACTGAAATTTAGAATTCATTTCGATTACAATATGGTGACAAAACTGATCCCAGATTCCTCTTATCAGAGTTTGAGAATATCAAGAAAAACCCAAATGAATCGGTCCATGACTTCAACACAAGGTTCAATAAAACTTTGAGGAGATTTCCGGTAAATTTAAGACCATGTGATGAATCTTGTTTGATAAAATATTCTGATGCATTTGATAAGAAGGTTGCATATTACTTGAGGGACAAAAATCTTGGCAATTCAAGGCAGACCTTCACCATGGCACTTCAAATTGAGAACAATATCAAGGCTATTGAGAAACCTCCTAAGAGAGATGGATTTAAATTGGTAAACCTTGACAAGCCTCAAGCAAACAAGAGTGTAGACTTGGAGGAAGTGGTGAAAACTTTGGCAGGGGCTATCAAAGAGATTTCCTACAAGTTGGAAAGAGATGAGAAGGGAATTGGACAAACTTCACAAGATCATCCTAGGCAGAAGCACATGATAGATATGGAAATCACCATAGGAATGAGTAGATATTTGATGACAAAGGTAAAGGACCTATGGGATTTGAAATAGACAATCTCGAGGCTAAGGAAAGTAAGGTAGTGTCTAATCCATTAAATGCTAGAGTGGTTGTTGTTGATGATGTAAATCAAATTGACCGGTGTAACAGATGTTTACCCCATCCTCCATGTGGAACAAATCAGAAAATTGAAGAGGAAGATGATGATTGTAATATGGATGATGATGCTTGCATGATGGATTTGCCCTACAAACTTATGTCAAGGAGAAACATCCACTGAAGTGATAAGTGCAAGGACTACTGCTAGATTTTGGGATTGCATCCAATGGGTACATCTTTTTCCTCCTTCTCATGTTTTATAAATTGATAATGTACAAGCCTTTGAGCTTCCCAATAATGATTTTGAGTACTTGAGGGCATTGATGATCAAGAATTATGATGGAGGTATACCATTGGAAGAAGATAGTAGCTGCTTATGAACATTTTTGTTGCCCAAGAGAAGGAGTATAACACATGAAGTAAGGTAGTAAAGGGAGTTAGGCTTTAGGCCAAGAATAAAACACCATTGCTTTCTTATATTCCAAAAGAAGTTCCTAAGAAAGAAACATCTCGCTAAGATCCCTTGTCCCAAGTAAAATTTATTCTTCACCCCATGCTCAAAATGTTAAAAACCTTGTGCCATCGATGAAATTTCCAGCCCTCCTTCTACTATTGTTTTGCCTAAATACATTCCCTATGACATTACTCAAGTTTTGAGCCAAATCAAGGCCAATGTTCCAATTGTTGAGCTGCTTAGAATTCCTGAGCACAAGAAGAGAGCACTTGAGTATTTTGGATTGAAAGAGGAGAAGGCTTCCGTGAAGATAAATGTGAATGTTGTTGAAGCTCCACTTGTTATTGCAGAGGTAGGAAAGACATTAGCATTGGGAGAATTTGGTGAACCACGGAAGATATATTTGGGAACATCCTTAGTTGAATCTCATCTGAGTGTTGACCCTTTCTTCACAACTTTGATCATTAAGGACAGGTTGCTACATAATTTTATTTTTGATTCTAGTGCATCATGTAATGTCATGCCTTTGGAAGTTATGAATGAGTTAGATATCAAAGTAATAGCAGGATATGGCAAGTGTACTTGCCATAGATTCCATGGAAGTGCCAATTTTTGGGTGTTTCAAAGGTTTGGTGGTGCAAATTACATCCTATCTAGGTAAAAATTTTAAACTTGATGTTGTAATTATTTGATTACCCCGCCAAATGGGGTATGTTATTATCAAGAAAGTGGGCTGCAAGTGTTGGGGGAGTGTCCAAATGGATATGTCTTTTGCCACCATTCTCATTGAAGGTAGCCTTCTAAAATTATATGGAGAGAAGAAGATGTTGCATCTAATTGAGGATCCAAACAATGTGTCTTATGAAGTATTATTTTTGATGTTGATGTTGATAATTTTATTGGGTTTGCTAATGGTAAGGAGCACAAGATGAATCAGTCCCGGATAACATCAAGCATTGGCAAGTGTTTGATGATGATGCTCAAGTTTAGAGGTTTTTATAGAACCAAGTTGAGTTTTTGGATCAGCATATTGATTTGGAACCATTGGTGTGTAATTTTGATGGAAAGGAAACCTTGTTTGGCATGGATATCATTCAATTGAAGACTAACACCATCCCTAAAGGGTTGGTTACTCTTGAATCAAATTTTAATAATGTTGATTGTGTAATCAATAGAAACATGTTTTCATCTAGAGATGTTGAAGAGCATGAATTAGGAATAAAGGAAAAATGAATGAAGATTTTGTTAGGGAGTGGTTTAAATAAGGAAGAAAAACATTCCTACCTCTAATTGTTGAAACAATATCAAGATTGTTTAGCTTGGTCTTATTCCGAGCTGAAATCATATAGAGAAGAATTATTCCAACATGAGATCCCTCTTGAGAAAGATTTCAAACCATTCAGATGGAAGAAAAGGCCAATTAACCCACTCCTTTCTGTCAAAATGCAAGAGGAATTGAAAAAGTTGAAGGATGGAGGAATCATTCAACCCACAAGGTATTCTTCTTGGGTTGCAAACTTGATGTTGGTTAGAAAGAAAAATGGAGATATCAAACTTTATGTGGATTTCAAAAATCTAAATAGAGCATAAATAAAATACAGTATCCTCTACCAAACATGGAAAACATGTTGCAATTACTTGACTAGTTCTGAAATGCTTTCTACTTTGGATGGTTTCTCTGATTATAACCAGTTGTTGTCAAAGAATCGGAGAGGATTAAAACTTCCTTTACTACTCCCCGGGAACATATGTTTTTGTGAGAATGCCCTTTGGTTTAATTAATGCTGGAGCTAATTTTCAAAGGGCCATGGATGTTGCTTTTGTTGGTTATATCAATGATTTTATTGTTTTTATCAAGATGATATTAAGGTTTTTGTAGCAAAAAAAGTGACCACTTACGGTATTTGGAAAGAATGCTAATCGGATGTAGAGAATATGGAATTTCACTCAATCCAAAGAAGTTCCATCTTGGAATGCAAAGAGAAAAACTACTTGGTCACATTGTGTCTAAAGAGGGAGTTATGATTGATCCACAAAGAATAGAATCTATCCGCAAGATCCCGGTTCCAAAACTAAGAAAGGAATCCAATCCTTCTTTAGTCAAATCAATTTCATTAGAAGGTTTGTGTCTAATTTTACTAAGTTGACTCTCCCCATTACTTGTATTTTGAAGGACTATAATATCAAGTGGGAAGAGTCTGCCTTAAAGCTTTTGATGGAATCAAGGAAGCATTGAAGCATGCTCATGTTCTAAAGTCCCAAATTATAAGAAACCTTTCCAAATATTCTCCTTTGCTTCTAAGCACACCATTGCATCTGTTTTTTGCAAAAGGATGATGATGGAGATGAAATACCTATTGCCTTCTTTAGCAAGGCATTGCAAGTAGCTGAGTTGAGATACACAATCATGGCGAAGTAGGCCTTTGCATTGGTGAAAGAAACTAAGGTTTTCGGACCTTATATTTTGAGTTCAAAAGTTATTACTTATGTTCCTCACATAATGGTAAAAGATGTCTTATCAAAGATGGAGATTTCGAGAAGAAGATGCGGGTGGGTTAACAAATTGTAGAAGTATGATATGGACATTCATACCACAAAGCTAGTAATAGGTTTGGGTCTTGCCAAGCTCATGGCTGAAAAAATTTCTAGAATGCGAAGTAAATGAAGTAAAAGAAGAGAGGGAAAATGTTCTTGAAAAAATTTGAACTCGAGTGGTACAAGGATATAATCTATTATCTCAGACACCTATGATACCCTAGACATTTGAATAAAAATAAAAAAAGAGCTCTCAAGCTAGCTTCTCAAAAATATATCATTACAAACTTTGGGTTGGCTTTGAAGAACCCTGAGGGAGTCCTCTTGAGATGTGTGACTCAAGATGAAGATCCCAAAATAATTGTTGATTTCCATGGGGAGTTTGTGGAGGACATTTTTCTAGGAGGTTTACTACACACAATATTTTGAGGGCTGGTTATTAGTGGCTAACTCTTTTAAAGATGCAACTCGGTTGGTTAGAAGATGTGAGAGTTATCTATATCCTTCCTTTATAGCTTTGTATCAATTGAAGCTCCTTTCAAACAATGGGTGTTGGACTTCATAGGTGAAATCTCGATTCATCAATTGCTGGACACAAATGGATTTTGGTAGCTACTAATTTCTTCACAAAATGGGTCGAAGAAATCCCCGTAGGAAGGCAACGCACCAAGTTGTAATCGACTTCATATTGAATCATATCATCTACAGATTTGGAGTGCCGGTCAAGATTGTTATTGATAATGCCATGAGTTTCAGCTGGACCTTTAGTGGAAATGTGCAAAGAATATGGAATAAAGTTGACATAAGCTTCTAACTACAATCCACAAGGAAATGGACAGTGAGTCTAGCAATAAAAACTTGTTGAAGATTATTAAAAGGACTTTGGAATTAAACAAGAAGAAGTGGGGTGAACAACTAAAGTTTATTTTTTGGGCTACTAGGATCACCAAAAAGAGATACTAGTAAAAGCCCGTTTGAATTGGTATATGGAACACAAGCTCTCTGCCTCTTGCATCTACAGATTGTCTTCATTTTATTTTGTTTAACAACTTGAAGATCAAGAAATCAGTTCATATGAAGCAAGGATTAATCAAATTGTTGAAATTGATGAAGCAAGAAGAGCATCCCATCGAGAGGCATGTCAAATTAAGAGAGAGAATGAAGAAGTGTTTAATAAGAAGGTAACCCCAAGAGCTTTCAGTATTGGAGATCGTGTGATGTTGTGGGATAGTATGCATAAAGATAAGGGAAAGCATGGTAAATTTGATGCTTTGTACATGGGCCCGTGTTCAATTGACATAAGAATTGGTGAGAATACTTTTTTCCTCAAGGACCTAGACGAGGAATTTCTTGAGATGCTTGTTAATGGAAGACATTTGAAGCATTTTTGGATTGATCCCCAAAACTGAAGTTTGCATATCACTTGTACAGTGTACATTTTTTTATTTCTACTCTATTTTTTGTTGTTTTGGTCATTTTTTTGTTTGCCTTTGTGTGTGGTAGCCCTTTTTGTTGGTTTATCAGCTGGTTTTTAGGTCTTTTGGCTTGTGAATCCATTTTCCCAATGGATATTTTGGCACTTGGTCTACTTTTGTTCTTGTGAACTCGCAGGGAATGTACATCCCCGAGTCGGAGCCTGTATTGGTGCTCAAAATTGTCTCGCTAAATTTGTGCCCTTGGAAATTTATTTATTTATGGCCTCTATCATTTTATCCTTCCCCACGTTGTGCTTGGCTGGTATTTGTTATCATTTTTAGTTTTTCCCTGGGTCAAAGATCATGTATGGGTCCATATTTGTCTCCTAGTTTCTTTGTTCCTCTGGAAAAGGTCTAGTATTTTGGGTTCCCCAGGTCTCTCCTTTCAAAATTCATGTTTTCCCATTCCCTCTATTGCCACAGTCAGAATTTGTGTTCTTGACATTTCTTCCTTGAAATACTTGAAGAAGGATGAGTTGATGTGTCCCTAAGGATTGTGTTTGAGCCTTACAACAATCTAAACTCTCTGTCATTGAAGAAAAATTCATTTTCAGGCTCAAATGCTCGTGTTTCTATATTTTATGATTTGATGGGTGTTTTCTCCCAGTAAAACTTGCATCCTTGCATCTACAGGGATGTGGTACCTTTTGGTTGGACGCGGCTTAGCTAAATACTTCAAAAATTCTATAAAAGGCCTCAACTCATAAATATGTCCATGTGGGTGAATGGCACTCGTTTGAGAATCAACCTTTTGGTCTGACTTTGAAGTAGCGCCAAGAGGACACATGAAGGCTTCCACTACTTGGCCCGGACTTGCACAAATTTTTTATGCAGTTGGAGCAGTTTGGCGGAATAGAACATGTGGCGAGCTCACACTCATTCAAGGTCTCTGCTTTGGGCACCATATTAAAGAAGTTCCAGGATGACACATGGAGGCCTCCACTTACTTTGCATTTTACTTAGAATTTTCAATAGCCAAAAGGAGACTGCCTCGGAGTATGACACATGGTGCCTTCCGCTGAGCTTCAAGCATTCAGAAAAATCTCGCCGGAACAGGACACGTGGCGAGCCCGCACTCATTCAAGGTATCAAATTTTTGGGACTGCCTCAAGGTGCACTTGTGGTGACATGTGGCAGTTTGAAAAGTCAAAGAGGTAGGGAGGCGGACCATCGGGGCAACTTGGAAATTTTTCCTCTTGTATTCAAATGACTCAAAGTATCAAACTAACCCGCAAGAGCTTTGAGGGTAAAAAGTCAAAATTCATCTGAGAAGTCAATAGCAGAGGTGCGGGCTGGTAGAGGAAATGTTAAAAAATTTCTTTTGTGAAATATGATTAAAATATGAAATGAGAGCACTACCCCTCAGCCAATCATATGAGGACACGTGTCCTGTGGGAGGGCAGACCCATGGAGGAAAAATGAAAATTTTTCCTTTTTCCAGAAAGATGTAAAATGTGTGAAATTGAGCCGTGACTATGTATCTAGTCATATTTTGCCACATGTCAGGCCCAAATCGCAAAGGTAGAGTGGCAAAGGAAATCAAGAAATTTTGCGAATTTTCAAAAAAATTGTAAAAAGGTCAAAAGTGTCCCCAGGCCCTTTTTCCCAGTGCACTTACATGGAGGGCTCAAATTTGAAGTTGAGGAACAAATCGACAATAGCTATGCATTGCACCAATTTGGCCACCATTTGAGCTCTAGGAAGTTTGGAGATGCATTTTTTGCATCAATCTTCATCGAAATTTTTTCCAATTCGTGTCGTTTTGGCCTGCAGAGTCTGAATTGATCGAATTGGGGCTCAATTTGTGAATCCAAAGCACATTTCAAATGAATTTTTACACTAACTTGTCAAAAACATGAATTACCAGATCCAAAGTTACGAGTAAAAAATTTGGAAAGGAAAAGATGAAATAATGAAATGAAAGGGGTCTACAAGCGTGGGAATGAAAAACATGCTTCCACTTTGCGAGAATGATGAAAGTTTTATAATGATTCACCTTTAGAAATAACAACGGCAAGTTTTGCAAGTTTGTTAAATGTTATATTCCAAAAATATTGCAAAGCAAAGGTTCTCTGAATATTCCACTTTTGGAGGGAAGATTTGAGGGTAAAGTGAGTGAGTGAGTAAAAGTTATATATTGCATGAATTTTTCATGCAAATGGTCAGAGAAACTTATAATTTTCACAGAAAATATGGGAAGAATCCCATTCTCTAAGAAACCACCTGAGAACCATTTTAACTCCATTTTACATCAAATTTGTAACATATTAGGTTGGTTGTATATGTATAGCCACTAACAAGCTCTAAGATTGTTCTTATAACATTCCCTACTGATAAATTTGGTCATTCTCGGATTATTTTGTGTTGTCTCTTTGTAAAATTTACATTTACTTATGTTTTAGAATGTTTTCAATTTGTGTTTCTTGCTCCTATTGCAATCTGGTGTTTGAAATTTCTTTTTGATCATGCAGATCTAATTCAGTAACAACTTAGTGGCATTTGTAGTTCTAGAATCGAAAGAGATTTCATCGATAAGGGATAAACAAATTTAAATTCACTCTACTTTCCTTGATATAGATTTCATTGTAAACCTTTGGGGGTACCTTAGGTCGATAGAATAGAAATTTCTAAATGCTTTACTTGATTCATTTAACTCAATATTTTTGATAAATCATCGGATATTGTGTGGAAGAGTGTAGATCTGGGCTTCCATTTGATGCACATATCCTGGTTGAAGGAACACCTTAACCTCTTTGAAGCATTTATGTTATCCGATTCTTTCAATTTTTGCAAGGGTCCTCAAAGAAGTTGGATAATTTGGTTAGTCTTGTCTAAATATATCCCACCCCAAAATTCATTTCAAATTAACTCATCCTACCTATAATACCCCTGCATTGTATTGTGTGTCAACAAAAGAATACAATCCATTTACAAAAATACACAAAGCAAATCAGGATCATACCATGTCTTTAGTAGCCTTAGCCTTGTCTTGAAAGCATTTCCATCATTTAGTAGTGATAACTCTGTTGAGTTTGAATAATGGGAAATTGATCATGTTTTCTCAAGGCCATCTCCATACAATCTACACAGTATAAGGATATTTTCACCTCCTTCACAAAACAGAGGCTACAATATAGGTTCTCTTACCTTGGTTGATAGGCACAACCTAAAATAGTAATGATTAGATCAAATCCTTCCAAGGTGCTACCCACTTCTTCAAATCCTGAGTGCTAACAAGTCAAATAAATTGCTTCCCCAGCTACAAAATGACATATAAACCATTTATTTACCTCTGAGTGTCTTGTAAAATCCATGATGTAACTCAAGTTGTGAACGAGATTAAATTTGGGTACCAACACTTCACACCGGCTTTTCTTGGCCAACCCTAAACCATGACTATTGTGACTATGTCAAGCATTATGTGAAGTTTCAACAACATGCTAATATTCATCACACCCCTAGTCATGCCTTACAAGTCACACGAGACCTTTGTCATTTCTCTCAATGGGGTTTGGATCTTGTCAAAGACATCAACCCTCATTCTTCCCAACATCATCAATGAATTAGTACCACTACCAAATATCACACTTAATGGGTGGAATCCATACCTCTTATTTCTACAAAATTCGAGAAAATATGTGAATTCATCAACCATCACATCTTTTGTCACTTTGGTGTTCCACACCACCTCATCACTAATAACAGAAAACAATTTAAAAAACAAAACCCTACAGAAACTCTGTGATGCCTTCGAATTCAACTCATTTTTCTTCACCTTATTATCCTCAAACAAATGGCCAAGCTGAATCGACTAACAAAACTCTAAATAAAATTCTTATGAAAGTGGTTGACAATACTGGTAAGGATTGGCACACACACATTCCTTTTTCCTTATGGGCTTATCACACTAGTATTCATACCTCAATTGCTGCCACACCTTTCTCTTTGGTCTACGATACAGAGGTTTTTGCCTCTCAAAGTATGAATTCCATCTCTTCGTATCTCACTCAACGATATGCTCAAGGATGATGATTTTCATAGATGAACATCATCTAAATGCTCTCGATCACCTCCAAATCTACCAAAAACATATCAAATGTGCCTACAATAAATGTGTCCAAGAATGAACCTTCAAGTTCGGTGACCTCGTCCTGAAGGAAAATCAACATGTAACAAAAGTAGAGAAAATTAAATGGGTAAAGTTCACTCCTAATTGGTTTGGACCTTGTATCATTACTCATGCCTATGGATCAAGTGTTTATCATTTATCTTCACTCGAAGGTAAACCCAAACCTGAGCCCCTCAATGCCTTGCATATTCAACCATTCTATTGTTGAATCAAGTCCTATATCACCTTTTTTCTATTAAACACTTATCCCTTGAGCAACATCCACCTTCCACTTACCTATTTTAAGGATCAACGACTAAACAAGAATCATGTGATTACCCATCACCTTTCAGCCTTATCTTTAATATGAGTACCATGGATCTACTCATGGCATGATTCTCATGGATATTTTCATCCTTTTTAGGATGGAATCCCATGGTCATTTGTCACTTAAAACCTTTCTTTCATATCTAACCTCTATGTGTTATGGTTTTTTCTTCATAAAAGAAGCCTATACTTCTCTATAGTCTTTTCCATGACCTAAAAGTCCAAAACAAAAACAATTCAAAAGTAATATATGGGATTTTCAAATTCAAACTCCTTGAGTCAAACTTCTTGTAAATAGATGACTCCCTCCAAAAGGACATCTATCTTTCCATCTTGTTGCTATAAATAGATTGCTCCCTTGAAGGACAGCTATAAAAAGCTAGCCCTATTGTACATAGTCTATCACAAAAAGAAGACTATTTATCTAAAAAATAAAATAAAAATATTTTGAAATTTCTCGCATTGATCAACTTTGCAAATACCTCAAGGAGATATTCTAATCATCCCACATAGAATTTCCACATCGATCAGTCTATGAAAACAAAAGAAAAAAATACAAAGATAACTTTTTGTCATGGACTTTCCTATTCTGGTCTTGGGTATCTTGCAGAAGAGACATGTTGTCTCACACCAAGGTTATGCTAAAATAACCCATTTCACCTCACCGTATTTTATCTCATCTTCTACCTACTCAAGGGACATGCCACAAATGTGACATTTCGTGGTCATGTGACTTTCTTCACCCTTAGAACAGTCAATTATGCAATGCCTTTAGGGTTTTACGTTCATAAGCCAATATTTGATATGATAGACTCATAATGGTTCTTACCAATTAGGTGGATTTTTGTCTCCTCTTTTCATTCACCTCTTTTCTTACTTATTGATCCTCCTTCACATGACCAAACCTTTGACACCTACATTCTAGGAATTCCTCTTCCACCAAAATCACCCACACATATTCAACCTAGACGAAAACCATGCTTATTCAACCTATACTCAACCATGCCTAAATGACCTAGAATCAACCATGCCTATTCAACCTATACTCAACCATGCCTAAATGACCTAGACTCAACCATGCCTATTCAACCTATACTCAACCATGCCTAAATGACCTAGACTTGACCATGCCTATTCAACCTATACTCAACCATGCCTAAATGAAATAGACTCAACCATGCCTATTCAACCTATAATCAACCATGCCTAAATGACTTAGACTCAACCATGCCTATTTAGCTTATACTATGCCTCAATGATCTAGACTCAATGATGTCTATTCAACCTATACGCAACCATGCCTAAATGACCTAGACTCAACCATGCCTATTCAACCTATACTCAACCATGTTTATTAGACCTATACTCAACCATGCCTATTAAAACTATACTCAATCATGCCTAAATGATCTATACTCAATCATGCCTAAAAACCTATTGACCCATTCATCTCCCTCATCATATTCTTCCCTAGCTTATGGGATAACAACATCGTCCTGAGGCCCCTTTTCATCGGGGCTATGTAGGTAGCACTCAGGGCATGGGGCCCTTGGAGGTTATCTCGAAAACTTTTACCCCTAACCAATTCTCCCCTTTAACATTCACAGTCTACCCTAGTTAGTTTCCATTTACACAAAAACTTGGAAATTAATATATCGTAAAAACATACATACCTACCATTTTATCACCACAACCATATTCTACTTAAATCATTTCATATTTCCATGATATTAATTACTTGGAAATTTAAACACAACATACACACACACATTATTTCCATAAGATCAATAACTTGAAATTACCTAGACTCCACCATGCCTATACTGACCAAACCATGCCTATACCTAACTCCATCATGCCTACAATACCTCAACTCAATCATGCCTAACTCACCTAGTTCCCATGATACACAATAATAATAACAATGGAAATTAAACAGTTACATCATTCATCCAATAATAATCATCAACTATATAAATGGGAATGTCTATGTATCAATACATATATACACAGGGATAAATAATCAAAGTGTCTCAAAAACTCTCATATACAATCTCACAAAATATTTAGCACGCAGCCGGTATATATAAATCAAAATCATCATACAAGTATCACATGTCATGATCAATCAACCCCACCTGAGGCCCTCCTCTCCACTCTCACCCATCTCCTCTTCCTAGCCCTCAATTAGGCCCAATCTATGAGAACTGGTAGCCTCACCCTAACCCTATCTCTGGGCCGACGACCCCCTATGCTACCTGATCTATGAGTCTTGGACCTGATCCTCTCACTAGCTACATGTTGGGCCCTATACTCGGCATATGAGGGAACATCAATACTTGCAGTGGCTAGATGGTCCTAGTAATAGTGGGCCTCATTCAGGGAATCCCTAAACCTCACCATAGATATGGTCTAGGGTGGTGCCATTAGCCTAACTACCACCTGTGAACTCTTCCCTACCAATAGAGGACCATATCCTGGTGTCGGTACTTGTACTACGAGACCTCGTCCTAGCGCTATGTTGGTACCTATGTAGCTACTTGGGCCTATAAGGTCGTGACATATGCTGCGTGACTTCCAACCGTCCCAAAGAAACTAGTAACTTATGCCCGTAATAATGCTACCTATGCATCATGCCCTCTAGGATCTTGTACATGTACTTGTGCTTGGGCCTAGATAGTAGTATGTTAACCTGTAATGTAGTCACCTTCCATGTCAAAGTAACTACATGTGCCTATTCATTGTCAACTAAACTCCCAATGTGGTCACCTATCCCTATAGGGCATCCCTCTCGAACCATCATTGTGGCTAAGTTTGGCTGACCTAGCTATGGTGGTGTTGCATGTAACTCCGCTACCCACCACTTTCTATATGCCACAGCTTGTCCTGGATCATCTAACCTTGTATCCATTAGTACCTCCTCTTTTCATGTGGGGTATATAGGCCAGGGTGGAGACAAAGGTCTCTCCACATCATCCCTGTGGTATTGTGGGAAGGGTGGTGGTTCATCCTACTATAATCTAAACTGGTGTCAAAATCTATTAATCGGGATCATCTCGTGCTTACTAGCACATTTACCATGTATCCACCGCACTAACTATAACTCTTGTATTTCCTCATTCATCCGTCTAAAATCTTGAAAGCCGACATACGGCTGCCGGACTATGTCCATCACATATAATCCCTCCAAAGCACCTTCCTATAGTATACTACGTCATGAGCTACCTCCTCCACTCAAGGATGACCACTGCACCACCCACCTCCTGTAACCTACCCTCTATCCCCCATGGTGCCAATCTGTACCAGTAGTCCTTGTGGCCATACTACCACAATATGCTCGTACACCCAACAATGTAGTAGGAATGTACAACAAATGTTTTGTTTCGCATCATCTTGTAAGCCCAAAACTCCTTGTATAATTACACTAAATATGCAGTGCCCATGCAAAGAAAACCTGATCCGTAATCATATCTCATAATACTCCCATCACCCTCTGGGAAATCAACCACCCTTTAAATCAGGAAGTGCATAACACCCCACCGCCACCATCATTAGCATTGCTAACCACATCTTCTGCAGATGTGCAGCATTAAAGCCCCATAAACAAGACTGGTGTTGTGCTCTGTCAGGTCACTCGCTATCTCCCCAAATACCTCAATCAATGCCTCAAAGGCTCCATTTATTGATATTGAATATATTTTCTCACCAACAATAGGCAGCCACATAATCCTATATACGTCCTCTAACGTAATGGTCATCTCTTCAATGGGTAGATGAAAGTGTTGGTCACAGTATCCCATCTATCGATGAACGTGACCATGAGACTGTGATCCAGTTGGATCTACCAGCACCTAATTCTCACCAATCGACATCTTGCACATTTTTCTCTCATCCTCAATAATGTTAGGACACATCTACCCTAATAATGGTGGGATACGATCCCATGTCATCAACTCGATGTCTTTCCCGCATCCATACCACTCAACACTGTCAAAGACTAAACTACTTTTCCCATTTCTTTATAACCTAATTACCCCACCTATCTATTTCCTAACTACTTCCCGACCTATCATTCCTTCTAATTTAGCTTACCAAGTTCCCATACTCATTCCATCATTGTGACATAATATTCCTTTGTTCCCCACCTAGTTTTACCTATCTTTACCCTCACCCACTTGTTTCTCTCCCTCATCCCTCTTTGTTTTCCTTCTTCACTACTTTTTTACCCTCCAATTTCATTTTTGACCCCATTTTGGCCTTCTCAACTTAATCTATTCGAGTAATTCAGTTTTCACAATGGCTAACGTTGTTCACCTTGAGCAGGACATTAGTTGACTATTTTCCCACCGATACTTGAGATGACAAACCAACATCAACCCCGACTGACCGGTAGCATCGATGTCTGGTTCGGCTTGAAAGCCAAACCCCACACCCCCAATTTTCTAAAAATTTAAAAAACAAGCCTAAAACCTACCCAAAACCACCCAACCCACCCATTTCCATTTTACACCCTAATTAATCTACATTGCACCCGCCCCATACCCAAATTCTTCCATTTTTACTACATTTTGAATTTTTCATTCCCCCTATTTTATTTCATTTTTTCTTACAAATTCAATCAAAAACAAAGAGAAAGGATTGAATCCTACCTCTACACATTGACGTCACCTCACTGGGATCTCTGGTCTCGAGCCGGTGGTCCTCCCACACCTCCTCCTACTACCACCATGTCTAAATCAAACCCCTGGCTCTCCACCAATCAAATCGAGCCAAAAGATCTTGTAGGCCCACCTCTACACCACTCTAACCACTCACCTCTCTCCAAATCAACCTAGAATCTAGCCCAATCATGATCACTCTTGTCAATAGTATGAAAATGACTATGCTTTTCATTTTCACAAATGGCAAAGCACAAATGAATTTGTAATTCACGAATTTTACCTTTTATTCCAAATCCAACTTGACCGACATCGGTTTCCCTAAACTTATATTGGCCATGTGCCCTAGTGCACTGCATTCAGTTTCTCTTGACCAACATTGGTTGGCCATGACTATGGTTGTTAGCCTTTTTTACCTCATTGCACCATATAGCACTAACTTTTCCTTCCTGAAACCTTTTTCTGCCTAACCCAAAGTTGACCCTAACCTTACACCTCACCCTCATGACCTTATTACCTATCACCCAACCTTAGAATCAGTTGGGGCATGTTTACCCCTACCATGGCCTTACCTATGGCCTTACCTAAATCACCCAACCCACCCTCACCTTTTGTGACACTCAAATTCATGTACTTGTTATACCTTGTGATGTGATACTTATGTTGTTTAGCCTAATGACCTTACCTTTCCTAAATTCATGTTGTTTATCCCGACCATACCTTTGGTGCCCTGGAACAAAACCTATTGCACATTCTTACACCTGCCTAGTGGTGTTTCAGGACCATATCCTATACCTTGGATACTTGAACCACTTCAACCTTGTTTGGATAAACCTATCAACCTTTGACAACGTAGAGTTTGCAAGCTCTTCAACCTGGTACCTTATTGTAATCTATATGTGTGCATGCGTTAGACTACCCCTACCTATTACCCAACTGAAATCACCCTTACCTATGACCAACCTACCCTCATTTTCATCACTTACCCATTTATCAAACCACTCACCAACTCCGTTTAACACCTCATCAGTTCTGGTTTGAGGGGATCACCTCCACCCATACTTGGGGCAACCTAACGATGAGGCCATAAATTGGCCATAAATTACCATTATTTTATCCTTTTAAGTTACCTTTGAAAGTGGATTTAAATGTGATCTAGGAACTTAAAGTTTGTTTAAGATAGAATATAGGATATATATCTTGTTCATTCTTTAGAAGTCTTTTGTTATCTATTTTTTTACTAATCCTATTGATTATTTAGGAAATATGCAAAGTCTTGTGTATGTAGGCCATAAAGGAAAGATAATGTTAGTTCTAGGAAAAGTGGAATTGATCATGGATAGTATATCTAAACTCAAATATGATTTCATATCTAGATTCCTCTCAAAAAATTATGCAAGTTTAAAAAAATAATCATCTCAATCTGAGATCGTGTGCAAAATTTATAGTTGTTTTTAGTTAGCTTGAAACTATGGGAGTTAGCTTGAACTTGCATTTTTAGTTCCTAACTTGCAGTTTAGTTTGAACCTCCATAAAATGAGGAATTGTAAATAATAAAATAGATTTTTTTGTTCATAGCAATTTTCTTAACAAAAACCTCATTCATATTTGCTACAGTTTTACTAGTAAAGAGAAATATAAATTTTAGTGAGTCTGCGATCTAAGGAAAAAGTGTATCAAACAAGCACTAAAAGTTCCACAAACAAAAATAGAAAAGTCAAATGGAAAATATGAGAGAGGTTTTTGTTCATATCATTGTTTTAACAAAAATCTCATTCATATTTGCTACAGGTTTTACCAATAAAGATAAATCTAACTTTTAGTGAGTTGTAGTCCAAGGAAAAAGTGTATCAAACGAGCACCAAAAGTTCCACATCAAAAAACAAAGACACAGTCAAATGGAAAATCCGGGAGAGGTATTTGGTCAAAGTAATTTTGAGGAAAAACCTCCTTCCAATAAAGTAGGAGAATAAAATCATTGTGATTCTTGTTACCAAAAACAAGGAGAAGATTTGGGAGAAAATCTTCCTAAAATAAGCAAGATAAGACTTTGACTCCAATAATATATCTCTCTCCATATTTTGTGGAGATGGAGATCTTAGTTATTATGATTATAATAAAAATAAGATCATATTGTATTTCCTAAAATAAGGATTTGGTTGGATGCATGAATTATAAATGCAACCTCCCACACTCTTATATGTAATTTTTCACTACCAAAAATGTATATCTGTTCTTTCTCATTAATCTTCTGAGAGAAATTATTCTCAGATTTTTGAATTAAAAGTATGAATTATGTCATCTTCCAAGGAATGAATTGGCCCCTCATTCCAAGGAATATGGATCCATGTGTTATGTTCATTTCTTTATTTCTATCATTTTCCTTTTGTTGTGATTTTTGATTTTATGTTATGTAATTAGTATGTCTGTACAATTTCTTTTGTGAACCTGCAAGTGTCCTATTTATCTTTCCTTTATTTTTAATTCAACAATTTCATTTATGCAAAGTGTGATTTATTTCCTATGAACTTTATTTATGCAAGTGTGTCTTTACATTTCTCCATGTGTTATTTATTTTATGCAAGTTTGGATTATGTTTAACAGAGTTGTTTTCCAAATATTTGTTTTCTCTTAATGCATACAACCATCGGACACTAGCCCTAGATTGACATTATTAATGGAGAGGATTGATGACCCTCATCATTTTTCACACAATAACCTAGTGTAAAATAAAATAAAATAAAAAAATCATAAGGAGATCCACACAAGAACATGCTGTAAAAGAAAGGAAATCAAAAACATCATAAGGAGATCCACACAAGACCCTGTTGTAAAAGAAAGGAAATCAAAAATAGCAGAAAGAGATCTACACAAAAACTTGTTGTAAAAGAAAGGAAATCAAAAACAGAAGAAAGAGATCCACACAAGATCCACACAAGAACTTGTTGTAAAAGAAAGGAAATCAAAAACAACATAAGGAGATCCACACAAGAACCTACTTGCAAAAGAATGGAAATCAAAAACAACAAAATGATATCCACACAAAAACATGTTGTAAAAGAAAGGAAATCAAAAACAAAAGAAGGAGATCCACACAAGAACTTGTTGTAAAAGAACGGAAATCAAAAACAGAAGAAGGAGATCCACACAAGAACCTATTGTAAAAGAAAGGAAATCAAAAATAGTAGAAGGAGATCCACATAAGAACCTGTTGTAAAATAAAGAAAATCAAAAACAACAGAAGGAGATCCACATAAGAACCTATTGTAAAAGAAAGGAAATTAAAAATAGTAGAAGGAGATCCACACAAGAACCTGCTGCAAAAGAAAGGAAATCAAAAAAATTAGAAGGAGATCCACACAAGAACCTACTGTAAAAGAAATAAAATCAAAAATAGTATAAGGAGATCCACATAAGAACCTTTTGTAAAAGAAAAGAAATCAAAAACAACAAAAGGAGATCCACACAAGAACTTGTAAAAGAAAGGAAATCAAAAACAACAGAAGGAGATCCACAAGAACTTGTCCTTGAACTATATATGGAATGCATACATACATAAGCTCAATGCAGAGAAGACTCTAAGAAGAGGATATAATAATATAATGCATGAGGACATGCATAATATTAGGTTTGGGGAAATGATTAGTCCATTAATTGGCCATACATTATCATTATTTTGACCTTCTAAGTTACCTTTGAAAGTGGATTTAAATGTAATCTAGGAACTTATAGTTTGCTTGAGATAGAATATAAGATATATATCTTGTTCATTCTTTAGAAGTATTTTTTTATCTATTTTTTGACTAATATTATTTATTGTTTAGGAAATATGCAAAGTCTTGTGCATGCAGGCCATAAAGGAAATATAATGCTAGTTCGAAGGAAAAGTGGAATTGATCATGGATAGTATATCTAAAATCAAATATGATTTCATATCCAGATTCCTCTCAAAAAATTATGCAATTTCAAAAAATAATCATCTCAATCCGAGATCATGTGCAAAAGTTATATTTGTTTTTAGTTAGCTCCGGAATAATTGGAGTTAGCTCCGGAACTTGCAGTTTTAGTTCTGGAACTTATAGTTTTAGTTTCAGAACCTGCATAAAGTGAGAAATTGTAAATAATCAGATAATCTAATGGAAAATATGAGAGAGGTTTTTCTTCTTAGCAATGTGTTTAACAAAATCTTCATTCATATTTGCTACATGTTTTACCAATAAAGAGAAATCTAACTTTTAGTGAGTGCAGTCTGAGGAAAAGTGTATCAAACAAGCACTAAAAGTTCCACAAAAAAAACCAAAAAAGTCAAATGGAAACTCTAGAGAGTTTTTGTTCATAGAAATGTGTTTAACAAAAACCTCATTCATATTTTCTACATGTTTTTATCAATAAAGAGAAATCTAACTTTTAGTGAGTTGTAATCTAAAAAAAAGTGTATCAGACGAGCACCAAAAGTTCCACAATCAAAAATAGCAAAGTCAAATGGAAAATCCAGGAGAGGTATTTGGTCAAAGTAATTTTTTGAGGAAAAACCTCCTTCCAATAAAGTAGGAGAATAAAATCATTGTGATTCTTGTTACCAAAAAGCAAGGAGAATATTTGGGAGCAAATATTCCTAAAATAAGTAAGATAAGACTTTGACTCCAATAATATATCTCTCTCCATATTTTGTGGAGATGGAGATCTTAGTTGTTATGATTGGAATAAATATAAGATCATATTGTATTTCCCAAAATAAGGATTTGGTTAGATGCATGAATTATAAATGCAACCTCCCACACTCATATGTAATTTTTCACTACCAAAAATAAATATTTGTTCTTCCTCATTAATCTTCTCGAGAGAAATTATTACGCAGATTTTGAATTAAATGTATGAATTAAGTCCTCTTCTAAGGAATGATCTAGCCACTCATTCCAAGGAATATGGATCAATGTGTTATGTTCATTTCTTTATTTCTATCATTTTCCTTTTGTTGTGATTTTTGTATGTTATGTAATTCTTATGTCCGTACAATTTCTTTTGTGAACTGCAGTGTCCTATTTATCTTTCATTTATTTTTAATTCAGTAATTTCATTTATGCAAAGTGTGATTTATTTCATGCAAACTTTATTTCTGCAAGTGTGTCTTTACATTTCTGCATGTGTGATTTATTTTATGCAAGTTTGGATTGTGTTTAACGAGTTGTTTTCCAAATATTTTTTTTCTCTTAATGCATACAGTCATTGGACATTAGCCTTGGATTGACATTATTAATGGAGAGGATTGATGACCATCATCACTAACCTTCACCCATACTTGGGGCAGCCTAATCTTCACTCATACCCAGGGCATGAACTTCATGTTTTTATCAGCGTCGTTTATTAATAAAAGCTACTTGACAAAAAGGGGAAAATGTAGACACCATATTTGGGTCACACTTTTTTGGGTCCCCTTCAATTAATTAACGTAACACATTTAACTAACCATGACCCCTTTACCCCATATTAATATTCATCCTCACATTATTAATTAATTTAATTATTTTAATTAAGTTAATTTAATCCTCACACCTCCACCTCATCATGACACCTCACCCTGGACCCATTCCAAGGGCATTTAACTCACAGTGACCAAGTCATCACTCTTAGCACTGAGTCATCACTCCCAGTGTTGAGTCACTACTTGACCTAACTAACTAAGACTTATTCTAAACCTAACTAGACTTCTTTTAATATCTTCATGTCTTCTCTCACGTGAACTCTACTTCCCTAAGCGGACCCAACAAGGAAAGCACACCAAATGGGAAGATCTACCTATTTTTAGTAAATAGGACTATTTCACCCTAACTAATGTTGGTTTATCCTCAGTCGATGTTGGTCACCTAAACCATCATTGGTTCCTTTATATATAATTTTACAACCCTTTACCTAGGTTGGTCATTCATTTATTGGAGCCTTATTGCATTCAAGTGCAAATCTTCAAGACCTCCTACATACATACGATGAACAGACACAACCATAGCGCAAGACAAGCAATCGATTATTTTTCCAAAGTGTGGAAATACTCATATGAGCACACCGGTTGTAATTCCATGGCACGGATCCGGGCATATTTTTTCGATCAACCACTAACCACCTCCACTCATAGGATCTGCAACATATCCAATAAGTATTGTGATTTTATCATTTGTTCTTATTCAAGTATAGATCTTTCATTTCTTTTTGTATTTCATTCTTTCCATTACCCGTATATCACCTTCTTCCCACCAACCCACTATTCAACCATCCCAATCCTTTACACCCTTTCCAACCTCCTTTTCAGCATACTTGAGTCTTCTTAACAATATCATGACCTTATCAACACCACCTTCACTCTCTGTGCAATCATAGAGAGGTTCAAACTCCCATTTTTAACATTTGAACCGAATTTCCCCTACCGACATTGGTTAGCCAACCGGTGTCAATCTATCTCCTACATTGGTATCGATCGACCAACCAATATTGGTCTATGATACTTTGAAATTATTCTGCAATGAGTTAATAACTTCCCCAAAACAACTCAAAACCTTTCCTAATTTCACCCAGACCTCACCTACAGCCTTTGCTACACCTATAGACCCAAACCAGCCCATTAATTGTCTAGATTTAATTCTAACCATTTCATGTTGAGTTAAATTAACTTGTTGTATGTTAATAGGAGATACCTAAATCTTATCAACTACAATAGGAATTGTTATTTCTTACATTAAATTGTATTAAATAGAGGATTGATAGCCATTCGAGGAAGCATCACACTTCCTAGATCTAGCCTTGTTAGGCAGTCCTCTGACTATTGTTATTTAATATTTTTGTGGTCTTGGTGTGTTTCTTATACGAGTCATTCCTCCTAGCCAAAGGGAATATCACACAATCAACTTAGAACAAAAGTCTACAATGCATGCATTTTACCTTCCACCTTCGCTTCACATGTATTCTTCCTTAACCATTTTAGCTTATATCTATTTCGTCCTATAAAGCGTAAAATTTATTGGTGAAACACTAATCTCTGCATGGATGGGATGTGATCTAGAATATTTTTGTGTCGTATCGATTCATCATGCCCTTTTAGATGTCATCAATAATATAAGATGAAAGAAATACATGTAAGACCCCAAAACAAAAATCAAACCCTAAAAAGAAAAATTCATATGAAGGGTTCGATCGACCTTAGCTTTGCCAAAATGGTGAAATTACTAACTGAGCATTGCACTACATCTCAGACCTAATTTAGTTCTATGTGCAAGTGTGTGTGTACATGTCCTAGGTTGCTCTTATGTCAGTCACACTTTGTGAATTAGTGAGCATTAGCTATGTGTATAAAATGTAATAGAATGTGTGCATGAAATAGAATAGAATCCATCCCCATATGAAGTTTTATGAAAATTTCCTATCCTTGTGCCTTAATGATGGAGCTATGTGGATGCAAGTGACCTCCAATGTAATAAATGGATGCAACTCTAGATAAGTGATAGTAGTGAACAATGCTAGGTCCCTCATTATGGTCTCATAACTATATATTTATAGGGTTCTCTTGATCTAATTTTGTAATTAACCCTTAAAAGGATGCCCACAAGAAAGATAAAGATCTCTAATAGATAGAAAGAGCCCAGACGAGAGGCAAGAAAGTACAAAGAGGACCGGGGTGCCCCTAGTGGGACCAAGATGCCCACGGCGCCCCAAGTGCTAATCTGGGTGCTCCAATTGAGGATAAAATAATGCGAGATGATGGAAGCTGACTAGGCATATGGGTGTAAGAGGTCAATAATGGAAAAATAAAATAAAACAAGATGGCCAAAGGATAGGGGTTAATTAGTAATTTATTTAATCGATAACATTTTAAATAGTATTATAAGACTGGGATAAATAATGTCTAAAGTACATGATTTTGTGACTACATTTTTCCCCACTTTATGTTGGTGAGTGGAAATCTTGGTAACATAAATTAGATAGAGATGTGTACCTGATGTCTATGAAGAGTGTAGTAGAAATGTTTTGAAGGACTAGACAAAGCATGGAATGACAAAAAGATGGAGGAGTGTGGAAACTAAAGATGAAAATATGCAAAAAGTGATGAGAGTGAACCTAGGGTGGAATGTGTGTGTTGATGTTGATGTGTGTAGTGTACCTACATGGTTAGTATAGTGTGTGTTGTCGTAAAGTTTCATTTTTGACATCATTTTTCCCCCACTTTATTACTTGTTCCTCATACAATCGGACTGTAAGGAGAAAATGATCAAGTAGTCAAATATGTATGTATGTATGTGTAAAAACGCAATGTAAAAGACGCATGTATATGAAAGCACAGTAAATTTCAAATATGTGAATGTAAATAGAAAATGTGCACCTAATCCATGTCAAGAGAAAGAGTATAGAATGATATATTGTCTTTGTCAAGGTTTTTGGGTGATCTCGATGCCATAGGTTGAAGAAGTGTAGGGAGGAAATGTTTTGTGTCCTCTAAGCTCTAACTACTTCCCTGAATGTGTGTGAAGAGATATTTGTATTGTCCTAGTTTTTGGGTGATCGACACTACTAGCCAAAGTAGCATAGGGAGACACACCCACTATAACCTCCAATCCTGTAATTGTTTCTCATACTACAAAGGACTTCATGTCCTATAAAAAGCTATTGTGTATGGGGTCATTGGTGTCTGAACCCACTCATTATATATAACTAAACCAAACCAGTGTATAATCTTATTGTTAGTATGTAAAAACCCCAAATGATGCCCCCTCTTTGGGGGTGCATGTGACGTTGCTGATAGGAGAATATGTCTCCAAAAGAGGAGTTTTTTTAACTCTAAAACTCTACCCTATAGGGTGAAATGAATGCACTTGGTAGAAACCAAGGCACACACAAACAAGGATGGATAGCCAAAGAGAAGTGTTGGTATGAATAAGCATACATGTAAAACACAATGTGTAAGCTACCAAGCAAAGTAATATAAACACACAAGAAGACAAGTAAGTCACACAAAGTGGGTCACAAACATGGGACATCACTCACGATGTTGCAATACATTCAAGGCCAGCATGGCTGCAAACAAAAAAACAAGTGTGCACACCAAACATAGGGCAAGGCCTGCATACAAGAAGTAAACAATTACAGACAAGTACAAACATAAAAACGAATTAGTCATGGAAACATGTAATCCTACAAAACAAGTGTTGCACATGGAACACCCATTAGCATGTTAGAGAAATAACCAATATGTCAAAGCATGAATAACCAAGTAATGTAAATTACTAATTAAAAAATGAAACAATAGCACTTGAAAAATTTGAATGTGGATGTCCCCAGCAACTAGTGTAGGAAGGGTAGAAGGTGATCATCCATGCTGCATGTAAAGGATATGTATCTGCGATCACAACTACACAAAGACATGAATGTGCATGTGTGCATGGTATAGATAATGACATATAAGAAATAAATCTAACATGTATAGTAAAGTGATCATGTAAAAGACTAGTAAACAAGAGTAAATGTCCCCAAGACAATGCAATATGTTGTGGATGGATGAAATGGAATGCAAGATGAAATGATAGGAACTACATGCCCCCGAGTGAATGGAAATGTATACAATGAGGTTGATTTTGTTTTCCCCCTCATTATTCAAGAATGAACTATAAAATATAGTATGTCATCGGGAAATGGTCGAGTAGTGTGTTGTGTTTCTAACATGTTGTGATGAATGTGTAAGTGTAGTGATGAGATGTGACCTAGCAATGGTGTGTGTGTGTGTGAATCCTCTAGTCGAATCGTATATTACAACTAGATGGAACGTATAAGTGATAATTTATCCTAATCGTATATCACTATAAGATGAATGGATGAGTGATGATTTAGCCTTAAGCATATATCACTACAAGATGAAAAGAGGGAATGGAAATGTAACCTAAGGTGTATACCACTACAAAATGATAGACTAGGTGATGATTTATCCTAAAGCCTATGTCACTAAGCTTGAAATGTTGCATGATGAAAGTTTGAATAGTAAATGTGAGATTATTGTAAGGTCCATTATAATACAATCTAATATGTGTAGATGACTAAATAGTATGAAGTGTGTTATATGGGTAATGGACGAGTATGATAAGTTGTATGTAACGATATACAATAAAAGTATGGTATATGTAGAATGATGACTAATATGATGGATGATGTATAATGCATGATATATGAATAGATGCAATGTGTAAGACCTATAGTGTAGTGTGTGGGGTTCGGTGTAGTAATCCATCAACAAAGTGTGAACCAAAGCACAAGAGTGCTTCATCGGGTATTGACAATGTTAGAATGTGTGACGAAAATTCCTATATCAAAATTCAAAGATGATAAATGTATAATCTGCTATGATGAGTAGGGTGTGTATTAAATGTGATGCCCCCAAATGTATGATATAAAATATGACTATGAGTTGTTATTAAGAAGACCATCATTGTCATGATTGAAACCTATTGGAGCGATGTCAAACTTGATAAGCCATTAAATGAGGAGGGTCATATAGAGAACCATTGCAGCACAATAGGGTGTGTACACATTCATGGAATATTCTTCATCGGGAAAGGTGATTGGTGGGCAACCATGAGCATGCCAACGAGAGATGTTTGGAACATAAGCGGAGAAGAATCATTATGAATAGAGATACAACCAAAAGGCATAGGAAATGTAAGTAAAGAGTGATGAGCATCAATTGTACCACCAATATAATCAAGCCAAGACTATCCAAGTGTGAGTGGAGAGTCACAAGGGGTGCACACAACAAATACTATTAGATGAAAGACACACAAGCCATAAGATGTTGTAGTGTGAAAATAGCCATGATAGAGATGTGGTGAATGAAGAGGTGGTAAAATTTCATTGAGGGTTATGTCAAACCTAGCCAAACTATCATGTGTACAAATAGTTTCTAAGCACGTAGAGTCGACGGGGATGTGTTGCCAAAAGGACCTATTGATGAATAATGTGCATGTAAAAGAGGTAGTGGAGCTGCGACCCATGGAGGAGAAGATGAAATAATGTCGACACTATGGACAAATCCCTAATACAATACCATCCCCGATACAATACCATAGCATTAGTAGATGGAGGGTTCTTGAACCTATACTCTCCTAGACCATTGGCCACAAAGGTTTCTTCAAAATAAGAATCATCTACACCAAGAGGAGTAAAATTGAGTTTCCTTAATGATTCATCGAGTAAGTTTTATAATGTCAACCTTGTCATCAAAATCCTCGAAATCATCAGTGTGAGCATCATCTTGTTGTGTGGCACTATCAAGTATGTTAGTAGGTGGCACCGTAGTTGGAGGAGTAGAAGGTTCCACAACTAGTGGAGATGGAACACTAGTAGGGATGAATACTGTAGGTGAAATAATATCCATAGTGTGAGTATAAATAGTGGGAGCACCGACACTATTAGGAGGGTTTTATGAAGTGTTAGATTGACTAATATCATATGTGCCAATATCTTGGCATATGGAATGCGCTTCTGAAGGCGGTATGGGCATAAAAGATATGGGTCTATACGATAGTATTTGAATGGCTTGAGATCTAATGTGATAGTATGTTCATAGCTATCATGTAAAAACTTGACACATTGGTGGATAGTAGATGGGACTGCTTACATTGTGTGAATCCAAGGCCTTCCTAACAAGAGATTGAACTTAAAGAAATCACCGATCACATAGAACTTAGCGAGAACAATCTTAAGTCCAACCCGAATATGTAATGAGATAGTCCCTAAACATGTGCGAGTTTTAGAATCATAACTACGAATGAGATTGGATCATCTAACCTTAGGAAGTGTTGAAACATGGTTCAAGAGCATAGAGGATGAGTTTTCCCAAAGATTCAACACTTGACCTGAGTTCAATGCGCGTAGATGGGTAGAAGAAGACCTTCACCATGAGTTATATGAGACAATATTCTATTTCTTTCCAGGTAGAACTATATCAATGGCTTTCAAAGATATGCATCAAGATCGATCCGTACTACGGATCACATGTGTGGACCCAAGATGACTATCGAGAGGATGCATGATGCATATCTAGCTTAGATGTGTGTTGTTGATCACCTGGTGGAAGAGAGTGCTAACTAGCTATACTATTGAATATGCCATTTCTACGTATTATTTCCCAGAAGTTGTGGAGTTTGTGTTTCGAGGGAACCTAGAGGATCATTTTGCATGTTATTCCTTTGGTTATGAAGATATTGGTCATTACCTTGAGTTTGGGGGCATTTCCATGGCCGGCTAAGATTCTCGAGAATTGGGAGAGGAAGCTAGGGTGGAGGAAGATGGAGGACATTGTAGATGAAAATGAAAGGGAGGAGAGACGACTTAAGTATAGCTAAGCTCATGAAAGGGAGATAACTAGACAAGGCGAGGTTCCAAGTGTGATGGATCTATTGAGGTAGACATTTCGGAAAGGAGTTGAGGTTCACGCAGAGGATGTGAAACCGAGAGCGGTATGTGCTACCCCATCTTGGAAAGTGTGGGAGAGAAGCCCCTTCATCTTCTCATGAGATTTCATCGCATGGAGAAAGGAGAGCCGTCGGCATGCATCCGAACCCACATGGTGACCAACCCCTAGTGATCATGAAAGGGAGATAACTAGATAAGGTGAGGTTACAAGTGTGATGGATCTATGGAGGCAAACATTTTAGAAAGGAGTTGGCGTTCACGTAGAGGATATGGAACTGAGTAGTATGTGCTACTCCATCTTGAAAAGTGCGGAGAGAAGCCACTTCATCTTCTCATGAGATTTCATCGCATGGAGAAAGGAGAGCTATCGACATGCATCCGAACCCACCCGCGACCAACCCCAGCATTTGGTTTTTAGATCAAGGGAGAATTATTTTTAACTCGGTTGGTATTGGTGGGAGTAACCGATCTACACCCGGGAGATATAATTCCTCATTTGGGACATTCATGGATGTGCAATCCATTCTTTTATTTGGAGAAATATTTTAACAAGGTGTAATTACACAAGGTTTGGGTATCATATCTAGGAGTGGCATGAGGCATATAGCTAGTAGTGGGACAATATCACAAACCATCGGTGCATAGTTCATTGGAACATTGGGAACACTATGCACGACCACTTCAAGCCCTTTTCTGACTACAGGAGGTGGATCTGGTGGGTTAGGAGGAACAGGACCTGGTGGATCCAGTGGATCTGGTGGAGGAGGAAACACCAGAGGAAATAAGGCTTTGGATCGGGAGGACAAGGACCCCAACCACCTCCCCAAGTGGTTTTGAGATGTCTTTACACTTACCAAACTATAGGGGTATTGAAGATGTTGCAAAACATGTGCACAAGTGTGAATTACTATGGCACGTGAAAGGGATCACTACCCCAGTGGAAGGTAAGTCAGTTTGCAACAACATTGCAAGGGCATGTGCATAGTTGGTATAGGAAGTATGACCCCCATCAAATGGTGGTAGACTACACCGCATTGAAGAACTCCTTCCTAGCAGAGTTCCATATCCCTGAGTTTGAGCAAAATAGCATCAAGCACTCAAGGAGATCCAACAGGGAATGGCAGAGAGTGTGTGGGAGTATGACACGTGTTTTAAGACCCTCTTGTCTAAACTATCCTATGAAATTCATCCTTCTCAACATGCTTAATGGTTTTTCAAAGGATTGATAACACCATTTAGAAGGGCTCTGTCACACAAGACTTTCATAGACCCGCGTAAGGCATTGGAAGTTTCCCTACGCACCAAAGCTGTTGGGAGTGTCGATATTGGTGTCAATCCTTTTTTGGAGGCTCAAATTTCTGCAATGTCCAACAATTTGGAGAAGTTTTTTGTAAAATCAGTGGATGAGGTTCGTAGTGGGATTTAGTGTGCAGACTGTGAAGTGGAAGGGCATGTAAAGGATAGTTTCCCTCAAAATTTGGTACGCACTATGGTGGTAGATAGTGAGATCTACCATGGGGATCATGATGCAAGTAGGTTCCCTCTACTACATCACTTAATTTGCAAGAATGTTTCTTTCTATTGTAATATTTTTACCTCTACGACCCATGATACCAAGGATTGCAGACTAATTGATCATATCTATAATGCTATTGATCAAGGTATGTGCCAGAATATCCTTCCAAGTAGTTCCAAGGATGATGACCATCGTTATGAAGGGCCCACAGATGGAGGAACATGTGGAAGAGGTTTTCACGAGAGGATTTCATGATCGCAATAACTGCACGGTGGAGGATGAAGTGAATTCCCATGAGGAACCTATTATAACTATGGATCTTTAAAGCTTTACAAATGTGAGTGTCCTGATCTATTACAATGCTCATGGTGCGGAAAGAAACATAAGTATGAAGAATTTCTAGAGCTTTATGATCATATGACCCAGAACACCGAAAGATAAAGGCGTTGGGATGGTGAGCATCAAGAAGGCCGATTCACAATGGATGCCAAGATTTACACATGATTCGGGGCTAGAACCTATCTTGGTGATGATGCGAGTAGATGACTCACACGCTAGGGAGATGCCAAGGCAAAGGACACTAGTTTCAAGAGAGGAAGTGGTACATGGAAAATATCTAGACCCTACTCATTAGAAGGAGGTGTATCAAGAGACTATGGACGTGATTTGAAGTTTGTAAGGGGAGATCTAATGTCTAAAGGAGCAATCAAGGTAGTTGGAGAAAAGGAAGAATGTTGAGGCTTCAAAGGATGACTGGATGAGGTCAAGGAAGAAAACAGGATGTTAAGGAAAGAGAATATTATTCCCTTACTAGGAGAATGGATGAGAGAGAAGGTACCACGCTTCGGAGTAGAGTGAGAAGGGTAGATTTTGCATGCAAACATTCCTCCTCATAGCCTTGACTATGACAAGGAGATTACTTTGAATGTGGTTGTTGATGGATGGCTTCTGATTAATATCCTCATTGACATGAGATCGAGGTAATGTTCTTACCTTAGATTTCTAGCATCAAATGGGAAGGCACATATTACAGCCATCTTTGAATGTGTTGTATATGGAAAACAAGACTAAGGCAATTCCCATTGGGGTCCTGAAGGATGAATTTATCACCATTCAAGGGGACAAGTGCACTAGAGACTTCTAAGTCTTGGCACTCGCCGAGTAGACAACTTTCTAGCATTGTTTGGCTGCCCATGGTGTTACAAGAATAATGTTGACTGCATTTAAAAAAAAGGTATATACAGCTTTGAGAACAAGGAGGAAAGGGTGATCATTCCTTTAACATATGGAAATTCAGCACCCTATACTAAGCCCTTAGGAGAATAATTCCTTGAAAAAATCTATGTGTGCTCCATCAGAGATCCTAAGATAATTCACCCCATGGAGGGATTTATCCAGTTTGAAGATGCTTAATTCTTGAGTGATACCACTAGCATGGAATGCGACAATTGGGCACATAGGACCTATGAGTTGATTGGGCAATAGTTGAGAGGATCTATAACAAGGGTAATAAAGGCACTCTCATTCAAGTGCCTAAGAGGGAATAAGTTTCCAAGTTATTCTGGGGAGTATACCCTGAACTTTTCTTGCGAGAAATGGAAGCTTAGTGGAAAAATGAGGACAAGAGGAGGGGAATGCTTAATTATAACCTACTCAAAACTACAACACATTGGTGGGCTACACATCGAGAGAACCTCCTAGAGTGGCATGAGGTAAGAATCACATTTTCTATAAGGTTCTCTAGGAGAAACATGCCCACGGTCATACAAGACTACCATGGTAAAGAGACCACCTCATTTCATATCCAAGCATGTGAGAAGGCCTAGATGGGAAGCGCATAAGCATTACCACCTTCATTATGGGTGCATAAGTTGTATTCCACCTTACAAGGTTGTGCACATGCATGGTATATTCATTCGAGAGATGTGTCATCAAAAAGTAATTGGCAGGAGTTGACACTGATCTCATTCAAGATTTTGAGTATAGGAGTACAAAGCCATCAGTGGATAAGGTGTTACAAGTAATCAAGCACCTTATGATGGGAGATAGTGCTATGGTAGAGGATAGGCTACTGGAGTTACTAGGTGAGCCTTATTTGGAGATGTGCCTTAATGAAGAAGAATCAAAGGAAGTACAACTTGAGCATGCATGCATGGAAAAAGAAAAAGGAAAAATGGTCTATGTAGTAGACAGTGAAGAGATGGAGACTTTGGATACTAACCATTCGGAAGGTACGTGTGAAGTCATAGACAACACTGATGACTGATCATGCACCTACCATGAGCCCTTGAAAATAAATAAGATTAACATTGGAATGGAGACAGAACCTAAGGAAGCCATCATTGGGGATTATTAGTTGGAAAAAAAGTTTCAAAGGTCATTGATCTGTTGCGTGAATTCTAGGATTTTTTCCCTCGTGGGTACCATGAACTCAAATGTGTTCACCATTCTTTGGGGGAGATAGATATAAAGTTTAAGGAAGGTGTGCACCTGATTTGGAAGAGGCCCTATCGAATGAATCCAAATTTGCATGTACGGGTCAAGGAAGAAATAGACAAGATGATAGCATCTGGTATCATTAAGGTAGTGGAAGAATTAGAATGGATAAGCCCAATGGTCATCAGTATCAAGAATGATGGTACGGTATAGTCCCTTCAAAACTATTTATCCTTAATTAAAAAGAATTTGTGTTTACTACAGGGATCTAAATGGAGTATGTGTCATGGATCCTTTTCCAACCCCCTTTACTGAAGAAATTTTGGAGGGAGTAGCCAAGGGTGAAGTCTACTCTTTCACGGATGGGTTCTCAGGGTATCACTAAGTCAGGATTGTAATGGAAGACTAAAGAAATAAAACATTTTCCACCGAATGGGGAAGTTATGCATACATGGTTATGCCTTCGGATTGAAGAATGTTCCCGTTGTGTTCTCACTCATCGTGGTACAAACATTTCAGGACTTCATCCATAAATTTATTCAAGTTTACCTGGATGACTGGACTTTGTATGAATTGGTGAAAGACTATTGTGAAAATTTGAGGTTGATGTTTGAGAGATTTCAGCAATTGAGGATATCCCTCAACATTAAGAAATGTTTCTTTGCTACTCCTTTAGAACCACGATAGGACACATTATATACAAAGAAGGCTTACTAGTGGATCCCACCAAATTTGTAGTTATTGTGGGATTAGGGGAGCCTACTAATCAAAGCACAATACGCATATTCCTTGGGTATACAGGGTATTACAGAAATTCATTGAGGGGTATTCCAAGATATTCATGCCTTTAGAGGAATTGTTAAAGCACAAGAGTGTCTTTCATTGGGGAGAGGTACAAAGAGAAGGCATTTGACACTTTAAAGGATAGGCTTGTCACAATGCCCATACTATGTTTCCCCTCTTGGGATAAGCCTTTCCATGTGCATGTTGATGCCTCAGGGACAACTATGGGATCAATACTAGCACAACCTGGTGAGGGAATTGTTGATCATCCCTTGTGCTTTGCAAGTAGAAAGTTAACACCAGCAAAACAAAATTACACAACTACTGAGCACAAAGCATTGTCTATGATCTATGCGTTACATGAGTTTTGACATTATCTATTGAGAACACCATTTATATTCTACACGGACCACATGGCATTTAAATTCTTAGTCAAAAATCTCATGTTGCAAGGGCGTTGTTAGGAATAATATTAGATATTGTGAACATTATTATGAGTGTGGAAATAAGTAATATAGTGTAATGTAATACAACTATTTATGAGTTGTTAACTCATGTAAATAGTTATAACTAGATAAGGTTTATTGTGAGAGAATAATGGGACCGAGAGTTTGAGTGAGATATTGTGGGGATTAGGAGAGATATGTGGGATGAGTGTTGACTCCTAGAATCAAGGAGATCAAACTCTATATATGTAATATTCCTCTATGTATTTGATGTCCCAAATTAATTGAATTCTGTGTTTTTTATATGGTTTATTTGTTTACAATATGGGCGAAATATAATATTTGGTATCAGAGCAGGGATTCTAGGATGAGAGTCTTTAGAGATATTTGAGATTTAAATTCTGCTAGAAGTGGGATCGAAGTGATTTGACGCTTCGATTTGTGTATTGCGTCACCATTTTGTAATCTGTGATCGGATTTATCATTTTTTTAAGGCAATGTGTGTGTTTTTTTTTTTGCCACTTTTGGACATACCAAAAAATTCACAAGGAAAAGAAAAAAATTTGTTATTTTTGGAAAGGGTCCGAAAGAAGTTGGACTTAGAACTTAAAAGTGTCATATCTTTCACCTCGTAACTCAGATTGAGGTGATGTTTTTTTTTAAATGTATGTTTTTTCAAGATCTTTGCATTGATTATATGCTTTCTGCTACCAATTGAAAGTAAAATTTTACTTTATTGTAAGGGTGCATTTTCGACTGAGTTCGACATCCATAATGGAAATCCCATTACAAAAATTCAATGGCAAAGAATTTCACACATGGCAAGTGCAAACTCAATTACTTTTGATAAATAAAGACTTGTGGGAAATTGTTGAAGGTAAAATTTCAAAACCAACTGATGTTGATGAAGCCACCAAATGGGAAAGCAAGGATAGGAAAGCAATATCAATTATTGGTCTTGGATTGTCTGATGCTTACTTGCATCATATTGATTTATCAAAAATTTCAAATTTCATATGGACTACTTTGAACAAGCTATTTGGATCTCAAACAAGGAGTGCAAATGGTGACACTCAAGAAAAAACTATTCGGGCTCAAGATGGAAGAAGGTGAGAGTATGGTTGATCACATAAGTAAATTTTGTTCTATTTCAAATCAACTAGCTGGAATAAAAATTGATGTGGGAGATGATGATGCAAAAGTAGTATTGTTAAATAGTATGCCACCCAGTTATTCTAACACTGTATTTACTTTGAGTAAAGTAAATCCTAGTTTAGAAGATTTGATTTCATCTCTCATGGAGGAAGAAAATAGAACAAATAAGAATATTATTTCAGAAGAAATAGCAATGTTTGGTAAAAATAGGTCATATGATAAAGGAATATTCAAGAAAGGATCTAATTCTAGAGATACAAAGAAACATATCACTTGCTACTATTGCCAACAATCTGGACACCTTTCCATAAACTGCATGAAAAGAGCAAGAGATTTACTTGATGGAAAAATTGAAAATGCCATGATTTCCAATGAAGAAGAAGACGATGATAAGGAAGAACCAGAGGGTGATTTCAGTGGTTATGATTCTAAATACTTCCTTCTTTAGATAACTTTCAGATGGAGGCCAGGCAAACGGAGGAAGGAGGTTGATCAGCGACCTCTCATCAAGGCACCATCGACGAGGCCGCGGTATTGATTTGGTGGCCAAGTATTTTAGTTGTGTGTTTGATTCCATTATTGTGTGTTTTATAATAAGAACAGAAGGAAATTCTTGTTCAATTGTAATTTCCTTTTATAAACCTCCTTGATGTAATGTTGTAATAGAAAGAAGAAAACACAAGTACAAAGTCAGCATCATGATACTTGAAGGGGATGAACAGAGGTTCATGAATAGGGGTTCTTACCTTGGACTGAGGTCCATATGTGTACCAAGATCATGAGCAAATAGGGGTGTGCAAGCTATAGAGAAAGTGTAACTATTCTTTTCTACATTGTTCACATTAGGGGAGTGTATGTGTGGAAATAATAATGTTAACAATAGGGGAGTGAATGTTAGGAATAATATTAGATATTGTGAACATTATTATGAGTGTGGAAATAAATAATATAGTGTAATGTAATACAACTATTTATGATTTGTTAACTCATGTAAATAGTTGTAACTAGATAAGGTTTGTTGTGAGAGAATAATGGGATTGAGAATTTGAGTGAGATATTGTGGGGATTTGGAGAGATATGTGGGATGAGTGTTGACTCCTAGAATCAAGGAGATCAAACTCTATATATGTAATCTTCCTCTATGTATTTGATGTCCCAAATTAATTGAATTTTGTGTTTTTTATATGGTTTATTTGTTTACAATATGGGTGAAATATAATAGGCGTATATGTCGTTGGGTCCTATTATTTCAAGAATTTGAGTTCACATTGGTCTCAAAACTAGGAAAAAGTAATTCAGGACCTGGTCACTTATCAAGAATTAACTCATGGGAGGACGCACAAAGAATTAAGGATACCATGCCGGACGTACAACTATTTAGGTTACAGCGCATGCACTCGGACTTAGAAGATATTTCAAGTGTTTTTGAAAATATGTGTGGCACCAAAAGAAATGAAGGATCTGGAGAGAAAGTAGTTAGCAATACATGTCACACCCTACATGTTGATTAGTGGAGATCTAGTATAAGTTAGGTCATGATGAGTTTCTCCATCGATGTGTATTAGAGCATGAGCATGTCGTAATTATGGAGGAAGTGCGTGGTGGGATTTCGGGAGGACACTATGCAGGAAATGCTATTGTGCAAAAGATTTTACTAACAAGGCTTTGGTGAGAAACCATCTACCAGGATTGTATTGAGTTTACAAGGCTGTGACCATTGCTTGCGCCTTAGAAAACCTAAAAGAGAGATGAAATTCCCTTGCGACCAATAGCGACCAACCATTTGAAAAATGGGAAATCAAATATTTAGGGCCAATTTTGTCATCCATGCGAAGGACTGGTTCACGGTATATCATTACTTACACTTATTACTTAACACGTTGGTCAGAGGCAAGGCCTACAAAGGATTCCACCACAACGACATCTACTATATTTTTATGGGAGAACATAATCAGCATGTATGGTTATCCTTTAATTTTAACAAGTGATAGAGGTACACACTTTCTAAATGAAACGGTCAAGATTCTGTTAGCATAATTTATGGTGGTCCATTACAAGACTACACCTTATCACCCTCGAGAAAATCGAATCTGCGAGGCATTTAACAAGATAATAAGTCACACGATGACTAAGATCTATGATTTGGAAGATAGGATTGGGATGACAAAGTATCGGTCATTCTATGGGCATACAGACAACCTACAAGAGGTTGATCAAGGCCAAACCATTTTAATTGGTGTTTTCATGGAGGCTATTTTTCTAGTTAAATTTATGTTACCATCATGCGTATAGTGTGCGCAGGGAGGGTTAGCCCGATGAGCAAGCGTTGGAAGAAAGGATTGATAAGTTGATGCAGTTAGATGAAAGGTGATCACTTGCTAGATGGATTCAAAAGATAGAAAAAGCAAGACAAAAGGCATGGCATGATCGTCATATCAAGAACAAGAAGTTTTAGGTTGGGTAGATGGTTTTGTTGTATGATTCTAAGTATCTATGCCATCCTAGGAAGTTAAAATTCCATTGGTTGGGACCCTACATCATCTCATACATTCTTGATTCAAGAACTTTCCAGTTATAAGCGTTGGATGGGATGAGATTACCATGTCATTTCAATGGGATTAGGTGAAGCCCTACTATAAATAAGTCTTCTTGGTGTTTTTAATAAGGCAGTATTTCCAATTAGTCTAGAATTTCCCTTTATGGTTTTCCTTTCTCATCCCTTGTTCCTTTCTTTTAGTTTTGTTTTGTGCCTTGTGCACTAGTAACCACATTATTTTTCCAAGGTTGTGTATATGTAGAGGACCACACATCTATTTTAGTGTGGGGTGGAGTAATGCAAAGTATAAGCCTACGATACAAGTTAAATGGCCCAGTAGAAGGAAGCGTGTAAGGTTGAGAAAGCGCATGAGGAAATGGTGGATGATAAAGTATGGTGTCAAGGTTATAACAGAGACCACATACAAAGGATGAAGAGTGTAGGAACAACATGAGGTAGGTGAGGGAAAAAATTAGGTAAAGGATAGAAGAAGTGCCTTCAACGATGTAGACGCACGTGTAAGATTCTTCGGTCGGATTGGATTTTTGCACGCTATAAGGTTGTAAAGGATCTTTTGCGTAGGATGTGACGCGTGGGTAAGGGCACTTAAAGTTGGCTTAGTAGAAAAACCTACATTTAGTGTCAAGTACGGTGGTAGGTTGTATAGAATTTAATGCTGGAAAGAAGGAAAAGCTCTAAATACAAAGTCAAGCACATCATTATTTTACCTTGCAATTACAAAGTGAAAGAAGCTCTCATGAACTAGGGCATCCAGAAATATTTATACGAAGAAGAATCAGAGAGATCTAAAGTGTGTGACTAGAACATCCACAAACCAAAGTGGAAGGAGTACACAAATGTGGGGAAAGTTGGTTGAGAAGTGTTTTCTTGTGGAAGGATTTCTCAGTTAGGATTTAACGGCTAGGGCACGAACGAAAAATGATTTCTTCACAAGAGTGAGCTTTGGGATTGAGCATATAGTAGAGCAAAGCAAGAGGAAGGATTTTTAAGTTTAGCCCAACCAAAAATATGGCACCCAAGAAACCAACCATTTCACCAAAGAAAACAAAGGGAAAGGGTAAGGGAAAAGAAACTACTACCGTCGTAAGCACCAACAAAGAATGGTACATAGAAAATAGTACCCATATGGGGCATTGCTAGTAAAATATTGGGAGTCACACTTGCAAAATATGTTCATGAGAGATTATAACCATTGCACAAGCACAACTGAGAAGGAAATGGCATTAGAGTTGGTTCATCTAACTAACAAGAGGATGCCGATGGGATGCCTATTTACAGATGACAAGGTGAAGGTCAAATTGGAGAAGGCTAGATTATTACAACTATATGAGTTTCCTTACTTTGGCAAGCTTGAGCACCTTTATCAATGGTTGATGTTGTGTGTGCATAAGGATCACTTTTATTTTGCAGGGCGCAAGATGCACATAAGCACCATAGCTGATATCCAAGTTCACGAGCCTCATTAGGAGATAGCATAAATGATGATCTAAGTGACAAGGACACTATCAAGGAGACCGTAGTTGCATATGATTACAAAAAGGGGTCGTGATACTTTGACATCGCTAAGATTCTAGACCTAGTATGAGGATGGTCACATGCTTAGTGACCAAGCTCAATGATCAAGAATGATGGACACAAGTGAACAAGGCATGGCTAAATGTATGTCAGAAGATATCAGAAGGAACAATCTATAACTTGTCCACTTTCATCGCAGATGAGATCATAAGCAGTGCGCGGGAGGCAGAAAAGATACTATTTAGTAATTTCCTCCTCACTATTGTCTTCTCAGAGATTGGAGTGCCTGATGGGCTAGAAAATTTTGTTTGGGAGTATCCAGAAGAGGATCCCTCACCCGCAAAAAGGTTTGTGAAGTACACTTGTGAAACCATGACAACGCTCACAAGGCGCACTTGGAAAAGTTGTATAAGAAAATATGTGACATATTCGGAGTAGAATGGAGGATCCCAGAGTAGTTACCAATTTTTGTGGATAGAGAGGAAGAGTTAGCATTGTATCAACATTTCTGCATTGGTAGGTTTACATTAACAGATGGGACTATGAGTCCATGGTGCAAGTTACCCTTCTATTTCACCACATAATACTTCCAATCCAGAGTCAATCGATTCAAGGAGAGCAAGAGACTAAGATTATACCTTAGTGAGGTAGATATAGACCACTACGAGCTACATCGGAGCTCACCTACATAACAAAGTGTGCATACATGGAGAAATATGTCTCTCATGAAGTACAAATGATGAAGCCTTTAACATTACTGATTACAGGAGGACCGCAGCAAGGTGTATCTGTGCATAAGGCCAAAATTTGAAAAGGGTGCTTACTTGGAGAATGATGTCTCCATTCCTAAAGACCCTACAGGAAGGAAGAAGGCCACACCAAGGAAGAGAGAAAGAGAAGAGGTGCAGGAGAAGAAGGCACCAAGTGTTCAAACCACACAATCGGTGGGCGTGTCGAAAGAAAGCACTAATCCTAGTAATTATGTATAGAGAAAGAAGTCTCCTATTAAGGAAAAAACCCCAGAAGAAGAGGCATTGGAGCACGAAGATCACCTCACCCATGAGGAATCACCAAGGGAGACATCACCTGTCAAAGAGAAAGAAAAAGAAGAATCTCCTGTACTGGAATCCCCAGTAAGAAAGAAGCAGAAGGTGATAGATGAGGAATATTCTGAAGAGACAGAGAGTCTATATGCCTACATTGGTGACAAGGATGATGATAACAATCCTGAGGAGGTGAATACCATCCCATCTATGAGGTACATGATTCTAAGGAAGAAGGAGATGAGGAGTATAACAAAGAGGATGAGGAGAAGAATGACGAAGAAGAGGTTGAGGCTCAAGGCAAGGGGGTGAGTGGAGAAGTAAATACAAAGGATCAAAGGACCCTAAGCCTCACAAAGGAATAGGTAGAAGAGGCCATAGAGAGAGAAGTGGTAGTAATTATCAAGGACTGGTGGAACAAGAGGTAGAATGCAACGCGGATGAGGTGCTGAAGGAAGTTGAGGAGGAAAGCATAGGAAAAGAATATGGTAGCATGGGGGAGATCCCAGTTTGGCTGTAAGCTTTCCAAGGGCCACACACATAGGGAGGAAGAACACAGAAGCAGCACAAGGTCAAGGAATGGGCTACATCGATGATCCAAACAAGGTGTTACACGTGTGCTTTCAAAGCACCATACCAACAAAACAACTCTTGGTTTAAATTTTACCATCAACTTTGAGACAAATATCGAAAAAATACTCATTCCAAGAATAGCTATAATGTCTTGAAGTTCCTTATAACGTTGCAAAGGATTTAAATTCAAGGAGTTAAAAAAATTGCAACATTATAAGAACTTCAAGACATTATAGTTATTCTTCGATGGCTTCATTTGATGAGGAAGGTGCATACCCTCGAACGAGGAAAATGCTATCATGGGCATTTGAGTCCCACATTGATGAGCCCAAATTTGAAATAAGCCAAGGAGCATTGATGAAGGTGCTAGAAACAAAAGGAATAAACCCCTTGGTGAATGCTTAAAAATTATCAGATGAGAAAATCTACAACACGCTCAACAAAGTTTCAGTTGAGGTTGAAGCCAAACTCTTCGGAAGAAATGACAGGGTGAAGTTCCTAGAGGCAGAGCTAGAGAAAAAGGAGGAGGATCTCCTTAAGAAAAGTAAGGACCTGAAGTAGGAGGGGCTAATCAACACTCAATTAAGGCATGAGTTAAAATATGAGAAGGCAAGGGTGTGCGAGGTATACAAGAAGATAGAGATGATCACGGATGTCATTGTCTTGAAGCATCCAGACTTAACACCACCCACACAAAAATATGGATCAACCTTACAGTTCCTAGAGGACTTGACCCACATACTCACTATGGAGAGGCAGCCACTTGCCTTAGAATCCACAAGAAGAGGTGTTGGTGTGCCAAGAAAAAGAGGATAAGATGAAGGTTGTAGAAATTGTTTCTCAATAGAATAAGATCCTCGATAATGTAAAAGTTGTCACACAATTTTCGAGGCTGCCTATGATAATTGCAAGGATAGAGATAGAGTGGAAAATATCTTGGTTAGCACCCATGAAATAGAACTCAAGGAGTTCCAAGAAAATAATAAGGGGAACAGGGCTGATCAAGACAAAATCCTAGCCGAAGTGGAGAATAAATTAGAGGCCATTGAGACCTTGCAGAACTCAATCAAGAAATGGCTGAAAGAATTATACCCCCAAATTACTCGGAGAATGGACATGCTCGAGGATTTGCGAAAACAATTGGATGGGATCGTAGGGATAATGAATTCCAAGGAGAATGGCTAATCTTTGAGGAGGTAATCACCCTAGTAGGTGACCTCTGTCAACAAGCACGAATGAGGTTGATGCCTGGGATAAGTTGGAGGAAGATTTGAGGAAGGATTTCCCTCTCCTCCTTCAACATTGATCATGATTTCCCCCATTCTTTCATTCCTTCCCCAATTCTTCACTCCATTATTTATTCAAATTTTTAGAGCCCATTCATTCTTTATTCATTGAAGAAAGTGTTTCTGAGGATGGAGAACAAGCATAGTGTGGGGTGATGTTGGACCTCTAAATTATTTGGCTAAGTACAAGAAGGTGTGTGGACAGGTGGGACTTAATTAAATAAGGGCATGCAAGGTGAAGGCACGCAAGATAGGGTTTTAGAAGGGTTTAGCAGAACCCTTGGCACACGCACAAGGCAAAGGAAGGGTTTTGGACTTAGCCATATTTAGTGTCCCAGGAAGCACACGAGGAAAGCATGACTCGATTGTGCATGCGAAATGGATAAGGTACCATCTTGACAACTTGGTGGCCACGAAAGGAATATTCCATGCGATAGAAGGATCTAGAAATACATCATTGCAAAGAGTGGAGAGCTTGGGTTTGAGAAGGCATGCTCCCATGGAGGACCACTTCGACACTTGGCAACCAATCTATAACTTCAGAAAGGCATGGCGGTGGTTGCTAAGGTTATAAATACAAGTGCCCGATAGAGGAAAAGAGATATAGAAGAGAGGAGAAGATCTGAAGAAATATAATGGAGGGTTCTAGGGGTTAGGGATTAGGAGAACTTTGGGAGTGATGGCATGTTTAGGGGGATGGGTCTGTGATTATCCTTGGGGTATAAGGGACATAGTCCATTTCTGATGCATGACTTGGCTCTGCATTGTGATATGAAGGTCTGTAATGGTTTCATGGAATGTAATGTGGTACTTAAACATGTTGATATGAATATAAGGCTCTATTGTAAACCATATACATGTTCATGAGTATATTCCTTATGCATTTCCTTTATGAATGGACCAGTTACATATATGTTGCTTGTTATTTCTCTTTTCTAGATGCAATGAGATGACAACTCATTCTAGGTTCTTAGAATGTTGTATAGTTCTTTTATGTCCTTCTACATTTGATTATCTTTCATAAGATGATGCATTCTCACAAGAATCACATAAAGGAAAGGCTCAATACCCGCACATGCCTTGGGTGAGTGCCTAGTGCCCACTGGGTGATAGGCCGGTGTGTATGGGATTAGACTATTGGTCTAAGGGCATAAAAATGACTACATAGTTTCTAGCATGTTACAAAAATCTGGCACATTACACAATAAGTCATAAAGAGAGATCTTAGCGGGTGTATTTTAAAGTTATTCAATGATGTCACAGCCCTTAGAAATGGTAGGAGGATCTGTAGGAGTAATGGGTGGTGTAATAGACACGGTGGGAGTCGTAGGTGGATTAAGATGAGTGTGACAATTAGTAACAACATTAATAGATGAATCAGCCCGGTGTGACAAAGTTATGAGGATGTTGGGTATTTACGTGCATGAAATCGGTGATGATGAGAGTAACTATGTCAAATACCTTAGTGGGTGCATAAATAGGATAAGAAAATTGATCCATAACTTGATAAGGAGATGAAATGATTAAAAAAAAGAAGTGTTGAAGCGTGGGGTTCACCAAAATCATTAACTAAAATTAACTAACTATATAGTAAATGGGGATAGTTAATCCAAGCTATGAAGAACTTGTTGTCGTCAAATCACTTGCACCCTCCGAATGGCCAAAATGTGAATAGGATGTTCGGTGTGATTGGGACACATGGGATCACCTCTCAAGCTATGGGACTTGGGCTCGAGGTGAACCTCCGGAGAAGGCCGGCTTCCTCTTCCTAAACTAAGTGTTGTACTACTCCTAGTGTGATAAAAAGGCTATCTAGTCCTATGTTAACATCTTCATGGGGTTTTAGGGAAAGAGATTTACAGAAATGAAACTATACTAGGGATGGTGATGCACCAAATAAAGGGTGTTTCCAGACTCAGGAAGGGTTAATTTGAAGAGGGTGTGTGCACCACAAATCAACTTCACCTACTACAACTTAGAGAGGGTACATAATACCACAGACTAAGAAACATGTGTTCCCTTTGTTAAACTTGATCAGACAGAGCAATATCAATTTCCCAGTGAAGAAGAATGAACTTAAGAAGGGTGAATGGACACCACAACTCAACTACATGCAATACTCCACCACTCGATAAGCATAAAACTCCAAGAACCTGTAATAGAAACGTGAACTTGCATAGTGTACCTGTAAGCATGAGAAAAGGCATAAGGAAGTATAGAAGGATGAAAGGACCAAGATTAGTCACAAAACACATGATTTTATTACTTCAATAACGTGCATAATGCATTATACATTCAGAAGAGGCAATGGTTTCCATTAGAGTCTTGAAAAGGAGGTTTGAAATTTCTCTCAACACACAAGAAAAACTTACAGAAGAGAGAGTACTCTTTGAAAATTACACTTGCCTAAGATGTCTAACTTTCCAACCTATCTAACCTATTCAAACCCTTTGAAATGAGCTTCCAACTTACATTTATAGAAGAATATGTGAGAGAGAAGAGGAAAGGTCATAATTACATTCCTAAACTAAAGGCACATGATGGTTCATTTATTACTAGTTGGTTAAACCACTTTAGAAGGTTCCATCATGTGTCATTAATGCCTAGTTGACTAGTCTTCTCAATTAATTAAAAGAATATTTAAATAAAATATTTAAATAATAATAATAAATATTATTATTAAAATATTTAAATAAAAATATTAAATTAATTAAAATACTAGTGGGACCCCCGTTGACCGGTTTGACTTGAAGAGGAGGGGTCATGAAGAAAAGGCCAAAAATGAGTCCAACTCGGTGGTTGGCTCACCAGTTGGCATCGAGCTCCTAGTCTTCACCACAACCGAGTTGAGTTCCTACCACTGTGACCGAGCTGAGCTCCTTCTGTTCCACGTCGATCTCCTTCATCAACATGACCAAGCTCCATTCTTCACTGAGCTCACCATCACCGAATAACTCGACATCCTTCAATTTTCAAAAAACCATCGTTCTTTGACCGAACTCACTTGCTCTTAACTCAACGTTTATACATGGTTCAACTCAATGAGTTGATCTTATGTATGCTCCATGGTTACCGAGCTCTCCAATGCATTTTTTTGCATTAGCATCTAACTCTACTACTCTCGAACGACTCAGCATGAGCCCTTCCACAAGCTCATTACCCTAGACGAGAAACTCGACCATTCCTTCCAATGTTACGAATCCTCCGATGTTGAGTCCATATCTATCGAGCTCCACATTACATTCCTTAATAGTTTGGCTTGTCTCATGTTTCAACCTTACCAATTCATGTCAACTTCTCACATTTCAATTTCTAGGTGAATTGGCCAAGACTCGGTCAACCGAGTCGCTACCTATGTTTTATAGAAATTGCTATTCGTAACACTTCCTCCTAGAATCTGAGCTCGTCTACGCCCATTTCCAAATCATTCTACCTTGACCTAGTATTTACTCGGTGAATGGCCATGAGCTCCTCCCCTTTTTGGGTCGAAGTCATCCCTTCACGAGCTCACCATTGAGCTCATTATTGACTCATTCTGCCAACGTCGACCCATGACCGAGCCTCCTCATCAAACCGAGATCCTTGGCTTTGTATAGACACCTAAAATCAATCGAGCTCTACCTATATCACCCGTGAACTCACCTTAGCCTTTTCCTAGATGATCTCCCTTAGCAATGCTTGATAACCACCCTCAGTCTATAGAGCTCGATCTAAAATGAGCTTATAGTGTAGATCTCGTTTAAGCTTGAAACAACTCGAAAGATCCCTTTCTTGAACCACTCAATGCTATATGCCTATGTTGGCTCGGATCACTCTTCCTCTTCACATGCATGGACCCATCATGAGCTCGTATTCAACATGGTTACCTGTTGGGATTACTTACTGAGCTCCATGCAATTAATTTACTCAAGCCATATGTGACCTCAAGAACCTCACTTGGCACCAAGCTCACATTCAATCTTGAATGGCCGAGTTCCTTCCTCCCTCAGCAACAATGCTTGACCAATTTCTCATTCGCATGCCTCTTAATGGATCATGTCTTTGTTCGAGCTCCTTAGTCATTTCCACATCCATGATTCTTTTTCATATCCTATAATGTATTTACCAATCCAGGAGGTCACCTCAACATTTCACCTTCAAGCTCCTCACATCAACCCTTCACTCCTTAGCTCGGTTTTGAGCTATTTTTCCCTCATGCCATAGTCTAACTCAACATTGACACTTTACATTAGCTGATCAAGCTCTTAGTCTAAGTTGAGATGATACTTGAATTTCACAGGCTTTCACAATCGAACTATTACCCATCGAGCTCAAACTTTTACTGTTATATGACTCATTCTCACCTCTTGATCCAACCCACGAAGTGAGCTCCTCACGAACACAGAAAATATTCCAACACCGAGTCTTCTCTAACATCGATTTGTGAGCTTGGCTCCCCATACCATTCATAATGAATCACATAGCCATGCCATGCTTTGAGTGAGCTCCAACTCTCCTATCAAGCTCCATGCGACAATTTGACTTGAGCCCATAATTTTTGAGTGATTGTATGCTCGTTCTCTGATTATATTTTCATCAAACCGACTCTTGTGCACTCAAAACTAACTCCAATGGATTCTCTGAGCTCTGTGACCTAGATCAATGCTAGAGCTCTGCCATGCAATGAGTTGAATTATTTCCCATCGGTGACGATGAACCTATGCTCGTTGGTTGTGAATTCCAACTCTATCTCAATGCCTCGAGTTTTTCTTTGATTTGGTGACTTTCTTGAATGAAATTTCTCGCGATCTTCAATCCTCCGATGGCTAAACTCTTCCCTGCCTCTGCGAACATTTATCTTCTTTACACAGTGTTTTATCTTCGTCATGCTTCATGGTTATAGGACCAAAACTAGCTCCTCCAAAATCGTGTAGTTCCCCATGACTCGCTCACCCTACTAACCGTCCCGTCAACCCGAGAAGTAACTCGGTGACTTGCATGAATCTCAGCCATAGACTTGGGCTTCTAGTTGCACATTTAATTTACAAAACTTATCCCTTGGCATGCCAAGTGATTATCCCCACATGGTAATGCTTCTCATGATCTCTGTGAAGTGGAAATTTTGTGATGGTTTGTCATGGCATTATCTCCACTTGGCAATTAGTTCCTCAAATTTCCCCGCATAGAATTACCAACTTGGCTTGGCAATGCATTATCTCCACCATGGCTGCAAAATCCTGAAACCCCCCATCATCGACTATGTCAGCTTGTGGCTTATCATTTTGATGTTTCTCACCACATCATTCTATGTCAACTCGACCACTACCCGAGCTCCAACCTCAACTCGTTGAGCCGAGATCTTTGCAATGTTTTATGCTTCACATGGTTGCCTTGATTGAGCTCATTTCCACTTATCTTGATACCGAATTGATCCCTAGTTCAAGCCACTCCCTTCAAGCTTGATGATTATGGATTTTTATTTATCTTGACTCCTTGAACCAAGCTCCCATATTGACTTAATGCTTTTGTGATTTGGCCAACTCACCGAGTAGCTCACCGAGTTACTTGGCAAGCTAAGTTTTTGCTCGATGGCCCTTGGCTTGTTTTTTAAAATCCTCCTATTTTTGGAAAATTTCCCATATTTTCTAACTCAACTAACTCCTTTCAATGTTGGTCTTGGCCGACCCATCAAGTTGAGCTCCAATGATAAATTATTGAGTTCTCAACTGAGCTAACACTGAGTTGTTACTAATTGTGCTCAAATTGACCCTGTTCAATGCTAGGTGAGCTCAATTATGCAAATTATTAATTATTTTATTTTTTTGACTCTGTGATAACTATAAATGGGCCTTGGTTGTCCAATTTTTTCATGTGTACAAAATTGGATAACATTTTTCATGACCTCTCAGGGATGATTGCCTGCTAAGCATGATTCCTAGAGCCTTAAGTCATCCATTAGTATGGAGTCTATATTGGAATCCTGAAAGTGATTTGATCTTCTATGATACATCCTGAAATCTCCTTGAGCATAGCCAATCTTGGACCTCCTTGAAATACTAGGCATGAAGCATATTGAAACTGTCAACTGCTTGACATCTATAGAGCACTACAGAATTTTGAATGAGGCAGATCATGAAACTCTTATGGAAACCTTGAACCTTCCTTCTCCTTAACACCTTCCAATGATGAAATAGTGTGTAGAACAATAAAAAACACAACAATGAGGAAAATTAAAAAAACAATACACAACAACAATGTGTATAAGCACTTGGAGGAAAAAACCTAACTAAACTGTATAGGGGGTGGAACACTTCTCAAAAACAAGATTTGAGATGTATCCCATTCACATGAATGGGCAGTTCTTCTCCATTGAGCCTGGATAGATGAAATAAATTTTCCTCTTTACAACTCGTGATGATGTATGGCCCACTCTAGAGAGCGTCAAACTTGGCATGTTTGCCTGGTTTGGCCTTGACTTCATCCCATTTGAGGACTAGATCTCCCTCTTGAAAATTCTTCAAATGCCTTTTTTCGTAAGATTTCTTAACTTTGAGCCTGATGTTTCCCTAAATTCTTCATAGCCTTTTTCCATACTTCCTCCAACTCCATGAGTTCAGCAAACCTTACTGTTAGAGGATCACTCTCCATAACTTCAAGTTGATGAGCTAACTCCAAAGAAGGTAACTCCAAGGAGAGTGGAAGTTTTTCTTCCCTTCCATATATAAGAATGAAAGGAGAATTCCCTATGGCCCTTTTAGGTGTGATCCAATATGCCCATAAGGTGGTCTTAAGCTATGTATGCCAAGTCCTCTTGTTAGTTTCCATCATGTGCTTAATAATCCTTATGAGGTTTTTTTACTAGAATCAGCCAATCCATTTCCTTGCGGATAGTAATTGGACAAATTCTTGAGGTAGACCCCATTTTTAACAACCCATTCACTCAACTTCATACCAAGAAAATCCATTGTGTTGTCTGAAATGACTATAAAAGGAACACCAAACCTTGTCATTATACCTTCCAAGAAATCTAGAACTACCTTTTCATTGCTCTCTTTCAATGCTACCACCTCTCGCCCATCGAGTAAAATAGTACATGCGCAAGTAAGGACCCATTTATTTCCGTCAACTTTGGATGGAGGATTAATCATTCTAACGAAGTCTAACCCCCATTGAATAAAGGGTTGATCCACTTGAATTAGATGTAGTGGAAGAGCTGCCAACTTTTGCTTGCTGTTATTGGTTGGATATTTTGTCACATCGAATATAAGGTTCAACCACAGTGCATGGGATTAAATCCCTCCTTAAAGATAGGTGAGGCTACCTATTTATTACTAATCTAAAACACAACAGAAATAATATGTATAGTATTTACACTAATCTAACCATTGGGGTTGGGATAGAATCCCAAAATCCATATCCACACTAGGTAAAGATGTTTTTGTTTTCCAAAATAGAATGGATCAGAAAGGAATACACAATGGAAAGGAAATGACGGGAACGTATTTTCTTTCGAGCAAACACAAATCACGAAATAATCATACAAGTTCTAGATAACAAATGTAATGTAATGTTTGACACAATTAAAATGATTTAGAATGCTAAACAAAGAATAGCTTAAGATCCTGAACATAAGAACAATATATTAAGAGAGATGAATCTCACAACACAAAGTTTGCAAAAATAGCATCAACTTCTATTCCTCAAATGATTAAAAGAAAACACAAAAATTTTCTTCTTCACAATAGTTCTCAATATTCCTAAAATCTCAACCCTTTGGAATGCATAAGCATCCCTTATTTATAATAAAAGGAGTTGAGAGAAAATAGGATAAATCCTAGAAAATAGTCTTTAAAAAGAGAGTCCTATTTTGCTTGACTCTCACACAGGAGACCAAGTCAAAATTTGCTTCCTATGTGATGAAACAAAAATGAAAAATACATGTCGCATTGTGCTTATTCTATATCATCATCTTTATCTTCCTCCAACAAATCCTGCTTGTCCCAAAATTCTTGTAATTTTCATATTATACCCTACATCTCATTCTCATCAAGCACATTGGAATGATCATTCAAAACTTCACATGTTTCCTGAGTATCACTAGCGTTGTCAAGAATCTTTTTCAATCTCTTGTTGAGTTTCCTCAGGGTCTTCAAAGAATGTTCAATTTTCACAAACCTATCAATGATTTCCATGATGAATCTGTAAGTTGGTTCATGTTGAATTGATTCTTGGATCTATTTGTAAATATCATCAATAGGCAGGATACCCGAGCTTTCACTCAACACTTTAGCACAGATCTTGACTAGCTCTTCTTCTAAGTCATTCTTACCATCAACCAATTGATCTCTTGATTCTCTCAATTTTCTGTAAGCTTCATTGAGAATATTTATTCTGAATTTGATGGCTTTAGTTAGCTGAAAATGTTTATCCCCATGTGGAATGATGCCTTCTTTGACCAAGATGTGGGATGGAACCTGTTTCAGTGTTTGGAGAGCTTCGAAAGTCAACTCTAGGTTCCCGATTTCTGTTGAAAACTCATCATCCATTTTCTCTCCATCTTTCTTTATATCCTCTAAGGATTGGTAGACTTCCACAGTATCTTTGATGACTTCTTTTCCTTGCAGGAGTAGCCTTTGGGTCCATTCATCGACCATTCTCCCCTTTTCATTAATCTTCTCGATCATGGGTACTGATGAGAAATCAAACCCGATAGGAGTAGAGGATGATGGTGTTGACTCAGGAGGCTTTGAGAGCTTGAGTAGCACTTCTGTTAGCTATTGTACTTTCTCTTTTAACTCATCTTTGTTTGCCTTAGTTTCCCTCAGCTTCTGGCATAACACATTCATGGCATCTTGTGCGTCCTATTGTGCTCCCTCTATTGTTACTTTCCCTAGAGCCACCCTTGTGATTTGATAATCTATGACCATTATGTCATCCTTAGTTTTATCACCATGGGAGTAGCAATCTCTGCAAATTTATGCCTTGAGGCATCCACTGAAATCCTTGAGACTGTTTTGGGTTTCTTGGCCAACTTAGTGGGAGTGACCTTGAGGGAACTGAAATCAAAGGCTGGTAATGGGACAACTACCTTCCTCTTCCTCGAGTCTGATCTACCAACCATTGAGGCGTATTGGAAGAATTTTCTTCCATTACAGGCATTATGGTCACATCTTCAGGTGGAGGAGGATTAGCTTGTGGAGTGGTAACCACCATAAGTGTAGCGCCCGTGGTAGGGAATGAAGGTGCAGTAGGGGGAGGCATGTCCATGGTTAACTGGGGTCTAGTGGGGAGAGGTGAGAGACTAGAAAAGATACTAGCCATGGTTGAGGAACTTGGTGAAGAAATCTGAGGCAAGGAAGGTTGAATGGGAGGAGGAAAGGAAGGTTGAATGGGAGGAGGCAAGGATTTTGGAATTAGAGCTTGAGAAGTGGGAGGAAGACTTACCTCTGATGAACTGTCTACCAAAGGAGGAATGGAAGGTTGAATAATCTCTTCTCTTGAAGGAAGATTCCCTTGTTCTAGTTGTGGAGGTGAATCAAGAACCTCAACTATTTATGGGAGAGTGGCTACTAGTGTAGTTACTTGATCTTCTCCCTTTCTTACAAACTTAACCTTCATTGGCCTTTTGGAAGGGTTCTTATCCTTTTCCTTTTTCCTTTTGAGGGTCCCTCTTCCAAAGCATCTAGCTTTGCAAAACTCCCTTCTTTATAACTCATTCCCCAAGAAATGAGCCATGCCTTAGTATGGGAAAGAATTTGAGTAGCTCTTCCCATGATAGAAGCTTTCTCAACAATGGACCAATCAATGGCCGGGAATACATATTGATCTTCATTTAACCCATCATACGAGGCATCAAGGACACTCTCGTTGTCTTTAGTGCCTTTTGGGATGTCAGATAAATCTAGCATTTGGATTTCTTCAATTGTCAACCTACTATTGTCTTTTCTTCGGATGGAAACTTCATCCCGAAGATCAACCCAAATATCTTCTATGTTGGGAACATGTAGATATAAAGTCTCATATGACTTAAGGACTCCTCAAAAATCAAATCCATCTCTATGCTTTATGTGCTTCTTTAATTTGTCCTAAAGCTCATGCACTACATTCTTAGCTTTGACCACCGTCGAGCACATGTATCTTCCAATGGAAATGGGGAAGGATACGGCAGCCTTGTGTTTGCTTTGTTGGAATTTGTGGAAATCCAACAATTATCTTACCAACTCCATTAGGATCAACTTATCACCTGGGAATCTGGGCAATCAGAAAGGGTCACCTAGATACATGACCACCCAAAGGTATGTGAACTTCTTGAACTGCAAGAAGATGCAACCCCATTTTGATACTTCGCCCATGCTTCATCAAAGACTCTTCTTTTCCTTAGATCAGGGTTCATCCTATAGATATTTTCATAAAAGAAAGCATTGTTCACTCTTCTAAACTGATCTTCAGAACCTTTCATTTTCAGCTAAGGGAGGTACCGATATATGTGTTTTGTTACCCTATCTCCTTTTACATCCAATCCTAGATAATTTCTCATGCCAGTTGTTGCATAGGTGACATACGATGACATATAGAATTTTCCTTTAGTCAAGACTGTCTTCATCTAGGAACCAATCTCATCACTTATGAGACTACTCCAATCGATCCCTTGTTCTTTATTCTTCATAATAACCATGAATTGATACATTTATCCTTAGAGTTCCCTTGACTCGGGAGTCCAAATACTTGACTTAACAAGGTGATGATGTCACTGATTTCAAGGATGAAATCACTCCTGGGGACAAACTTGGGAAACCTTGAGACATTCATCTTGGACTTAGTCAAGAATTTTCTATTCACATGCCTGATGCAGTCTTCTTGATCTTTGTCCCAGGATTTCTGTGCTGACTTAAGATCTACGTCAACATATTCCTGAAAGTTGGGTAATCTTAAGAGGTCATCAAAATAACCCCCATCCAACTTCACTATGACTTCTCCTACTTGATTTTTCACTGAGTGAGAGTCTGAGTCATAATGGGAAGCACAAGACAAAATGAACTTAGGGAATTGAGCATACATTGGGAATCCTACTACAAGAGGGAGGCCACTGTTGGTTATTGACTTCATCCAGGGACTCTGAGAAGAATCCTTGGTTCTGTTCCAAAAATCTTCCATGTCAATGTTACCAAGCTTTGTATCTCGGATGTTGTAATTACAATCTATATAGGAGGGGGATTCCATCTTTTGATACTTGTATTTCATCTTCCCTGACCTGTCTGACTTGTCTTTAGATGATCCAGGATCTGACATGAGAAATCCTAAAGAAATAACACCTAGATAACTCCTATCTGAGCAATTAGACTTGGAAGCTTGTTGAGCAACCCCATAGACCCGCCACACTATCTGGATTTTAGGACTTGTAAAGCACCTGATGAAACCTAACACACTTGGAGAGAGTGTCAAAACTTAGTAGGTGTTGGACACTTTACAAGACTCAACACACTGTGGGAATCGGAAGATGTTGAGCACCTCGCAAGACCCGACACACTACGGGAATCGAGAAGATGTTGAGCACCTCACAAGACCCGACACACTAGAAATTGGATGTCGGATGATGTTGGATGTCTGGCACTTAGAAAATCCTGAAACACTACGGAACTTGGAGATTGTAAAACACCCTGCAAAACTGAAATAAGGGATCGGGTTTTTGAGATGTCAAGACATGTAATCTTTCCACCATTTCAACAGTTAGGAATTTGTATTCTTCTCCTTTTCTTTAAAACACAAAAAGGTATATTCCAAGGTATAGAATAGGAAAACACCCTAAGGGTGAACTCTTAATCAATAATTTCTATTGGAATACAACCCAAAAAGAAGAAGAAAACCTAAAACCCTAAACCTAGAAGAAAAGCAGGAAAGGAAGGAGAACATCACAAAGAACATCACAAAAACATATTCAACAAACCTCACAAGTAGAGGGCAGAGAAAATACCTTCAGCAAATTCAAAAATAATCGAAAATGAATCACACAATCGAGCACAAAATCAAATCGAGGTTCGAAGGTTGAGAGAGCATGTACGAGAAAATCCACGCAACCAAAAGTACAATAGATACAAATGACGTGTAAATCCAACTATTTATAAAAACCCCTACATTTATTACACTTCACATGACATGTGTGCCAACTACCCGACAACTTGGAGTTAATGCCATGTCATCATGCTTGGAGTGCCTGAAAACCCGATACAAAGGATTAGCTATCAATTCAGGTTTTGGGTTTCAAGAAACAGATGACATGAAACATGAGATGCTTAGGTGTTCCAAGATTTCAAAACTCAACACAAAGGGACATATCAGGTTTTAGGTTTCGGAAGTCAAGCGACATGTAGCATGATTTTTGCAAGTCATGTTCCAATGCTCATGAGTTCCGAAAACCCAAAATACTGGCTAGTTTCAGGTTTTAGGTTTCAGAAACAATTTGCATATAGCACATAAAAAACATGTTTTCATGTTGTTGAAACCCGAAAACCTGAAAATATCTTCAAAATGGAGTTTTAGGAGATTTTCCCAAAAAAAAATCTACGGTTATCTCATTTTAGCTGGAATCACTAAAATGAGATAACACCTACGAAAAGGCACACTCTTTACATCTCCTTACCTAGAGATGGGCATCTTTGAAAAAATCTAGCCAATAGTAACTGGCTCACATGATCTTGGTAGCAGTTGTTTGTGTAGATTAATGTCCTCCAGATAGGCCATTATGAAACTCTTCTAGTATCTTACTCACCTGTTCGGTCTTATGCACCAAAGGAGGACATAATTCAAATCTTTTCGAAAGAGAACATTATCTACTAAAACATATGGAATAGATTGAAGATGGAAAGTCTGTATTTGGTTTTTATCCATGTTCACAGGATATACTCCTGAGAAGAGGAAATTCTTCATTTTGGATAACCATTCAACTTGATCATCACTCTCATCAGTGTTTAGGAGCATCGTATCCTCATCACCTTTTGATTCCATGTCTCACAGTTGTTGACACAAACCTTTACCTCTGACAAGTTTGGTAACCTTGATATGTACATCATACTCCATCACCTTCATGATCCATCCAACACACTTCTCGTTCATCTCTTTGTTCAGAAAAAACTCCTTGATGCCTAGATGAGACACCATCAGATGAATTTTATTGTTGGACAACATGTGCTTGAATTTCTTCAAAGCTCAAATAACCGAAAAGACCTATTTTTCAACGAATGAGTATTTGAGCTCGTAGTCTTTGAGGGATTAACTAAATAAATCAATTGTCTACTCCATCATATCATCATTTTACTGGGTGAGGATCCCTGAAATGTTATCTTGACCTGCAAAAGCATAAATGATAAAATCTTTATCAAACATGGGATTTACCAATGTGGGAGCTTGAGAAATTATCATTTTGATGGCTTTAAATCTCTCTTCCTTCCTTTTTCCATGAGAATGGCATGTTTTTCTTCAACATGGATTTCATTGGTTTATCCAATGTCACGAATTGAGGGATGAATCTCCGCATGAAGTTTATGGTTCCTAGAAAACTCGGGAGACCCTTCTTATGACTTGCAAGAGATAAGGACATAATCAAAAAAATATGGGCTGGATTGATTGATAGTCCTTCTACTGAAACAACATGCCCCAAAAAATTTCCCTCGTGTACTGTAAAAATACACTTCCTAGGATTTAGTGAAACCCCAAATTCCCTACACCTTCGAAAAACCTTCCTTAAATGTTAGATGTGATCGTCTGCATGCTTAGAATATATAGTTATGTCATCCAGTAAACCAATATCATATCATTGATTACTCCTTTAAACACCATATCCATGGCTCTTTGGAAATTAGCCCCGGCGTTTGACAATCTGGATGGCATTTTGTTGGAGGCATACGTGCCCCACTTGGTAGTGAAAGATGTTTTAAATTGGTCAGATTCTTGGACTAGGATTTGATTGTAACCCAAATATCCATCAAGAAAAGAAAATATTTGAGCTCTGCTACCATGTTTGAAGGATCTGCTCCATTGATGGAAGAGGGTAATGGTCTTTCAATGACGCATGATTCAAATACCTGAAATCTACACACAAATGAATCTCTCCATTCTTCTACCTTATGGGCGCAAGATTGGCTACTGATGAGGAATGCTTGATGGGAAAAATTATATAAGCCTCAATGAGTTTGGTTAGCTCCTTTCTCATTAGTGGCTTGATATTTGGATTAATCAGCCTCTGTTTACGATTAATGGATTAGAATTAGGATCCAGTTCAATGGTATGTTGTGCTAGACCTGGATCAAAGCCACCTGGTCTTTATAGCTCCATGAAAATATGTCATGATACTCTTGACAAAGTTTTATGAAAGCTTCTTTCTCTTCGGAAGTACACACTTTTCCAATCTTCAAAAACTTCTCATGTGTTACCTCGACTTCCTCAAAATATTCTTCTTTGACCACCATGTTAGAGATTTGTCTTTTGGCTTGATCATCTGAATTAAAAATCGATTCCAGAGTGACTAATCTTTTGGTAGTTTTTACTTTTCAATTGTATAATTTGATCACCATATGAATCTTGTAACCTATCCTAATTTCTTGTAGCAAACTCCACCTCTTCTTGTAGGAAAAGGACAATTTTTTTCACTATCAAACACTTTCCAGCTACTCACATTATTAGGGACTGCAGTTGAACCACTATTTTGACAAATTTCATCCCTTCTTTCATGACATCAACAAGTATGGCATATTGTGAGCCAATTGTAGTAAGGCTATCAGCATCTTGATTCTGATTTCTAAGAACTGCGTGGATTCTAAAAGCTTTGAAATCCTCAATCAAGTCCCAGACTTAGTTCTTGTATGATCTTAAAATATCATTCTTGGATGCACTGTGTGATGTCACTTGATGGAAAACTAACTCACTATCTCCAAAAATAGTAAGGATTTGATCCCCTTCTTTTGGGCTACTTGAATTCCTTATACAAGGGCCTCATATTCAAAGCAACATTTTAGTGCAACTAAATTACAACTGGAAAGATGAGAAGTACTTATCTCCCTCTAGAGAAATTAACATAACACCAGCACCGGATCTATTCTTACTTCTTGAGCCATTGAAGAATAATTTCCATAGTCCTTCTAAATCGCTTGGTGTTTTGAAAAGTTGTAGTATGATTGCATCTTCTTCATGAATGCAGTATGTACCCAATCCTATTTCTTCCAAAAGTAGCAAACCAACTTCTTCTTCTACTAATACATCAACATAGGGATCATACTGATGATCTCCACTTACTTCATCTAGCACAAGTATCGGGGACTTCTTCAACAAGAGTGGTCGGTTCATGATCAACATCTTCTTCTTCCGGATCTTTGATGGTGTAATTCCCATTTATAGGACTAGTAGTGTAGGGTTCTACATGATTATGGTAGATTGGTTCCACCCTTATAGTCACTTTGGTTCTGTATCGAGTCTTGAGAATCATATGTGACCAATCAGCTGATAGATAACCACCCATCTTGGCAGTGAAATCTCATGATAGGCAGATGGCGAAGAGAGGAGGAAGATCAATGACTGATATGTCTTGGGTGAATGACAAACTTGGGCATGCATGGATGGTTAGTTGAAGTCTTTTGATAACTCAAACAATCTTAACAATTTTTCCATCCAGCTAAACAACTCATCTTGCAATTGGTGCATATTGTATACCTAGTACATCTGGAATTTTTTAGGCATGAATGAGCTTCTCGGCACCAGAATCGATCATGTAATTCTCGCATCAAGTGGTTTCTAATTATTAGGGAAATATAGAATGATGGTGGTTTGTTTTCTTTAGGAATAATTTTCCCTTCTGGTTGATACAAACTCGTAGCGGTTTTTACTCCATGACTTGATGATCTGCCAGCTGTACCAAAACTATCCAGAGCCTCTCGCAACAAGTTTCTTTGAGAATGAATTAAGAGTGTGTCCCACATAGTAATGCTCAAGTTTGTTTTCTTCATTTGTTCCACTATGCTGAAGGGAATTGCTCCTACTTTGTTGATGCTTCTTTGAGTGTTGGGATCCTCCTTTGGAAAATTCTTGTTGGGTACCATGATGCCTGATGAAATTTCTTTTCTTGCGGCTTGGCTAATGTGCATATTTGCGATTTCTTTCCCACATCTTTATCAATCATTGCTTGTGTCCGAGGCTATGAAGTGGACGTTTAATCAGCTTTGGAATTTTTAGGTTTGATTGCTCTCTTCCTAGAATGAGTGTTTTCCGCCACTAATGAGGGATCTGTATTCAACCCGCAAAAATATTTTGCTTTCCAATTTAAAAAAGTGGTTTCTTCAGGTGTTTGCGGTTGATATGTTGTTTCTTGCTTAGATGTGTTCTCTATTTTCTTAGAAGGGGAAGATACACTTTGAACCATAAGGGTCTAGCCAAGAACTCCATTGGGACAAATATTTTGATTATGGGGTTGAGAACACGGATAGCACCATTCGTAGTCTTGAACTAGATTATTCTAGATAGTTACAATGGCTCTAGATGAACTAGCATGTATTCTTGGGGACCTCTCTTCATGGTAGTGAGTTGTTCCAAAAGTGAAAGATTATCACTCTTGTCTTCAAACTATTTACAGAGCTTTTCTCCTAATTTGTCCCAAGTGGTTATACTGCCAACACTTAACCCTCGAAACCATTGAAGTTATTTTCCCTTAAAATAGGTAGTAAGAAGTCTAACCGCAATGTTGTCCTCCATGACATTATGTACGGCAAAATGTTGGCTACATCAATAATATGTTCCACTGGAGTAACGTGAGTTTCCCCTATGTAAAAGGGTAAACTTTTGAGTGTTACAATAGGTATAGGGTCACATTGAGCCAATAGAAGAGGACTACTTGCATTGAAAGGGGGAAAAACTTGGTTTCGTGCCATAGCAACAAGAGGTTGATTATTCCTTGGTGGAGTGAACCTTCTGTATAGAGGAGTTGAATGACCCCTATGAGGTAGAGTTGCAATTGGTGATTTTGAAATGCCTCTTCCTCTTCTCTTTGGAGGAGATAAGGAAAGTTCGATATACTGATAATTTCCTTGCTTTGAATAATATCTTGTCTAAATTCTTCGCATAAGTTAATGCACTGAGATTTGGAATCCAGAGATATAGAGTCACCAGGTACTTTGACTTGTGTAAATGAGAAGAGAAGTACCAACTCGGTCCCACTGGGCATGCCAAAAACTATTTTTGCCAAATCACCGCACTCTCTTAATGGCCAAAATTTGAACAAGATGTTCGGTGTGATTGGGACACATGGTATCACATCTCAAGCTATAGGACTTGGGCTTGAGGTGAACCTCCGGAGAAGTTCGGATTCCTCTTCAATATAGAAGGATGAAAGGATCAAGATTATTCACAAAACACACACTTTTATTACTTTAATAACGTTTAAAATGCATCATACATTAAGAAGCAGCAATGGTTTCCATTACGGTATTGAAAAGGAGGCTTGAAAGTTCTCTCAACACACAAGGACAACTTGCAGAAGAGAGAGGACTCTTGAAAAATTACACTTTCCTAAGATGTCTAACTTTCCAACCTATCTAACATGTTGGAACCCTTTGGAATGAGCTTCCAACTTACATTTATAGAAGAAAAATGTGAGAGAGAAGAGGAAAGGTCATAATTACATTCCTAAACTGAAGGTACATGATGGTTCATTTATTACAGTTGGTTGAACCACTTTAGAAGGTTCCATCATGTGTCATTAATTCTGGTTGACCTAGTCTTCTCAATTAATTAAAAGAATATTTAAATAATAATAATAAATATTATTATTAAAATATTTAAATAAAAATATTAAATTAATTAAAATACTAGTGGGACCCCCTTGACCGGTTTGACTCGAAGAGGGAGGGGTCATAAAAAAGGCCAAAAATGAGTCCAACTCGGTGGTTGGCTCACCAAGCCAACTCACCAAGTTGGCGTTAAGCTCCTAGTCTTCACCGCAACCGATTTGAGTTCCTACCACCGCAAACGAGCTGAGATCCTTCTATTCCATGTCGATCTCCTTCATCAACGTGATCGAGCTCCATTCTACACTAAGCTTGCCATCACCAAATAAATCAACGTCCTTCAATTTTCAAAAACCGTCATGCTTTGACCGAAATCACTTGCTCTTAACTTGGCATTTATACATGGTTTAGATCTCGTTTAAGCTTGAAATGACTTGGCAGAGCCCTTTCTTGAACCACTCAATGTTATACGCCTATGTTGGCTCGAGATCACCTCTTCCTCTTCACATGCATGGACCCATCATGAGCTTGTATTCAACATGGTTACATGTTGGGCTTACTTACCAAGCTCCCTGCAATTGATTTACTCAAGCCATACATGACCTCAAGAACCTCACTTGGCACCAAGCTTGCATTCAATCTTGAATGGTCGAGTTCCTTCCTCCCTCAACAACAATGCTTGACCAGTTTCTCATTCACATGCCTCTTAATGGCTCATGTCTTTTTTTGAGATCCTTAGTCATTTCCACATCCATGAATCCTTTGTGCATAGCCTACAATGTATTTCCCAAGCCCGAGGTCACCTCGACATTTCACCTTCAAGCTCATCACATCGACCCTTCACTCCTTAGCTCGCTTTTTAGTTATTCTACCCTCATGCCCATGTCTAACTTGACATTAACGTTTTACATTAATCGATCAAGCTCTTAGTCTAAGTGGGATCATACTTGAATTTCACGGCTTTCACAATCAAACTATTACCCACCGAGCTCAAAATTTTACTTGTTATATGACTCATTCTCTCCTCTTGATCCAACCCACAAAGTGAGCTCCTCACAAACACAAAAAATATTCCAACACCGAGTCTTCTCTAACATCGAGCTATGAGATTGGCTCCCCATACCATTCACAATGAATTACATAGCCATGCCATGTTGAGTGAGCTCTAACTCTCCTATTGAGCTCCATGTGACAGTTTGACTTGAGCCCATAATTTTCTGAGTGACTGTACGCTCATTCTCTGATTATCTTTTCATCAAACCAACTCTTGTGCACTCAAAACTGACTCCAATGGATTCTCCAAGCTCTGTGACTTAGATCAATGCTAGATCTCTTCCATGTAATGAGTTGAATTATTTCCCCTCGATGACGATGAACCTATGCTCGTTGGTTGTGAATTCCAACTATATCTCAATGCCTCAAGTTTTTCTTCGATTTGGTGACTTTCTTGAATGACAGTTCAAGTGAGCTTCAATCCTCTGATGGCTAAACTCTGCCTCTATGAACATTTATCTTCTTTACACGTTGTTCTAACTCCATCATGCTTCATGGTTATAGGACCGAGAACTAGCTCCTTCAAAATTTGTAGTTCCCCATGACTCGCTCACCCTACTAACCGTCTTGTCAACCCGAGAAGTAACTCAGTGACTTGCATGAATCTCAGCCATAGACTTGGGCTTCTAGTTACACATTTAATTTATAGAACTTATCCCTTGGCATGCCAAGTGATTATCATTGCATGGTAATGCTTCTCATGATCTCCATGAAGTGGAAATTCTATGATGGTTTTTTATGGCATTATCTCCACTTGGTAGTTAGTTCCTCAAATTTCCCTGCATGGAAATATGGACTTGGCTTGGCAATGAGTTATCTCCACCATGGCTTTGAAATCCTGAAACCCCCCATCATCGATTGTTTAGCTTATGGATTATCATTTTGATGTTGCTTGCCACATCATTCTATGTCAATTGACCACCACCCGAGCTCCAACCCTCAACTTGTCAAGCTGAGATCTTTGCAATGTTTTATGCTTCACATGGCTACCTTGATTGAGCTCATTGCCTTGTCTTGATACCGAGTTTATCCCTAGTTCGAGCCACTCCCTTTGATCTTGTTGATTATGGCTCATTATTTAGCTCGACTCCTTAAACCAAGCTCCCATATTTACTTAATGCTTTTACGACCTGGCTAGCTTGCTCTGAGTTACTTGGAAAGCTAAGTTTTTTCTCAATGGCCCTTGGCCTATTTTGTAAAATCCTCCTATTTTTGGAAACTTTCCCATATTTTCTTGACTCGACCGACTCCTTTCAATGTTGGGCTCGGCCAATCGAGTTGAGATCCAATGATAAATGATTGAGTTCTCAACCAGGCTAACACTTAGTTGTTACTAAATTGCGCTCAACTCGACCCCATTCGATGCTAGGTGAGCTCAATTATGCAAATTATTAATTATTTTATCATTTTAACTCCATGATAACTAGAAGTGGGCCTTGGTTGTCTAATTTTGTCATGTGTGCAAAATTGGATAACATAACTATAATATAGTAAATAAAATATAGTAAATAAGGTATGTAAATGATCTAAGTAACTACACAAAATAAAATGCTAACCCTAATTTGTAAGAAGGAAGAGGAAAAACTCATCTTAATAGAAGATGTTTGCAAGACAATGTCGTAGTGATGTCTCAAAAATTTGAAAGTGGGAAAAACTATACAAAAGTCCCCTAAAGGATGGATCTAGAGGATCTAGCTGGACTAGAGGGCTGCAGTGCTCAGTGCAATCTGGGTGCCCTAATCTATGCAAAATATCTAAAACTCATCTCTGCATGGATGGGAGGTGATCTAGAATATTCTTTGTGTGTCGTATCAGATTCACCATGCCCCTTTAAATGTCACCAACAATACAAGATGAAATAAAGACTTGTAAGACCCTAAAACAAGCATCAAACCCTAAAAATAAAAATGCATATGAAGGGGTTGGATTGACCTCAGCTACCACAATGGTGGACTTACTAATTGAGCGTTACACTACATCTTATACCCAATGTAGTTCTATGTGCAAGTGTGTGTGAACATGCCCTAGGTTGATCTTGTGACAATCGCACTTTGTGAGGTAGCAAGCAATAGCTATGTGTAGAAAATGTAATAGAATGTGTGTATGAAATAGAATAGAATCCCTCCCCCTATGAATTTGTATGTATGTGTCCTAGCATTTTTCCTTGATGATGGAGATATGTGAATGCAAGTGACCTCCAATGCAATAGATAGATGCAACACTAGATGAGTGATAGTAGTGAATGATGCTAGGTCCCTCATTATGGTCTCATAACTTTATATTTATATGGTTCTCTTGATCTGATTTCATAATCCCTAAAAATTCCAACCACAAGAAAGATAAAGATCTCAAATGGCTAGAAAGAGCCCAAAAAGAGGCAAGAGAGTGCAAAGAGGACTGGGTGCCCCTAGTGGGACCAGGGCACCCACGGGTGCCCTAGTACTAATATGAGCTCCCCAGTCGAAGCTAAAATAACATGGGATGATAGAAGCTGATTGGGCATATGGGTGTAAGAGGTCGGTAATGATGAAATAAAATAAAACAATATGGCCAAAGGATGGGGGTTAATTAGTAATTTCTTCACTTGGGAACCTTCTAAATAATATTATAAGACTAGGATAAATAATGTCTAAAGTGCATGATTTTTTGACTACAATGTATTTAACTAAAATAAAGCTAAAGATTGGGGCAAGACCCCATAGTGGGTGTCAAAATGTAATTCCAAAAATTATTAGATATATATGCAAACTAGAAACTCAGTAGACACAAAATCACACACTTTGGGCAATTATCTAGTCCTCGATTGCATAGTACTATTCATATGGTTCCTAAGTATGAAAAGTAATAATTAACCCATGTATTTGGCCACCTTTCTTTGCTTTTTATTGACACTTTTTGTCTCACCCCCTTTTATCTCAATCTTCCTTTTTACACCTCAGCATTTATCATCTTAGACATGACCTCCTAGCCAAGACGTCGGCGTCGGGTGCCATAGTCCCCTCTAGGAACCCGTGACCTCGGTATACTTTTTCACAAATTATGGGTCCTTTCTATCCATTTTTGCATCTTATATGTTTGGTAGTTGGCCTTTTTATGGGTAATTATGAAATTCAAGAAAATGAATCATATAAATATAAAGTTATGTGATGATAATAAGGGACCAAGAACTAAGAATTAAATACCATCACCTAAGGTTATATCCATCAAGAATCTAAGAGCTGAACTACATCCATCTAGTGTCACCCAAGGGACACAAGGGCTAGTTATTTTGCATACACTTAATAGGAAGGAAGTTCATTCTTTTCCATGCACACATCTATTACATTTCTATACATCTAGCTTACTTTCTCGCTATCAAGTGACACACCCAAGAGAAACCTAGGGCACGATTCTATACACAAATATATATAACTACATTAGGTATGAGATGTATTGTAGCACTCAATCATAATATCACCATTATGATAGTTGAGGACAGCTTCAACCCCTCATTCTACATCTTTCTTTTATAGGATTTGATGTCTTTTTTAGGGTTTTGCAAGTCATTATTTCATTGCGCTTCTTTTCCATGCACACATCTATTACATTTCTATACATCTAGTTGACTTTCTCGCTATCAAGTGTGACACACACAAGAGAAACCTAGGGCATGATTCTATACACAAACATATATAACTACATTAGGTATGAGATGTATTGTAGCACTCGACCATAATATCACCATTATGACAAATTGAGGATAGTTCAACTTCTCATTCTACATCTTTCTTTTATAGGATTTGATGTCTTTTTGAGGGTTTTGCAAGTCATTATTTCATTGTAGGTTTCCAGCGACCTCGGTGATTATTATATGACCTCATAATGACCAAAGGAGAATAACAAAGTGAATACCTTGCATGACTAATCGAGAGGAGGTTTTCTGATAATTTATGTAGACACATGTTCCCATAAATAGTCCTAGGGCGCCTATGGGCACCCTTGTGCCTCTCCAAGTGCCCCAGTCCAGCATATCCCTCCATCTCTGCATTTTATCGAGGTTTGTTGTGACATTAATTGCTTCATATTTTCTATTTTTCTAGCTCTATGTACCTTTGATACCTCTATGAATTAGCTAAGTATTTTTACCCTCTCTTTGCACTTAGGGTTTCATAATTTCTAGATTAATTTTCTTAGCTTGATTTCAATACTTAATTGTTTATTTACTTATTTCTACAATAACAATCAAATTAGTCATATATTTCCACATTTTGCTTAATCATTTTTTGAACCCAAACTCGATCTCGAACGCTCTTAAGATCCTCACACTGTCATCATTCTTATCTTTCTATGATCTCTTCATCATGAGTATCTCTATTAATGATTTCTTGCTCATCAATCCTGAATTAAGAGATAGAATCAAAACTCTCCTAGCTACCACTCGCATTCCTGCTAATATTCATCTAGATACAATATATCAAACATTTGTTGATGCATTTTCTTAGCATATTACTTTTCTGTCTAATCCTAATGTTGATCTTACTATTTTTTACAATGACCCACCTTTTCACATCATGATTCACATTTATAATGTGGGTGTCAAACACACTCTAATCGATAATGGATCTAAACTCAATATTTGTCCTATGTCATTCCTTGAAAATATTGGTCTTTCTGTTGCTAATGTTAGTCCATCATGTCTTTCTCTTCGTGCATATGATGGCTTTATTTATCCATGCCTAGGTCACATTACTCTACCTATCACCGTTGGACCAAAAAATCTTAATATGGTTTTCTTTGTCATTGACTTCTCAATTTCATATAACTATTTACTTGGTAGGCCATGGCTTCATGCCATACAACCAGTTCCTTCTACAGTACACCATTGTGTCAAATTCATACATGAATGTTGGGGTTAGCACACTAGTTATACAGATAATATATCATATCTAAGCATAAATGTAAATAAAAGTGGATATTCTACTAGAAGAAATATACAAAACAAGAGATATAAATCAACACCATATTTAACATGGTTCACCCAGTGTGGGCTACCTCCACCAAGAAACAAGCCAATCTATTATCCAAATATTTGACAAGATATATAATGAAGTTTTACAATCTTCCACATGTCTCGGATGTATAGTACTTTCTTTCACACAAGCTTTTGTTTCTTCTCCAAGAATTTTCTCTCTCACAGCTTATTCTCACAATGATGATCAAATTTTGGAAGTTCTTCTTAATTCTTTCTTCTAAACCCTATATTTCATTCTTATATAGGTGTATACAAACTTAGGGCACTTATATATGCAATTAAAATCAATAGATATGCTTTAATAACAAAAATATATCTAATTCCCGAGAGTTAAATAAAACACTCCCACACATGTAACCGACATTGGTTATCCCTAACCGATGTTGGTTCCTCCTTGCCTAATCGATTCCGGTCATAGGTGACTCGATTCCACCCCCTCCATAACCAATGTCGATTCTTGTGTTTTCCAAAGTTTCATATTGCATACTAATTCAAAGTAATTGATCTCTCGTAACTTAACAATCTCCCACTTGTAGATTAATTACTACACCATACTTATACAACGATCATTCTTGGATCCTTCCTTAGCTTTGTTTCTTCCTCTTCAAGTCTCAAACTCGAATACCAACAAAAGTGGAGTGTAGCTCAAAATTCTCCTTTTCTAATGGAATCATTAGCATATCTGCGAGGTTCTCACTTGTACAAATATTTTCCAGATTCAACTGCCCATCCTCCAATACCTGTCGTATGAAGTGATACCTCAACTAAATGTGTTTCATTCTTGAATGAAATGTTGAGTTATTTTCCAAATGAATTACACTCTGACTATCACTAAACAATTTTCAATCATCTTTCTCCTTTCCCAACTCTTCCATGAACCTACTCATCCATATCATATCCTTGTTATCCTTTATAGTTATAACATACTCTACCTCTGTAGTAGACAAAGCCACAACCTTTTGCAATCTTGAAATCTAGCTAACTGTCATCCCACCTACTATGAAAATATATCCAGTAGTGCTCCTTCTACCATCCAGATCTCCAACCATATCCGAATCAACATAGCCACATAATTAAATATCCAAACCTCCATATCATAACCACATGTTAGATTTCCCTTTCAAATACCTGAGTATCTATTGGACTACTTTTCAATGCTCTTTACCTAGATTGGCCATATATCTACTCACAACTCCCACTGCATGTGCAATGTCTGGTCTAGTACAAACCATAACATATATGAGACTCCCAACTACTGAAGCATATGACACTCATGTCATGTATTTGACATCCTCATGTGATGAAGGACACTGATCTTTGTTCAATTTGAAGTGTCTAGCCATAGGTGTACTAACAGGTTTTACATTCTACATCTTGAACCTTTCTAACACCCTGTAGATATAATCCTCCTGAGACAAATATAATTTCTTATTCTTCATGTCTCTGTGTATTTTCATACCGAGAATTATTTTTCCATATCCTAAATCCTTCATATAAAATGTGTGAGATAGCTTTCCCTTAAGCTCGCCAATGTCCTGCATACTAGATCCTACAATAAGCATATCATCCACATACAGTAACAAAATAATATAGCTCCCATTTTCAGGCTTCTTAAAATAAACACAATGGTCGATTCACATCTCAATTAACCATGCTCATGCATAAAACTATCAAACCTCATGTACCATTTCCTTGGAGCTTGTTTGAGCCCATATAGCCTCTTTTTCAACCTGCATACTAATTTCTCCTTACCCTTGACTTCATACCCAAGCGGTTGTTGCATATAAATCTCTTCATCCAAATCACCATGAAGAAAATATGTCTTCACATCTATTTTTTATAAATTCAAAATATATATTGCAACTAAACTCAATATAGTACAAATAGAAGTCATCTTTATAACGGAGAAAATATTTCACCAAATTCAATACCTACTTTCTATATAAATCTCTTTACTACAAGCCTTTCCTTATACCTTTTTTGTCTACCCTCTTCTTCCTTGATCCTGTAAACCCACTTGTTCTGCAATGTCCTCTTACCTATTAGCAACTTAACTAAATCCTAAGTCTAGTTCTGTTCCAAGGATTCCATCTCCTCATCCATGCCATCCTCCCAATGGACATGGGTCTTATCTTGCATTGCTTCTTCAAAACTTTTTGGTTCACCATTATCAGTCAATAATAAATAAAATAGAGAAGGTGTAAATCATTCTAGAGGTTTACTTACCCTTTGTGACATTATCATAGGATTTTGGGATACCGAGGGCTCATTCTATACCTCCTGGACATTTGTATCCAAATATGTTAGTGACTGATGTTGGTCACAAGTAATCGATGTCGGCTTCGCTAATTGATGTCGGTTTGGATCTTCTGTAACCAATACCGGTTACGTTGACCGATGACAATCGGGGTAACCGACATTGGTTCTTGTGTAACCCCGCCAATATTACTTTTAAATTCAAGAGTTCATTTTCATTCACAAACTTCTCAACTAGTTCATCTTTAGGTAACAAAATTTGATCTCTGTACATTCTCTTTTCATTCCATTCAATATCATGAATCCTAATAATTTTAGAATTTTCTAAATCCCAAAAATGGAATCTAAAATCACCAGATCCATAACCAATGAAAGTGTATCTCTTGAATTTTTCATCCAATTTTTTTCTATTTTCCTTATCAATATGCACAAAAGCTTATAAACCAAAAACTTTAAGAAAAGAAAGATCTACCTCTTTTCCGGTCCAAGCTTCCTCTAGTATTCCTCCATCTAGTGAACTTGAAGGCCCATGATTAATCAAATAAACCGTTGTATTAATTGCTTCTGCCCAAAAATGCAAAGGCAATCTAGAATGTATCCTCATACTTCTAGCACATTCCATGATTTTCTTGTTCATTCTTTTTGTAACACCATTCTCTTGTGGTTTTCTTAGAACCATTATTTCTCTACATATCCCATTCACTAAACAATAATCATTGAAAGCCTTACTACAGTATTCACCACCATTTTCATATCTAAGGAACTTTAACTTTGAATTTGATTCATTCTCAACAAGGGCTTTCCATCTTTTAAAAGTTTCAAAAACATCATATTTACGTTTAATACAATAAACCCATACCTTTCTTATAGCATTGTAAATGAAAGTAACATGATATTGGCATCCTCCATGAGAAGCTACTCCGAGCCGGTACCCACACATCCGAGTGTATGAGATCTAATTTCCACTCCTTAGTTGCCCCAAATTTGAGAAATCTCACTCTTTTTGCTTTCCAAAGACACAATGCTCACGAAATCAAGATCCAAATCTTTCAAATCTGATAACTTACCCTTAGCCTTTAAGATATGCATTCCTTTTTTACTCATATAGCCCAACCGATTATGCCACATACATACATCTAAATCTGAAGTAGATAATGCAGAAAAGGAATCAGTAACACAGGTAGATAAATATAACAATCCTACCTTCTTACCTCTTGCCACAACAAAAGCACCCTTGGTGACTTTCCAAGAGTCTCCTATAAATGTAACCATGTAACTAGATTCACCTAGTTTCCCTGCAGAAATAAGATTCCTCCTGAGGCTTGGCACATGCCTCACATCTTTCAATACCCATCTATTTCCATTCTGTGGTTTTAGATGAACTTCCCCTTTACTAGTAATACTGCAAGGTTCATCATCACCCAAATAAACATGTCCAGAACTTCCCTAGACATGATTTTTGAAATAACTCTTATTAGGGGTTGCATGGAAAGAATCTCATGAATCTAAAACCCATGATTAAATTCTATTATCTAAAGAAATAATAAGAGCATCTTGCATTACCTCTGTTGCAACAAGATTTACTTCTTTACCTTTGTCTAGTTGTTGGTTATCTTTATATTTTGACCAAAAAAATTTCTTTGCATGTCCTTTCTTTCCACATTTCCAATAGGTAATTCCATTACCTATGGATTTAGATCTATTATCCCTTGATTTGATTTCCCATTACTCTTACTCTTGGATCTCCCTTTACGCTCGCCCATGATTTCTACATTTAAAACATTCCCAGATGATGATTCCTCTGTACTCTTCCTACGAATTTCTTCATTCAATATTATACTAACCACATCATCAAAATTCAAAATATTATTAGTATATGTTGTATTACTAACAACCATTACCAAGTTATCCCAACTATCAGGAAAATAACATAAGAATAAAAGTGCTTTCACTTCATCATCAAATGGAATATCAATCGATTTTAACTGATTTACAATAGATTGGAAATCATTCAAATGAATATATGCAGATCCACCTTCATGCATCTTAGAACTAAAAATTTTCTTCATCAAATAAACTTTATTTGAAGCACTAGGTTTTTCATATAAATTAGCAAGATATTTCATTAACCCTATCGTAGAAGTCACTTCTGTAATATTGGAAGCCATGGATGCTTCCAAGCTCAATCTTATAAATCCCAAATCCTTTCTATCAAGAATCTTCCATTATTCATCAATCATCTTCATAGGTCTAGAATTTTCATTCAACGGTAAGTACAAATCTCTTTGATACAGATAATCCTCAATCTGCATCTTCCATAATTGATAATTCTAGCCGTCAAACTTATCTACCTTGTATGTGTTTTCTTCTACCATTGTTGTAGCTCCCACTCAATCAAAAAACCCTCTATGAGTAAATCACAACAAAAAAACTCTCAAACAAAGCTCGATACCGATTGTTGGGGTTAGCATACCAGTTGTACAGATAATATATCAAATATAAGCATACATGTAAATAAAAGCATATATTCTACCAAAGAGAAATGTACAAAACAAGAGATATAAATCAACACCGATTTAACATGGTTCCCAAAGTGTGGACTAAGTCCACAAAGAAACAATCCAATCTATTATCCAAAGCTTTGACAAGATATACAATGAATATTTACAACCTTCCACACCTCTCAGATGTACAGTACTTTCTTTCACACAAGCTTTTGCTTCTTCTCCAAGAATTCTCTCTCTCATAATTATTCTCACAATAATCATCAACTTTTGTAAGTTCTTCTTACTTATTACTTTTAAACCCTAGCTTTCATGCTTATATAGGTGTATACAAACTCAGGGCACTTAGCCATGCAATTAAAAATAATAGATCTGCTTTAATACTAAAAATATATCTAATTCTCGAGAGTTAAATAAAACACTAATGTATAGGTAACCAACATCGGTTAGCCCTAATCGATGTCAGTTCCTACTTTCTTGAATGATGTCGGTCATAGGTGACTGATGCTGGTCCCTCCATAGTCATTTTTGGTTACTTTGTTTTACTGAAAGTTTCATATTGCATGTTAATTTGAAGTAATTGAGGTCCACAACTCAACAATAAAGTCATAGAGTATACAATTCCTTTCGATAATCACCCATTAAAATTACCATATTTAACCCAGACACACATGGCACATCACTCGGACTAGACTAGTGCTCACCCAAAGCATGCAAAGGTAATAGGCCCTCCTTAGAGTTTCTTTTGCAGGATGCGAACATGATGAAGGTTTAATGCATTCAGATCCATAATTATTCTAAACATTCTACATAGCATATTCTAGATCTATGTAACATTCCCATTTTAAGACTTTAGAAATAAGGAAAAAAATTTACATAATGTTCTCTATTCTAAATAAAACATCATTTAGAACACACATTCCATGCCAATCAATCTCATAACAGATAACCATATGCAATTGTAATGACTCGGTATGATACTAATCTCTCATGTTAACGTGTAAGTATAGAATACTTTCTGTATACTACGTATACTTGGTTCTCCTACCCTATTTCAGGTACTGAGTGATCTATTTAAAGAACCTATCTAAATATTTGTTACCAATATTCATCTAACATCACATTGCTTTAAACTAGGTGACATAGGACAACGCAACTAGTAGCTTGTGATACTTTGGCCAAAGATTTTCAACATACTGTTCATGTTACTATTCCTAGATGGCATACTCGTCATTCTAGAATACGTCCTTCACCTCACTCTTATATTATCTAGAATGGTCTTTATTGACTACCGTCAGTCCACTTGTCCAAGGTTTAACCCTAGCTCTAGTTAGAAACATAATTTATTATAGGAAGATGCTCACAATGTCTTAGGGTATATGGGCATACTCGGTTGACCTAAGTCAACCGGATGTGCCAAGGTACCCTGAGCCATTGAAAGCTACCACCTATCCTAAACATGCCACTAACTTGACCTAGAGAGAAACTAAGTTCAAGTCCTTATTTGTGTGTAGATCTAGATGATCAATGCAGAAGGGTGTTGCCACATGTCAACTACAACACTGTATCCTCGAGAAGACCCTTGTCTTCGCAAAGGCGACACCTGTAGTTGGCATGTGTCAACATCCTGCGTAAACTGCCCCATTGAGATGTACATACTCTAAGGAGGTTATTAATACCTTATAATTTAGATTATTGCACCAGTCTACAGCAACCCTGCTAAACCCTAATCCAACACTCCTTAAGTTCTTTTCTAAATTTGATTCATTTAGTCATTAAAGAACTTCCTTAAGTTGTGATTACTTTTTAGGTTTTTTTTACTAGGCTTAACAAACATATATCCAAGGGATAAGACAACAACCTCAAAAGTCCCATTAAATGTAACTTAACCATTCAAAGAAGGTGTAACAACCAAATAGGTTCAACTAGAAGTAGACTTTATAGGAAATGAAGTCTAATGATCAATGATCATATCACCATTCTTTAGATTACATTTCTTTAAGTGAGGAAGAATCTTCCTCTACATGATTTAAGTGTTAGGGTTTGTCGTACCCTTCTTATCTTTCACAATTTCTATAGTTTTACTACATATTCATTACACATTCCATACTATGTTAGAATTGTTTAGATAAAATTGTTATCTTATGCAACTTAACAAGTTGCATCTTAATAAGGGAATCATATTATTTCCCTTTAACCAACTGATCAAGTTTATCTAAATTAAGCATATAACAGATATGAAAAATATCATCAAGATAGGTTTTCCATCTTCTTCATAAATACAAGATAATTTACACAACCAATACAAGTAAATCTCAACTTTCAATTCATCATTATAAATCTATACATTACAAGACTATGTATTTCAGGCATATTGTTTAACAAACAACCTTTATTCCAAAAAGAATACAACTTTTCTTTTTCAATACAAATCAAGAATGAACCAAAACTCTTTACATAAGATCCATAATTAAATAAGCCCAATACAACATGAAAGTTCTTGTCTTCCTTTATCACTTACGATGTCCATCTGCAAAATTGCTAGCACGGGTCAGTTCAATGAACTGAGCATGATAAGCACTAAGCATTAAAGTAAAGTGCATTCCACTAATTGTTTCATTAAACGAATCTGCTTTAATGAAACAATTAATATACAATAATCATAAGATGTAGTGCCCACTTTTTTGTATAGCTTCAAGATCTCTTGTTTTCCTTCCTCATAGACATGTTTGGAAAGGGATTTGATATATGTTGGACAATATGTTATGATTTTTTACCTTCTTGGACATGGATGCATATTTGGGTGCATAGCACCAATTTGACTTTAGTAGCATGTTGTTATTTTTTACTTTAGTAGCTTATGAAGATGTTGCTTAGACCTAATTGAGATACGTTAAATGTTTAGTGTAGTTGCATGTTTGGATTCTATGGAAATATGTCACTTTATCATTATGTCTAACTTATGGTGAATTATGTATAATTGTGCATGTTGTTGCATTTTCTATTCCAGAAAGATGATATGCTAGTTTAGATTCATTGATTTCTTATTGAGTAGTTGATTCACATTTTATCGGATAGGTGCAGTTAATGTGTGCAATGAGTGTGCAGGTGACAGGTCACAAGAGAACGGGATTCAGGCCAGCTACACAACTTTGCACAAGCAGCCCATGGGGCTAAGTCCTAGCCGTGTTTATTATATGAGGCCTTAGTATTAGAGTTTATTGTTTTGGGCACCATGAGTGACCCTCATTTGTAATGTAATATGTCTTGTATTATTAATCTTGCTTAGGGTGTTTAGTTGTGTTGTAAACTTGTTTTGGGAATTAATGGCCCCACTTACATTAAGTTTTGAGTTTGTATAATGATGTAATTAATCAAAAGGGATTAGGGTCACATGTGAACCCTTGGGTGGGCCCCACACCCTCTACCCTTGTGCCCAAGTGTGTCAAACCCGAAATTGGGCTATTTTAGGCATTTTTAGGGACCCCTTTTTAGTTTGGGAGTTCCTTAGCATGAAAATGGGCCCTTGGACCCTACCTAATAGGTAGGGGCTTATTTCCAAGGCTTAGAGGGAGTTTTCCTCCCATTTTGCCTTCCTTTGGTGATTTTGCTCCATCCATTATATGGCATGATGGAGTTTTGGAGTTTGTGGGGGAAGAGAGGGATTTTTCCCTCTCAATCCTCATGGCTTGATGGGAAATCCTTGTAGGATTTTAGTTACTCCCCTCAAATGGTTTGAGGTGGGGAAGGTGGTTCATATGGCTTGAACCTCCTTCCCCATTCTTGGTGAGGAAACCCTTTGGGGTTTGAAAATCCTTCCAAGAAGGATTTGTGAAAGGGTGGAGAAATAAGGAGGGTTTGAATGACTTTGGAGGAATAAGGAGGGTGTGGAGATCTTGGTTTTGTGCAACTAATGTTGGTTATAACTTTTGGAGAACTCCTTTCTTCTCTTCCCCATTTTAGAGGTAGAACATGGTTTCTCCTCTTTTTCATCTTTGCAAAATTGATGTCTTGTTTTGATATTTGTCTTTTTTATGTGAATGTAATGTTGGTTGTTCACTCTTCACTCTTGTGTAAAGTTGTGGATAGTAGTCCTCTTTCCCATGGGCTTGGGGGAGGCTAGCATGCCTTCCAACCTTGGAAAGGCATGTGATGATGCCTAAAGGTTGGGTGGTTAAACAAGCTCTTTTTCTCCTTGTGTTGGATTCATGGAAGCTTTTGAAGTTGGAGCTCAAGTGGAAGATAGTTGGAGTTGCTTATCATCTTGGTTCCCTTTGTCTTCTTCCTCTCTTTAAAGACATTACTCTCCTTGTAACTCTAAGGATATGGCTTTGTGGAAACTTGTACTTCTTGTAAAATCCTTATTTTGTAATTTGTATTCTTGTAAACTTGAGACATATTTGTTTGAGAAAACTCTCTTCAAACTTACAAAGAAACTTGTAATAGGAATTCTTGTGTAGTGTATTTGGGAATATGTTTCTCATTAAGTTTAAGCTTGTAAAATAGATATGAAAATCTCTTCATAAGAATTGTTGTAACTCTTTTTGGAATGAAAAGTTGTTTATTGAAAACATGTCTCTTCAAAAGAAAATATATTATTTATTGGAGATCTTACTTGTGTGCAAATTTGAAACCTTAAATTTGCCTTGCATTGGAAAATAAATCTAGTTGTTATATGAAGTTTGATATTTAATATTGGAAGGAATTATTATTATTTTGAAATGTACATCCCTTTGTAAAATTACCATAAGATTTAGATACTAATTGAAACTAGATTTAAATATATTTCTACCTCTATATGACTCTAGAAATCTGATTATTTGTGTTCAAAGGAAAGTTGATTTACTGGAAATGTTGTTATTTTCATATATGTTTCCTTCTTGCAAACTGTTATTACATGTGTTCATGTAAAATATATATATATATATATATATATATTCTTTCTTAAATGTATTTATTTGTTAGTTTTTTTGAAATATTGGAGAGTAGAATACTACTAGTTTTCTCTCTTCTCTTATTGTCAAAATAAGATGGGAAAATTTGCAGATCACACATGAATATTCTCTTTCCTTTGCTAGGTTGTAAATTAAATTCAAACCAGATCTTAGTATCCCTATAGTTCATATAGTTTTCAACCTGATTTTACTATTCACAACTTGAGGTAAATTGTTTAATATTTTAAATAGTACAAATATATAAAAAAAAGTATAATAAATAAAAATAAAATTTATATTAGTCATATTTTATTTAACTATGTATTACAGTATTTATATATTGAAATATATACTATGAAACATTAATTATATATATATATATATATATATAATATATAACAATTTATATTTATAAAAAAACGTATTAAATTTTTAAACAAAAAAATAGAAATAAACAAAAAAAATGTAGGGAGGGGTCGAGACCTCCCCCTTTCCCCTGTGCCTCCCCTTTAGAACCACCACCAATCCTCCCACCTCTGCTGCCACCGCAGCCACCGCCCCCCTCACCACCACGCCACTCCTCTCCCCGACCCCCCGTCCCCACTCCCTACAACGCCCTCCCACACGATTGTCCCTACACCACCGTCCTCCTCTTCCCTTCGCTGCCCTCCCATTCCCTACACAATCACAAATTCTCCTCCTCCCTTTCCATGTGGATACCCCCTCCCCTTCACGCTGGTCTCTCCCTTAAACCGCGGCCATACCAAAAAAAAATATGTATCAAATTCAAAACGGTTTGGATGTGTGGATTTCACAAAACAAAATACATAAGAATTAAACAAGCTTCCATAGCTCCTCCTCCACCCGCAAAAGACAAAACCAAAACAAAATGAGAGAAAATAACATGGAAAAGAAAAGAAAAGAAAGAGATAAATAAGTTTAGGGAAAAATTAGATCTAGGGCTGAGATCTATTTGATCCTAGGGTCCACAACTCACCCTAATCACTTTAGGTCATGGGTGTTTAAAATATGAATAGGCGTTAAATTTTTAGGATGTGTGTGTGTGGGTAAACTAATTAAAAGGAGGAAGACTAATTATTTCCGAGGGGTGTAGAATTTTTAATAATGACCATAGTGTACTTAATAGATTAAAATAATTAAGTTGTTGGGTTAGTGTTCTTTTATTTTTAGGTAAATTAAATTAGTATAAATTAATTATTTAATGGGAAATGGTTAAGTGAAACATTAGTATTATTTCTTTAGTTCTCTTCAAAAAAATTTACCCAAAATTTTAGAGACTTTCGGTGTGGTTTCCAGTATCTCGAGGCGGAGCACTACATTTGGTATCAGAGCAGAGGTTCGCACACGCGGACACTCTGGGTAATTAATTAACTAGTTAACGATATTTTTAATAACATTAAAGTAAATAAATAAATAAAAATAATTGGTTAAAAAAATTCCGCAACCATTTAATTATAATTTAATAACCTCTTTGCTCACCTCATGCACAGGATGGCACCCATGAGATGACGCTCGGTTAGGGGTTTGGGACGTGGTTCGCCTACGCCTCGAACCATCGGCACCCGAGTTAGGGCCTCAAATCTTAGAGGCTCTTCAGCAGTTGATCAGCGTTGTGCAGTAGCATCTTCCACCACCACATGAGGTGAGAGAGGAGGAGATTCCATTAGGAGTCGAGGAGCCGATAGGCAAGGACGTACACTTAGAGCCAGAGTACGATACCCCTAGGTGAGAGAGGTCACGTAGCCCTTCCGTTCACCACGAGAGGGTAGCCTCATACCGTCGTAGCCGCTCACACAGTCTTGAGGGACCATTTAGGGATAGGTGACCCCACTCACCTATTGGTTTACATCACCAGGATCGGGATACATGCCATGTGATCAAGGACCTTCTTCACTTACAGTCACCTACTTACACCGGCTCTACCGATGGCTTTGGGGTGAAGTCATGGCTCCTTAGCTTGGATAGTTATTTTGTCTTGCACTCTTACGAGAGCAATGTGAAGGCAAGGTTCGTCGTACACCTTCTCTCGAGACGCAGCAGGTGTTTGGTGGAGGAATGAGGAATGGAAGCTTCATCCGACTTGAGAGACAAAGTGACCTGGGAGATGTTCGAGGAGCAATTCAAGGCTTGCTATATGTCGAACATTTCATGCGAAGAGGATCGATGAGTTTCATGACTTACGACAAGGATCTAGCACCATAGTACAAGATGAGAGTAAGTTCCCTGATCTTCTCGCAATATGTGGACTACCCGCAAGATGAGAAATTACAGTTTAGGTTTATTCGAGGTCTTAATGCAGATATAGCAAGATCGCTTAGGATGTTATCTCTTCCCATGCTTGAGAAGGCCATTAAGAAGGCCTACTTAGCTGAGGAGAATAGGACCAAGGCACAGGAGCATCAAGATAGAAACAAGAGAAAGTTTCAGGATAGGATACAGGCCTTTCAGAGTCAGAGGTCACGGGTGCGCACCACCCCTAGAGGAGGATTCGGCCTCCGCTAGAGCCATGAGGGTTCCACCGCACCCACAATAGTAGACACGGCATCATGGCTACTAGTAGCAGAGGGCTAGACAGACTCGAGCTTTCGAGATGTGGTACTAGAGGAGGTTTTGGTGGAGTCAGGGATAGGAGGTAGGGTACTCGGTGGGTATAGCCATCTCACACACATAGTAGTCTCTGCTTGGGTTGGACCAATAGGATCGGTGCACCGTAGTACGGGACGGACCCCGTCTCGTAGGGGTACATGAAGATTTTTTATTTATGGGTTCCCTGATCACTATGTGTGTATGTGTCCACACAAACCCAATACCATGGACACACAGAGAACCTCCGATCGAGAAGATGGTTGGCAACATGGGACATGCCCATCATGTCTATGTAGCAGCTGATAACCACCGTGCCGAGTATCGTGCCACAGGTCATTAAGACGACAGTACTATCGGGGTATTTTTGTCTCAGTACTTTTTGATTCAGGTGCTTTAGATTCTTTTATATCTCCTTCTTTAGAGGACTAGTGTGGGCTAGTGGTGGCTAGGCAACCAGATAGTTGATAGGTTGAGTTGGCCTCTAGGGCTAAACTCATCATGGACTCATATGTGGAGAGTTGTGTACTTGATTTGGGAGTTTTCTCCACTACACTTGACCTTTGAGTTATTCCTCTAGGATCCTATCAGGTAGTGTTGGGTATGGATTAGCTCGAGCTCGTCGGGCTAAGGTAGATTGCAGAAATAAGGTCATTGAGTGTTAGGATGATCTTGGGAGTGTAGTTGTGATATCAGGGATGTAGAGGCCTATCTCCTTGCGTATGATCTTGGCTAAGCAACTCAAGCGAGCATGCGTAAGGGTTGTTAGTTGTTTGCTATCACCATCAGTGATCGATCAAAGATCACTCCAGAGCATTCCCCTTAGATGATTATATAGTTTTGAGGGAGTATGTAGATGTGTTTCTAAAGCGAGCTTCTGGATACCACCCCACAGAGAGGTGGATTTCACCGTTGATTTAGTACCTAGATCTGCACCAATTTCTAGGGCACCCTATCAGATGACAACTCCATAGCTTCATGAGCTCAAGATTCAGTTAGAGGAGTTGTTAGAGAAGGGTCTCATTCACCCTAGTGTATCTCCTTGGGGAGTGCCAGTCATATTTGTGAAGAAGAAGGATGGTTCTCTCAGACTTTGTGTTGACTTTCGATAAGCTCAACAAAGTCACAATAAAGAACCGTTATCCACTCCCTAGGATTGATGACTTGTTTGATCAGATGCGGGGAGCTAGAGTGTTCTCCAAAATCGATCTCAAGTTAGGTTACCATCAATTGCGCATTTCAGATGTAGAAATTCATAAGATAGCTTTCCGCACATGTTATGGGCATTATGAGTTCATTGTTGTCCCTTTTGGTTTGACCAATGCCCCAACTGTCTTCATGAGTCTCATGAATGGAGTATTCAGACCTTTCTAGATCACTTTGTCTTAGTGTTCCTTGATGATATATTGATATATTCTCATTTCGAGGAGGAACACGAGGAGCATTTGAGACAGGTACTACAGGTTTTGAGAGAGCAGAAGTTGTATGGGAACTTGGAAAAATGTAGCTTCTTTAGACAGAGATTCTTTACCTGGTCACATCATATCAGGAGAGGGTATCTTAGTAGATCCCTCTAAGATATAGGCTATCATGGATTGGCCAACACCCACATCAGTCACTGAGGTGAGGAGTTTTATGGGTTTAGCAAGTTATTACCGTATGTTTGTTCACAGATTTTTCTAGGATTTCTCACCCTATTACTTCCCTTTAGAGAAAAGGGAAGAAGTTTGATTGGTCAAAAAGTGTGAGTAGGCCTTTTAGTTGCTTAAGGAAAGGTTAACCATGGTGCCCATCTTAGCAATTCCAGACTGACAGAGGATTTTGTTGTTTACACTGATGCATCACTAGAGGGTTTGGGAGTAGTTCTTATGCAGGAGCATTAGGTGATTGCCTTTGAGTCACGTAAGCTCAAATATTATGAGCTTAATTACCCTACTCATGACTTGGAGCTTACAGCAGTTGTTCATGCACTTGTGTGTTAGTGACATTTCCTTTTGGGTAGACCTTTCACTTTGAGGACAGATCATCGTAGCTTACAGCATATCTTCTCACAGCTGAACCTCAACGCTAGTCAATGGTGTTGGATGGAGTTCATATGTCGGTATGACATGGAGGTACAATATATCAAGGGAAAGGAAAATCTTGTTGCAGATGCACTTAGTCGATGATGACATGTGCTTGCTTCATTGACACTTCAGTCAAATTTGAGAGGCATGATTCTTGAGCATCTTCCCGAGGATAGGTTTTATGAGGGTGCTAAATAGATGTTGGAGTCATAGGGTTCATTAGAGGGCAGATATTCAGGATGCATATTAGAGACAGATGGTTTACTTTGGTTCCATAGGCGCATCTACATGCCTAAATCAAGAGATCTACATAGCTTCATCCTTTCAGAGGCACATCGAGCTCCATATGCGGCACATCCAGGAGTGAAGAAAATGCATGCCAATCTAAGGGAGTTATATTATTGGCCAGGTCTTTAACAACATAGTAGATTTTGTTGCATGTTTCCTTGAGTGTCAGAGGGTCAAGGCAGAGCATTCTCACCCCGCAGGACTCTTACATCCTCATGATATTCCCGAGTGGAAATGGGATGTGATCTCCATGGATTTCATAGTCGGACTCCCTAGGTCTTCTTATCATCATGATGTCATTATGGTTACCATGGATAAGTTGACCAAGGTTGCACATTTCTCACCAACCAAGGTCACCTATAATGCATAGGCCATCGCCAAAGTATTTATGGAGGACATTGTTATATTTCATGGGATTCCGAATACCATCATCAATGACAGGGATACCATCTACACTTCAATTTTTTGGACTTCCTTTCAAGCCACTCTTGGTACTCAAATTAATTTCAGCTCAGCCTATCATCCAAAGATAGATGGACAGACAGAGAGGGTTAATCAGGTACTGGAGGACATGTTGAGGATGTATGTGATGGACCAGCAGAAGAAGTGGGAAGATTACCTTCATTTAGTTGAGTTTTCTTACAACAACAACTATCACAGTTCCATTGGTATGGCTCCCTACCAGGCTTTGTATGGATGACCTTGTAGGACACCTCTGATTTGGGACAAACTAGATGACAAGATTATTCTGGGACCACTTATCTTCAGGATTTAGAGCAGTAAGTTGTTCTAATTAGATAGCGTCTTGAGTAGGCTAGAGCACGCTAGAAGGCGTATGTTGACACCAAGAGGATTAATCATCACTTCTCAGTGGGTGATAAAGTCTTCTTGAGATTTCATCCACATAAGAGCCCAATCCACTATGGAAGGGTTTTAAGCTATCACCTCATTTTGTGGGGCATTTTGATATTTTAGAGGTCATCGGTCCAGTTGCTCTACCGCCTAGCTTTGCCACCACGCCTTGCATGGGCCCACGATGTATTTCATGTTTTTGTACTACGTAGATATGTACTTGATGTTTCTCATGTTTTGGATTGGTCGGAATTACAGGTAGAGGATGGAGGGTAGTGGAGACTAGAGCCCGTATGCATACTGGAGCACCAGAGGTTGGCCCTTTGGGGTCGAGACTTGGACCAGTTAGAGTGCAGTGGGATAGATACGATGAGACAAGTAGCTACCTGGGAGGATGCTACACCATTCAGGGCTAGATATCCCTACCTCTTTCAGTGACTTCCAGGAGGAAGTCTAATTTTAGGAGAGGGGGATGTAGTGCCCACTTTTTTTTATAGCTTCAGTATCTCTTGTTTTCCTTCCTCATAGACATGTTTGGACAAGGATTTGATATATGTTGGATAGTATGTTATGATTTTTGACCTTCTTGGACATGAATGCATATTTGGGTGCGTAGTGCCAATTTGAATTTAGTAGCATGTTCTTATTTTTCATTCGATGTTGTGGACATTATCTTATGACGATGTTGTTTAGACCTAATTGAGATGCGTTAAATGTTTAGTGTAGTTACATGTTTGGATTCTATAGAAATATGTCACTTTATCATTATGTCTAACTCATGGTGAATTGTGTATAATTGTGAATGTTGTCACATTTTCGATTCCAAAAAGATGATATGCTAGTTTAGATTCATTGATTTCTTATTGAGTAGTTGATTCACATTTTATCGACAGTGTGGTTAATGTGTGCAATGAGTGTGCAGGTGACAGGTCACAGGAGAATGTGGGATTCAAGCCAGCTACACAACTTTACACAAGCAGCCCACAGGGCTAAGTCCTAGCCATGTTTATTGTATGAGGCCTTAGTATTAGAGTTTATTGTTTTGGGCACCATGAGTGACCCTCATTTGTAATGTAATATGTCTTGTATTATTAATCTTGCTTAGGGTGTTTAGTTGTGTTGTAAACTTGTTTTGGGGAATTAATGGCCCCACTTACATTAAGTTTTGAGTTTGTATAATGATGTAATTAATCAAAAGGGATTAGGGTCACATGTGAACCCTTGGGTGGGCCCCACACCCTCTACCCTTGTGCCCAAGTGTGCCAAACCCGAAATTGGGCTATTTTAGGCATTTTTAGGGACCCCTTTTTAGTTTGGGAGTTCCCTTAGCATGAAAATGGGCCCTTGGACCCTACCTAATAGGTAGGGGGCTTATTTCCAAGGCTTAGAGGGAGTTTTCCCTCCCATTTTGCCTTCCTTTGGTCACATCCATGTAAGGTGGATGGGTAAGTGTGCTTTGTTAAAAGTTACACAAGTTTGTTTTGTTATCATTTTGGGTAATTTGGGAGAAGAGGGTTAAAAGCTATTTTAACCTTTCTCTCTTTTATCTTGGGAATCTTTGACCTTGAGGGAAGAGAGGGGTGACACATGTCACCCCCTCATTTGTGAGGATTTTTTCTTGCTCCTCTTCAAATTCTCCCTCATGGGGAAAGAAGAGAACTTTTTTTTGGAGCTTTTGCTTGGAGGCTTGTGGATTTTGGAGCTAGAGTTTGCTTGGGTCAAGAAGTGGAAAAGATTGAAGTTGGAGAGATTTTTGGAGGTAGGCTTCTTGAGCTTATTTGTGTGTTTTATATCATGCTAGATATTAGTTTTGTTTACTTGGAAATGTTTGTTGTTGCATGTGGATTTTATTTTTTGTTTACTTGATTTTGCTCCATCCATCATATGGCATGATGGAGTTTTGGAGTTTGTGGGGGAAGAGAGAGGGATTTTTCCCTCTCAATCCTCATGGCTTGATGGGCAAGCCTTGTAGGATTTTAGTTACTCCCCTCAAATGGTTTGAGGTGGGGAAGGTGGTTCATATGGCTTGAACCTCCTTCCCCATTCTTGGTGAGGAAACCCCTTTGGGGTTTGAAAATCCTTCCAAGAAGGATTGGTGAAAGGGTGGAGAAATAAGGAGGGTTTGAATGACTTTGGAGGAATAAGGAGGGTGTGGAGATCTTGGTTTTGTGCAACTAATGTTGGTTACAACTTTTGGAGAACTCCTTTCTTCTCTTCCCCATTTTAGAGGTAGAACATGGTTTCTCCTCTTTTTCATCTTTGTAAAATTGATGTCTTGTTTTAATATTTGTCTTGTCTTTATGTGAATGTAATGTTGGTTGTTCACCCTCACTCTTGTGCAAAGTTGTGGATAGTAGTCCTCTTTCCCATGGGCTTGGGGGAGGCTAGCATGCCTTCCAACCTTGGAAAGGCATGTGATGATGCCTAAAGGTTGGGTGGTTAAACAAGCTCTTTTTCTCCTTGTGTTGGATTCATGGAAGCTTTTGAAGTTGGAGCTCAAGTGGAAGATAGTTGGAGTTGCTTATCATCTTGGTTTCCTTTGTCTTCTTCCTCTCTTTAAAGACATTACTCTCCTTGTAACTCTAAGGATATGGCTTTGTGGAAACTTGTACTTCTTGTAAAATCCTTATTATTTTTTAATTTTTATTCTTATAAATTTGAGACATATTTGTTTGAGAAAACTCTCTTCAAAATTACAAAGAAACTTGTAATAGGAATTCTTGTGTAGTTGTGTATTTGGGAATATGTTGCTCATTAAGTTTAAGCTTGTAAAATAGATATGAAAATCTCTTCATAGGAATTGTTGTAACTCTTTTTTGGAATGAAAATTTGTTTATTGAAAACATGTCTCTTCAAAAGAAAATATATTATTTATTGGAGATCTTACTTGTGTGCAAATCTGAAAACCTTAAATTTGCCTTGTATTGGAAAGGAAATCTAGTTGTTATATGAAGTTTGATATTTAATATTGGAAGGAATTATTATTATTTTGAAATGTACATCCCTTTGTAAAATTATCATAAGATTTAGATACTAATTGAAACTAGATTTAAATGTATTTCTACCTCTATATGACTCGAGAAATCTGATTATTTGTGTTCAAAGGAAAGTTGATTTATTGAAATGTTATTTTTATATATGTTTCCTTCTTGCAAACTATTATTGCATGTGTTCATGTATATATATATATATATATATATGTATATATGTATATGTATATGTATATATATATATATATATATATGTTATTCTTGAAATGTATTTATTTATTAGTTTTTTTGAAATGTTAGAGAGTAGAATACTACTAGTTTTCTCTCTTCTCTTATTGTCAAAATAAGATGGGCACATTTGCAGATCACATATGAATATTCCCTTTCCTTTGCTAGGTTGTAAATTAAATTCAAACCAGATCTTATTATCCCTATAGTTCATATAGTTTTCAACCGATTTTACTATTCACAACTTGAGGTAAATGGTTTCATACCGTAAATAGTACAAATATATAAAAAAAAGTATAATAAATAAAAATAAAATTTATATTAGTCATATTATATTTAACTATGTATTTCAGATTTATATATTGAAATATATACTATGAAACATTAATTATATATATATATATATATAACAATTTATATTTATAAAAAAATGTATTAAATTTTTAAACAAAAAAATAGTGTACGGGAGGGTCGATCCTCGCCCCCTTTTTCCCGTGCCTCCCCTTTAGAACCACTATTTTTCCTCCCACCCTACTTGCTGTGGCAACCACTACTACCCCCTCACCGCCACGCCACTCCTCTCCTTGACCCCTATCCCCCACTCCTCATGGAACCTCCCACACGGTCGCCGCTACACCACCGTCCTCCTCTTCCCTTCACTACCCTCCCTTTCCCCACATATTTGCAGCCTCCTCCTCCCTTTCCATGTGGATACCCCCTCTCCCCTTCACACTTTGGTCTCTCCCATAAACCGTGGCCATACAAAATATATATATATGTGTGTGTGTGTGTGTGTGTGTGTGTGTGTGTGTGTGTGTGTCAAATCCAAAACGGTTTGGATGTGTGGATTTCACAAAACAAAATACATAAGAATTAAATAAGCTTCCATGGCTCCTCCTCCACCCGCAAAAGACAAAACCAAAACAAAATTAGAGAAAATAACATGGAAAAGAAAAGAAAATAAAGAGATAAAGAAGTTTAGTGAAAAATTAGATCTAGGGCCGAGATCTATTTGATCCTAGTGTCCACAACTCACCCTAATCACTTTAGGTCATGGGTGTTTAAAATATGAATGGGGTTAAAGTTTTTAGGATGTGTGTGTGTGTGGTAAACTAATTAAAAGGAGGAAGACTAATTATTTCCAAGGGGTGTAGATTTCTAATAATGACCATAATGTACTTAATAGTTTAAAATAATTAAGTTGTTGGGTTAGTTTTCTTTTATTTTCAAGTAAATTAAATTATTATGAATTAATTATTTAATGGGAAACGATTAAGCGCAACATTAGTATTATTTCTTTAGTTCTCTTCAAAGAAAATTACCCAAATTTTTAGAGACTTTTGGTGTGGTTTCCGGTGTCCCAAGGCGGAGCACTACATAAGTAATCACATCTAGAAAGAAGTACAAATAAGAAAATCTGAATTTACTTTTAAGAAAAGAGCATATTATAATCTACAACATCAGAATTATATCACAAGACTTAATTGATCTTATCAATTAATTTTAAACAGTCAACAAGTCTTGTCCTTCCATTATTTCATAAATTCATAAGGATAGAAAAACACATTTAACTTTTCCAAGCAGCAAAGGAGTTAGTTACAACATATCTCATATTAGTATGCTTCATCTTTCCATATAGACAAAGGAGAGAATCAATACATATTTATTTCTCAAACACAATTTCTCTGAAGGAAAGAATCAGGTTTAGAACATGCATCACTGCCTCAGTCTAAAGATGACAAAATAAGGAGTCCAACATAAAGAGGCTACAACAAAACAAGAATCCCAATTCAATTCCAAGTAGATTAAAAACAGTCTAAAAGAAATCCTTACTAACTTCTATCTCATTAGTAGATATAATGCAAAGGTCTGAAACTCAAACTGCCCACAAATCCAAGCTATACTTTGGCAATTAAATCTCTTAACCAATCCACTAGAAAATTTCCATCTTAGAAGAGAATCAAATAACGAGAAGTTCAATCAATGAACTTAAACAGTCAACATAAAAGGATCTCAAACCAAAATGGACCCAATCCATATTTCATTTCATTTATACTATGAAATGAAATCCTTTAATAAATACAAACTTAGAAATTCTCTAGCTAGTTCCCAAAAGAGAACTCAAACAGAATGCACAATCAAAGGATGCACATTACCAACATTCTTTACAAAACTTACAACTACTTACCTATTTTCATTCACCAAGCTCAAATCCAATTTCAATCTCAAACAAAATTCACAATATCATTTCTAAACAACATACAATACTCAAGAGGTCTGATTCACTTCCCTATCTAAAACCCGGACATCCATTCAAAGAAATCAACAAGGAATAGAAATATGCAACCATACAAGATAGAAAAGGGTCAATGAAACTCACGGTCCCAGGGACTGAATTTCCCAAGCATTCAGGACAGGGATACCATATTCCCTTCAAACGACACACATAGAAAATAGGTTTAAATTCATCATTCAATTTAAAACCCACGAATCAGATGAAATATCTGAAGAGAGTAGGGAACAAAACAAACTGTTCAAGACAAGTACTATCCCCAACTTCCTCCACTCAACTGAGTAGAATCACCACAAGCCCCTCGAGTTCCATTATAAGCTTATGACAGGTACGAATTTTCTCAACATCAAAGACAAAAAGGAATTAAATAATACATTCCATATGCCTCTTCAATCGATACGACTATCCCAAAATAGATTGTAGTTCCAGTCCATTAATTCATGAGAATTAAACAGCCAAGCTCCCTACACGACATGGGATTCACTCAGGGTAGAGAGGGAGAGGTTTTACTTCGAACTCACATGCCTTGTCATATTCAAGAACACTATGTGGCCTAAAAGACAGAAGTAATACAACAATTCTCGCACAAGAAGCAAGACAGAGGAGGTTTTGAAAAGAAGATACTCGGTCTACATCCGACCAATACAAAACTCCAAAGGTCCCTTTGGTAGACTATATTAATGAGATTAAATCTTACAAAACCAAAACCCATCTCGTGAAACAAGTAAACACATCAACTCCCACATAGATCCAGAACACGCAAAATTAAAATACCTGTACAATGTCGAATATGACTTCAAACATAAGTTCGACTTTTCCAGACTCTAACACCGGCTCAATCCACACAACATTCCAATGTGAGTCTAGTATTCACAGTTCCATAATTAAGAATAAAACCTTAGCTCGAGTAAAAGTATAGAGCAAAACTCACGACTCAAATACCAGTTCAACATGAGAACTAAATATAAGTACAGTGTCAAAATACGAAGGCTCAACCAGAGTTTAGATCTATACTTAGTTCCATTCAGTCCAAATGATCACAAGGCCCAAACAAAATCTCATAACAAATCACGAAGCTTCACACAAGTTTAGAACATCCACGGAGCTCTATTACAACTCCTCGAAACACAAAACTTAAACAAAGATACAGAACCAAACAAACAACAATGCCAGTTCAGAACGGCCAAGGAACTCTACTTCAAGCTCAACGAACTAATGTTCTTAATGATAGTTCAGAACAAAACATATGGCAACACGTACCCATTCAGAAAACACCAGACTTGAATACAAGTAATAAATCTATTAAAAGCAAGTTCATTTAAATACCACCAAGAACTAGTACAGATAAATTTCACAAGAACTACCATCTAACAACCAAGGATTCGTATTCCAAAACCCACATAAATTTCAAGAAAACAAGCAAGTAAATAACCAGATACATCATGCAAAAATATATATATCCAGTGAGCAGAGTTGTTTTAATGAATCATTTAGAAGAAAGCAAGAAATCTTAATGGGTAGAGCCTATCATGCCTGATAGTGCCTCTGTTGATTCGAAGAAGACTTCCAATGAGTTTCCAACACCCCTTCTTCTCCAAGAAAGATCAAACAACAATAATCTTTTTCCACAATGCCTCTTATACATTCCTCGAACTGAAAATAGATTAGAGAATTCAAAAATATCCACTAAGTGTAGATCAAACTGATGGTTTGAAAAACTAGATAGCTCCATGCAGAGAAAAAATCGTGAAGCATGCAAAGCAAAACAACCCCCAACAAATCCGCTAGCATGCCTTCCAAGACAACTTGCTCACCAAAACCAGGCAAATTAATGCCATTAATTTGCATATTCCCGCCTATCTCTCCTTGCCACTACCATCCAAAGTTGGCGAGACTAAGTTTAACTTCCACTTGCATTTCCAAACTTAGTGATGCTTCCACGTAGGTTCCTCTAAATTTCCATGTAATTACCAAGTCTGGCAGTACTCTTCCTTTTTAAATACAAAAATCACATCTCATTAATAGCCTAGGAACCACCACTTAGCTCCCACTTGCCAATGACCCATAGGTTCCCTTTCATATCCCATTAGTTTAGGATAGATATAATTTACTTAGGTTAATTTAAAATATATAACCTTCACACAATAGATTATCACCTTAGGTTAGGTCTTAGTTTAACCAAATACAATAGGTTAGAAATAACTTAGCATCCCTTAGGTTATTTCCCATTCATATTAACTTAGTGTTAATAACTTAGGTTAGGATGGCATCTCATGTAGAGTGGCATAGAAAGTGTAACACCCTCGGAAATGGTTATATTCCTCCTTTGCATTTCAAGTGTTGACATGTGATTTTCTTGATAAAGATGTGTTCTTTTGAATATTGAAGATCATGCTTGAAATGGATAAATCATTTATGCTCTTTGATTAAAGGGCTGGTATACTGTTGCTTGCAATAATCTATTTCACTTCTCTTTGGATAAGCTGCAATCTAGTTTTAAGAGTTGCAACTTACCTTTCACTATTGGACTCATCCTCGGATCAATTCCATTGATCCAAGGAATGTTTTAAATCTTCTTATCAAAACTGAATGAAAAACTAACATTCGTTGATTGAAATACTTATGACCGACATTGTGGTTATTGCAAATTCTTTATCATCTTGGAAATAGTACTTGCATTCTATTTTGTGTGGTTCTCGACTCTTCTTATCAACCCTTACAAGGCACTTAATGGTGTTAAGGGGAAATGGGAACCCTGCTTCCAGAGTCTTGAGAAAAATAAATCATTATGTACCTTTTTATCTATACGGTCTACCCTAATAGATATGGGACTCAGGTAATTTACCTAACTATTACTACACCACTTTACGTGGGACGACATTCTAACCTAAGTTGTTAGCTTGAAAGGAAATAACCTAGGGGATGCTAAGTTATTTCTAAACCTATTGTTTTGGTTAAATCTACATCCTATCCTAAGGTTATTTATTTAAACTAACCTAAGATAAATTCTATCTATCCTAAACTAATGGGATATGAAAGGGGACCTAAGGGCCATTGGCAAGTTGGGGAAACTAGCGGTGGTTCCTAAGCTTTTATTGGGATTTGATTTTGATTTGGTTTTAAATGCATAAAAGTACTACTAGTGTGGTAGGGGTTAGTGAAAGTTAGAGGAACCTACATGGAGGCATCTCTAAGTTTGGAAATGCATTATGAAATACAATTAGGTCTTGCCATCTATGAATGACGGTGGCAAGGAAAGATAAGCGGAAAATTGGTTTTAATGGCATTAATGTGCGTCAGGTTTGGCAAGCAAGTTGTCTTGGAAGGAATGTTGGCAAATTTGATGGGGGTTGTTTTGCTTTGCATGCTTCATGATTTTTGCTCCGCATGGAGCTATCTGGTTCTTCGAACCAGCAGTTTATATCTCCACTGTGTGGTTATTTTTGAACTCTCTCGAGCTATTTTCGGTTCGAGGAATGTATAAGTGGAATTGTGGAAAAAGATTATTGTTGTTTGATCTTGCTTGAGAAGAAGAGGTCTTGGAAACTCGGCTAGAATTCTTCTTCGAATCGGTAGAGGCACTATCAGGCATGATAGGCTCTACCCATTAATATTTCTTTCTTTCTTCTAAATGATTCATTAAAACAATTCTACTCACTGGAAATTTTATATTTGCTTGATGTATGTGGTTGTTCACTTGCATGTATTCTTGGAAATTTGTGGGTTTTGGAATGTGAATTCTTTGTTGTTATTGATAGTTTTGGGAACTTTCTCTGTACTGGTTGTTAAAGGTTTACATGTGATTTGTTATGGAACTCTGTAACTTGTACTTGAAGCTTATTGAACTCCGTAACTTGAACTTGTAGTTATGTTATTTGTATTCGAAGCTTGTAGCTTTTATTCAAAGCTTTTCTTTCTTGCATTTGAAAATAATGTGGAAAGAGATGGTTTATTCATTATTGGGTTCTAAATTCATTGTTGGGTTGTCACATTTCGACCTGTACTTAAGCTCACCGAGTTTGAAGTAGAAGCTCCTTGGATGTTTTGAACTGACAGTATAGTTGGATGGCTTTGTATCTCTATTTAAGTTTGTGTTTGGGTAGTTGTAATAGAACTCCATGAATATTCTAAACTTGTATTACAGCCGAGATTTGTTTTAGCTTTATTAGGACCATGTGGTTTCTTGGACTGTGTTGAACTTATTGAAGTTTTGAACCTTGGAACTTGTATACAGTTCTTATGAATACTGAATTTATTGTTGAGTTGTTGTGTTGTGCTCGGTACTTAATTTCTTAACTGAGGTTTTATTCTTCCTTAGGAAAATGGAAGGCTTGAACCCATAATAGGGTGTTGGTGTTATTCTGAGCTTTTATTTGAGCCATGTGATTCTGTTTTAAATTTTTATTTGAACTTGAGTTGTTTGAACTTATGATCGATGCACGTATTTAATGCAACATAGGTATTCCTTGTTGGCTGTTTTGATTCTATATTTGGAAATCGACAAGTTGTATACTTACAGGTATTTTGAATTGAAAACTTCAGTCTCTTTTAGTACTGCTTGATGGAAGGGGTCTTGTGAGTTTGTTTGGTCAAAGTTGACCATGTAACTTCTTTGAGACCTCCTTTGTTTTGATTTTTAGAAGGAATGGTTATTTTACTTCAACCTTTTAGACTGTACTATGTTTTCAAACTTGAGGAGGCATGTGAATTAAGGAGTGTATTCTATTCACATCTAGCTATGAGCATACCTATGTCTTGTGGGAAATCTTGACTGCTTTGTTCTTAGAAATATTTGGAACTGGAACTGTGTTCTATTATGGAATAGTCGTATCAGTTGTAGAGGTTCATGGAATGAGTTACTTCTTCCTTTCTGTCTTTTATGTTGAACAAACCCTACCTGTCATATGATTTAAAAGGAACTAGAGAGGTTGTGGTTATTTTGTTCAGACGAGTTGGAAGAAGGTAGGACAGAACTTGTCTTATCGAATCACTTAACTATTACTTCCATCTGAGTAGTGGGTTTTTGTTGAATGCTAAATTCAAACTTGTTATTTTGTTTGTGGTCCGAAAATTTATAGTATCACTTTCATAGATGTTGATAATGTGGCTCTTGCTTGAAATTTTCGATCGGTCTTCTCATTTGCTATTTTTTTGTTAATGTTTATAAGGGGGATTCAGTCTTCGAGTTGAGAGTTGTTGTGACTTTCCAATATTTTTCGATTGGAGGAATTTTACTCCATTGTTTTATCCTTGTAGAACCACCATGTATTAAGGAAAGAGAATTATACTCTCATGGGGGCATTCTACAGTTTGGGACTGTACTATGTATTTCTTCTGAGATTTGATATGGATTTGAGCTAGGTGAATGAGAATAGGTCTTCCTAAAAAGGTTGTATGGAAATTGGAAGTATACGGGCTTGACTGTGTATTCGGTTTTGAGTTCTCTTTTGGAAACTAACTTAAGAATTTATAAGTTGTATTAGATGTTGGATTTCATTTCATAGTATAAATGAAATGAAATATGGTTTGGGTCCTTGTGGGTATGTGATCCTTTTTCTAGTTGACTGATAAGTTTATGGATTGAACTTCTCTTTATTCGTTCTCTTCTTTGTTTTATGGAGGGATGAAACTTACTAATATCAGTTATGTTGTAACTAACCCCTTGCAGATTGGGAAAAGTTAAGTGTGTCCTTCTATCTTTATGAATTATGAAATAATTTATTAATAAGACTTGTTGACTAATTAAAAGTAATTGATAGGATCAATTAAGTCTTGTGGTATAATCCTGAAGTTGCAGATTATAAAATGTTCCTTTCTTAAAAGTAAATCTAGATTTCTTAATTGTACTTCTTTCTTGATGTTTTACTTATGATTATCTAGCATGATGTTTTTCTTTTGTTTCATGAAAGAAAAGTTGTTTAATGAAGCAATTAGTGGAATGCACTTTACTTTAATGCTTAGTGCTTATCATGCTCAGTTCATTGAACTGACCCATGCTAGCAATTTTGTAGATGGACATCGTAAGTGATTAAAGAAGACATGAACTTTCATGTTGTATTGGGTTATTTAATTTTGAATCTCATGTAAAGAGTTTTGATTCATTCTTGAATTGTATTGAAAAAGAAAAGTTGTATTCTTTTGGAATGAAAGTTGTTTGTTATACAACATGCCTGAAATACATAGTCTTGTAAATGAATAAGTTTTAATGAAGAATTGAATGTTGGGGATTTACTTGTATTTGTTGGGTAAACTATCTTATATTTATGAAGAAGGTGGAGTTCTTATTTGGATGGTATTATTCATATTTGTTATATGCTTGATTCAGATAAACTTGATAAGTTAGATAAAAGGGAATTAGTTTAATCTCCCTTAATAAGATGCAACTTGTTGAGTTGCATAAGTTAACAATCTTATCCAAAACAACTCTAATATAGTATTATATGTGTAATGAATATGTGATGGAACTTTAGAGTTTGTGAAAAATAAAAGGGTTTGACAAACCCTAACATTTAATCAAATAGGGGAAATTTCTTCCTCACTAAATGAAATGTAACCCAAAGAAGGGTGATATGACCGTTAAACGTGAGACTTCATTTCTTATAAATTCTACCTTAGTTGAACCTATTTGGTTGCTACACCTTCATTGAATGATTAGGATATATTTAATGGAACTTATGATATTGTTGTCCTATTTTGGTTAACTATTGTTAAACTAAATAAATGAACATTAAAAGCAATCATGAGTTAAAGGAATTTCTTTAATGCTTAATGGATTCAAGTATAGAACAAGGACTTAAGGAGTGTTGGATTAAGGTTTAACATAGACGTTGTAATCTGTTTTATAATCCAAATTAATTTAACATTAATAACCTCCTTGGGGTATGTACATCATGATGAGGTAATTTTTGTAGGATGTTGGCACATGCCAACTGCAGGACTATACCTTCGAGAAGACTTGGGTCTTCTGGAGGATACAACATTGCATTTGACATGTGGCAACACCCTTCTACATTGATCATCTAGATCTACACAAAATAAGGACTTGAGCTTAGTTTTTCTCTAGGTCAAATTAGTAACATGTTTAGGATAGGGAGTAACTTTCAATAACTCAGGGTACTTTGACACATCTGGTTGACTTAGGTAAACCGAGTATGCCCTTTACCATAAGTCATTGAGAGTTTCTCCTATAATAGACTATGTTCCTAACTCGGGCTAGGGTTAAACCTTGGGCAAGTGGACTGGCGGTAGTCAATAAAGACCATTCTAAATAACAGAGGAGTGAGGTCAAGGACGTATTCCAAAATGACGAGTATGTCATCTAGGAATAGTGACATCACATTATGTTGTAAATCTTTGGCCAAAGTATCACAAGTTGTTGGTTGCATTATCCCGTGTCACCTAGTTTAAAACCACATGATATCAGATGAATATTGGTAACAAATATTCAGGTATGTTCTTTAAACAAGATTACTCAAGACCCATTTTAGGGCAAAAACCAAGTATATGAAGTATACATTAAGTATTCAATACTTAAAGTGAAACATGAATAGATCAGTAGGTAACCGAGTCATGGAATGAATAGATCGGTGTATCACCGAGTCATTCACAGTTGCATATGGTTATCTGTTATGATATTGATTGGCATTGAATGTGTGTTCTAAATAAAGTTTTATTTAGAATAGTGAACATTAAGTAAAAAAAAATCCCTTGTTTCTAAATTCTTAAAATGGGAATGTTACGTAAAGAGTTAGGTAAATCACCTGAGTCTTGAATCCATTAGGATAGACCTTAATAGATATAGGTCAAGTTTATATTCTCACCTTCTTCAGAATCCTGAAGCAGGTTTCTATTTCCCTTAACATCATTAAGCACCCTATAAGGGTCAATCAAGAAGAGTCAAGCACAACACAAAACAAAATGCAGGCATGGTCTTTCAAGATGATAAATAATTTGCAACAAACACAAGTTCAAATCATAAGTCTCTTAATCAATGAATGTCAGTTTTTCATTCAGTTTAGATAAGAAGATTTAAAACATACCTTGGATCAATGGAATTGATCCAAGGATGAGTCCAATTACAAAGGATAAGTTTGCAACCATTCTAGACCAAATTACAACTTACTCAAAAGAAGTGAAATAGATTATTGCAAGCAACAGCATATCAGCCCTACAATAAAAGAGTAGAAATGATTTATCCATGGCAAGCATGATTTTTCAACAACCACAAAGCATACATTTTTCCTGAAAATCACATGTCAACACTTGCAATGCAAAAGAGGAATATAACATTTTGACAAGGTGTTACAGATCTAGATCTAAAGAGTAATGGATTTAAACAATAGCCATATGAATTCTACCATGTAAGATCTAGTTATATTCATTCTTAACACCTTGAATCACCAATACACCCCATTATATTAAACACAAGTAAATACACAGAATTGGTAATGCCTCCAAACATGAGTAGTACCTATGATGATTTCTACTTTAAAAAGGTACAAATGTTGATAGGTGATTTTTTCTTAAGACAATGGTACTCTTATGAATTTGGAAATCATGTTGCAGTAGAAAATGATTCATCTATTGAATAGGTACATTCTATCATATTTTTGCTTAATTAAAAATGAAGCAATTCATCTCTATTATGTAGGATAAATTCACTGCATAGGATTATGAATTTGAGTTTCAGTTTTCATAATTTAAGAGGAATCAAACAACATTACCTTGGATCAATTCCATTGATCCAAGGTATGCTTCTAATTCGCATGTCTTGTTGACATGATGTCCAATTTGGAAAATGGGAGAAGTTCTAGTCTAGAGTATGTGAGGGTTGTAAATGACCCTCTTCATAGGTCTCTACTTCTTATTGGACCCAGTAATGATTATGGTTCCTCTTTTCTATTATTTTTAGGATGATATGTCTACTATGCACCTAGGGAAAGGATGTTATGATGTATATGTATTGATGGAGATGTCGGCATGTGGCACACATCCCCTTATCTTATTATATCATTCATTTATGATTTATTATGGTTAGGAGGTCGGCCTCAGTATTGTCCATAGGTTAGAATGGTATATATAGGGGTTAGAAGGTTGTAGTTAATCATCATATTGAGTATTGGAGTGTTATTGTACAGTTTAGAGGTTGCCCCCTCGAAGTGGCAAAGCTATTATATGAGCATATTGTCATCATTTATCTATATTTTGGTGTTCTCTCATGTTATTATGTTGTATATGTTCTGATTTATACAAGTGGTATCAGAGCAGTGATTTCGGCCAAAATTAGGGCAAAAACCCTAATTTTTTGTTTCAAATATATCTTGAAGAGGGTATCTAATTTTTTCCCAATTTTTGCATCATAATTTGGAAACACTCTAAGTCAAAATATCTAAAAATTTCAGCTCCATTGGATCTGTTTTGTGGATGTTATTGGTGTTTTAGGTTTTTTCATAAATTCACTTTTCAGGAAGAAAATTGTGGTATTTTTTAGCAAAATTTATATTTTCGGAAAGCTCTTGAAATTTCAATTAGGGTTTGTTCTTTGTGTTTTTATCCATCTACCGAAATATTTTCATAATTCCTAAACCCTAATCATGATCACGGGATAACAAATTTTTATGGAAATGGTGAGATGGATGCTAAAGAATGGTGGATAAAATTTAAGAATATATATTTCTCATATTTCATGACAAGGAATAGGTTTTCATATTATCTTGGTGGTCATGCATGGATTTTGTTTTCTGAGTTAAAAAATGATAGGAAGGATTGGTCTTGAAAGGAAATGGAACAACTTTTTATGGATAGGTGGGACCACAAAGAGGAAGAAGAGTCAAAGGAAAATGATGGGGAAGAATATATTGAAGAATCAAGAGAGAAAGAAGATGAAGAGGAAGGTGAAGAATATTCAAGGGAAGATGATGGTGTAGTATATATTGAAGAATCAAACGCAGAAGAAGTTGAAGAAGACTATGAAGAAGAGGAAGAAAAACAAGATATTGATGCAGAAGAAGATATTATAGCTCCCAAGAAGGAAGATACCATATTTCAGTTTCATGGATGCATTCAAAGGAATAAGATAATTGTTTCCATAAACCCTAACAACAAGTATAACTTCATCAACAAGGATATGGCTCAACATCTACATATTCAAGAAAGTAATATCAAAGAAGCTCAAGTGAATGGTAAGAAAATTCAAGTTTTTGAAGATTTAAAACTTACTATGGACAAATATACTTTACATTCATATTTTTTTGCCTTATATATGGATGGTTTGGATATTGTTCTTGGGTATCCTTGGTTAGAGACATTGGGGACAATTAATATTAATATGAAAAATAAGTTTATGAAGATTTGGTACAAAAAGAAGAAGGTCACTTTACAGGATATCAGGCTTAATGGAAATCAAAGAAAAGTCAATATAGACCATGAGGATGATTTAGAATATGGAGAAGAAGGGAATAAGGATGATTCAAAAGAGGAACATGAAGAAAAAGAAGGAAATGATGATTCATCTACTCAAGAGAAAAGGAAAATATCAAATGCAAAGGTGGAAGAAGAAAATAAAGTTCAGAAATAGGTTGATAAGGTTGAGGATACTACAACTGCAGCATATGGAAATCCACGTCAACATGAGAGAAAAAAATCATGGAGATATCCCAGGGCACATCATATTTCCAACCAATATAGATATATAGGTAATTGGAGGAATAATCACTTTATTTATATAGGGGATCAATGGAGCAACAATTATGAAGCATGGAATCCTTATTATGGTTATGCATTGAATCCTTATGTTGGTTATGCATGGAATCCAAGGATGATAAACTATGGTCATGAATGGAATCAGAGTAGCACAACAGAATATGGATATTAGTTCAGATATGTATCATCTACCAGGATCACATATGGATGGATGATCGATCATGGCGCAAAGTGTGTAAAAATTTACAACACACTCATTACATGGTTTCTTCTTATGTTTCGGGGACGAAACATGTCAAGGAGGGAAGGAATGCTATGCACCTAGGGAAAGGATGTTATGATGTATATGTATTGATGGAGATGCCAACATGTGGCACACATCCCCTTATCTTATTATATCATTCATTTATGATTTATTATGCTTAGGAGGTCGGCCTCAGTATTGGCCATAGGTTAGAATGGTATATATAGGGGTTAGAAGGTTGTAGTTAATCATCATATTGAGTATTGGAGTGTTATTGTATGGTTTGGAGGTTACCCCCTCGAAGTGGTATTGGAGGTTGCCCCCTCAAAGTGGAAAGGCTATTATATGAGCATATTGTCATCATTTATCTATATTTTGGTGTTCTCTCATGTTATTATGTTGTATATGTTCTGATTTATACAAGTAATATCCTTACAATGTCATTAGAGGGCTTTGGACCTAATATAATAATTTTAAAACTAATGACTCTATCCTAGGGGTTAAACCTAACCTAAGATTTTATGACTTATGCTAATTGGGAAGGAAAAAGGATTAGGAGGGACCTAGACCTATACCATGGACCTACCTATGGACCTATGTTGTTTTCCTAAACTAATGTTAACCTAACTTAAAGTATGACTAGCCTAAAGGGGGCCTGTGGAATGACATGGACTATGGGTGGTCAGTGGCATCAATTTCAAAATATTAAATGGGATTTAATTCATTCTTATCTCTTCCTACCACCAACTTTGGCATGGGCATTGGGAAAAGTTAGGGAAAGCTAAGTTGGCACCCCCACCAAGTTTAGTTGCATGCAAATTTAAAATTAGACACTGCTAAATGTGGAGATGGCGATGGCATGGGAATTGAGGGAACTAACAGTCCTTGGCATTTAATGTTTTTGAACTTGAAAAAATGCCTAGGAAAATGCATGAGGGGTTTTGCATGGTTGTTTTGATCTTTCGGTTCAATCTCAAGCTCAATCTCTGCATGATGTTTTTCAATTCTTTGAATCTCTAGTTCGACTCTTACTTGATTGGTTATTTTTGCATTACATAGTTCAACTCTTGCTTGATTGGTTATTTTTGCATTACATGGAGCTATTATTGGACTCTGTAAAAGCTATAAAAGAAGATAGAGTATTGGAAGTTGGTTGACATTGCATGGAGAAGAAGAGGTTGTTGAAGTTCTTCTTGGAAATCTTCTACAATCAGTGAAGGAGAAGATCTATCAGGCATGATAGGATCTACCCATTAATTTTTTTCTTTTACTTAATTGATTTCATTAAAAGAACTCTACTCTTGGAAACAATCTAGATTTTCTTAGTTGATATGATCTCTCTGCTTGTGATTTTGTGATTGTTTTGCGTATGCTTATCGACCTTGTTGAAATAATGATCTAGGTTTCATTTTTCTTGATTTGGTCTGTTGGATTATGCTTTAATCTTTCAGCATGAGCTTGAGATGAAGTTGAAAATGTAAGAGATCTTGTTTGAACTGTATGCAACCTTGTTTGGTCTACTTAAATTGAGTAGGAAGCTTGGGTTGCATTAAAATTGTGGAACTTGTCTTAACATAACATTTTTTTCTTATATGTTGGAAAACCATGCAGGTAATAAACTATTTTTAATATCTTGGCTTTGATTGAACCTTTCTTGATTCTTCAGGAGAAAGGATCTTTTCAATAATTTTGAATCTGGGTTTTATTGTGTTGCTTTTAGTTGCAGACCTCTGACTTTGGGGATTTAGGGGAATAATTGTTTGGAGTTTTCTTGGCAAATAGTTTATCGCTCCATGGACTTGTTAAGTCATTTGGTTGTGTGTTTAAGCATGTAAATGTATACTTCTTTTGCTTCACTGAAATGTATAGTCATTTTCAAGACCTAATTTCTTTTTGGAAGCCTATAAGGAATATATATTACTTTGTTTTTCTTCTATTTCCATGGGGTCTTGTATAACCTTAGAAGGATGGCATCTGGTGCTACAAAGAAGGGAAAACACCCTTGGGTTTTTGCTATTGTTCTTTGGTTTTAGTGCCAACTTGAACCTCTTGGTGGTTCCTTTGACATTGTACTATTGTATTATGTTAGCTTGTTCCTTGGTCCTTGGGTCATTAAACCAAGTTTCGATTCTAGATCTTAAGAAATGTTCTTGTGAAAAGAGGAATCAATTACTCCTATTTTTATTTTATCTTATTGATTCATTCCTTACCTATTATGGGTCTAAGTTGGAAGGTTGGTTCAGAATTTCTCTTTAGTGGAATTTTCCTTTGCATCGTTGTATCTTGAAGGAGATGGATTTATTGTTATCTTGGGGTAATCTTAGTTATTTGTACCATCTCCTAGAATGAAGGAAGGTATTGTATTGTGTTTCTCTTTATTATTTCCTTTCTTCTGGTTTGTGTTCACTCAATTTGATCTCTCGATTCGTTCTCGCTTTGGGATTTTGGTAGGGACAACAGACCGAGATTGTCTGTATATGTTCTTATTATCTCTTCTCTTTTTCTAATCATGCTAGAACTAAGAGGAGGCAATCTCTCCCTCACTTCTATAATCTTCTTTCTATTTCAACCTTGGAGAAGGTGTTGTCCTTTTTGGTATGTTTCGTTATGCAATCTTCCTGGTCATGTATGGTAGAATTAAGTTTAGGTTGTGTCGGGCAATATAGTGAAGCAGAGAGGATAGTTGGTTAGATCATTGTCTTTGGTTGGAAATATTATTTACAAGTCTTTTTATTAGTATAAAATATTTTAATGGCTGCTACAATTGAAGTGAATGATAAATATTACCATTCTACTCACTTGACTTAATGATAGTAATGTTGTATTTTTTTGGGGGGATTGAGTGTAGTCCTATTACATGCTGATTTAATCTTAACCTCTAGATGAGGTTTGTTTTTAGTTTGTTGGACTCTAACTTATATTTGAGATGTATTCTGAGTTTGAGTAGTAGGACACTCAAATCAGAGGCACATGTTAGGTTATGATGTTTGAATCAACCTGAATTTTATTATTATGTTTTTAGATCTGATTACTTGTCATCTCATATTTTTGGATGATTTTAAGGGAATGAAATATTGAGGTGGAATTATTATTGTTTTAACTTCAACTGAACTATGCCTAGAAGATAGTAGGATAGTTAACTCCTTCTGTTAAATAGGATTAATTGAGAAGGGAAACATGTAAGGTAATGTATCACAGAGTTAGTAAGGCTATGATGAAATGTTACTTATCTAAATTATTGTTGTAATTATTTTGTTAATAAGTAATAGCATGGAAGGTTGAAGTTGTATAATTCATGACTTAATATTAATTTTTCTTGGGTATCTCTCTCTCTCTCTCCTTTATTTGAGTGTGGTAACTTCCTTTGGTTATGTCTTTCTATATTGCTCGAGGACTGTTTCATAAAAAATGTGTTCTCTTTATGAAACAGCTTAGCTAACATCACATCATTTTAATGTTTAGTGCTTATCATGCTCAGGGCCTGAACGAACGGACATGTGCTAGAAATTTTGCAGATGAACTTTGTAAGTGATGAAAAGAGAAAAGATTTATAAGAAGTTACATTTGTTTACCAAAGAGATTGGATCTTTTATGATGAAATATGGATCATTATTGAAATGTATTTGTTGGAAAAGAAAGTTGTACTTGTAATTGATCTTGTTATTGTTGTTTGACATTAGAAATGTCTAAAGTGTTTGGACTTATTGTATGAATTTTCTTGATGAATAAAAGATATGTGAAATTTTTTGTACTTGATGTATTTCCTTTTGGAAATCAATAAGTGGAAATGTTAAGTATTTCTCTAATTATTCTATCATTAATATACCCTCTTGGGTTGGATTAAATGAATAGAGGTCAAGGGTACTAGATGTACTACCCTCTTTAATGAAATGCAACTTATTAAAGTTGACATTCATGCAAGGATATTCAACTAGATCACTATGGCTATATTAAAACAATTGTTTGTGGGTGAATAAAACTATGATGATAACTTGTAATATACTATGGGGTTATAAATGAAAATTAATCCTTTATAAGAAAAAGGGAAGACAACTTCCCTGTAATGATTAATAGACTATTTTAAGACCTCTTGGAAATAAATCCAAATGTAACTTTGGATAGTTGAAGGTGGGCTTTCTCATGATGAGTTCCTTAACTAGAATAGGAATGTAGAGAAAGGAAATTAAATGGGATTAGACTTCATTCCATTGAAGTCTAATATAAAAATAACTTTCTCTGAACTTATGTAAGCTAAGGCTTGAGTAGGTGAGTAAGTAACAACACTATTATGTATGTTGAATATGTTATGTGAAACATAAATTAGAATGTTAATGGATTAAAAACAAAACTTATGAAATGGTTAGGAGGTAGATGTATCTAGCATACCAACTCCAATTGCAGTTTTTACTTGTAACCCTAATGGTTAATGAACCTAGTTGTTCAGTAGGGCTACTGCAATTAACCCTTAATAAGGAAAATTAATAAGTCATTAACTTCTTTCTAAGGTATGTTCATCCAGATGAGGAGAACTCAATTGGATGTTGGCACACACCAACTACAACCTTCATGAAGACTTGGGTCTTCATGAGGATATTGTGTTGTAGTTGACATGTTGCAACACCCTTCAGAGTTTAATCATCTAGATCTACATAAATTCTGACTTGATCACAGTTCTACCCTAGGTAGAGTTAGGGGCATGATCTAGTGTCGGGGTCAACTCACAATGACTTAGGTAACTGCTGGCTGATGCAAAATCACAAACCACTTCGACGCACATCGGCTTCTAGGTTGATGTTCAGCATCCAGTGTGATTGCACAACATGGAAACCTCTCTCAAGCGTGGGACTTGTGAAACCGAGAGAGGAATCTCCAGAGAAGGCTGGTTCCCACTCCTAAACTACTACAAGCTATTCCAAAGCAAGGCAAGCTAATCTAATCCTAATCTAACCATGCCAAGAGACAGAGAGAGAGAGAGAGAAGGGAAAAACAAGAAAAGCCTACACTAAAACGGTGATACACCGTAGAAGGAGAATGTTGAACATCTATCAAAACTACCATGGGACAAAGAGAGGTGAGCAATGGGAAGGATGGACAGATGCATCACAGCCCAAGGATAGATTTCACACGTAAAGTATCCCAAAACTCCATGAACACACTCCCAGATCTGCAGGTGAACGCTCAAACACGCACGATACCTGCAATGAAGAGAGGCAAGAAGAAAACAAGCAAAAACGAGAAAGGATGGATAGATGCATCACAAAACACATTTTGTTTCTCCGTAAGTTTGCACTGAACATCATTCCATTAGTAAAAGGCAAAAACGCCATTACATGAGTTCGAACTCCATTTTCAACCCTAGAGAAGAAAAGAAGGGAGGGCAGAGCAGAAAAGATGAACAACCTTTAAAAGAAGCCTCTCCTTACAATTTATAGGAAGAATGAGAGAGAGAAGAGAGAGGAATTCCAAATCTACCCTAACCACCTCCAAACCGTATTTAATTCATCTCATTATGGTGGTAGGTGAGAACCCTAGCGACCCCCAAAAGTGGCTAACTGTATTTTTCATTTTTAAGAATTTTTTTCTCATCCAATTAAAGATATCCAAATGTCGTAGTGGAAGGACCTCGTAAGCTTTCCGTAAAGTCCAACCTTGCATGAATCCGAGCTCCCACCAAAAGTTATGGCCATTTGAATATCTACGCCAAGTGGTCTTCTGTCGCCGCTCAAATGTTGCGCCTCTGAAGGTGCGCCAATATGTGTGTCGACATCCCTTTATATGCGCCAAGGCGCAACTTTTTTCCTCGTGTCGGCTGATCAATGTTGTGCGCCATTTCTGTGCACCAAGGGCGCAACTTTTCCTGTGTCGACAGTCTGTGTTGTGCGCCATTTCAGTGCGCCAAGGGCGCAACTTTTCCTGTGTCGACGATTGATCGTTGTGCGCTTATTTCATGCGCCAAGGGCGTAACTTTTCCCGTGTCGGCTACATGTTGTGCACCATTTCAGCATGCGCCAAGGGCGCAACTTTTCCCCGTGGCTCGATAAAGTGTTGTGCGCCATTTCTCAGTGCCAAGGCGAACTTTTCTGTGTCGGCGATGCATGTTGTGCGCGCCATTTCAGGCGCCAAGGGCACAACTTTTCCTGTGTCGGCAATGTTGTGCGCCATTTCTCGTGTGCCAAGGGTGCAACTTTTCTGTGTCGACAGCCTGTGTTGTTTTCTGTGCGCCAAGGGTGCAACGCCTAATCGACATCCATTGTCGTGCGCCACTGTGTGCCTCTGGGAATGTCAGTGATTTGATCTTCTTTGATTTCTATATTCTTCGTTGTCACTGTATTTACAAATATATACAATAGTAACTAGACATGCATAATAAACTTAGGTCAATTGAGTATGTCTATGTACCCTTAGTCACCACGAGCAGTCCTCTACACTAGACTATGTTGATAACCTTGGCTAGGGTTAAACCTTGAACAAGTGTACTGACAAGATTCAGTGAAGACCATTCTAGATAGTAGATCAAGTGGGGTGAAGGACTTATTTTGATCGACGAGTATGTCATCTAGGAATATAAACATGAACAATTTATTTAAAATATTTGGCCAAAGTATCGCAAGTTGTTGGTTGCGTTGTCCTATGTCACCTAGTTTAAAGAGCAGGATTTTAGATGGATATCGGTAATAGATATTCAAATAGGCCTCTCAAATAGAACACTTAATACCTTGAAAAGGTTAAGGGAACCAAGTATACTTAGTATACAAATCATTAAGTTAGTATGAGAGATCGGTATGATACTAAGTCATAAAATGAGAGATCGGTGTTCCACCGAGTCATTTATAGTTGCATATGGTTTTCTATTATGAGATTGATTGGCTTTGGAATGTGTGTTCTAAATTATGATTATTTAGAACAGAGAACATTATTCAAAAAAAATCCCTTGTTTCTAAAGTCTTAAAATGGGAATATTACATAAGCTTCTTACAATATTCAATGATCATAAACTTATGCGCTTATAAGATCCGACAAAGATAACTTCACAATAACTCATATCTAGTCCTCTTATACTATGCAGATCACTACATATTTATAAGGGTGGGGACTTTCCCTTCACCACTTACATAATTCCTAAAATAGGTCACATGCTAAAAATAGCCATGCGCCTTTACAATAATAGACACACATGCAAGTGCACTAATAATATATCTCTTTTGGTTAACTCAAGTAATAATTCTATTATTAACTTGAACCCATGCAAAGTGCTTAGTATATGCTCTTCTAAAAATAACCCTTGCGTATCGTGTAAGTCTTTATCTAGTTTATGTTCTCTGCACGCTATCTCCAAAAATAGCCCGCAATCCTAAAAATGGTTAAGTGTTGAATATATCCTTATATTTCATGTGTGTTTCCTTTCCTATCCTCTTACGCCTTTGAACACACCCTATTGCCATGTGCGAACCTTCTATGTGCCTTATGCTAAGTATCATAATTTTTCTACTCAACATTACCCCACACAAAACTACATTGCCACCCCAACAATGGTTGCCTCTTGATATCTAAAGAATAAAGTATAAGGAATGGAATGAATGTAAATTAAAGAATTACTATACAAAGAATGAATTTTCACCCTGTAATGTCCTCTGTTTCAACTGGAAGAATTAACTCTGGATATTCCTCTTTGATTTTAGCCTCTAAGGTTTGCCAATCACTTAGCACGGCTTCTACCTTTTCTAGAATATATGATGCAATAGAATCTAACTCCTCTTGTGCAATCTCTTCCTTCTCGTTCTGCAATACTATAACAATGTTGGACATTGCAGTCACCCTTCCTTCCAGAAGATCCATCTTCTACGCTATAAGTTTTCCAATTTCATCCAGTCTATCCTTATGGGGCTCTTGGGCTGCTGCAAGGGCCTCACGCTTTTGTTTTACTAGCATCAATCTCTCTTGCACCCCAAAGTCTCATCCTTCATGGCCTTTAGGACTTCATTGTCTTCTACCATGGTCTTGATTCTTATTACGCCTCTGGAGCTGCACATATATTCAATTCCTGGTCTACTTTCTTCATCTCCTCCTGCAAGGTTTGGAGTAATGCTTCATAAGATGAAATATTTCTAACCATTGAAGCCCTTGCTCTCTCTGCTTCCTACTCAGGGTCCTTTGGCATTGGCATTCGAACTGGTCCATCCTCAAGCACCAAATCAACTAAGGTATGCACATAATGCATAGCCGAAGGGAACTTTTTGGGTACCTTGGACTCCAAGTGCGGTCTTGCTTGTAGGACATGATCACCGATCTCCTCTGCCATGGTGATGAGAACCCCATTCTTCTTTTTCTCTAGGTCCTTTTCTCCTTTCAGACGTGTTATTTCTACATCTTTAGCTTTGATATCTTCTCTTAGCGCTCTAATAGTTACAGATTTATCCACATTCCTATGTTCTACCTCTATGGATACTTTCATCAAGGTGTTTATTTCCTGTTCATCGACATAACCGTGGGTTTGATGGTTATGTGTCTATTTTGTGGTGCCTTTCTCATTCTTCTTGACATAGGACTCTTCACATATAACAAAATCAAGCTCATCCATGTGTTTTTCATTGACCATGACAATTGTTTCCTTGTGTGCATGGTTACCATGTCATGGTCCATCAACTCCCATCCATACAAGTCCTTGAGGCCCACTATATTCGGAATCAGATGTGAACAATTTTATCTCGTGTCTTCTTTATAGCCCATGATCGGTGCAGCATATTCCCCACTTTCCCTCTTTGTTCTTGTCCCCTTAGGAACTTGAGCACCAAGGTTTGGAGTTGGATTGTCTATGTCTTGAGCAATATCTTGTTCTATTTTTCCTACCTCCTTTACTCCTTCTTCTTCATCCTTCATTTCTTCATCCTTGGGTTCTTCCACATCCTTTAGTGGTACAAGAGTTCCAGGTGCACTCTCTGTAGACTCCTCCGCCTCCTCATTCAGCTTCAAATTTCTCCTTCTTTTCTTAGTTGTCTCTTTCTATGGAGAGAGTCATGGTGATCTCCTGATAGACTGAGGAGTTCTCATGCCTTGTGTCCTTGTTCTTCTGAACACCCTCTTGAAATGCAGTGCTCTCCTTAGACTACTTCCAAGTCCTCTTCTTCTTCTTGTTCTATGGCAGGGGTACTTGAGTGATCGATCTCCATTTTGTTTGTAGGCTACCTTCGGCCTCTATGTACCAAACCACCACTATCTTCACACCCTTCTTCCTCTTCATCCACTTGTATGGTTTCTTCAAGCCGTGGGGATGGCACGTTCTTTGTTGTATGCTTATCTTTTGGCAAACCTAGGAGCGCGAACTCATTTTCTACATACTTGTTACCCTCCAACTTAGGCTTAAGTTGAAGGTATACAAGTGCGGCTCCACTATCCCCAACAGCCAAGCTTACCTGGATTCATGTTTATAACATTTGATATGAGCATTTCAATATAGGGAGTCATGCCTCGGTATACATATGTCTTCCTCAAAGCGTGTGGTATTCATAGTCTACCTTGTCTCTGACAACAAAATTTAGGTAGCATGTGTCCTCAAATTGGTGGAATGATGCCTGAAGTAATGCGCTGTGAAGGCATAGGGTAGTTTTCACCATGGGCTCCAAGTGCCATCCCTCGTAGCAAATCACATGATGTAGAAGTGTTGGTACACCATGAATTGTACTACCTTACCCACCACTGATGGTAATTCCTTAGGAATGCACCACTCCTCTTCAAATTTCATATGGAGCCTGTCATACCACATCTTCACCCTCTGTTTGAATAGCCCACTCATTGACCCTTCACATAAATACTTTGTGAACCTCTCCGTGAGGGACTTCTTCTCCAAGGGGTACTCCCAAATCTTGTCTTTTGGCCCATCGGGCACTCCAATCTCCACAAATACTAGTGACAACAAGATAGCGCCAAAACTGATTCTTTCACAGGTGTGTGCTTCCTTGATGATGGTCTCCACAATGTAGCCTACTATGTTATAGAATACCCCCTATGACATCTTCCTTGTGACATGGAGCCACATTGTATTCACCTATGACCATCTCTCTTGATCATTCAACTTGGTCACCAGATGCGCAACTGCTTGTACCACTAGGTACTTCTTTAGTTTATCGATGTCCATTCTCGTAGAACCTTTTGTATACCCCAGTTCCTTTCATGTTTCCATGATTGCTTCCTTATTAGTTAGGTACTTGTCAAGATTTTTCCTTGTCCCCTTTAACCATGTTAGCGTTGAGATCAGTGTTGCTATAATCCTTATCCTTCTTCCGACAAAATAGAAGAAGTCCTCATGGACTCTACTCATTAGCCACTGGTAAAGAGGTTCATATTTTCCAAAGTATGGGAGCTCATACAACTAGTACACTCCTACTTGTTTTAAAATTTTCTCCCCAATGTCATCATATACCGGCATATCCTTTATCGTGCGCTTGTTGGTCTTTGTACTCAACAACGCATCTAATTATTTCTTATTATCAGAGGTGTGGTGGTTGTAATCACTCACCTTACAGCTACATATGTGGGAATCCCACTCTTTCCCAATTATCACACCTTCTAGATACTACATCTTTGAGAAACTACTCTCGAGAGAAATTTCAACTTCTACCTCCACTTTCTTCTTTCCTTTGGCTCCTATAGTAGGTTCTTTCTTTGGTGCCATCATCAAATCTCAAGTTTCTATCTTCTGTAGTGAACAAATCCAAACCCTAGCTTGAGTCTGCATGCCCTAGTTTGAAACCACATGCCCTAGCTCTCTTTCAACGCATATGCTTCACTCAAACCCTTCACCAATGGGTATGTAAGCTTCTTCTGCGCATAAATCCACTCTCCACGTCTTTTTCACACTCTTCACACCTCAATAGTATTTTCTCACCTCGTTCAAATTCTTGTGATCACAACGGTAAAAATGAACTCACATCACGTCCTTATATATATTTTTAAAATGTTGGTGCATTTATTGCTCCTTCACCTACCAATAATCCTCTCATTAATTGACCATTTTCACAATTTCCACGTGATACATCTTCTTGACTCAGCTATAACCTTCTAGTGTGCCTTCCTACCTTATAGCTACAGACTTCTCTTCATCATGCTTCTATGCACCTGAGTACCTCGTCACTGTGCCTTCTCTTGGTAGTCTCCACGGCCACTTTTTTACCTCGCGTTATATTGTTCCTTCGTTTATCTCCATCTATGGTCCTTATTTGGAAGTAATCTTCTTTCCACCAACTCTTTAAACATGAATAGCACCTGTAGTAGTTTATTCCTTTATGTGTACCCATTTTTCAATTTCCACCCCACACAAATTGTATGTGTAGTCCTCTACGCATAAAAATTCTTCAAATGGTAATTAGCTTCCAGTGCACAAACGTGCTTATTACATAAAACACCAACTAAATTGACAAATCATAATGACAAAGAAGGAAATACATTAAAGGAATACATAATTAAAAACCTAATCTAAATGGAAACACTACCTTATTATAAACACCAAGAAGACTTATTTATAGTAGGGCTTCAACCTACTCTGTTGAAGTAACCGGGTAACCGTATTCCATCAAGTGCCTCTAACTGACAAGCTCATGTTTCAAGTATGTAAGTGATAACATATGGTCCTAACCAATGTACTTTAAGTTTGCCTAGATGGCATAGAAACTTAGAATCATAAAGAAGCACCATCTGTCCTATCTCAAGCTTTTTGTCCCTGATGTGCCTGTCATGCCATGCTTTCTGCCTAGATTTTTCTTGCTTTTGACTCCAGCATGTTATTTCTCATCGCTCATCCAGCTTAATCAACTTTTCAATTCATTATTCTAATGCTTGTTCATCAGCTAGACCTCCAACATGCGCAATACGCAAAGAAGGTAACATGAATTCCATAAGAAGAATTGCTTCTATGCCAAACACCAATTGAAAGGGTGTGGCCTTGTTTAATCTGCTTGTATGTTGTTCTATACACCCAAAGCACGGTAGAAACTTTATCATCCCAATATTTTCTTCCAACATCATAGATTTTTGTCAATGTCCTGCTCTGAATATTGTTGAAAGTCTTTGCGGTCCCATTTACCTAAGGATGATATGGTGTAGTCTTATGGTGTGCAATCATGAACTCATCCAATAGAATTTTGATTGTCTCATTCAAAAAATGTGTGCCCATATCACTGGTCAAAATCAACGGGCATCCATACCTTGTAATAATATGTTCCCATCAAAACCTATTTGTTGTAGTTGTTGTACAATCCCTTATAGGTGTTTTCGCCCACCTTGTCAGATAATCTATGCAAGTGATAATGTAGCGCGATCTAGTCCTACACGCGGTTGGTGAAATAGGACCCACAAAATCTATAGCCCATTTCTCAAATAGTTATACACTAGGAATAGGTCTTAAAGGCATTTCATCTCTTTGTCCTGGTTTTCCAAGGTGTTGATAGTGATCACAGGCCTTGCAATATGCCTTATAATCCTTATACAGGGTCTCCCACCATAATCCAACGAGTAGAATTTTACACGCAGTGGCGTCACCTACATAGTGCCCACCTACAATACCACTATGAGCCTCTTCCATGATATCTATGTGCTCATGTTCTAGTACACATTGGTGCAATACTTCATCTTGCCTAACTTGTACAAGTCAACACTAATCAACATAAATGGTGCCGCGTGAATGGAAAGTTGTTTCTTCTCTAAGGATTTCATTCCTTTTGGCACCATACTTGTACATAGAAAGATAGCAATGTCCTCTAATTCTGATGGCGTGTGTTGTAACCGGTATAACTGTGCATCGGGCATGGTATCTTAAATTTCATGCACGTATTCTCCCGACTATATTCTAGATAGATGGTCCGGTCTAGAATTAATTTTCCCTGGTTTTACCACAACTGTAAAATCAAATTCTTGGAATAAGAGTACCCATCGACATATGTGCCCCTATAAAATGGGCTTGTTTACCAAATACTTTAATGTCATGTGTTCGGTGTAGAATACAAATGGTGTTGCTAAGCAAGATGTATTATGTTCGAATTTATGTAACACATAGATCATTGACAAAGCTTCACGCTCTGTAGTTGTATAATTTTTCTCTGCATGAGTCAAATTTATACCAAAAAAAAGAGATAGGATGATCTATAATACCTTCTCCAGGATGATCCAACACTTGCACTAATGATTGTGTCGAAACGTCCACATGTACATGAAATGGTTGGTCCCACAAGGGAAATCCCAGTAATAGGCGTTGTAGTAATTTTTTCCTTTAATGTCTCAAATGTGCATTGTTGTGGTTCCCCTCAATAGAATGTCCCTTTTCCTTTTAGTAACTCCTCCAAGGGTGTGGAAACCTTAGCATACCCTTTAATAAATTTTCTATAATACCCAGTGTGACCTAAGAATCCACGCACCTCACTTTGATTGGTAGGCTCTTCCAAGCCGATAATGACTGCAACCTTAGTTGGATCAACCAACAAACCTTCATTGCAGATGATGTTCCCTAACAATGTGCCAAATGGTGTAGCAAAGACACATTTCTTGATGTTCAAAGAGATGTTTAATTATCGAAATATTTCAAACATTAAGCGTAAATTATCACAATGATCCTTAATAAGTCCATACATTATCCAGTCATCTAAATAAACCTGCAAGAAGTTGTGAATAAAATCCTTGAACACTTGGAAAACTATGCGCAAGAATACAGCAAGTGCATTTTTCATACCAAAAGGCATCACAGTATAGGAAAAACTTCCCCATTCAGTGGTAAAAGTAGTATTTTCCTGATCCACTCCGTGCAATCCTAACTTGATGATACCCAGAGAATCCATCTGTAAAGGAATATATCTCACACCATACAACACCTTATAATATTTCCTCTATGAATGGCATAGGGAAAGGATCAGTCACACATGCAACATTCAGCTCCCTGTAGTCCACACAGATCCTAATCTGACCATCTTTCTTTATACTAATCACCATTGGGCTAACCCATTTTGATTCATCCAAGGGCTTGATGATTCCAGACTTCAACATTTTGTCAATTTATTCTTTGACCTTTTCACACAAGTTGGGGTTCATCCTGTAGGGTCTCTTTTTGACCGGGCATGCACCTTCCTTAAGATTTATCTTCATTTATCCTAATGATTCATGCATGCCTTTTAGTTCATGGTATCCCCTAGGAAATAAGTCCTGATAATCTCATAGTAACTCAATGATTTTTGCCACTTCAGAGTCAAACCAATAATCCCCAATTATGGCCTCCTTAGGTTCAGCATCTCGATCCAATATTCACTTTCTTTATTTTCATAGGTTCATGATAGGTGTGTGTGGTCTTATCTGCACTTTCCAAAACCTCACGCCTACCTATTAAATAATATACATCCAGATTTTCTACTTTTTCATCATCCACTAAGTAGATCATCTTTCCTTTTTCTTTCTCAAGGTAAGTGTGCTTAAGTAGTGTGGCATTTGTCTCTGTTTCTTCAAAAAATGTTCTCCTGAGTTGTTTCCATCAAATAACTCCTAAATGAGTTCTTCCACCTTTGCATTGTCTCCCATAGTTAACCGCTTTATAACCCTTAATGCCTCTTCTACTGGAGGTTTAGTAGAGAAGTAGTCAAAATTTTGGATCATTCCTACAATCAAATCCTACCAATTTCTAGTCTCTTTATGGATTTTCGCATATACATACCAAGCACGCATGTAACCTTGTAAAGTGGAATAAAATTTGTGCACCCAGAGTGAAGGTGGTAAATCTTCCGCCTCTCTATCCAGAGTCTCTCACACTGCTGAACATGGTGCTGGACAGGTTGATAACCATGATAAGTGCATATTTGAGTAGGTGTATTTCTCCTTGAAAACTAAGTAGAAAGATCAATCCTAATTTCATTCCATCCTATGAGATTATCCCTATGAACCACCTACCAAAGATGTTATTGTCACCGCCTAGGGTATATGCTAGCATATTCTCAATCTTCTAACTGGTCTATCCACTTATCCTCCATGGCATACGAAATACTGTAGGATATCCTTCTCCAATGTATTGAGGTACCAAGTTATTACCTATTCTCCTGATACAACGAAGTCTTCTATTCCATGCAAATGTGCTTCTTAATTCATGCCCTACCAACTCATAAGTACCATGAGCCCAATTATCACAAGCAATACTTGTAGTATTGCTAATAGATTGTGTATATTCCCACTAAAGGATTCCTTCTTTAGATGGCTTGAGCACTTCTGGGTCCTGGATGGTGTGTACATAAATCCTATTCAGATCTTCCTCACTCAAAGGCTCAACATAGGGCATAGATTTCCCATCGGTTAAAGGGATAATAACCCTTTCCTCCTTATTCTCAAAACTGATATAACCCTTATTGAACCAAAGATCAACATTATTTGCATAACACCAAGGGTGTCCAAGAAGTCTTCAGGGAAGTTTTCTACTTCTCGCAAGTGCCAAAACCTCAAAGTCCCTGTGAACTTGGCCCCTTGTATAGTAATGGATGCATCTTTTAAAACTCTAATAGGGGTGGCCTTGGTTCGATTAGCCATAAACAACACATTAGAAGATGGTTGTAATGGGGGTCTCCCCATCTATACCCATGCATATAAAGTAAGCACATTGACTTCCGCACCTGTATCAATCAATATATTACTCAAAATCCATCCATCCACAACAAGCATTCGAGTGATTTCCTTGTCATAGTCTAAGCTATGGGGGGAAGATTTGCATGCAGGATTTTTCGTCCAGTCTCAATACTTGCGCGTGGAGTATTTCCTTTAGCCAATTCCCTAACAATGGAATGATATTCTCCTAGCGTAACATTTTATACACCTCCTTCAAGTCATCAATATCATATCGAATGTCTCTGTTGCTTTCTTTTGCTCCACCTTCCGTGCTTGCTCCTTTAAACAAAGCAGTATTTCACCCTGAATATTTCTAAGTACCTCCATGGTTTCCTAATAAACCTCCTTCTGATGGACAAGATCTAGGTATTGTGCATGTAGAACTTCCTCCTTAATGATGGTAGGCTTCTATTGTAATGTGTCTTTGGTGCACGTTGCTTCAGGTAGCGGGTAGTGATCTTTACAGACAATACCTTGGATTCCGGTTCCAACTTGGGAATTCACTGATTTTCCACATCGCGTTGTATCCTAACCATCCCTACACCTTTGTTTTATTATTTATGTTGCTTACTAAGATGCTCATATAAGTTTGGGCATTCCTCATAGCTATGATTCTTTCCACATAAAGAACATGTAATATTCTAAGGACATTCATGCCTGTAGTGGTCAGGTGATCCGCATGTAAAGCATGTTCTACGAGGAAACTTGCCATGTCCACCACCACGGCCTTAACCTCTAAATCCACCATGGTATCCTTGACCTCTACCACGAACTCCTTCAAAATTCCCTTCATTCTGATCATAGCGCGTTTGATTGTGATCCCAATCCTGGTGCTCATTCTTTCCTTTAGAGTTATCTAATACTCCTATCTATCGCACACCAATATCTATAGCATCATGGATCTAACCAATCAATCTACAGTCCTCTGTATTGTGAGTTATGGACCGATAAATCTTACAATAACAGGATATGTTCTTCCTTATCGTGCATTGTAAAGATGGGTAGTGGCTAGCATCATGGTTTAAATGACATATCTCACAGTCTAGCAGCAATGAACATACTGATATGTGGGGACAAATATCCTTGGTGTGACCTTCCACTTCACAATTTGTAAACCAAATCCCTATGCGTGACTCATGTGCTGAATTTGCCGATAGTTTCTCTAATTGCTTTGTCATAGCTATAATTTGTGCTTCCAAAAATGGGCTCACCCCAATTTCTATGCTCCCAACTATCTCAGCGCGCAAGAAGGCTACTTCAATTGCTTCACGAAGATCGAGTGTATGTCTTATGTGATAAATCCCTTCTAAAAGGTGTGATCAAAGCTCCAATGAACCATTGTGCTTATTGGCTTGCATGAATATTCTAAGAAAGCTTAGATAAAAGCATTTTGAAATGGGCATCATACTCCTTGACACTCTTAGTAGTGCCTTACTTAATATCATTGAGCATGCTTATACTCTTCTGCTTGAACTTAAGGATGTGAAACTCTTTAAGGAAAACATCTTTAATATTTCATAATCTATGCAAATCTGATCAGTGGTCAAACTTCATGTACCCAATCCGTGTGCGCATCCTGCAATGTAATTGCAAATTTTCTCACCTTGCACTTAGAAGCAAAGTGATTCCTTTTGCACACCGAAATATTTCACACATGTGCACATGTTCAGTAGCATCTTCTATGCCCCTATATTCTAGTAGACGAAGAGACATCTCCATGTAAATATTTTGGGGTTAGTGGGGACCTTGCCCACCTGATCCATAATCTCATGTGTTTCCTCTGCCTCCAAAACCTCCGAGATCCACCGAAACTAGAACCACCCATATTTCCTTATCCTCCACTTGTAGCTAAAGCAAACCAGAAGATGTACTTCCTTGTGTCCCAACAGTAGTACTAAACTGAACCCCTATAGTTTGTGAAGTGTTACCACTCCCAAAAGTGAGTCCAAAATTTTATGCGCTTGAATTCTGTGCAGATGATGCACCTATAAAGGTACCTCCAAACAACAACGAATACATTTTCCCTTCCATCAATGTAATTTTTATATGATTTACTCCTACTCTCCCACTACCTAAATTAGATTTTTGACTACTCATCGTATCTAGATAGATCTTTGGAAAACCAAGCACAAGGGCTAGGTTGTCAAGTAGATTTAGATGTGTGCCCGCATGACCTGTCGTCTATGCCGACACACTTCTATGTGAGGCCGAGGGGGTTCCCTGTCATGCTTTCCCAAATGGGGGCTCCCGATGCTCCAAATCCATGCCTTCTGTGTGAGCTCTAAATCCTTCATGATCCATCTCTCTCCTCAACATCATTCACTCTGCAACATCCCGTTGCTTCTCTATCTCCCTCTCGCGCACCTCATTATACTAAAGCTACCTTTCTATCGCTAGGTCTATCATCTTTCACCAAATCTGCTCCTTCCTTGCACGTGGTGGGTTTTAGTTAGCCATCAATTTACTTTCCAAGTTTAGGGTCACCATCAAGATTTTGATCTCCAGTGGAATGCCTTGCAAGTAAGTTCCCTGATATCATAAAAAATGGAATTATGCTACCTCTAGGCAAGAATAAGTGGAAATTGAGTACTCTAGAATAGAACTATTCAAAACGTCATAAAACCAAGTATCCACAATGTGTGTCCAAATCATATTAGCATCATAAAGGACCTGAAATTATTCCTACATCTAGACAAGTTTGTGATACCTCTAATCCCTTTTAGATGCATAAGCAACCAGCCACTCATATAGTTCTCTGGAAAAATAGTGAAGAAGCTCTTGTACAAACTGTCATACAAATTTTTTTCCACCCATGCGCATGCATTAAACTCAGATCCGGTGTTGAACCTCCATGTGTATTCTTCTTTTAGATCTTGTATCCACTCCTCAACACTTGCTAGGGTCAACCGGTATGTCTTCATCACAAACCATCTTGAAAACAACTAAAAAGAGGTCCCAAAAATGGAACCAATGATACAACCTATAATTTACCATAAATAACCCAGTGCACTGGCACATCACTCAACCTAGACTGAGCACTCACCCGAAGCACGCAAAGGTACGAGGCCCCTCCTTCAAGTTGCTTGTGTAGGATACAAACATGACTAAGGGTTAATGCATTCAGATCCATAATTGGTATAAACATTCTATAGAGCATATTCCAAATCTAGATCTAAGGAGTAATGGATTTAAACAATAGCCATATGAATTCTACCATGCAATATCTAGTTATATTCATGTTTAACACCTTGAATCAGTCAATACACTCCATTATATTAAACACAATAAATACACATAAGCTTCTTACAATATTCAATATCATAAACTTATGCACGCATCATATCTGGAAGCATAACTTCACAATAACTCATATCCAATCCTCCTATACTACGCAAATCACTACATATTTATAAGGGTGGGGACTTTCCCTTCATCACTTACATAATTCCCAAAATAGGTCACATGCTGAAAATAGCCATGCGCCTTTACAATAATAGACACACATGCAAGTGCACTAATAATAGATCTCTTCTAGTTAACTAGTAGTAATAATTCTATTATTAACTCAAACCCATGCAAAGCACTTAGTAGACACTCTTCCAAAAATATCCTTTACGTGTCACGCAAGTCTTTATCCGGTTTGTGTGCTTTGCACGCTATCTCCAAAAATAGCCCGTAATCCTGAAAATGGCTAAGTCATGAATATGTCCTTGTATTTCAAGTGTGTTTCCTTTCATATCCTCCCGCACCTTTGAACATTCCTTGTTCCCACATGCAAACCTTCTATGTTCCTTCTGCTAAGTATCATGCTTTTTATGCTCAACAAAGGCATAGAGTATACAATTCCTCATGATAGTCACCCATTCAAATATTGTGACCGTGATCCCAATACTATAATTCCTACTCCATGATCTGATACTACTAATGAACCATAACCCATGGATACTCTAGCTCATTTACCACCACTTGAAGATGTTATGTATATGATAGATATTATCCCATATACATCAATGCCTCCCCCTACTTTTACTAGTGTTATGATTCCTTATTGGGGCCCTATTCGGACATTGGACGTCATTCCATCTCTTCCACCTTCCCGTGAGTAACCTCCATTCACATGACCTTTGTTTACATGTACACTTTTACTACGAATGAATCTGGTTGGGAACACATTCCACTTGATCCTAATTACTATGATACTATATGCACACATGATGGGTTGACTTGGTTGGGCTTTAAAGTAGATGACATTTTTCCTCCACCTCATGATCATCATCTCTACCATGGACTCATTCACATTAAAATTTCTTATGGTCTTGTTATCTAATTTTTCACACATGATAAAATTAGACAACGAGGTCCTATTACGATCAAAATATGATGTTGGCCCCAGGGACTCATGTTCATTCATCACGGAGATAACATGATGAAAATAATTAATAAATTACATAGGTGGGCTCACCTAGCATTGACCGGGGTCAAATTGATCTCAAATCATTGTTAGCTTAGTTGAGAACTCGGTCATTTATCATTGGAGCTCAACTCGATGGGTTGCCAAGCCCAACATTGAAAAGAGTCGGTCGAGCCACGTCAATGCGAGTTAATTCAACTCAACTCACGAAACAAAAAGATGGAATATGCTTTAAGGGAGCTCAGACATGGTGTAATAGTTAAGGTTTGAGGATTAAAATAATTTGAGTTGAGGTAATTGAGTCAAATTTCCCGTTTATAAGAGTATATGTAGAAAGGTACAGTAACTCGGTTCGAACATTACTCACCAATTAGAAAAATAAATAGCTCAAACTCGTAGTTGAAACAAGTATCTTAGTTGGTAATCATAGTGATCATGAGCTTGAACATTGGATTGAGTTCAAGTGTGTCGGCTCATGTATGAAACGAGCAAATAAAAGTCTAGGTCGTGAAGAGATTAGCTCGATAACATTGAAGAAAGTGAGTTTGGTGTCTAGGAAGCTCTATTGATTGAATGAAGGAGCCCATAGGAATTTTTGTAGGCCCGTTCCTGAATGACCAACTCCAAGGGGTCCAACATTACATGAAGCCACAAAAATATGACTCGACGATGGGCTTGGCTAAGGGTAGCTCATTTGAGCATTCAACGTGGGGCCGAGGTTTCAATACATGACTCAAGTACATTCAAGAGAGGATGATGGTGGCTTATTCAGGTAACGAGATCAGAGTGGATCATTCTAATTAAACTCGGTTCAAAGGCTCAATGTCGGGCTCACAAATTTTGAGGAAATGCCGATGTAAACTAGCTCGATTGGTTGAGCCAAGGCCGAGTCACTCGGTTATGAAAGAATACAGACTTGGCTCGATGTTGAGATATCCTTGCAGGAAATTTCCAAGCTGAAGCCAAGTTTGAGCTTCACCGATGGCGAGCTAAGTTGAGAGTTCCACATCTAGGGAAGTGGGAAAAGTTATGGTTGAGCTCCAAACGATGGCATTTTGGGAAGGCGGGATTCGGGATACTTTGGGTCCATATCTCGGTCAAGTCGGAAAAATGGTGCCAAAATCTTGCACTCCAGTCTTCAACATGGAAATTTAGGAGACCATTGCCATGCGGGGATGTCAAAATGGAAACCCAACATAAGAGTTCCATGTAGAGGAGGATTCTAAGTTAGCGGTCGAGTTATCAGGTGAGTCAGAGCACATTGGAGTGAGTCATGAGAGAGCCCAATATGATCGGTGGTAGAAGAGGAGGTATGGCAGAATCAAGGTAACTAACATGATGAATGACCAAGTTGGTCGCCGAGTTGATAGGGAGATAGTTAGCTTCGAGTCGATGCGATCAAAAATTGGCTTATGGATAATTCATCACCGTCATTAAAGAAGATAGCAACAAGTTGTTTTAGGCTTATCGTGTGCTAATGTGACAAAAATGGTGAAATCTTGACTCGTTTAGAGTCATGAGTGTTATCCAAAATGTGCCCCCTGCTCATTTTTGTGGCTAACTCCTTGTGTTCCTACCCCTCTTGTGCCTCAGTACTCATTTTTTGATTTTCAAGCACTCAAATCTTTCTAGAAATGGCACCATCAGATAGAGCTCTCTCTCAACTTTCCAGAAGGGTAAATTTTTCCTCCTAACTCTTCATATTTTTCAAGTTATGGCTCGTACAGAGATTTTGTGGGAAATTTTCCCTTTGGAAGCCCACAAACCAATAGGAAGTTGCTACATGTACATGTCTAGGAGCCAATGGGGTTTGGAGGAGAACTTGGAAAATTTTCCAAGTTTTGGTCGGAAATGCAAAAGGAAAATTTTTGCCCGTGGGCCCGCCGGGCGAATCACAGTGTGACACGTGTCACAAGGGGAGGCACAGTAAAAAATTGGCTAAGTGTTTTTGCCGAGTTTTTCAAAGGAAAATTTTGGAGGATTGGCCCGAGCCAATAGAAACATGATAGGTGGCAGAGGTGGCTAGGGAGTTCACGGCATGGGGGGAGAAAGGAAAAAGTTGCTAAGTGTTCGGTGAAATTTTCAAAGTGAAAATTTGGAGCAGGAGGCCCACGGCGAATGGAAATAGGACACGTGTCCTATGGTCCCGGAGAGTTCGAGCTCGGGTGGAAAATGGAAAATTTGGCAAAGTTTTCAGCCAAAAAATTCAAAGGTGAAGGATGAGCCCGCGCCCCTGTCATCCAACCAAATCATGCCACGTGTCCCAAAGTGGCGGGCGCGGGGAAAAATGGGAAATTTTCCCAATGAAAAAACAAAGAAAAATTCTAAGGGATCGGCCCGCCCCATTTTCGCTAGCCAATCGCATGCTGCCATGTGTCCAAGTGGCACAAAAACATCAAGCACCCCACGAAGGAAGAAGGAGGGAGGAGTCAGCCGACCAACCAGAGAGCGACACGTGTCCAAGTCGCGGGCCGGCGGAGGTTTTTGGAAAAAATTTCCAAAGGAAAAAACAAAGGGAAAGTAGTCAGGAAGGGCCCGCGCCCAATTAAATCGTGCCACGTGGCACCCAAGTGGCGGAGCGTGGGGTTTTTTTTGAAAAATTTTCCAAATGCAAAAAGGGTCAAAATTTCAAATTTTTGCCCGCCGATCCGTTTTTTGGGCCGTTTTTGCCCTAAAACTTCAGACCTCCATAACTTTTGATCCAGAGCTTGGATTTGCATGTTATTTATATCAATGGAAAGCTTATGAAATTATCTACATGATTCCATGGTCAATTTTGAATTTTGGTTTAGTTTAGAGAGAGAAAATCAAAAACACTTCTGGTACGTGTCCATGGCCAGAAATGACATTTCAACAACCAATTTTAATGCAAAATGGGTCGCTTTTCTCTCCAGCATGGTCAAAAATGTCAGAGCATGGGTTTGTAAGGACCTCCATGTTGTTTTAATGTAGTTTCATTCAATGAGGGATGGCTCCCATGCGTTTTGCACATTTTCTCTCTCCCAGGCTCGACCCATGGACCGTGTGCCGCTTTGGCTCATTTTTGAAGGTGGAACACTTTTTTTGAACATTAGACTTCTTCTTTCACCGAAAACAAGTGAATTTTGTAAGTATCGAGGCCTTTTTCAAGGATTGTAACAGGTTTATACCTCTTTGATGGTGTAATGCAAGGGATTTTTACATGGAAATGACAAAGGCAAACTCGTGAATGCTTTCAGTCCTCTGTTTGTATTGTTTTTACTTCATTTTCAGATCTCTTATTGCATCTTATCAGCTTGTGTATGTTTTTCATGTTGCATTTCATGGATTTGTGCCTATTTGTATGAGCAAAAATGTTCACCACTCCTTTGGTGCATCACCATCATTATGTTAGTTTCATTTTCTCGCATTTCTTATCCCCTGTCTAGTTGCAAATTAGGGTAAAATTAGGATCTCGAACCTCTGCAGTTGTGCAAATACTAGATTTAATCAGAGGATTTTGAGGAACCAGCCTCTAATCTAGAGATTCCTCTCTCATTTTCACAAGTCCCACACTTGGAGAGAGGTTTCCATGTTGTGCAATCACACTGGATGCCCTAAACATCAACTTAGAACCTTGATTTGCATCCAGGGGTGTTGCTGATTTGCAACAACAATGAGTTCGTAAGAAAATTCAGATAGCTAAGACATTTTTTCAAAGTATGAGGCACTCAAATCATTGAGTGATGGAGAGCTCGCCAATGAGCATGGCACAGGTGGTCTATTCAGGGTCGAACTCGCAGTGATGAAGGAAAAGAGAGCTCACATTAAGCTTCGAGTGTTCGACATTGATCTCTCGAGTGAAGATTTGAGATGTTTGTAATGGATTTGTGGAACACAAAATAACTTAGACACCATCACATGGGTAGAGGTAGATCTCGTGAATGAAGCAATCCAGAGCTTGGTTGTCGAGCCATTTGGAAGATTTTAGCATATGGTTGCATCAAACTTCGTAGGGGTAGAAATGTATAGAGCCATTAGCCGAGCTTGGAGGTGTAAGCATGGCATACATGAATGTGAATGGGCTGAGTCTAGGGCACTAAACCATAGAGAGCATAGGTTTGAGATGGTGTAATGTTTAACTCAGGAAGTGAATCATGAGCTTGAGAAGAACATAGCATATTCAGGGATATTGGTCATGGAACTCGTAAAAAAATGAGGAAAGAGTCCTGAGCCATTAGAAAAGAAATAAAATGACGAGATTGTGTAGGGTGGTCACGTTGCATCAGTTAATCGATGGGATTGTGGAATGAATAGGCCAATGGTCATTATGTTTGAGAACTCATGGCCAAGTTACAAACAAAATTAGTGGGTTCAGAGACAAGTTATGCCTGTCAGGTTGTAGGAATATATGCATTGATCTGACGACTCACCACAACAAGTCCAAAAGGTGGCTTGAGGAGCCAATCCAAGTGCTAAGCTACTCATTGGTAGGAGCTTGTTGTATAGTCATTGGCCTGACTCGACGCATAGAATATGAACAACCAGGCATAAATGATAGCTCGAGATCAAGAGGGAGATGCATGAGTTAGAGTTTCTCGAGGTCAATGGAACATGTAAGCAAGTCTGCCATATTCGAATGCAAGGGAGCTCATACTTAGAGACAAGTTCAACATTGAGCGAGATGGTGATTAGTTTGGGCATGGATTAGAACTTGGTGCAGTATGACATGAGTAGTGATGGGGAGACTCTACCAAGCTAAGGTGGAGTAACATCAAGTGGCTCGGTGGATTAAATTAAAATTGGATTACAAGATTTGGGTAGAATGGGACATCAGTCGAGCCATTGAGATCTCATGACATGGATAGCGAGTCAAAAACAAATGAGTTCATGAAAATAAAATCATCAAGTTATCATGGACGGTGAAATCACTCAATGCATCGATCTAAGAACAGGGTGTCAAGACCAAGTAGATAGTAAACTTGATAAGCTTAGTCGATGCAATGTGAGGAGCTCAAAACCAACTCAGTGAGTTGGCTCAGCGATCCAACCACTGAGTTGGTCCTGTTAGTGCAAATTCACAGCACCCCGAAATCAACCCTCGGATCTGCTGTAGACAAATGGTCAATTTGGTGTGAATGCACAACATGGATTTTTCCCTAAGTATGTGACCTTACAAATTGGGAAAACTCTCCAGATTGAATTTGGTTCTTACTCCTCTATTTAGATGTATGCATGCAATTTTTGTAGAGGTTCTGATTCAAGATTCCTACTCTAAAACTACCAAGGAGATAGGGTATAGAGAAAACATGGAAATGGGAAACAAAACTGAGCAAAAACAAAATGGTGATACACCAAAGGAGTGTTGGACTTCTTGCTTGCAAATTTGACACAGATCATGGAGATTTAACACCAAAACATGCACAGATTACCAGAATGCAATGAAAGATCAAAAGACAATAATAAATTCATGAGAGGATTGAAAATCGATCACAGAACATGCATTATCATTTCCAAGTTTGATACAATATATTCCATTGGTGAAGAGGCAAAAAATGAGTTACAATCTCCATGGGAGGTTTGAAATTCTACAAATATACCTGATAAGGAAGAAAAGAGAGCTTTTAAGAGCCAAAAATATTCAACCTTTACAAAATGAGCCAAAATTGGCTTTTAATGATGAAGCAGAACGAAGAAAGGTGACAAATGCAGAAAATTGATTTGATGTCTCCAACCACCAACAAGATTGGTTAAAACAGCAAGGGAACCCTCACAAATCCATTTTTCGATGCATTTGGCCATGCTGGAGAAGAAACGGATGCCTTACTTCATCAATTTTGGTGGTTGGGGGTCGGTTCTGCATTTTTTCCCATGTCAAAGATGTTTCTTCAATTTTCTCCCTCCAAATTTTCCCAAAACTCAAAATTAAAGCTTCCATGGTATAAAGGGCATTGATAGCTTTCCAATGGTACCAAATTTGATGAATTTTGACCACTAGATCGAAAGATATGACCTTTTGAAATTCTACGGCCAAATTAGGGCAAATTAGGGCAAAAATGGGTTCACGGGGCAAAATCCTGATTTTTCCCTCTTTTTCAAATTGGGAAAATTTCCCAAAAAATCTCCACACCCCACTCCTCTAATGACACGTGGTGCCCTCTGGTTGATCCACAACTTCAAAACAACATTTTGCCCCTTTTCACAAAAACAGAAACTTTTCCCAAAATTCTTCGCAACCCCGCCGGTCCGAGGACACGTGGCATCATTTCATTGGTTGCGGGCCTTAAGAAATTTCTTTTCCTTTCCCTTTGTCAGATCCATGGGCCAATTTTTGACTTTAACCTTTTTCCCAAAAAGGCTAAGTGGCAAAATTTTCTCCCTGGCCCCGCAAATGCGCTTCTTCCCTTTGTCGGGCCCGCGGGCCAAATATTTCCTTTGCGCCTTTTTCCGCAAAAAGGGCTAAGTGCCCAAATTTTCTCCCTATCTCTGCCGACCCACCAATTTCCTTGGAAAATTTTCCAACTCTGCTCCACTGGCCCGAGACTCCCTGGCAAATTTTCCTCCTTACCTCCACGGGCCCGCCTAGGGAAAATTTCCCCTCCAAACTCCGCCGAGCCATAACTCAAAAAATACAAGGAGTTAGGAGGACTTATTTACCTTTTTGGAAAGGTGAGAAAATCCTTTATCTGATGAAAACATACCTAAAAAATTTTGAGTCTCTGAAGCATGCAAAAAAATTCATTTTAAGTACCAACAAAGGAAAAGGATGAGGAGTTAGCCAAAAATAATCATGGGCTTATATTGGATAACAGTCCATTTTGACAATATGGAGCCCTTTGAATGCAAGCCGACCCTTGGGGGTCCTACCTAATCCTACCTAATAATTATTAAATTAATATTTTATTAAAATATTTTAAATATTTTTTATTATTATTAAAATATTTTATTTAAATATTCCTTTAATTAATTGAGAAGATTAAGTCAAACTAGGCATTAATGGCACATGATGGAAGCTTCTCAAGTGATTCAACTAATTTTGTAATAAATGAACCATCATGTACCTTCAATTTAGGAAGGAATTTATTACTTTTCCTCTTCTCTCTCACAAAATTATTCTATAAATGTAAGTTGGAAGCTCATTCCAACAGGTTGGACAAGTTAGACAGTTAGACAGTTGAACTTTCAAGCCTCTCTTTCAAGACTGTAATGGCAACCATTGCCTCTTTTGAATGTATGATGCATTGTGCATGTTGTTGAAGTAATAAAAGTGTGTGTTTTGTGACTACTCTTGGTCCTTTCATCCTTCTATACTTCTTTGTGCCTTTCTCATGCTTGCAAGTACACTATGCAAATTCAAGTTTCTATTGCAGGTTCTTAGAGTTATGTGCTTATCAAGTGGTGGAGTATTGCATGTAGTTGAGTTGTGGTGCTTTTTCACCCTTCTCAAGTTCATCCTTCTTCACTGGAAGACTGATATATTGTTTTGTTTGATTGAGTTTAACAAAGGGAATGCATGCTTCCTAGTCTGTGGTATTTTGTTACCCTCTCTAAGTTGTAGTAGGTGAAGTTGACTTGTGGTGCACAACACCCTCTTCAAATCAACCCTTCCTAAGTCTAGAAACACCCTTTATTTGGTGCATCACCATCCCTAGTATAGTTTCATTTCTTGCAAATCTCTTTCCCTAAAACCCATGAAAATGTTAGCATAGGTCTAGATAACCATTTTATTGCACTAGGAGTAGTACAACACTTAGTCTAGGAAGAGGAATCCAGCCTTCTCCGAAGGTTCACCTCGAGCCAAAGTCCCACATCTTGAGAGGTGATCCCATGTTTCCCAATCACATTGAACGCCCTACTCACATTCCGCCATTTGGCAGTGTAGTGATTTGGCGATAACAGTCTTCGAGTATTTATCTCACATTCTTTCTTGCACATGCTCCCCGCACTTCTCCACTTACACTCGGACAATCTTGGCTTGATTACATTGGGGGCATGTTAGACCTGATCATACTGATATATCATTTCCCATACCATTCATTCATGTTTTTATTTGTAATGACTCATTCCTTGGTTATTCATAAAACCTTACTCATTCGTATGCACACGGTTTTCCATTACCTCCCTTCACCGATGAATAATATGACATGGGTATGTATAATTTACGTCTCAGTGGCTCTTTACTAGACCAACCACACAATATCACTTATCAAGTTTCCAATGTTTCATCATACGTTTTGACCATGACAATGACAACCTTCTAGAAGACATTACTTGATGACTCTTCTTCTTACACACTTAGGGGGAGTATCATCTTCTTATCCCCCCTTATTCTAACATTAACAACCATCTTACATCTCACACATATTATCTTTAGTCTTTCACACACATCTTACACATCATGATTCGTTTCCCATCGTCATTACTGATGACGCACTCTCTTGCTACGGTTCACACTTGACTGTTGAGGGCATATTATACACATGAACCTCACACACTACACATTATACACTCGACATTACACACTACATACTTCACATTATGCATTATACACCTATAACATCTTCTCTCGTAGCCTCCAATATATATTTTACATCTTATTCACCCTACAAATTCATGACATATCTTTCTCGCACCTCCTACTACGTGTTACACTCACTACCCTATGACACACTCTAGTTACATGGTCCATACTTGACTACTAAGGGTCTACATCTCAAATGGACTTCATCACACTCATGCATCTAATAATTCACTCAAGAACTCACACCTTTACACTCTATGCTTTGTACTTTGACAATCACATCTTATTCATACACACATTCGAGACCATTTCCCAATGACGCACTCTCGTTTACAATTTATTTTTGACTATTGAGAGGGCATATACAAATGAACCTTATTGTTTGCATACACATCCACTTAGGGGGCATGCAAATCCTATTATTCACACTTTGCATTACATTTTGTTTCATCCACAACATACCGCATATCTTGGTTGCATTTACTCTTACTTATTTATGATTTTACATGTACACTTTATTAAACATGCTAAATAAATATCTTGTATGGCATTGTCTTTATCATACACACATGTGTGTTCACTTTCCTTTCTAGTTGTGATAGCAGATTCTACGGATCGATACACACAATAGGGATGTTGGCACAAGATACTATTACTAGTCCCACAAATGCTCTCGGGCACATCCACTTTCATACATTAAATGTGTTATTGTTTTATTTTTCATAACACTCTTTCATATCCGATTATACATGTTTTGACATAATTTTTATCTTTCTAACATACTAATGGGTGCTTCATGTGTAACATTTGTTATGTAGGTCTATCTACCTCCATGGTCATCTCTGTTACATTATTTGTCATTGTCTAGCATTATTTGTGAGCTTTTCCCTTTGTCTTGTGCTCACACACGTCTGCTTTTGGCTTTGTTGGCCTTGATTTTCTTGTGACATCGTGAGTGATGTCCCATGTTTGAAACTCACTTTTCACGGTCTACATTTATTTTTGCATGTTTACATTATCTTCTTGCATCTTAGCTTACACATTCTGTTTAGCTTACATTTTCTCTTATACATGATTGTTTGTCTTTTCTTGTACTAACACTTTTCTCCTAGAAAATTTATTTGTGTGTGCCTTGGTTTCTACTAAACACATTCCCTTCCCTTACAAGGCACAATTTCACCACAACGGTTAGTCCTCTTTTGGGTCACATACTCCTTAACAAGATGTCGCATGTACCCCAAATGAGGGGGCATCATTTGGGTGAATCAGCCACCCCATACAATGTCATACATTCACAGGTTTAGCATAGCATAGTACCAATACATCATAGATGGAAGTATCACATAAGGCTCATAATCAAATTTGGGTCCTACGCACAACATAGACACCAGTGCCCAGACCAGGATAGTAACACCTGGGTACCCCTAACCCTTCCTATATTCCCGTGACTGGGGGTAACTACATAGTATTTGGAAATTCAAAATAGTCTACAGAACTCCATACAATGACTTTTATAGGGCTCACAATCCTTAGCACTCGGCATGCATGCACTACACAACACTTTTCACTTTCACATTAGATTGAATTATTCAAGTTTTACACACCATCTGCAATGGTGTTCTATATTGTGGGAAGTAATTGAAGGTTAGAGGATAACGCCATAATTTCTCCCTATACTTCTTCCATGACTTGGCATGAGATCTCCCCAAAAACTCACAGTCGGTGCAACTGGTGTGAGATCACTTGAAAAACTCATTCGTCTACAACATCTTAAAGATCCTTTCTACATCCTTTTTCTCATCACGATTAGGTTCGTATGTTCCTTTTCATTTTCATATTTTTATATACTTTTTACACATTTCGATCATATACATGAGTATTTGACTACTTGTTCATTCTTCTCTTTTGCAGGTTCATCTTTATGGGAAGTGGTAATCACTTCACAACATCAACAACAATAATCACAATAGCATCAATGTCAACAACAAGTACAATCATGACATCTACATATGCGTTTCCACCCTAGGTTCATTTTCATCATCACGTTTTACACTTTTTTTTCCTCCTTAGTATCCATAATTCACACTTTTTATCACTCCACACTTTGTCTCACCTTTGGCACACTTCCATCATTAATCTACATGGTTATCGGTACACATCTCTTATCTACTTTATGTTATCAAGCATTCACTCAACAATATAAAGTGGTTCAAATGTAGACACAAAATCATGTACTTTGGATAATTATCTAGTCTTGATTACATATTACTATTCATATGATTCCTAAGTAAGAAAATTAATAATCAACCCATGTCTTTGGCCAACTTTCTTTGATTTCTATTGACACTTTTGGTCTCACCCCCTTTTTATCTTAGTATGCCTTTTTACACCTCAAAATTTATCATCCTAGACACCGGTGCCCAAAGAAGGATGCTAGCGTAGGTGCCCTCATCCCCTATGGCCACACCTGACCTTAGTATACTTTTTCAAATCTTTTGGGTCTTTTATATCCATTTGAGCATCTTATCTTTTTGTTAGTCGGCCTTTTCAGGGTTAATTATGAAATTCAAGCAAATGAATCATAAAAATATAAAGTTATGTGATCATAATAAAGGACCAAGTACTAAGCATTAGCTACCACCACATAATGTTACTTTGTTGTATATATCTTTTCCCCGGGTAGATATAGACAAGCAGGAGAATGGAGAAATCAAAGAAGCTCAAATCCCTGACATTCCCTAGGCGCACAAAAGTGGCACACGACACAGAGTGTCGACAGAGGAAATGGTGCACCCAAGGCACACAGAATGGGTGCATGACACAGAGTGTCGACAGAGGAAATGGTGTGCCCAAGGCGCATAGAAGTGGCACACAACAATTAATGTCGACAGGGCAAATGGTGCGCCCAAGGTGCATAGAAGTGGCGCCGCACAAAGGAATGTCGACAAAGGAAAATGAGTGCGCCTAAGGCGCACGAAATGGCGCACGACAATGAATGTCGACAAGACAAAGGATGCGCCCTTAGCACATGAAAGAGGATGATGACACACACATGAATGCGCCCTTGGTGCACCTTCGTGAGGAGGCGCAGATTTTGAGTCCGACAGAAGCTGACCACAGCACGAGATATTCAGATGGCCATAACTTTTGACTGGGAGCTCGGATTCATGCAAGGTTGGACTTTTTGGAAAGCTTACGAGGTCCTCTGTCCAACTACGATAGGATATATTTAATTGGGTGAGAAAAAATTCTTAAAAATGCAAAATACAGTTCGCCACTTTTGGGTTCGCTGGGGTTCTCACCTACCACCATAATGAGATAGTTAAGTGCAATCTAGAGGTGGTTGGGGTAGTTTTGGAATTCCTCTCTCTTTTATCTCTCATTCTTCCTATAAATTGTAAGGAGGGGCTTCTTTCTAAAGGTTGGACATTTCTGTTTTGCCCCTCCCTTCTTCTCTTTGGCAGGTGAACTTGTGGATTTAAAACCTTCTATTTGAAACCGTAATGCAACCTTGCCTCTTGGCATTTTGCGAGTGTCTTTGTATCAATATTTGGAGCAAATTAATGCATGTCTATGGATAATTATCAACCCTCTATGTATTCATTTGCATCCCCCCGATCTTTCACTATGAATACAGCTATCTCTGTGTATGATCTTGTATTGTATTTTTAATGGTCTCGTGTTTATTGGCAAGACAGTGTTCTTCATTCCTCGGTGCATCACCTTTGTAGTTTAGGTTTTATTTTATGCATTTTCTTACCCCTGTCTCCTTGGCAAGTTAGATTAGGTTTTTAGTAAACCCTCTGCATCTTCTACGTGTGCATCTGAATAGAGGAATAGGAACTGGCCTTCATCCGGAGAGCTTTTCCGATTTCGCAAGGTCCCACACTTGGGAAAAGCTCCATGTTATGCAATCATACTGAGAGTCTCAACCCATCGCGTTGCAGACATTCAGGGGTGCTGCGATTCGACATCAACAGTTACATCCATCAAGCATCTAAGAGCTTCACTACATCCATCTAGTGTCATCCAAGGAACACAAGGGTTGGTTATTCTGCATACACTTCATAGGAGGAAGTTCCTTCTATTCCATGCACACATCTACTACATTTCTTTACATATATCTTACTTGCTCTCTATCAAGTGTTGTTTCACTGGATTCTTAGTAGATTAATGAAACAGATAAAGGTAGAAGGCCAAGGAGGAATACCTGTTGTAATATCGGCTAAAGGTCAAATGCACGCGTAGATGAATTTTGGATTAAAACGTATGTGAGAGCTCCCTGTTGGCTAGGATTAACTACCTATAAATACAAAACAATACCACCAAATAGAGTTAAACAAAATAATGAGTGGATTGCCTAGTGGAAGCTAGATCTAGGAAGCATGATACTTCTTGAACAGGATGTCAATCCACTTTTATATAATAATATTAATGCTAGTTAAATCATACATGAAGTAAAGATCCTATTGGAATTGAAATGATTTAGGTATCTCATACAAAACAATAAGAAAGGTCATGCAAAAGGTTTTTTAAGGTCAAAACAGAAGGTTGATTGGTTGGTGTTTACTTGCAGTGTCCGATACAGTGCTCTGGGTAAGGTCTGGTAAGGATTAGAAATGATTTTGGGCTATTGGGAAGTGGGTATTAGTTCACCGTCTCGAGCTATATTTCCAAACACAAGAACTAAGTGTTAGTTGACCGACCAATGTCGACATGAAGAGTAACCGACATCGGTTGGCTAACCAAAGATCGATAGAGGTAATTAGCAAAATATTTTAGAATTGGTTTTCCAGACTCGTGATTGCACGTGAGGTTGGAAATGGTGAGGGTGTTTCACTGAAATGCTTCGCTCCTCAGAGAAACAGATAAGGTTAGGGTTAGGAGGAATACCCGTAGAATGTCGAGATGATGTGCGCACACGTAGAGAAAGATCAGCCGATCGCGAAGAACTCCTTTTTGTCTTGGAAGGACTACCCGTAAATAAGAACACAAGACCACAAGATTTTGATTAGATAATAAATGAGGGAATCGCCTTGGGCCTGTGAAGTATGAAACTTCCTTTCGAAGGTGGTCGGCCTCTCGCTAATATGAATTAACACAAAATACCGTAGAGTACTAATTAAATTGTTTCGTGGAACTGGGTAGGGAAAAGGTCAAGCTTTCCTTGGTTTCGATCAAAGGAACCGATGCCGGTTATCTATAACCGATGGCGGTCACCGATAACCGATACCGGTTGGTTCTAGGATCTTCTCGGGCTGGTCAGGGTGTTTGTAATGGCTGGTTTTTGGATATTATTGACAAATGGGATGGTTAGAAGCTAATGAATGATGGTTAGAGGCAATGGTTCGTTAGATAATGGGTTCAGGAACGGATTTGGGAAGATTGCAATTCCAAAAGCACAAGAAATGTTATAATGGAGGACATGCAAGATATAACTTACTGGTTTTTTTTTTGATGAAGGTGCAAGTTGATCTCTCTTTCTTTGCCAACTCTTCTCGGTTTCTTTACTCGTCTCTGCTTGGTCGAGTGAAGTTCTGGACTCTGCCGATCGCTTTGGACTCTCCTCTGGTTAAAAATCCTTCGACTGATCTCCCAAAATGAAATTCCGATCCGTTGTTTTGGTTTGGGAAGCCCATTTACAGGGAACCGATGGCGGTTGCGTAACCGACGGCGGTCGAGTAGGAACCGGCATCGGTTAGGAAAAAGTAGGCTATTTTTAGTAAAATAGCCCACCTTCCCCGCTTTCTCCCGAGAGATCACCATGGGCTTGGTCAAGTGGCTAGAAGGTCGGCTTTGGGTGCGAGTAAGGAGGCATTAGTTATGGATGTGAGTCTGACCAAGTCATGGGTCCTAATTAAGTTAGTTTTAGGTTAGGGCTAGGTCATGATGAAGTGGCAAAGTGAGGTGGTAGGTAAGGTGGTGTAGATTTATCAATTACAAGGTAATTAATAAATACTTGTGTAAGGTTTAGGTAATGAGGTTAGGTTGTGAAATGAGATGCGGTCACAAGGGGTCGTAAGACACAATTTGGTGTCTACATTAGCCCCTTATCGTCGTGGTAGCTTGTTTTGTAAAGTCACGCGACAATAATATGAAGTGGTTTCTCCTGTTAAGGATATAGGTAATCCCCAAATCTATCATAGATTGAGTGAACGGGAAATCGTGATAGGGTTGATAAAGGGTGAATGTTGTAGAGAGGATGGTAAGGTGGTGGGGGTCAGGTCCAAGGAAGCGCAGCATGTTGAAATGCAATAGTACGACGAGGGTACATGATTTGACAAGCAAACCAGCAATGTGTAGGCAAAGGTCGATAGTTTATCCAAACAAGGGTGATATAATCCTGGTATCCAAGGCATAGGAAGTAGCTCCAGGGTATATAACAGGTGAGGTACAGAACGTTTAGGCATGTTCGGCAGTACCAAATGGTTGGTTTGGTTGAGATAAACGTCACGGTCAGGTCTAGGCAAAGTCGGTCGACGATCAAGTCAAGGACCCTAATCATGCTAAAACATGAACAGTGAGCTCGATTGAACACAAGGTACATGATGAATGGATAAAATAAAACGCTTGATTGTGGGGTATGGTATGGAAGTGATGCGCCTTGGGTCGGGCCAAAGTTGTTGGGTTGTGGCCTTGGGTCGCATAACCAGAGTGAGGCCTTGGGTCGGGCCAATTGGTAGGGCGAGGCCTCGGGTCGGGCCAAATGGTGGGGCGAGGCCTGGCCTCGGGCCAAATAGGTAGGTTGAGGCCTCGGGTCGGGCCAATTGGTGGGGGCGAGGCCTCGGGTCGGCCAATTGGGTAGGTTGAGGCCTCGGGTCGGGCCAATTGGTAGGGCGAGGCCTCGGGTCGGGCCAACAGTAGGTTGAGGCCTTGGCCGGGCCAAATAGGTAGGCGAGGCCTTGGGTCGGGCCAACAGGTAGGGCAGGGTTGGAGGCCTCGGGTCGGGCCAAAAGGTAGGGCGAGGCCTTGGGTCGGGCCAAATAGGTAGGTAGGCCGGCCTGGGTCGGGCCAAATAGGTAGGGCGAGGCCTCGGGTCGGGCCAAGTGGTAGGCGAGGCCTTGGGTCGGGCCAAATAGGGTAGGCCTGAGGCCTTGGGTCGGGCCAACAGGTAGGCTGAGGCCTTGAGGCCTTGAGTCGGGCCAATTGGTAGGTCAGGGGGCCTTGGGGTCACCTGGTCGGGCCAATTGGTAGGTTGAGGCCTTGGGTCGGGCCAAATAGGTAGGTTAAGGCCTTGGGTCGGGCCGAATGGTAGGTTGAGGCCGTAGGTCGGGCCGAATAGGTAGGTTGAGGCCTTAGGTCGGGCCGAATAGGTAGGTTGAGGCCTTAGGTCGGGCCGAATAGGTAGGTTGAGGCCTTAGGTCGGGCCGAATAGGTAAGTTGAGGCCGTAGGTCAGGCCGGACAAGTGAACAAATGTTGTGCAGCAAAGGTGGACAGAGGCGATATTGGTGAAAAAGAGGCAAGGAGTAAGTAAGGGCAAAGAATGGGGTGAAAGTTGGGTAGAGAACCGATGTCGATTCTGCATGACCGATGATAGAGAAGATGTATTTGTTTAACATCTAAATAAAACTGAATATGTATGGTGATTTGAGTTATGATAATAATAAGAATGTTTGCGTTGTGACTTTTGGTGTTTTGAAAAAGGATAAAGAGGAATGTGATTAAATAGAAATACACAGAAATATTTATTATACCACACATGATAGATTATGGTAGGGGATGGTCGAGCTAACCTTGGGAGACCCCATGTCTCCAAAGTGCTGCCTACATAGCCCATTGCACAAAGCAAGGAGGGGCCTCGGACCGATGTAGTTCTCCCTTAGGATCAGGGAGGGGTGAATTTAGGCAATTTGGTATGGTTTAGGCAATTTGTCATTTGGTAAAAATTTGATGTTGGTAGGGTAATGTTGTTGGTGCTGATAGGATAATGTTGTTGGTGTAGGTATAGGTAAAGCAAAGGTTAGCATACCCCAGTAGTAGGGAATAGTGTCCTGATTAAGATCAACACACAATTCTAGATGCGAGGCAAAGCGGAAAGAGTGCTCCGTAGGTGAAAAGAGATAAACAAACCACACAACATAGAACGAGCCTGAAGCCCTAAGTGCCGTGTATAGACGAGAAGTCCATAGGTGAAAAGAGTTGTATTATCACAATATATCAGGTGTACGTTACGTCCCTTGAGTTGAACAAATGGTGAGGTGATGTGGATGATAGAGCTGAGGTACAAAGAACTTGTTACAACGAAAGAGAACCTACCCTAAATAGACAAGTCCATGACCCAAAAAGTTTCTTTTGTATGAGGCTTTTATTTTATTGAATGTAGACTGATCGATGCGGGAAGTCTACAAGGGATATTGATTGTTTTATTCTTGAGGTCTTCACGAAGCTGATCAATGCGAGAAGCTTCTGATAAAGGTCGACTGACGTATAGCTGTCCTTTGGGGAGCAAATTTATTTATAGTAGCAGAGATGATTTTAGTGCATAGCATGTCCTTCAGGGAGCAACATTTATAGTAGAAAGAATAGTTTGGCATATAGCCTCCTTCGAGGGAGCAAATATATTTAATTTTAGATAACTAGATGTTCTTTTGGCGTGAAGCATCTAGTTTAGTAGGAAGTTTGACTCAAGAAAATCCCATAAGAATACGGCTTATTCTAAAACTTTGAAGTCATGGACTAGACTAAAAAGGGGAAGGCATCGTAAGGGGAGGTGAGGGGTGAGCTTGATTTTATTCGGAGATATAGAAAACAAAGTGTATGTAGCGGTAAATGAGCTCAAGGGACGAGCAGTAGGTAGATAAGGAGTGATATAACACTAGATTCAACAAGAGAATGGTCGAAGATGCAAGGCATTATGGGTTCAGCTCAGTTTACCATTGCTTAGCTAAACGATAAGTGCCTCGATCCATAGGTGTGAGTGATTATATAAGGCCCAATCCAATCGGGAGCAAATTTTCCACGCTTGCTCTTTTCTAGTTTGGTTACATGTTGATTCTTTTGAGGACAAGATCACCAACCTTAAAGGTACGCTCATGAAGTCGCTTATCATAAGCACGCTTGATGCGTTTTTTGATAGATTTGGAGGTGATCGAGAGCCGTAAGACGCGTCGCCGTCAAGAAGCTCTAATTGGGCTAACCGCTCTTGCGGAAATCATCGTTGGTGAGAATATCCTCAAGAGATATTCTAAGGAGGGTATTTGTATTTCGAGAGGCAAAACAAATTTCTCATGCCATATACCAATGAAAAAGGTGTGGCATTAGTGGAGGTACGAATGCTAGTACGATAAGCCCAAAGGGCAAAGGGAATGTGATCGTGCCAATTTCTTCCAGATTCATTGACGACTTTCATGAGGATTTTGGTTAGAGTTTTATTAGAAGATTCAGCCTGACCATTGGCTTGTGGATAGTAAGGTGACGAGAAACTAAGTTTGATACCAAAGTTGTCACAAAGGTCTTGTAACAACTTATTTTTGAAAGATTTACCATTATCTGTTATTAGGCGATGAGGAATACCAAAACGACAGATAATGTGATGGTTAATGAATTCGACAATTTTTTTCTTTTTTTTTTGATTGAAATGAGTGGAACGCCTCCACCCATTTTGTGTAATATTCGTCATCATGTGATTATCCAACGGTGACGTTGTGAAGAGGTCGGGTGAATCTCACCAATAAGGTCTAAACCCCATCAGAGAAAGGCCAAAGATCTCGTGCAGCGACCAGAGCGGGTGGCTAGGAGTATGTTGAAGATTGGCATGTTGTTGACACATGACACACACGCTTTAACATATTCGTAGCAGTCGTTATTGAGAGTAGGCCAATAATAACCAAGGCGAAGGATTCGTTTAGCCACGGCAAGGCCGCTAAAATGTCCACCACAAATACCGTCATGGACCTGTTGGATGGTATGAGTGATTTCTGCGCCGGTTAGACAGCGAAGGAGGATGCCATCAAAGCCACGTTTATAGAGGAGTCCCCCCATGACAACATAACGCGAAACACTTTTAAGAAAAGCACGTTTGCCGTTACTAGTAAGATCAGGTGGGAGGACAGAGATTGTAAGGTAGTCATGAAATTGGTGGTACCAGGTATCCTGTGAATTAGTAGACACAGTATTTATCATGCAAACTACCGGGGTTGAATAGGATGGTGCAAAAAGTTGCTGAACCACAACGAATAATTCGTAGTCAACAGGCGGGAATTTGCGAGGCTAAGCAAGCCATAGTATCCGCAAATTTGTTAGTGGAGCGGGGAATGGTTTGTATAGAATAGTGGGTAAATAAGGCTAGAAGTGACTCCACGTGGTGTTTGTACTTCTGAAGTTCCTCGTTTTTACATTGGTAGATGCCCGTAACTTGATTGACTACCAATTGGGAGTCGCCAAAAATGTTGATAGATTTGATACCTAAATGTAACGCAACTTGGAGACCTAGAACAAGGGCCTCGTATTCCGCTGTATTATTAGTGCAAGGGAAATCAAGTCGGAATGAAAGAGGCATAGGTTCAGCGTCAAGAGGGATGAGAACAATGCCGGCTCCTCCGCCGCGCTGGCACTTAGATCCATCGAAGAAGAGGGTCATTTGATACGACACTTCTCCGAGCGAAAGAGTGGCGATGAGTTCGTCGGGGAAGGTAAAATTGGTAAATTGTTCCCCAGGTAGAGGGGCCTCCGCAAGTTGATCTGCAAGAGTTTGTCCTTTGATTGATTTCTGTTGTATAAATTCAAGGTCGAGGTCGGCGAGGAGCATGAGCCATCGAGCGATGCGTTGGTTTAGGTGTGGTTTGGCGTACATATAATGAATGGGGTCTGTGTTGGTGATGACGAAAGTTTTGTGATTCAGGAGGTAATGTCGGAGTTTGGTGGCGACGAATGATAGGGCCAGGCACAATTTTTCTACATGTGTATACCTAGTCTCGTAATCCACGAGGGTACGACTTATATAGTAAACGGCCTGCTCTCGGCGTGCCGGGTCTCGATGGGCGAGCATAGCTCCTATAGCATGGTCAGTGGCGGAAAGATAAAGGTAGAAAGGACGGTCGTCCTGGGGTGGGATAAGCACAGGTGGCTGCAAGAGATATGTTTTGAGAGCTTCGAAGGCTTGGTGACACTCCTCACTCCATTGAAAGGCAACGTCCTTTTTTAGAAGGTGATGAAAAGGGTGACATCGATCCGAGAGTTGGGAAATGAAACGCCGGATGGATTGAAGTTTACCCTGTAAACTACGCAATTGTTTAAGGTTTTTGGGTGGGGGCATTTCTAGGATAGCTTTTACTTTAGATGGATCGACCTCAATGCCACGTAAAGAGACGATAAAGCCCAGAAGTTTCCCCGAAAGGACACCAAAGACACATTTCTTTGGTCAAGACTTTACGTAATATTGTAATAGGCGATCAAAAATAATGGTTAAAACATCGAGATGTTCACTGCGATGTTTAGACTTGCCCAGAAGATCATCAACGTAATCTTCGAGGATAGTGTGCATAATGTCATGGAAAATGTAGGTCATAGCCCGCTGATAGGTCGCACCAGCATTCTTAAGGCCAAACGGCATTACACGGTAACAGAAAGTTCCCCAAGGAGTTATGAAGGCAGTTTTGTGTTGATCGGCAGGGGCAACCAAAATTTGGTTGTAACCTGAAAAGCCATCCATGAGAGAAAGCATTTCATGACCCGCAGTGAGATCAACAAGTTGATCAATACTTGGGAGGGGGAAGTCATCCTTAGGGCAAGCGAGGTTAAGATCCCGGAAATCCGTGCATATCCGAAGTCCCCCCGTCGCTTTCGTGACAGGTACGATGTTAGAAATCCATTGAGGATAGTCAATAGGCAGAATGAAGGAAACAGAAGGAGTCGCTGAGCTCCTCACCAAGAGAGCAATGCGTGGATGCATTTTTCTCAATTTCGCTGACTGGTTTGGAATCGGGGTTTAGAGTGATGTTATGGACGGCAATGGTAGGATCAATTCCTGCATGTCAAACGTAAGACCATGCGAAAGCTTGGTCATGAGCACGGAGAAAGGTAGTAAAGGCGGCTTGTTCTCGATGTGTCAAGGATTGTCCAATCTTCACTATGTGAGGATCTTCCTCCGTGTGGATGTTGATTTCTATAGTAGATCTGCTCAAAGATAGTTTGGGTTTCAGATGGTAAGGCACGTTGAATATAAGAATCATCCGCGCCTAGGTAAGTGAGGATGGAGTCGTCATCCTGGCATTCAACAACATTAATCAAAGGTGAATCCTCTTCGATCATGTCTGGATACAGAAGGGGAAGAGAAGATGGGTCCTCATTATCGCGTTGATAAGTGAGAGGACCTATGAAGATAGCATTTATGAAAAAAAAAAGTTAGGAGGGATAGATTCAGGGTCCATCGATTCTGTGGGAGATGATGGCAAAGTGGGTGATGATGGTTTGGTAGGGGCGACGTCCTCTTCTTCCAGGATACAGCTGACAGGAGGTGTCTCTTGCGTAGGTGTTTCGGAAAAACCAAGACCACTGCGATCATTATGTTTGCGTGTGGTGATGGGGATGAGAGTATGTCGGCCTTGTTCGTAAAGGCCAAAACCAAAGCCTTTCCACGCACAGCGAGTCAAGAAGGTGAGGGCAAAACGACGATTTGTCAAGTATTGAAAATCGGATTGGAAGGGAACCACACCAAGAGGAGGTTCAGGGGTAATGGAGGATGCGTCAACACCCCCGTATGTTAGGTTAGTGCGACAATGGGGTGGTCCGTAAGATTATCTCCCCACGCGACGGCCGTAGGTGGGGTGTGCATGTAATTGTCCGTACTCCTGGGTAGGGAAAGAACTAACGTTATATAGGCGATACTCCCCAAAGAAGTAAGGCGATGAAAACGCCTACTAAGGGGTCGAGGTTGGGATGTTAGTCATGGGAAGAGAAGTGGTTTGTGCGACGGTGGTTTCATCAACAGAGGTGCAATGAGGTGGACGGTTGAGGTATATTGGAAGAGGATGGTTGGGTTGAATGTATGGGTGTCTTAATTGGTATAAGCACATCGTTTGGGCGGTATAACATATTGCAAGTTTTGAAGGGGGGAGGATCAGCTTTTACAGTGTAGGACTTCCCCTCGTACTCAAATTTTATACATCGATGTAATGTTGAGGGGACGCATCCCATGGCCCGGATCCAAGGACGACCTAGCAATATATTATATTGGAACTCTCCTTCAAGGACATAGAAGAGTTCGGGTAAAGTACGTGGTCCTACGCGAATGTTGAGGATCACGGTGCCCAATGTAGAAGTAATAGCATCATTGAATGACCGCAACATGATGGGGTTGGCACACATGCAACTGAAGGGATGTTCATTTGTTGGAAGGCTTTTGAAGAGATGATGTTTAGGCTAGCGCCCCCGTCAATCATAACCCGACGTACTCGAATGTCTCGGACGTAAGCGGAAATGAAAAGGGCAGGGTCAGGGTCTTCTGTACCAAAGTCGATAATTTCATCTTCCGAGAAACTAACCGCAGCGGCTTGTTGTTTTGAGACGTAAGGGTGGGGAGATGGATTGTTTGGTGAGAGAGGCAACGTGATTGGGTGTTAGAATGGAGGTAACAGGTGGGTTTCATTGGGTAAAACCTCTATCCTCAAGGATCTCAACGAGAGCTTGTCGATGAGATTCGAGGTCCGAATGAGATCATATAGTGTCATTTTTACGCGATTGATGAAGCCGTTTGATCATGGTTCGGTGGGCAACTCCATTAGAGACGGATAGGCGGGTCGCGAATAACCACTTTAGGTGGTGGTGTAATCGGGATGGTCGAAGGAGAAAGAGATGCCGCAGGTGTGTTTTCTTTCGCTTTCCCATTGTTTTTCTGTCCTCGAGTAGCGACACTAATCATATTAATCTCGTAGACCTGAGATGAAGAAGATGGTTGGGATAATTCATGGTCTTCAAGAGGTGGGGTTGTAATAATGATCGATCTTGGTGAGGCGGGGACAGATGGTATAGTAGAGGGAATTGACGCTAGAGGTCTCTCCCTTCGTAAGTTGTTTTTCTTAATCTTTCGATCCGGAAGAGGTGACTGGCGAAGGATGGTTTTTAGAGCTTTGCATCCTTCTACATCATGTCCAGGTGTGCGGTGATAGGCGCAGATTTTAGACTCATCATAATCCACAGGTCGGGGCTTAGACGGGTCATAAGGTCTAAGTGGGGGTAGGGAGATGGTCGCATTCTCCACCAACATAGCAAGGATTTTGGCGTAGGATCCTTTGAGTGGGTCAAAATCAGAAGAAGATGAGGGTATTGATTGTGTGGGTTGTGGTAATGTTTGGGCGTGTTTAGTTCGTATGGGTGGTGGTTTAGTCGAGGGGCCGACATGTTTTTCACTAAACGTGGTTTCTCGGACACGTGGTTACGTCAAATGGTTAGATGATGAGGCTACGATGGCATGGTAGCGGGAAACAACCACGAGAAAGGGGAGTGACAAAAATAAATCCTTTGATGATGGGATTGGTTTAGGGTTGATAGGTGGACCGGATACGCTGGGTAACGATGTTGTGATACCCTTTGATCTCTCGTATAGGTGTAAAAGGCGAGGTCGTTTTGCGTAAAAACAAAGGAGGTATGATATATTGATGTAAGGTGGAGGGATGAGGTCCCAATATGGAAGGTGGGTGTGAAGATGGGGGTTTTGATAGAGGCCCGGATTGCGTTTGTCTCCTAGGTGGCGGGGCGGGTTTATTTTGGGATAAATCGAGTCGCTTAGGCGGGTGTGTTAGACTGGGCATTGGTGAGGTCCCAAGCATAGGGGAAGATCTGGTTAAGTTGATAGAAGTGGACGGGGAATTTGGTAGAGGTGAGGGGGGTGAAGGCGAGAACAGGGGCATTTTAAGCTTCTGTAAGCACTTCGGGTAGATGGTGGAGACATCAGGATTAGTCATTTGCATTTGAGTAGGAAAAGGGGTACTCAAACGTTCCCATAGGGCCTGTCTATCTTCTGTGGAATGACAGTCTCCAGGTGTGATTTGTAATTTTGGTACGGAAGAAAGGTGGGTTGTAATTCCAGTCCATTGCGGGTGTGACACAGGAGGTAGATGAGGCACTGTATCAATAGATGTTAGGAGGTCAACCGGTCGTTGAAAAGATTTAGGTGATGAGGGACTAATAGGCGTATGGGCATGTCGAGGGGATCTCACATGGCTAAAGAATTTAATGATGTCGGTGTAAGAGATTTCTCATCTAAGGATGTCAAAAGGAGTGGTGTACCTTCCTCTTATGCGGTAAGAGTGGTAGAAGGAGACGCCTGGGAAATGGATAGATTAGATAACATCCGCTCAGCTTGTAGGGATGTGGTGTAAGAAGACTCATTAATGAGAAGAGAAGTCCGGGCAGTTAACTCTTCTATGGGTAAAGGAATAATTTCACTTTGGCTTAATGGTGGTGAAGGAGATTCAAACTCCTGTGTTGGTGGAGAGGCTTGATTTAAAATTTTTTCAATAGAGGCTTTTGGCTGAGAATCGAAGACTGCATGGATCTCATGAACACTCTCCTCAGCTAAGATATCTTGGTTCACGTTACTGCTGGACGAGTGATTCGGGAATGGCTTGTTGAAAATTTTCAGATTTCGGTTAGCAGGGGCATTAGGATTATCGAGTGTTATATCCCCTGCATCAACCATTTCCTGCACTATGTTTTTCAACATCTTGCAGTTTTCATGACTATGTCCTTTTACGCGGTGAAAGTTACAAAAGTCATTTTCTTTGTACCAGAAGGTATTGCATGGTGGAGTCAAACCCAGAGTGAGGTTTTACAGGGGGCAAGGTGATAGCCCCAGCTTTGAGCAATTTCTCTAGGATGACGCCATAAGTTTCTCCCAAGGGAGTGTAATTGGTGGGCTCAGCTTTGTATTTATAGGTGGTTTTTGGTGGAGTATTGGACGGTGGTTGGGATTTGACCATCACCGCGTGGACAGCTCCTTTTGATTTAGAAGAGGTGGACGCGTGAGGAGTGGTGGTATTTGGTTTATTGGTAGAATCAGGAGTTCGGAAAGTGGAGTTCTTGTTGCGCAACCGCAATTTCTCTTCCTCTAAGGCTCGAATTTCTAATTTTCGAGCCATAGTAAAGGCCTCGTCGAATGTACGGAAAGTTTGAATTTGGAGGGTAGGGGAGATGTGCTTAGCGCATGCCCGCGTAAAGAGTTCGATAAGTTCGGTTTGAGGCAAGGCATACGTAAGTTGGTTGATAAGGCCCCGCCATCGTCCAACGAAATCTGCGATAGATTCGTCTTCGAATTGTCGGATGGCATGAGGTCGGTTGATAGATACTTTCTTGGCAATGTTAATGGAGAAATGATCCAAGAAAGATTGGGCTAGTTGGTTAAAAGAGAAGATTGAGTGCTGGGTTAAAGCACTATAATACCACTCCAAGGCAGCCCGATAAGGACATGGGAAGGTGCCGAGTAACAAGGCATCATCATGGGCAATCAAATAACAAGCATGTCTAAATGATCGCAAGTGTTGTTGAGGATCCTCTTTACTGTTAAAACGAGTAAACTTTGGCAACTCCCATTGAGGAGGATATGAATGAAGGGGGACAGAAGGGTGAATGGGCTCCCGACAAACTTGCTCGTATGTCAAGGCGCTACGACTTCCTGAAACTAAGCCTCCGTGTTTTGCATTTTGTCCATCATTTGCTTGATGAAATCGTGGTTGGATGAGGTGATGGTGCCACAGAATAGGGATGTCCCATATAAGGTGTTGAGGTTACTGGATACGTGTATGGGAATGAAAAGGTAGGCGGAGCTTGAGAAGGAAAGCTCGTTTGAATAGGTGGCAGAGAGTAAGTCATGAATGGAGTGGTCTGAAAGAGAGACGAGATAGGGGCAATGGGTGGTGGTGATACATGGGGTCCAAGATTAACAAAAGGAAAGCTAATCGGGTCGTATGAACCTCTCGCCGCCGCCGGATCGGGAGACGGGGCTAGTGATGCGGGAAGTAAGGTATTGTTATCAGGAGGAGTAGGAGCTAAATGAGCAGCTATACTAATAGGCATGCCCATAAGGAGCTGACCATCAGGCGCACGGTCAGGGGTATGAGACAAATAGTATTGTAGACAAATACCGGGATTAGCATCCGTAAACTTTGCAAAGTCCTTGTCTCCTACAGGAATTTGGGGGATCTCACTGGTGTCCGTAGGGTTTCCTATAGAATGTGAAGGGGGTGATTCAGGCAAAGAAACAGAGCAAGCGTGTGAAACCATGGCGGCGGCTTGCTTCCGAGTGATGACAACCATAGACCGTAACACACAGAAAGTTTCAATCTATCAAGGACAAAAACAACCTCGTAATGGTGAATTTGGCAAGTTGCATTGGTTTGTCGTGGGCCGAGAGAGACAAGAATCGATATCGGTTTGCAACCGTGTGGTCTGGCCACAGGGAACGACGCCGGTCCCTTAACCGATGCCGTGTCAAAAATCTAGAATAAGAAGATACAAAGGGGTTGCTAATTTGATTTTTAGCAACGCTTGTAGTTTAGCAACTTATTGATCACGTAAGACAAAGTATGACAGAGAAAACAGATTTGAAAACAAGCAAGAGGCACACGCAAATGCGAGATTAACCTTAGGGTTAATTTTAATTATTGTGGGCTTATGCCTTTAGACGTAGAATGATGTCAGAATCCTAAACAAGAGACTTAGGGGAAATGTCAAGTTGTTTTGGCTTATAAGGTTACCTCAATCGGGCGGAGGAATACCGCGGAAAAGGGGGGATGTTTGAGATGTTGTGTTAATTGTGAAGTGATTCAGTATGTGTTGTGCAGTGAAACTAAGGTTAATTTCCTGTCAATACCGTGGATATCACCCCCACGTGTACGACCTGTTACTTAATCTATGTTCACTAGAATTGAAAAACAACAGGCAGGAATGTAATGCATGTGTTTTAAAACCCAAATCGAAAGTGATATTCGATGAAGCAAAAGAGATGACTTTTACTAATGCAAGATGCAAAAACAAAGCAAGTTCTTTTACCAGAATAATAAAATACCCTGTGAATATCTCTAGAAGAAGAAAACAGCAAGTATGCTCCCTATAATAAAAGCAAGCAAGAAATAAAGAAAAACCCAAAATGGGTCCCACCGGGCGTGCCAAAATGTTTCACTGGAAATGCTTCGCTCCTTATAGAAAACAGATAAGGTTAGGGTTAGGAGGAATACCCGTAGAATGTCGAGATGATGTGCGCGTACCGTAGAGAAAGATCAGGCGGACGCGAAGAACTCCTTTTTGGCTTGGAAGGACTACCTTGCAAATAAGAACACAAGACCACAAGATTTTGATTAGATAATAAATGAGGGAATCGCTTGGGCCTGTGAAGTATGAAACTTCCTTTCGAAGGTGGTCAGCCTCTCGCTAATATGAATTAACACAAAATACCGTAGAGTACCAATTAAATTGTTTCGTGGAACCGGGTAGGGAAAAGGTCGCTTTTTCTTGGTTTTGATCAAAGGAACCGATGCCGGTTATCTATAACCGATGGCGGTCACCGATAACCGATACCGCTGGTTCTAGGATCTTCCTCGGGCTGGTTGTGGTGTTTGAATGGCTGGTTTTTGGATAGTATTGAGAAATGGGATGGTTAGAAGCTAAGAATGATAGTTAGAGGCAATGGTACGTTAGATAATGGGTTCAGAACGGATTTGGGAAGATTACAATTCCAAAAGCACAAGAAATGTTATAATGGAGGACATGCAAGATATAACTTATCGTTTTTTTTTTTATGAAGGTGCAAGTTGATCTCCTTTCGCCAACTCTTCTCGGTTTCTTTACTCGCCTCTCTTGCTGGTCAAGTGAAGTTCTCGACTCTCCGATCGCTGACTCTCCTTTGATTAAAATCCTTCGACTAATCTCCAAAATGAAATTCTGATCCGTTGTTTTGGTTTGGGAAGCCCATTTACAGGGAACCGATGGCGGTTGCGTAACCGACGGCGGTCGAGTAGAACCGCATCGGTAGGAAAAAGTAGGCTATTTTTAGTAAAATAGCCCACCTTCCCCTTTTCTCCCGAGAGATCGGGCCATGGGCTTGGTCAAGTGGCTAGAAGGTCGGCTTGGGTGCGAGTAAGGAGGCATTAGTTATGGATGTGAGTCTGACCAAGTCATGGGTCCTAATTAGGTTAGTTTAGGTTAGGGCTAGGTCATGGTGAGGTGGCCAAGTGAGGTGGTAGGTAAGGTGATGTGGATTTATCAATTACAAGGTAATTAATAAATAATTGTGTAAAGTTTAGGTAATGAGGTTAGGTTGCAAAATGGGATGCGGGTCACAAGGGGTCGTGAGACACGAATTTGGTGTCTACACATGCTTTTAAAACTTCAAAATGGAGTGCTCAAGAGAGTTAAGACAATAGTGAGGGAAGCATACCATGAAACTCCTATGGAAGTGATTGAGGAACACAAGATGCTTTGAGGGCACAGTGATGAATCTCCCCTCCAAAGAGATGTAACACACCATCATACGGGTGACCTCGTCAAAAGGCGGAGGGATAGAGCTAACCTACAGACCTACCGTGAAAAGACTATCTTCTCATTACCCTCAACAAACTTCCTCTCCTCAACACCTCTGTCAATCCTTTTATTAAAAAAGAGGTACCCATCCATGCCAAGGCCAGTAGCTTCGGCTATTAACTCCTCATTGATCGAAATATTTTGCCCACCATAATCCACAAGCATGATCCTTCCAATCCTTCACAAAATGAATGAAAATACTTTGGTCATGACCTTAATCTTCTCAAAAAAATTATTGATGCCTCCCTGGTGAGAGAAGATTCCAAATCTCTTCATTATTTTTCCATTCCGGGTCTGCACTGGGCTCTATCTGACAAGGGGCACCTCCCATTATCACCGTGCTTAAGTGCTTGCAAATAAAATTTTCAAAATCCTTATGAGGAGTTCTATAGCAGCCACAGTTACCAGTCCGCCTTTCTCTGTTATTTTCCATGTGATGAGAATGATGACTAGGGTAGCCGTTGTTGTTCCCACGAATACCTGAGTGACTGCTGTTATGTACCGGGAAAATCCACATGTGTGAACTTCAATCCCTTTAGAACCCACCTCCATCATCATCATCCTTATTACTGACTTGGGAATCCGTAAAGCCCTATTTAAAAGTTGTTGAAAGCACAATATTTCCCACATGTGCGGCTTTAATCTTCATATATATCCACTTTAAGTTCTCATTATACTTCCTATAACCTTGATTACCCGTCAAGATTTGCTTGAGTGCTATTTTAATATCAGCACGTGTGGGAGTCTTATTTTTGAAGTTCCACTCCCAATGCTCATATCTCATACCCCAGAATTTGCATGCTCATAAGTATCCACTTGTATGCTGCTTTGAAGCTGTTCAGAATGTTATCTTTATTATCCCAAATAATGTGATTAACATTTATGCCATAATTAGCCAATGCATCTGCCACCTTGTTACCCTCCCGGTAAGTATGCTTGATCCGAATGTTATTGAAGGTTTGGAAAATACTTATGGATTCCAAGATGAAGTCCTTGATGTTCCAACTTGGAGGTGAACACTGATTAAGATGATTAATGATATTAAGTGAGTCCCCTTCAAGAATGAGGTTTTGGATATTATGAGTCTGAGCAATTCTAAGGCCCCATAAAGCAGATAATGCTTCAGCAAAATGATTAGTTTGAATTCCCATTTTTCTAGCATATGCAGCAATCAAACTACCTTTATGATCCCGGATCACTCCTCCCCCCGCTGTAATTCCAGGGTTACCCTTAGAGGCCCCATCAAAATTCAACTTATACCAGTTAAGATTAGGAGGATGCCAATGAATCAAAGATCTATCAATACTATTACCAATTATTTCGGATATTTTCAGCTTCAATTTGCCAATGGGACAAGATATGTTCATCATTTTCTAGATAACTCTTGTTCTTGGGGTTTAAATCTACCAAAAATTTCTTTAATATGATTAGAAATTTTCCTAATACTGAGCTTAAAATTCTATTTTTTATTTCTAAAGATAATATCATTTCTATCTTTCCATATCCTCCAAATAATATGAGGAATAACCAAATTCCAGATCCTTCTAACAACACAATGTTTATAGGGTGGGCTCCATTGGGTCCAGAGTTGACTGAAATCCTTCGGAACCACCTAGAAAGCTTTAAAATTAGAGAGGGAAAAACTCCATATTCTGGTAGCATAATCACAATGGATAAACAAATGACTGATATCCTCAGAGTCTTTTTTACATAGATGACATCTATTAGGCATTATGAAACCTTTTCTTATCAGGTTGTCAGTGGTAAGAATTCTACCTCTGAGAGCCAGCCAAAAGAAAAAAATTAATTTTAGGTGTTAACTTAGTCATCCAAATTCTACTCCATTTAAACTCAGTTTGACTATTGTCGAAGAAAGTATTATACCCAGTTTTGATAGAGTAGTCCCCATCAATAGAATTTCTCCAGACCAATTCATCCTTAACATCCAACTGAATTAAGGGGATAAGGTCTAACTGATCTTGCAGGGAGGAAATATTTTGGATCAGATCATCTCTATCCACAGAAAGTTTTTTCCATTTCTTTTTGTTTCCATTTCTTTCAATATAATCCTTGATTCTAGTGCCATACTTGTTTTCAAGACTGTCTTTGACCACACCAAATCTGTCCATAAGGCTTCCATTAAACCAGTTATCATCCCAAAATTTATATCACAGCCATCTCCCACTTTCCATTTACTGCCTTGTTTAATGAAATTTCTACTCTTCACTAAATTATTCCAAAAAATGGAACCATAGGGAAGGTGCTCATCTTGAAGAAAAGAAAAGAAAACTTGTTGATTAAGGTATTTAGCCTTAATTAAATCTATCCATGGTTGCTTCTCAGAAAGCATTCTCCAACCCATTTTTGCAATGAGAGCCTCATTCATTTTCTTGATGTCTTTTATGCCCAGTCCTCCTATAGATTTTGGAGTACAAACCTTATCCCAAGCAACTAAGTGAAATTTAAACTTCTCCTCCATGCCCTGCCATAAGAAGTTTTTCTGAATCCTCTCAATTCTTTCTCTGAAGGTAGAAGGGATCTTATAAAGAGACATGATATAGATAGGCAGATTTTGAAGAGTGCTTTTTATGAGCAGGCACTTACCAACACTAGATAAAATGGCTCCTTTCCATCCAGCCATTTTTTTTTGAAATCTCACCAATAGATCATCCCACACCTTGTTAGAGACTTTTTTAGTGCTGAGAGGGAGTCCTAAGTAAGTGGCTGGAAGCACACTTATTTTATAGCCCAGAATTTTAGCAATTTTAAGTTGTCTTTCCTCAAGAGTGTTGAAGAAGAAAATGGAGCTTTTATCATAATTGATCTCTTGCCCAGAAGCAGATTCATAAAGTTCTAGAATAGCCTTGGTAGCCTTAGCTTCAATGACGGAAGCCAATAAAAGGAGGATTGTATCATCCGCAAATTGTTGATGAGAAGTAGCTTGGCTGATGGAAGTGGGCTTTGAGCCTTTCAAAAGACCGTCAATGACTGCTTTACCAATTGTTCTACTAAGACTGTCTACCATAAGAATGAAGAGCAAGGGGGAGATGGGGTCCCCTTGCCTTAGTCCTCTTCGCTTGTGAAAAATCCCACTGGCTCACCATTAACCACCACTGAGAATCTGACCATAGAGATACAAGCCTTAATAATTTTTTTGAATTTGTCCAGAAAACCAAATTTTATTTAAGACTTTGTCAAGAAAAACCTAAGATACCTTGTCAAAGGCTTTATTCATATCAAGCTTAAGGACCATATTCACTTTTTTATTATTCTCCATAGATTGTATGGTCTCATGAACCATAATCACTCCATCTTGGATAATCCTTCCTTTAATGAATCCACTCTGTTACCTTGAGATTAAATCATTCATAATTAATTAAAGCCCGGTAGCAATGATTTTGGTAAAAATTCTATAGATAACATTCACAAGGCTAATGGTTCTGAAGTCTTTGAAGTCTTTAGCATCCATTTTTTTGGAGCAAGCACAATGTGGGTGTTATTCAGATCTTTCAAAAGATCCCCAGTTCTATAGAATTCATTCACCACTCTGAGAAGATCATCCGAACATATTTCCCAAAATTTCGGAAAAGTTAATGGAGAAACCATCCGGGCTTGGAGCCTTGTCGCCTTCTAAAGTAAACACAACTTTTTGCAGCTCTTCAAGTGTGACAACTTTAGTGATATCTTTATATCTCTGCTCCTCAATTTTGTCTTGGGGAATAGCCTCCAGCATGAAAGAATTTGCCTCAACATTAATGATATTCCTCTCATTAAGAAGTTTTTTATAGAAATTTAGAGCTTCTTCTTTGATGCTATTGGGATCTTTTATAATATTTTCATTAATTTTAGCCACTTCCATGATCCTATTACAAGCTCTATGCTTCAAAGTGGTCATATGAAAAAACTTTGTATTCCTATCTCCTTCTTTAAGCCAGATAGCCCTAGATTTTAGTCTCCATAAGGATTCTTCTCTGCTATGCAAATCGTATGCAGCTCTGAGAGAATATTCTTTTCATCAGTTTGGTCTTCAACAGATCTCCCCATTGTATTCATTTTGATTTCTAGATCTTGGAGCTTTTGTTTTAACTTCTTTTTTTATCAAACACATTGCCAAAAACTCTTTTATTCCAGATTTTAACTTGTTTTTTAACATTTTTGAGCTTTTGAATCAATCTAAATTGAGTAGTGCCTTCACCATTCCAAACCCACCACTCTTTAATTTTTTCGTAGATGTTTTCATGCTCCATCCACATCTTTTCAAATTTGAATGAGCTTCTGATGGGCTTAGTCCAATTGAGAATATTTAAAGCAATCGGATTGTGGTCCGATCCAATTCTGGCAGGGAAGAGAGGTGGAAGTCTTGACTGAGAATCCAGCTAGCAGAAATCAGGGCTCTATCCAGTCTAACCTAGATAAGATCTTTTCCCAACCTTCATTATTCCAAGTGTATTTATTCCCATGGAGATCCACATCCAAGAGATTAAGCTCAGCAATAAAATCAACAAAATCCTCCATACCTATGGAAAAGCTCGAGATTCCTCCATATTTTTCACCTAGGTTTAGAGGAGAGTTAAAGTCACCCATGATAAGCTAGTTAGCTTTACTATGTTGGTTTCTAAAGATTTTAAGATCATTCCATAGTTTACATCTCCCAAGTACCCATATTAGGGGCATAGATATTAGAAAGGATCCATTCACCATTGTTCTCAATAGCATGAAATTTAATAGCAAGATGATTAGTGCTAGCATTAAGAACCATACCAGTACAGTGTCTTTTGTCCCAAAGAGTAGCCAGACCTCCAGAGGCTCCCTGAGAGTCCACCGCAGCCATTTCAGAGTTTTCCCAAAAACTCTTTTTATTAATTTCAAGGATCTTAGCTTTCATCTTAGTTTCCTACAAAATCAAAATACTAGGACTACTAGAATCACGTAACTCCTTAATGATTCTCTGTTTGGAGTTTCCATTTAGACCTCAGATGTTCCAAGAGATAATCTTCATTTGGTAGGAGTGGGAGTTGGGATTTCCTGATGGCTCAATTGACGTTGAATGCCATCTGCAATGTCTTTCTCTGTTCTCTTGGATCTAAGAGCCTTTTTTGAGGGCCTTCCTCTTTTAGAACTACTTCCAAAATCTACTAGTCTTCTAGCAGAAGATCTAGTAGTTCTGGATGTTGAAGTTTCCCAGTTGTCCATTTTCTTTTTCTTTTCACTGTAGAGCAATTCTGGGATCATTTCAAATCCTTTCATTCTCTTTTTTTTTTTGAAATGACCTCTATGAATCCAGAAGTTAGCTCCTCATATTACTTGAATGGCGTACTTCTCCCTCTTCTTGCTCTTTCTCGATTCCTTTCAATAGAGCGTGGTTCTATTGATCATTTGTTGAAGCAAGGAGGTAAGGTGAAGCAAGGAGGTATATCTGTTGATATTTTACTTTCACCCCTTGGAGTGTTTTTCTGCAATGTTTCTTCAGAACCCATGTTATCCTTATCCAATATTTCCCTAATGATGCACAGTGAGTTATCTATCTCAGCTTCCTTATCCAAAGTCTGATATAGATCATTAGGGATGATATTTATCTTTATAGATCCTTCTTGTTCATCCACCTCCATAGTCACCTTTATAGTCACCTTTATCATCCAAAGTCATGCAATATGTTGTAGTATATGATAATTTCATATTATTCCAATTAGATAGTGAACTAAATAATAACAAAGCTTGAAATTTAGGGTGAAATAACTAAATAGATGAAAAAAATAAAGGAAGATAAAAACACTAGATAGAAACCTAAACAATAAAATGGAATCCATATTATTGAATAAAAAGCTAGACATAAATTTAGAATTGAAACTATGGATTCAATATCAATTCAAATCAAGATCAACCATTTGCACAATGCACTTACATAATTTTATACAATGTGAGGTGATTTGTTGAGTTAAGAGTCCCTTATTCTTCATTTCTTTGAAAAAATAGGCTCTTAATATTATAATCCTATGCTTAGATAACATTATATATTATATTATTTGTCTTTTCTATACTTAGTTACGTATATTGGGATTATGTAATATACAACAAGATGTAAATCTGTATCCAAGTTAGCTTGTAACCCCTATAGACTCCCAATAATAATCAAGGAAATTTGAAATCCAAATCCACTATGCTTTTAGAAAGAGTTTGACGTCGCATTTAAATTATTTACTTACATATATGGTTTAGATTAAGTTTTTCTCTTAGATTTAATTAGAAAAACTTGAAAAGATAAGTGAAAAGAGACATAAATTAGTTTTTTATTTAAATTCATGTTTATAGTTTAAGACATTTTGAAGCATATATGCTCTAGGATTCTCACATATATAATATTAGACCTGGATTTGCTTATATACATAATTGTTCTTACTTAGGTTCTATATTAATCTAACTTAAGGAATTGCATCTACAAAACAAAAACACCAAAAAGAGCCATTATATTTTCTTTTAAAATTACTTACATATTATATCAAATAAATTTAAATTTAATTTGCATTAGATTTATCATCGAGATATTAAAATTCAGTATAGATAAAATATAGTTTATATTGTATATTTTGAATTACCGATAATTCATCTATCGAAATGGCACCTAGTTTAGAAAATTATAACTCATAACTTATAAAGATAAGATCTCGATAATAGTATTTACATACGAAGGATTGGTGCTTCCATTTTTTGTTGTATCTTTTTAATTCATTAGAAAATGTTACACCTTTTTCTTGTAGGTTTAAATTTAATTTTACATCTTACAATGTCATAAAAACCTATGAAAACCCAAAAACATATTCATTTACATATTTACCAACTAGAGTAGCGAAAAAATGTTTATTATTGATTTTCATTGCATGCGATTAGATATTTAACATTTAAAACTTATTTTTCTAGAAAGTATTTAGATTTAATTGTATTCCATTATATTTTTTAAAACAACTCATAAACCAACCAACTAAAATAATAATGGATAAAAATCATGTGTGTTTAATTCCACATATCCAAACACATGCCTTACAATCCCAAACAAGCCTAAGAACCTCTAGAAACAACCTTGCAACAATTCAAAAACATAGAAACACTAATTCTATTGAAGGAACATAATCAAATAATATAAGGAAACTTGTCTATCTATAATATAACAAGATTATACTTTATAAAAATTACACTAACACATCTATATGACTCCCTCAAGCCCAAAATCATCTAGATTATACATAGATCCCATTTAAGCTAAACCAAAAAAAAATCCCTCATTTCAGTGCTACCCTTGGCTTTCCTCTAGAGCATAACTTACACAAAATAGTAAATATTCCTTCTCCATCATGCATGACTTTCGATAGCTAGGTGTTCTCAAGAAGACTTGGATATTTCCTTCACGTTCCCTCTCCTCTTAAGAAACAAAACATCTAGGATGATATCTTGTTTGAGTTGATGCAATAAGTGTTTCATTATTCATCATTCCCCACAAACATCATAGCATAACTCATTGATAATTATGGTGAAGTACCTCAAGATAATTAGATAATTACAATCACTTTTTGTACCTTATGAGGTAATAATCCCATTAGAAATATGAGTATTCCTAGTTGTCTTATATCTCCCATCCCATATCTCACATGACCTTTCTAAATTAAGGACAACTATCATCCAACAACCATTTCATCCTTGTTGCAACCCCCAATGTTCCTCCATTCGCCAAACATTACCTTGATCAAGAGCTTCACATTTCCATTATTCTTGTTCGCACCATTTATCACGAGAAACTTTGTAGGATATTTATTGCCATCAATAAAAATGTATTTCTATCTCAATAATATTAGAAAATAAACCTCCTATCTTTTCCATATCTACTTTGACTCATTTTATATTCATACCATCCATAATATTCCTCCATTATCATCCCATCATCCTCTACATCAACCAACTTATCCTAGACTCACGAAGAATCGAGTATGCATAAAAGGCCCCAAATTTTTTGGTATGCATATTGTATTTGGGTACCTATCCTCGATGTTGGGTAAAATGCACTCAAAACATCTTCTACTTTGGATTATCCTCTAAATAAATTGGGGAATGATCACCCCCAATCCTTCACATCTCAATACAAAGTGAAATATCCAATCACAACAAATAATGGGATTTTCTCTTTTGGAAAATAAAAGTGTATTCCTTCCATCATTTTATCTTTTTCATTTTGTAATGCAAAGTTAAAATTTCAAAGTTACTTATACATTATTTACATATGAATTATAGGGTAATTTATTTTATAAACATTGAATAAAATGTGTGTTTTATGTTTCATCATTGGGTGTGCCAACATGAGTGTGATGATAAGAAAAATCAAGTAAAGAAAATTTGTGTGCACACTCAAATATGTTTTCCATTTAAATATGCTATTTTAAATTTCTCACTTAAGGGGAAAAATATAAACACCTAGTTTGGAAATGAAAATTTCATATTTTTTCTTATAATATGACTTACACTCACATTTTAATCCTAGTTGACATATCCTTATTTTTCTTGTGTGTCTCACACATATCTACAAACTTCTCTATTTCTCACTGAATTGAATTTATTCAAAATAATATTTCATTCTCAAGAAGCTCACCCAAAACCTTGGTTGAGAAATCACTAGTTGCATGTATGGGATTATACAACATAGGACCAAGCCATATTATAGTTTGGTATAATATTTATATTATGTTATCCCACTCTCTAACGACTCTTTTCTCAATTTAAATATATTTATGGGTCATTTATTATCCCCTAATTCATCCTTAATGTGGTAACTAACCTAAAAAGTAATATACAATCAATTTTAATTCACCATTTGAAATCACCCAATATTATCATAAGCATACATTTAAAATTACAATCCTAATGCACTTAAAGATCTTCTAAATATTATAAAATTAGTTGCACACACCTTTAAAGCAGCCACAAAATAAGTATGAAGCACTCAAACTAGGTTCAAGAGTCTAGCTTCCTCCATTACCAAGCCTCTAAAGGTCCTAGAGCTATGTCTTAAAAATGTAATGTCACATGATGCATTGTTAAAGGTATTAAAGGATAAAAGGAATTAGTTTAGCATATGAAGCACATCAAACTATATTACTATTGCAGACCGAGTACATATCTATTCCATATAAATGTAAACCCACTACTCATTGTGTCAAGAGACAAAAAGGCATCATATGGGGTTGAATTAGATTTATATACTCTATTGAACTTACACTAAGAGAACTATATGGATTTTTTTCCCACATGTAAGGTAATATTGTACATTTATTGTATTGTTTTAACAAGGGTTGATCAATAGGGTCATTCTAACTCCACCCACATGTGGATTTATTATTTTTAATATAATTATGTGTGTGAAATGTTAATACATGTCTCCTAGGGGTTTCTTCATTATAGCTCATTATAGGATGGTTTTATATAGTTGTAATCTCTAGAGATAGATAACAAAGCACATTATTAGGTTATTGAAAGACACAAATTATAGAACCCCGACATCTTGTTTAAGACCATACAAACTAGGATAAGATCATACCATGACTAAGTAGTATATTTATAGTTTTGTATATGATATGTTTTTAGTCACATTTGTAGGAATGGAGAAATTTCAATTTCCTACCACTCTTTTCAAATATTATGCACATTAGGTCATTTATGTACTTCTATGATTAACTATGTACTTATCTATCTTTGTCGCTTAAGAAATCATTTCATATTTCTATTATCATTTGGTGTATTTATAGTTATAGTATGAGTTGTATGAATACCAAGGATTAATTGATTTATAATATTCTACTTGTAACATTCTTACACCTATTGATAAGGAATAACTCTTATATAACATTCACTTATTTTACTTAGGGTGTAAACAATGTAGAATACGTAGTGCCATAACTTCACTATTAAGAATTATTGAGCCAAAGTAATACTAAGTGGATGGGTGAAAAATATGCAATGAATAATAAGTGGACCATTATAAAATATGGGTCAAATTTAGAATGAATTGAAACTATATAGTTGAATCTTAAAAAATCATTACACAATTTAAACCACTATAGAAACACCACTTTTATAATACTCATTATTGATTGAATATACACAAATATATTATATTAAAAAGGAGGCCCTAAATTCATTACATTCATTAACATAGTGGGTAAAAAACCATACATATAAGATGAGAATTGTTAACCAAATGAAACAAGTACACATTTATGTTACCTTTTTCATTTTATAAGATTAAGACCCCAAACACTTATCTTATCTTGTGAATATGGGTGAAATTTATTTAATTCAAAGTCCACAAATCACTATGCATTATCATGAAACAATACAAAATCCCATTAAATCACCTTCATACAAAAAATACCATTACAAGCCATGAATTATTACACTAGCCCTTAAAATATTGGTCAAGCTTTAAAGCATCTGATTTCATTGATCTTGCATTCCCACTATGTCCTATAGTCTGAATGCCTTGTTATGCCTCATCCCATCAATCAAAATTATTCCTGATGCCATACATAATTTCAATATTATCTCTTGATCAATGAGTTCTAAATTATCACCCCTTCATGATTATTCCACCATTTTTTTGAGAGAATGTGAGAATGACGATCAAGCGGATACATGCAAATCAACCAAGTTGGACTCCAATGAAAACTTGATAGAGTTTCATGAGGAAACATGAATTCAACCATGAAATTTGCATGCAAGAGAAAATGGACTAATCATTCTCATAAATTAAAAAGGGGGTACAAATAGGAGTGTTGTGTAAATCCCAATTTGAAAGACAATCATAACTCCACAATGGATAAGTGGAGCTACATTCTAGAAATGGAAATGAATACATGTGTAATGCACTGATGCACACCGACACGTATGATAGAATATGTCATACCCCATAAGACACCTAATACATATGACCTCACCTAAGTTAGATGACTTACTATGTGATGTGGACAATGCCCCAAGATCACAAGGCAAGTAAACACACCAATACCCCCTTTGTCATAACTTAAGATGAGGTGGCAAGTTAGAAATGAGAAATGGATCCCAACAACTATGCCTCGATAAGATACCCATGTAAAACAAGGATATCAAGTAATGGAGGAAAAATTATGGGAAAAACATCCACTTACAAGAGATGAAATACTTCCCTAACAACCTAATAACTATTTGTCAAACGGGTCCTGAAACTAAATGCCCGATAAGGTACCCTTGTATAAAATTCAATCTCAATAGAAGAAGAAGAATATAAAATAGGAAGGAGATAAGAGAGACAAAAGATGTAAAGCCATAAGAAGATCTGAAATCCACAACTCTAGGAAGTCTCCAATAAGAGTGTCAATGACGTGGTCCTCAACACGTAGATTGAATAATATCCATTTGCATCGAACATTGTTCCTACCCTTAGGAAGGACATAAATGGAGTAATTTGAAGTCTACCCACTATGTGAAGGAACCAAAGGCAACAATACGTATAACTATGAATCGCCCACTCAAATGTTACATAGGTCTAGAAAATGAGTGCATAAGAACCTAAAATAATGCCATGGATATAGAATTTTTAGAGTGTGAAAAGGAACATACACCAATGAATAATAAAGTAAAGTGAAGGTAAAAAAGTAACCCCCACAATAGTAGAAATATGATCCATAAGAAGAGGTGGATCAGTGATGGTCTCCGAAAAAGTGGAAGTGATAAGATTCCTAGAAGGGGCACTCCCAACAAAGGAGATGAAGGACTCCTATGAAAACCCGTAGAAGGATGAGAAATTCCTTTTACTACAAAATTAGGCACTATAAAAAGATGATTAAGGTACAACAGATACTCATCCTTAAAGGGTGGCTCGACAAACCTAAGAGAAATGTCTGATAGGTATGAATCATCAACACACAAAGGGGGAGTGGAAAAGGCCTCACACACTAAAAGTGGAAAGGAGACAGATGTAATGATAGTATGAGGTTGGGAACAAGACTTCCAAATGTCTGATGATAAGGGAGGAGTGTCAACATACTTTGAAATGGGGCTGGGAGAAGGAGGAGAGAATTCCTTAGCAGTAGTCTCGTCATCAGAACTAGAAGAATAATTCTCATCATCAGGGATAGGAATAGGAAAATTTGTGTTAGCAGAAATGTCATCACATGAAGAAGGAGAGGAGATAACTATATCAGTAGGAGAAGAAGCAACAAAATTATTTTAAGGGTCTCTAAATAATAACTGAATATTTCTCAAAATAATGTGATGACAATCTGAGTGTGCCACATGAAGGTGGAGAGGCTTGGAGACATGTATCAACAAGAAACCAAGAAAATGGTTACAATTTTCGAGCTATTCTTCAAGATGATAAGGATTAGTGGGTGCAAGAAATAGCCCATACAGAAATAGATAAAGGACCTCATGAGTAAGGTAATTTTCCATGCAAACACACCATGATTTGTAATTATCTCTATTAAGAAGAAGATGAGAACTATGAGAATCAATCCTACAAAGCTCAAGTATGGAAAGAACATCCTCCATAGTGCATTCATGAAAAGAGAAAGAAGTGCATAATGTAAGAAAAGAAGGGTGTAAGAATACACACAATGCTACGAGATGTCGGGCTTAGCCGAGAATGCATCTACATGTAATACAACACCCAATAACAATAATAACCTTCATATTTGTGACACTTTATAAGTAGTGTGTTGATTACAATAAGTTGTGTTCATGTGAGGTGGGATAGTTTACCACTCACCTTATATTAGGTGATGAATCACACAATAGTGGAAGCCATAGTAAGTCTTAATTGGAGGTAGAGGAGAAACACGTAAATAAGCATTAAATGGCATAAGCAAGGAACAAGGGGAAAAATAAAGTTTAGTGTGAGAAAAACTACCTCACATTGCATAAGAGGGTTGTCTTTACTGTAAGGATGTGGCAGATGCACTCACTAACCCGTAAGAAAATAATATCACTATAATGCTTTGGTGAACTAAAAACATGTCCCAAAAAATCCCAATAACGCTATAAAAATCTAAACAAAGGGTACTCCCACATTAATGATAGATTTTTAAATTAATTTTCCTTCAATTAATTTTTTTCTTATTAATACTAGATTAAAAAAGAAAAAAAATGATTAAATGATAGATCTTGTATTAATTAGCTCAGATCGGAAAGCTAGCTCACAAGTTAGTTGGAGGAGTGGTGAGCCGAGCTTGCTGGAAAACTTCTTGGATGAGTTGGGCTAATAGTGAGCTGTACACCGAGTTGAATACGAGAGCCTAGTTGGTGTGGACTGGATGGGCTACGAGTTGTAGTCAGCAAGATGAACAATAGTGTCGGTCCGATTTGATTTTGTGAGCACATGCATTGAGTTGGGTTGAAGATTTTTGACATATTGAACAACAATATCTATGTCTTTGAGGGTGATGGGCTTAAGGCTTTCATTGATGCAAAATGACACGGTTGGGTTTGAAAGAACTCAAAAAAATGAATCCCATTAGAACAAGATAACGACCGTGTGTAGGGAAACCATGGCATAGGGAAGGGGAGTGTTAATTGGCTCTAATGGTAGCAGCAAGGAAACACATACACGACGCTCAAATGCAAGGGCATGTGGGTAACAAGCTCAAGTTAGGATGTAGGTTCGGTGAGGATGCCTAAGCTCCCACTATACATAGTAGGGAGTCAAAAGGTGAAACACGTACACAATGGAGGAGCTAGGGATTGGAAGCCAATATAGGGTGATATGATATGTATAGGGTTTTGACGAACAAATCCAGATGTAGGGAAGGATGTAGGGCTTGGGGATGATCTAAACAAAACCCACAATGTAAATAGGGATATTGGTAACCACCAACACAGGGGGTGAGTAGAGATATAGATGTTGCGAGGAGAATGCAGACATAGTCAAAGTGGACTACAAGGTAAAGCACAAGTAGGGAAGAGAGACAAATGTGCTAAAGAGATTCGGATGCCATATGTAGTTATAAGGTACATGTGAGATGGGCATGCAATGGTTTTTAAAGGGGAGGATATTGGTGAGCTAGGGTGGCCACTTGGATGCCATCTTGACAAGTTGGGGCTAAGTTAGGTCCAAAACATCAAATTTGCCAAGAAAAATTAAGAAACCATAAAACTAAACTTTGAACCTGAAACCTAGTTGATGTACTTGGAAAAACATTTGCAAAACCAAGCACACAACCAAAAAAATCTAACCAAACATAATATCTCCAAGTATAAATGAAATAAACCAATTCAATATAAATAAGAAATGAATGGATTAACGATTATGAATTTTACAAAAGAAACCAGTAAGAACACAAAACTGAAAGTAGTAGGAAACGTAAAATAAAGAGTGGCACGGATCCAAACAACTTGTTTTGATACTATGTGAGAGAATACGATAATGAGCACACATCAACCAAGTTGCACTCTAACAATAACATGATGGAGTTCCATGAGGGAGAAATAATTCAACCATGAAATGTGCATGCAAGATAAAATGGTCTACTCATTATCATAGATTAAAAAGGAGTACAAATAGGAGTGTTGTGTAACTCCCAATGCAATAAAATATACCTCCATAATGAAGAAGAGGAGTTACATTCTAGAAATGGAAATTAACTTTTATATGACATAATGATGCACACTAACATGTATGATGGAATCTTTCATACCCTCTAAGACACCTAAGACTTATGACCTCACCTAAGTGATATGACTCACCATGTGATGTGGACAATGTTGTAAGGTGACAAGGAAAGTACACACACCAACAATTTCTTCCCTTTCCACTCTTCATTTTTTCCCATTTCTGTATATGAATAGCTCACATTTTTGGTATAAAGTACTATCCATGTCGTACAACACTATTAATCTGTTATGAGGGTAGTGTGAGTCCACACACCACTTTTCCATGTTATGAAACATTAGATGAACATTGTGTGGGGCCTAATATTACAATCATTTCCAAAAATATTTTCTAAATGAATGCCACATTGTCAACCCCGTGATACGCAAATGCAACACTACATATTTCTATGGTACCTTTATTTGAATTATTTAATAGCTTGGTGATTCATTTATGACCATTTAAGTTATATTTGGTGCAAAAACTCATTCTATTTTATCCTATCTATTAAAATAGTCTATAGATATTTCCTTTATCTCATATTATTTTCTACACACAACCATATACTCGGCCCACTCACCTATGTATTCCATGTCGCCAATTATTATCTCTATTCATTATTAACTTACATTAACATATAGAGCTACCACCATGATTTATCTAAGATGCAATGATAAAATATCTCATCATACTACCTATATTATCTATAGAACATAATGATCAACGTAATGTAATGTAAGTGGGGTAACAACATGCAACATCATAGCACATTACATTTTTAGTTGATAGCTACTTTAGATGGTTGTTTGTCCCATCTTGAGGCAATCGTTCACTACTAAAATACCACATTTTTAGTAGAAGGGACATTCCACCATTATTTCTTCATGCTTAATATGGATTCTTTCAAATCCCTTCTTCCAACCATTTTCTTCTATAAAGAGTAGAAACCATTTGTCTCTAAATTCTTTTTGACCTTGTGTCCGATACAACCTTAGTATTTTTTTCATTTCTCCTCTCCTCTCTAATTTTTTCTCAGTAATTCCCAATTTATTTTTTTGATGTATTATCCTCTATATGAGGAAATGTAATAAATTCAAGGCCTATTTTATAGTCTAATGTGGTTTTGTATATTTGAGAATTAGTTGAGTTATTATGACTTATATCTACCCCTAATCTTATCTCTCATATTTTTGACATCTTGTTCATCGTTATTACCTAATGTTAAGTTGTAATGTGTGTTTGTGTGGAGTATACTCACATTTATTAATATAATATGTTATCCTAAAACATGGAGTGGAAGGAAGATTCCTATTTATCTCTTGGTTCGTTGTCTTTTTATTTTATGTTAATCCCTTCTCACTTTATCTTGTAGTGTTATATTAAAGTTAAATTAGTGATAGTATTAGGAGTAGAAGTAGAAGATAATTCATATATATCCATAGGATTCCTTCAAGATGCAAGTCCCACGTTTGATAACAAATCCCACGTTGTGTTGTTAGTGAAATCAGATCACAAAATTGATAATTTCAACCTATAAATATTTGGCACACATGATGTGACCACATTAAATTATTTTTGAAAAACTTGTATTTATTGATACAATAATTTATGTATTTGAATATCTAACTAAGTTTTGATGTGGTATTATCTTATCTCGGTTGCGTGAATAATCAAAATTTTGGTTACTTTGTTCCACTCTATTGTCAAATACCTATTGGTTAGAACACATGAGACAAATAGTGACACAAATTAGTGCTCAAAATAAGGGTTGATATAATTTTTACAAATTTCTCCAAGAAGAAAAATATTTGTTGACATAGGAGCATCCTCCCTAATGATGTACATAGGATATGTTAACATCAATTTTGGTTTGAAAACATGTTTTTAGGGCCATGAGGTTAATAGGATTCTTCTAGGTGAGTTAGCTTGGTTTAAGTCCTTCATAATTTTTAATTAAGCATTTTCCATCCAAAAAGTGCAAATTTGAAATTTGGGGGCATTTTGGTTTGTTTTTGAGCTTGTTGTGATTCTTGGAGCTATAAAACATGTAATAAGGTTGCAACAGGACTTTAAGAGGTCTCTAAGGCATGAATAAGCCATATTACTAGCCTAATTCACTATTTCCTTAGTATAAGCATGAGTCAAGAGTCACTTAAAGTTGTATTCTAAAACAAAACTTAGTCTAGAGAGGTCATATGGAGACTTATGGTCACTAGAAACTACCAAAGAAAACATATAAAATCCTTGATGTAACTAATTCCATTCATCATTTGAATGGTCGAAGAAGGAAAAGTTGGAGCTCCAAGAAATCAAGAATTAATCTTGTAGCCATAGTTTTTGATAGTTTTGGACTATGTCTTGCATGAAATATGAGTATGAACCTTGGTAAACAATTCAAATCTTATGTATTCAATTGAGATGTAAATTGATTCTATTGGTAAGTTCTTTCATTCATGGTTTGAGTGATTAGTGGAGTGATCTTTGTTTGATTGATAAGGATGTTGTTGTGATAGTAGATATTTTGTAAGGATAACTATGTAACAGTCATGTTCATGTAATGACAAAACCTTGGAAAAGGAATTTAGCCAAAGGAGGGATATTTTTTCTTGGAAGGTGTGTTAAGAGCTCAGATCATCAATGGGGTCTTAGCTGATTGGTAAAGGCCGGGCATTTACTAAGAGGAGGTCCAAGGTTCAAACCCCATTGGCAGGCCTGAGCATGAGGAGTAATCGACCCGAGTTTCTACGTGTTTTATAAGTAGTCCGACAAATGTCCCCGAGTGTGTGCCATCTTTACAAAGGCAATTTAACCTAGGCTCTAGTTGTACGAAGGTCGTATGAAACTTGTGTACCTAGTGGTCCCTTCCTCATGCTAGGATAAAGTTTACCAAGGTTGGGAGACTGAGCTTAAAAATTTAAAATGTAATGATTCCTCATAATAAAAGAAGAGTGGTCGACCCTTTCAAGGATTTAGAATGAGGAAGAATTAATCTTTATTTCATGTAAATCCCTTTAACAATGAGTTATACTCTGTTTGGAAAAGGTAGAGCACATGAGAAATTTGAATTATTGGGGGAATTATAGAACAAGAATCTTCACTAGTAATTTCATACATCTAAGGGAGTTGGTACAAACATAAGCAAGAGAGGTTAGACCTTGATACTATTCCTATTGGAGTTTATTGTATGTTTTTCATTCTTGGGCTTATACAGAAACCCTCCTAGTGTTTGGATAAGAAAGTATTGTCTTAAGGAATCAGGGAATATTTCAATGTAATTAAACCTCAAGTTATCATCTAGACAACCTATGGGAGCATAATAAAAGGCTATGGGATTTTTAATATATTTGATCTTTCTCCTTTCAAAGACAGTTGAAGCATAAAATCTATGTAGGTATATTGAATAGTTAGGGTTTGGAAAATAATAGCTTGATGAAGATCTTAATGATGGCAAGGAGAATTTAAATTTTGAACCTTTAACTTAGACACATTTCTTTATCATAATCAAGAATTTCTAGACCATGAAAAATCCTGAGAACTCTTCTATGCATGATAGTTTTGAGTGGGCTATTGTAGCAAACTATATAGTTGACCAATGATTAATAAGAGTTGATAGTTGAGATCCTTCAAAGATAAACCAAAGCTTGAAATTTTGATTTAGGAATGTAATAGGGTGATTGAAGAGGATCTGAGATGGAATTTCATGAACTTCTAATAATTTCAAATTTTTCTAGAGAAACCACTACAACTCGCTTTAGAAAACCTTAAAGACCCAATTAGGGTATGTCATAGTGAAAGTTGAGAATTTTTCTCCAAATGATGGTACCAAAAACTTTGTATGGTAAACAAGGAGTAAAATTGGTACTCCAATAAGGTGTTAGTTTTTCAAAAGAATCAGTGGATCAAATACTATAAGAGGAAAAAAATGTTGACAGTGGCTAGTAAGAGTTCAAGGTAGGAAGAGAAGTATAAGTGAAGAAGAAGGGTTTGGGAGAAGAGTAGGATTATGAAATTCAATCCACACCTCAATAAGTATAAAGGGTATTAGAAAAATTATATATTTTATTTTGGGAATCTCTAGTTCGTTGTATTCATGAATTCCCTAGAGTGTTTGGCTTGAGAAGCCTTTAGAGACAGCTTTTGACAAAAAGGGACTTAAATTGATGATTCCTCCCACATTGTTCCAAGTTTAAAGTTGATTTAACCTGGCATAAGGATTTGTAATAGAGATAAATAATAATCTAGAGCCAAATAGTTTATTAAGGTCAATTTTGACTAATTAAGGAGGTATTTTAGCCTAGGAAGAGTGAGTTTCTTATTAAGAAGACTATTATTTTGGAAGTTTTTAGCTAATTAACCTTTTGTGTTGATTGAGTTGTATATCTATATCTACATCATTTGTTCAAAGGGCCACTTCCTTAAACTATAGAACTTAATATCTTCCTCCACCAAATATAATTTTTCTTTATTTTTTAAATACTCTCCATCCTATAGTCTTTGCGGCCCTCTAAAAACCATCCCCTTTATTACTTTCAGGTGGAGGTAATCCTTTACAATTGATCAATCGAATGATATCCATGTAACTTATCTTAAAATGTTTTCGTATTTTACTAGTGAAAATGTTTTCACCTTTGTTGAACAAATCCAAGAGATTACTAATATGTGCTCAGTTGAGGATGTCATCTTCTTCACTCAATGTAAAATATATTTATTTATATATAATTCCCCCACATAATGTAGTTCATGAGTGGGATGAGTTGGGAGACAAGTTGTGTAATAAATTTAAAGAAAAGGGTTAAAATCTCTCATGGAGTAATTAACCATCTTCAAGATAACCCCTAATACATAAATGTATTAGGGTTATTATAAATTTCATAATAATTGGGATAGAATCCCACATCATGTATTATGTTAACCTTATTCATCCTTATTACACTTTCTTAGATATTTGAAATCCAACATTACAATCAAGATCACTTTATAGGTGGAATTGTAATAATATCCTTATTCAATATAGATAGATAGATTTTAGGCCTCCTATATCTCTATTTATTGAAATGTTAAAAACTATTACTACCCTAAAAACTTATGGCCACCACTCTAAGAAAAATGATTGCTGAATTCGCTCCTTTCACCTCCTCTAATGAGTTAGATGAACACTAATCATTATGTAAAAACATGGAAAATGAGTTGACCTTCATCAAAGGAAAATGTCAATTTATATCTATACCAAACCACCATTAACACATATATTATCATCAAAATAGATTACAAAATCAAGGCCAAGTTCTCCCTACTGGACCATTGTAACAAAAAATATCAACTATGTCAAATTCAAACAAATCCCTCATCCCTATTCAGAATCACATGGTGAAAGAAATGAAATGGTATTATCCATGTGATTTTTTTCATAATGCAAATATTTGTGCCTTTAGGAACATTAAAAGATAATAATTGATGATGCAAATTTTTGTGGCTTGAACAAAGATAATCTTTAGTGTCATCTCATGAAGAAAATATAGCTCCTCTTGGTTGGAAAATGGCATATGTGTAGTAAATAAAAATAGTTTTGGTGTATCAAGGACCCAAACATATTAAGACTAAAATAAATGGGAAAAGAAGAGAAATTTGGATCAAACCCTTTAAAACGTTACATACCATTTCACTCCCAACAATATAGAATTTCCTCTTGTAGAAATAAAATATTCAAATGAAGTGAATCCACCACCTAAAGAGGTTACATCCATATTTATGTGATGCATAAATTTTCTTATTCATTAATGGAGAATCCAAGGAAGGATTGGTCCAAGTACAATAAAAAAAGGCCCCTTTTGGTCCCTTGAATGTGGAAAATCAAATGAAGAATACTAACATGAGTATGACAACATGGGGTGCCCTTGTCGTGATTGGACTTATGAATCTTTTGTAGGAAGCTCTGAAGTAAGTGGGAAGTGTCCTCAATCCAACAATGAAGGTGGATCCTAAAGTTAAAAACCTCTATTTAATCAATCTCAAAAACAAAAGGTACTCAAGGGAAACTTCATCTTTTCTACCTTTCCCTAATCAAGAGGTTTATAAGAAAATTGATCAATTGGTAAATAAACTCGGATTTACACCTCGAGAATGACTTATGCACACTTTCTTATCAATAAACACTATTCATTCATTCAAAGAAAAAATAAATTAGTTCATAACAATACAATAGTTTTAGGAATCTTAACAATATTACACCGTCTCTTGAATTTCTTGTTAGGGATCATACAACTGGATAAAAACTATCCCATGATTTTTTCCAATACTAAATGGTCTCATGTCTTACCATCTAATTTTCACTTTTACAATTTGAATATTTTTATGGATAATTTTAAATTCTATAGGTTATCCTTATTTCAAAATCAAACCCAAAATATCCTATAAAATTAAGTCCAATCCACTCATTTATTCACCTAACAATAACTTCTCACTCTCAGGTAACTCATGGTAAAATACATTCCTAATGACTCTAAGTTCTCCTAAAATCTTGTAAAATTAGTGTAACAACTAAGGAGAAGCGCATATATAGGTCTACAACAATATAAACTAGATTCAAGAGTCATGTATATAATTCTATAGACCTCACAAGATAAGCTAAACCAAGTCAAGTAAGGACAAAATAATACTAAACATTGTAAAGAATTATAAGGGTTGAGGAAATCAATCTAGAATTTCTAAGAAAAATAATTTTCATCACAATTGAAAAGGATACATTCTACTTTATCTATAGCTATGTTTGTAGACACCTAAATTCCGTTTTTGCAATCTTATTGCTATAATGCACGTAAATCACTCATATTCTTCCCAATTCCATTATAATTAGTGATATTTTCTAATTAACTAACGTTTCTTACCACTTTAGCCAATTAACAACGCTTTATTGATTGTGTAACCCTCGCTCATTCAAGATGCCATTTTATGGTGAATCATAACTCAAAATCCTCTTCAAAATGCATAATTAGCATCTATTAGCTAATTAAGCCTATTTTACCCTTGATTTGGTCAATATGCCCTAGTATTGACTCAAACCCCTTCCAACCACTCAAAATCACCCCATTCACCTCTAGAACATCTCAACAAGCTTCAAAACCTTATCCTAGCCTCCTAGTTGACCCTATGCAGTTGATTAATGCTTCACACCTCTTAATCACTTGGTAATTCACTAATTGTGATTAGTAAGGACTATCATGATTAACAATTCTAATCTAATTTGGGGCTTTTAGTCCCACATGCACCAAAATACAAGCTTCTCCCAAAAGGAAAACTACAAAAAGGTGCACCTCATTCCTTTATATTTTACACCATGCTTTGATTTGCATCTCATATAATAAATATTATGTATAGCCAAGTTCAATCCTTTCTTAAAGCCTTCAATGAGGTTAGTAGATGGATATCCAAAATGACCAAGTAGTCATTGGGAGAGGCCATTTCACCTTGTTTGGAGTAAAGAACCATAACCATTTGATTGCCCTATTAGGTCTATTTAGGCCCATGTTAGGTAATTCAAGCATATTAGTAGTCATGTTTAGTTATATTTTGTATTATTTTCATACTAGTTAAGCATTATTTTAAGCTTCTATCTTAATGTTACATTCCTAGACTTAGAACCTTGGCTAGATGGATGGAAATGGTTTTAGCTTTCCTTGTTTAGTCATGCAATTTTCTTTGTAAATTTTAGGGTGTCATCATTTGACACACCCAGTGGGACAATACCCCATTGCATTCACTTTTTAAAGCTTTTTAACTTAGTTTCAAAGTTTTTCATTTCAAGTTTATAGATTAGTTTCAAGTTTCCTAGATTAATTTCAAGTTTTCTAGTTTAAATTTCAAGCTTTCTAGAGTACTTTTAAAGCTTTTTAGATTAGTTTTTCAATCTTTTTAGATTAATTTTAAAGTTTTAGAGTATTTTTCAAATATTTAGATCATTTTTTCAAGCTAGGTAGTTGTTTCAACTAGATTAGTCGTAAAAGTTGTGTTTTTTATATTCCTTGCAAGATTTAAGGAAGCCTCATGCAAGATTTAAGGAGGCGAAGCCCTGTCAAAATTGTTAAAAAATACCAAAGATTTGAACTTTTTGAAGAAATTCTTGTCAAAACTTGAATTTTGACCACTTCCAGTGAAGGGGCACGTAGGCATTGAATCGAGAGCTCGTGTTGAAATAAACATGCACACGTTGACAAGGGAGCACGTATCATTGAAATAGGCACACACCAACTTCTTTGAAGCACACACATTAGTTCATTTTTTCAACTATCAATCATTTTTACAAAGGGGGAGCACACACATCGATGGGGAGAGAAAGTGTTGAAACAGATGCGCACTTGCTTCTCTAGAAGCACACACATTAGCTCATTTTTTTCAGCTTGTCATTCATTTTTACAACGGGAAGCACAAAGGCGTGATAGAGGCATGTAGGCATTGAACACAGTGTGCACACGTTGATAGGGGCATGTAGCTATGTCTGTATAATTTTTTCCTACAAACTCAAAGTTTCCATTTTGTATTTTATGATTTATGTTACTTTTCAGAGGTTTTTAGATGCCATTTTTGTCAATTTCATAGATTTAGAGTAAGTTTTCTTATAAAATCACTTAGGGTTTGAAGTAATTAATCATGTTTCCATGCTTTGTATAAGTTTGGGTTAAGGTGTGTATACTCTTCTCTTGCACTTCATGTGATCTAGATAATCCAAAGAACTCTTAAACCTTATTTTGCTATCATTAGAGTACGTAGGAAACTTTGTTAATCATCTTTTAGTTTAAATTATTTTTGTCTTTTTCACTTGTTAAATAACCGAGGCTAAAATTTGTGTATGCTCTTCCCTTGCACCTAGTGTGATCTTGGGACTCAAAATCAATTTTAGTATTTTCATTAAAAAGCACTTAGATGAATTGGGAATAAACCTTGTTTTTACAAAGTTTGATGATAGTTAGTTGATTTACAGGCATTTTTCATGGTTATTTTCTTATGATATTGTGAATCTATTTTGAAACTACTAACCATTTTGTGAAGGACCTAACGCTAGTCAAAGAAAGGAGGACCTAAAAAAATTTAACTACATGTGTGATTGTAGGTTGCCAAAAGGAGTACGAAAAAAACCACATTAATTGTATAAGATAAAAAATACACCAAAATCATCACATTGTATTTATAGGTTTCGGTTAAGAGTTATGGATCATCCACTCAACTAGGACATAAACCCTTTGGCATAAGCCTTAAGATACAACAATGGGGGTGGTCCTAGGAACCCTAAATTAGTTCACACAAAGGGGAACCTTGTTAATGAAACAAGAAAGTGCTCTACACTACCGACTTATCTAATATGCCTTGGTGAGATTACCATGAAAGATATTTGTATCGCAACCCCAAAGTGAAAGTATAATTGAACCCACTTCGATGCTCATTATAATGAAGGGGGTAAAGTAAAGCCGAGATACTCCTAAGTTAGTCAGTAAATTTTTTTGGGTAAATCGAGCTCACTCTAGATATCTTGTGACACCTAGAGAGAGAACCACCTAGGAAGATTGTTGGCCTAGAGCCATTATTTTTGTCTTAGATAGTATACTTGAGAGATCTCACAAAGTGATAAATTTTTTATATTCAAACTCTTGTTTTTCAAACAAGGGAAAGAATCTCTAAAAGTTGAAACCATGTGACATTTCATTACGAAAAATTTGTGTCATTTTTTTCCTAGTTTTTCAATTGTCTTAAGACAAGGTGAACCTCTGCCAAAATAACACCAAGTTTATTTCAACACCACTTGGTCTACACCCTTGTTTTCTTTTTTCCCATTTTTGGACAAAAGGAAACAACATATACGGATACCAATAGATATCATGTGTCCACCACTTTTGTATTCCACTTGTGTGACTAGGTTGCAATGCCAAAGTGCAAGTGTTGAAAGTGTCCATGGTACGTACTCATAATCTAGTATGCCCCCTTGTCTCAAAACCCATATTTGAGACTTATTATCATTGTAGTCAGGTGATTTCATCCTTGTCTTCTTTTTGAGTTGTTACACTACCCACATTGTAGCCATGCAATCGGGATATTTATGTCTTGTTTCCATTGTCAAATTAGGCCTAAATATCTATATTGTAGAGTTACGTTGTTTGCATGCATAAAAATTTATTGTTATAATTAGACGTAGTTTTTACATCCTAAATTTGTCTTGAGTTTTGTGAGTGTTGAGGATACATTGTTAGCATCGTGATAACATCATTTTGACACTAGAAATCTTGCTTTCCCGAAATCTTGGTTCACATGTCCAAATAGTGTCATTACACTGCTCACATTGTTATCGTCCATTTTACGAGACTTAGACTTTGTTAGTGTTTATAAACCTATTTTTAGTATATCTTGTTAGAAGATCACATCAACATTTTCTTATCATTTAGGCCTTGTTTCTTCCAAACTCGACCTAACTGGTGATATTGTGTTGTCACTATCTAGTTTCAAACCTATCTAGATGACATATTAGAGAATAAACTATTTGGTGTAAACCAAATTTTGAGCATTGTACATCATTGTATTATTCTAAGGAAAACTTGTGTCATATATTACCTTGCTAGGGTAGCTTGTTTGTTATTCTTTAGTTTGTACATTCGTTTTGACCTATCACTTTTGTGGCTATTCTATAGTCACCTTGTTTTAACAACTTAGGGTCATTACGCTGCAAAAATTTGACTAGGGTCCCTTGTTAATAAACCTTAGTGGAAATATTTCATGTTATACCTTCTATTCTAAGTAATGCCTACTACGAGAATGGGGTCACGAAAGTTAGAAGCCAATATATTTGGAGGTGAAAACCCTCTTTTGGAGGATAATCTCATGGTTGACCATAGTGGTGGAGAGGAGTATCCTCGTACGGATGTAGAGCTTAATTTCGTCCATTTTAAAGACTACATTTTTCATAATAAACATGAAGTTCTTATGTGGGTTATGGAACTAGGATCCAAATTACCTTCCACAGTAGGCCCTTCTCTTATTGTTGGCATGGTTTAGGGAGAAGAAGAATTAGACATCCCTCATCGCACTCTTAACAAAATTTTAAATATAGGTCATGCCTCTACATCTACACGATAGAATAATGAGGATATACCATTTGAAAATGATGGAGACTATCATTTTCCTCCTATTAAAATTTGTTGCAAATACCATGAAGAACATGTCCATCATGCATAACCTCCTCCTAATGAAGATCATCATGAAATACCTATTAAAGAGGTTATGTTAAAAAAATAGGTCCAAGCCCTAACTCATCAATTGGAAAGTTTAGTTTCACATATACAAAAGGAACAACCAAAAGTTTTGAAACAAACTATACCAAAGGCAAAACCTAAAGCTTCATTTTACAAATTCCCAATAAACACTCCTCGATGGGAGGCACAAAGATATCCTTATGAAGAGATTCTCACAAAAAATCGGGGTGGGCATACACCTAGGCTTAACCCTTTGTATAGACCTATGCCACCCATGCAAGATCCACTTTTTAATCAAGAGTGGTCAACTATGAAGAACGCCCTTCAAGCATTACAAGAGGGCCAAACCAGTAACAATAGCAAGAAATATCAGTTTGATGAGTTATGTCCTTACCCATTTGAAAAATCCATGCTACAAATACCTTTCCCAAGACATTTTGATTTTCCAAAATTTGACAAGTATAAGGGAAAAGGTGACCCTCATGACCATATTAAAGATTTTTATATGGCATGTCAAGAGGTGGCATTCAACAAAAATTATCTTATGCACTTGTTTCCACAAATTTTAGGAGCAACATCACTAGAATGGTTTGTGCATATCCCTAAGGGATCCATATCAACATGGACAGAACTAGTAGAGAGTTTTGTATGACACTTCTCTTTCAATATAGAAAATGATGTTACCATGTTAGATCTTTGTAATGCCAAGCAACACAATAACGAAAACTTTGTTGCATTTTTACAACGATGGAGAGGGTTAGCTAGCCACTTTCCTTGCTCCATACCCAAAAACTAATAGGCATATTTGTTCCCAACCTCCATCCAGACATTACGTTCCACTTGCAAATGCATTGTGGCAACACATTTGAAGAGGTAATAGAAAAAGGGAGTCAAATTGAAAAGGCATTGTTAAATAGAGGGACCCTAAAGCCCTTTTCAAGAGATCATAATGATTCCAAGACCAATGAAAAGCCAAAGTTTTTTCCTAATAAGAACAAAAACATTGTTAATGATGGAATAGTTGACAATAAAAGAGTACAAGTCATTCAAAACTACACACCTTTGAAGCTTACAAAGGGAGCTCCACCTACGAAGTATAAACGTCATGCTTTCACTCCTCTTTCAAACTCAATGTCATCAATACTAAAAGAGCTAGAGGTGGTTAATATGGTTAGATATCCTAAAACTATGCCTTATGAGGATGACATGCCTAAGCCATCATGGTTTAGAGATAATGAATATTGCCAATTCCACCACATTAAAGGTCACAAAACAAATAAGTGTTTGAAGTTACAAAGACTACATCCAGAATTAATTGAAAGTGATGATGTGGAGATCGACTTAGCCACTCCTAAAAAATCCCCTAATATGAAGACTCTTCCTAAACATAATCGAACAAGAATGATAATTATGTTTCTAATGAGGAGAATCAATTTAATGCCCTCATTGGTTGTGTAGATACATCTGTTTAAAATGTCAACACTATAACCCCTGAAGTGATATCCCCTAGACTATCTATGTCTAGGCATGTGATAAAAAATACTAATTATCATGCGCCCACATACTTATGACAATAAGGAACCTAGGTTTCAACATTCCCATCAAAGGATGCCTATCATAACTAGACCTCGTTTGATTCTTCACACTAGAGAGCCCATTCGAGTACCATGTTCCCCACCTTCATCTCATAGTTGGTGGTATGGTTTAGACACTTATGATCCAAATTATTATTTGGGTTCCTCCCACTCTTCTTCTGACTTGGATCAAAACTATTATTTTGATTCTTCAAATTCACCTATATCTACTGAAAATTATAATTTGGTTCTTAATTTTCAATCCTCCTTTTCTTTGTAGGATCTCCCTTATTCACCACCTCAATGACCCATTATTCTATCAAATAAATCTCCGATTCAAAGTCCTTCTAATCAATCATCCAATTTTACTCCCATCTCGCATCCATCCAATCAAACTCTTGTGGTAGAATAAATACCCACACGTATTGATTCATTTCACAATGAAGAAGAAATTAGAGAATTTATGAGGTTACATGAATACATTCCTCTAGAAGCTTGCAAGAGCAAGAAACCTCTTTGGACTTCAATACGCTTGCGTATTGGGAAGAATAAATTGATTCCTTTTTTCAAAATACTAAGAAAGATCTTATCTTTTCTTCACATCATTTTTTATCTATCAGGATTCCTCCATCGCAATCTTACCTTGGGTCACCACCTGGTATCCCATTGTCTTCTTCTATATGTGGGACACCTCCAAGTAGCCCCGAGATCCTGTATATGTGGCTTACCTCCTGACAAACCATCTTCATCTATACTAGGGGCACGTCTTAGAATTCCCTCATCTTCGATTCTTGGGCCACGTCCTAGTATCCCATCAGCTTCTATCTATGGAACGCCACCAATAAGTCCTTCATCTTCAATCTTAGGGCCACATCCGTGTAGTCCTTTATCTTTAGTCTATAGGACACCTCCCGGTAGCCCATCCTCTTCAAATCTTGGACCATACCCTTTGTGTCCATCATATTGTTCTTCTATCAATGATTGTGGTAAACCCACCATCATTTCTCTCATCAATTCTATTTTTCCACTTTCTTCTCCCACTTCTTGGGATCGAACAAGTCACGTAGTAGCTCATAGGAAACAAAACAGATCATTCATTAGGATCAAATAAAAAAATTTAAGAGCTCTAAATCTCACAACAATTCAAATGATCTTAAAGTTCGAATCAAATACCCTTTAAAAATTCACATCAACTCACCCATCAAGTACGGTGTAAAGTATAGAAACCTCTAGAGAGGGACCTCAAGCTCCCACATAAATAATACATGTTTTACAATAAAATACAAATGTCCATTAAGTATGAGCTCACCAAGATCATTGAGATTGGGGATAATATGAATCTTGATAAACAAACACACCTAATATTCCTTATCAAGGGAATTTCTAACATTGTTTTTGGATATTATCACACAGAGTGACCTTGTCACTCCCACCTTTCAAAAATTACAAAAATACAAAAAAAGAGAAAAAATTTAAAAAAATCAAAGGTAAATGAACACACATTGCAATCAAGTATCGCATACACATGGATGTTCTTTTCTTCCCTTCCTCATATCCTTCCGTAGGTCTTCCTACCATTTTCATCCCTTCGGTGATATTTCGATTAGCCTAATCGCACACATTTTATGACATTTATCTCTATGGTATCCATTTGACTTGGTATTTTATCACCTTGGTAAATTAAAGAATGTCCGACCTTACAGAGATCCTATCACAATCAACATCTAAAAAAATTGTTGTGAAGAAATTTTGGATATATTTGTTGACACTAGCCAATTTCTTCATCGAAATCACTCTCGCCTCCTTCCATCAAGCCATCAAAGTGGTTCTTAACCCCTTGTCAAACAAAAGAGCTAAAATAATTTTTCAAAAAGAAAAAGAATAAATAAAATCAAAAAGCAAAAATCTGAAAGTAAACGCTAAAAGCAAAAGCAAATTGATATATAACTATCTCTTAGGGTATTTCTAAGAATCTCTATTGGGGCTATGGATGCCTGATTGGGAATAGATAAATGTTGCAATTAGAATCAAAAGCATCTTCTTTATGGCTATGGATGCCTAGAATGGCAATGAGCAATGTACGACTCACCTTCCACAATCCATCCATAAAAATCAACTTTAAAAAATAAATCATTCCTACACATTGGTTAAGGTGCCTTCACTTGTTGTCTATCAAATCTTCCCTCCAAGAGGTAATAAATTTCCACGTACACACACTGGATCTCTATGACCAAACATGATTAGTATGTTACCAAGTGTCTTTTTAGACCTTGTTCAAAATCTTACTCTAGTATGTATCTTGTCTCACAATTTGTGCCTTTGGCTAATCTTTGCTTCTCCATTGTGAGGCTTCTAAGCTACATTCACAACATTCACATTGCTCTTCTACTTAGTTTAAAAATACATGTGTATAAGATTGCCTTTTTGCCATGTTTGTGGGAACCTTTGTACCCTTTCTCAAAACAAACTTCCACTTCTTTCTATCATGTGCTTCTTGGCCAGCTTACGCTGGGGCATCCTTGTTGCTTCCTAGCATGTCATTGGGTTACGTTCATCATCATGTTGAACCTAGCCATATTGGCCTTGATCCATCTTTTGTAATTGGAGAGTTTTCCTTTGTATATTCCCAAATAATGCTGGGGGTATTTTCACATATTCACTTTCTTACGCATGTGCATGGCATTCTCGCCCTCAGTACATCCCATCTGTCACTGGGGTCATCCAAGTTTCTTCGTTTCCTTTACAAAGCTTCAAAAAACTATAAAAATCATCAAAAGCATTCAAATATGTTTCATAAAATCCCAAACAAATTAGTAAAACAATCAAAAACCCAAAACATTAGTTAAATCATTAAAAATCCAAAAAAATGCAAAAATTAATAATTTTCAAAAAATAAATGGTAAATAAATGTGCATAGAGCTAAAGATCAGTATCACTTGTATTATCCTCAAACATTGAAATTTTTCCTACAAAAACATCTTTCTGACGTTTTTGCTTGTTCTTGTCTCAAATGACATGTAGATCATCATGATGTACCTCCATTAACAAAAGTTAGGTTGCATACTATGTCGGTCCTCCCATGCAATAGTGAGTTGTCGGGACTATGTCATAGTGCATGAAAGCTTTTCCATGGGACTACTTGTGTCCTTTTTTTTCCTTGTATGTGTTATTGCTTGGGGCATCATTTTTAACCCTTGTCATTATAACATGAACATTCGAAACTACAGCTTGATAACAAAAACATTGGTGCAACTGTCTTAAATGTTGTTTGTTTGAGTGCATGTGATTGTACTAGTTTCTCTATTAGGTAAGCTAGTTTTCTTTCTCGTATTGCATTGCATTTTGTATGTTGCATGGAGATTAACATCATTTTACTTTCTTGTATTGCATTGCATAATGTATGTTGTATGAAGTTAAGTATTTTTAGCAATAAACAATTGTTAGTAATTTATATTTTCATGTTATCTTACACTTTTTTATTTTAAATAAAGGCCGATGATGTAGACCTAGGGGCAAAATGATATAACTAGGTTGTTTATTGAAATGTTGGATGAAAAGATTGGGCTTGTCTTATATTATCCATTAATCATTTCTTCTCCATTATCATTTATTATCACTACTAATTTTTCTTCTAAATCACCTGGAGTAATAAACAACCATGTTTATCCCTATTTTCTCCCTTCTAAATAACCAAGGGTTTTGTGCCCGTTCTAACCTATTTTCTTTTATCCATTTCGATCATATTTTCGATCATCGATAGAATTCTTCTATCACCCCATCGACACTCGAGGGGGCATCCTTCATCCTGCTATTTTTCTTCAAAAATTTACATGTTTATGCTTGTCTACTATGTTTGAAGTGAAGTCACTAACTTCACCTCAAACAGGGCAAATGTAGACACCTAAATTCTGATTTTGCAATCTTATTGCCAAAACGCATGCAAATCACTCCTATTCTTCCCAATTCCATTATAATTAGTGATCTTTGCTAATTAAATAACATTTCTTACCACTTTATCCAATTAAAAGCACTTTGTTGATTGTGTAACCTCTTTTGCATTCAAGATGCCATTTTACAGCGAATCGTAAGTCAAAATCCTCTTCAAAACAGAAAAATAGTGTTTATTAGCTAATTAAGCCCATTTTCCCCTTGATTTGGTCAATATGCCTTAGTATTGACTAAAACCCCTTTCCAACCACTCAAAATGACCCCATTCATCTCCACAACATCTCAAAAGTAAGCTTTAAAAGCTTATCCTATCCTCCTAGTTGACCCTAAGTAGTTGATTAAGGCTTCACACCTCTTAATCACTTGGTAATTCAATAATTGTGATTAGTAAGGCCTAATCTGATTAATCTAATTTGGGGCTTTTAGTCTCATATGCACCAAAATACAAGTTTCTCCCAAAAGGAAAAATTCCTGTATATTTTACACCATGCTTTGATTTGCATCTCATATAATAAATATGATATATAGCCAAGTTTAATCCTTGCTTAAAGCCTTCAATGGGGTTAGTAGATGGATATCCAAAATGAACAAGTAGTCATTGGGAGAGGCCATTTCACCTTGTTTGGAGTAAAGAACCATAACCATTTGATTTCCTTAGGTATATTTAGGCCCATGTTAGGTAATTCAAGAATATTAGTAGGCATGTTTAGTTAGATTTTGTATTGTTTTCATACGAGTTAAGCATTCTTTTAAATTTCTATCTTAATGTTACGTTCCTAGACTTAGAACCTTGGTTAGATGGATGGAAATGGTGTTAGCTTTCCTTTTTAGTCATGTAATTTTCTTTGTAAATTTTAGGGTTTCATCAATGTTTACTATATTTGTGTCACGATACATGAGGGAAATGTATGGATTTGGCTTATATTTGTATACAAAATTTCACATATATTCGAGAGAACTACATGAAGTTTTCTCTCTTCATTGAGGGTGTAATGCGGTGCATGGATTAAATTAATAGGGTTTGATTGTAGACATTAAAAACACACCTTGTAAATAAGGTCCTCTAATATAAAAATAATAATAACAATATGAAATCATAATAATCCTAAAAAAATCAAATAATACCACAAAATAAAATAAAAATATGAAACCCCATAAAAAAAAGTGATAAAAAGCACCTCATCACTCATTTACTAACCTCGCCCACTCAAATTTAATTTTATCCACCACACCTACCCATTTTCATTCCCAATGAAATTTGGACCCTTATCATCTCATCTTTCTATATACACTTTGCACCCATATGTATCACAACCTTATATGCACTCAAAACTATAAAATAACATACACCCCCTTATTCCAACTCCTTAACTTTGTGCACTCGATCCTATATATTTATTTTTTATTTTTTTCTTGCATATTTCAGCATTATAAGTATTGGAGAGGAAAATGTAAATCATGAAGGAATGTTGTATCCCATGACACTACTATTTTGGTGAAATTCGAACATAGGTGATGGTCATGCCTACAATTAGCTTACAAGTTTCTTGCAATTTTTGGTGAATCATAGCCGTTAATGGTTTGTGAATGAATCGGCTATATAATTTATTATTACGCATTATTTTTCATTTTTCAATAATAAAATGTCTTTTATCTCCTTGAAGGGTTAGGGATATGGCAGAGGTAGGTCTCATAACCAAAAAAATAAAAATCTTTTTAAGTGTTTGCATGTAGATTTTAGATTGAGATCTGGAAGCTTTATCCCACTTTATTCAATGAAAGGACCAATGATTTTCCCACTCATCCTCAATGGACGTAGTGGAGGCCCATTTATTTAAGTAGTATTGATTTGGTTTTTTTTTCAACTAACGAATATTGCAGATGATCCAAATCTAGGCATACATTGACCACAAGAGTTATTCCAAATACACCACACATAAATTTGTCTCCTTTTATTATCTAATCATTTACATGAAGTGTTAGTGCGGGGATATAGGTTTTTATCTATTATAATTCACTACATGATTTTTCAAACATTTTAAACCCTAAGATTATATCTACCAAAATATTTTTTTATGCCACCAATGACTATTAGAAGTCATAGAGTTATAGAATATCATATTCCAAGATTTTCCAACCAAGGACTAGACCATACCACATTTGAGCACATTCATTACGGTTCCATACATACATAATTTAGAGTCACGATTCTAGATAAAAATCACTTCTAGGTTATTTCCAACCTTCTTATTCATTTTTGACTCTCATATCCCGCATTTTCCTCTATAATAGAAAACTACTCTTCCGCTCCTTGTGATTTAAGAAATTATTTATATCATTACACCTTACAATTTACTTTGGGATCTATTTAATGTTTTTCACGTTATTTTTATTAATTAATTAGAATATTCAACTTGTACTACCCTTATACCTTTAAAGAAATAAGAACCTAATATTAAATAAACCCTTATTTATTTATTTAGGGTGTAAAAATTTTGTGGACTCGTTGTTTTATTCACCCCTTTACCTAATGTGACTTACTTTGTATATCCTATCTAGGCCTTTTGATAGCAGAACCTAATCTACCCTAGAGTTTCCATTTTCTATCCTAGTGCATGATCTTTTTCTATCCCTAGGATTTTTTCAAGTTGAGGTTCAACACCACTATGTTAAGAATGTATTTATTGACAATGGCTCATATATTAATATTTGTAGCATTTATTTTCTTTATAGGTTTGTCCTATCCAAATATGATCTCACCCCATCCAATATGTATCTATTTTACTTCAATAATATAACCCATAAATTTATTGAGAAGGTAACATTGAAAATTACTTTGGGAAGAAAACCTTATTCCTATATGTCAAGTTTTACCTCCGATCCTAATTACACTATCGTATTTAGGAAGGCTTTGATACATGTCATGCATATTGACCTAATCCACCCATTATTCTACATGGTCCACTGACTCCTTTCCCTCTTTGAGTCTCCATGTACTTATAACCTTGCAATTGTACCTATTCTTGAGTATATATATATGATACACATTTTCATTATGGTTATGCTTTTAATGATGATTCTAGCAATGATTATAATGATATTGGGCATGATGATACTTATATTCCTATTATGCATGATAATATGACAAATGTCAACAATGATTCTCTTTATCTTATCTTAAAATGGAAGTTGATACAATTATTGCAATAAAAATTGATACAATTCAATATCCTCTTGTTATGGATAATGTTACAATTGCATCTTATGATCTTTCTCATACTAAAAATGATGCACTTTCTTATTATATTCCTATTACAAATGAATTGCATGAAATTTCTCATATAGTATCTCTTAATCCTATATGAGGTACTAGACCCCCTAGTTCACCATGTCATATACCTCTCCACCTATAGTATTCAATGGATGGTCAATCCTCTCCTATGGCTAAACCTACTATTTCTATATATAGTGTGATTATATATTTTGGGGTAAATCACATTCCCCTTCAACATGTCACAATATATATGGCTCCTACATCTATCACTACGAACAATCTCATGTATGCATCCAATGCACCTATAATATCTAATTTTCAGTGAAAAGGCATATATACTTATAAATGTGAATATAATGTTAATAGCCTTGAACACAAATCTATCAATTACAATATCTTATTGATGCTAATCATGGACCTCTTCCAAAGGACCATATTACAATTTCTTTGTCTAATATTGATTTTATTAAAAACGTGCACTTGAATTTCCTACTTTTATTACCATTGGATTATATGAGGTTTTGGCTACATACATATCCATCTTGCACCTAGTATGCATGATGTTATTTCAAGTCTCAATCCTTTCTCTCTTGATCCGATTATAGGGTAGTTCTTTATTTTTGTTTCTTTTTATAAAAATATTTTAAAAAAATACAAAAACAATCAAATAATTGAATAAACATAAAAAACATTCAAATATTTAAGAAAAACAAATACCTATATATGACTTGATTTGTTATCTTTTTACTTTACATGTGTTTTTTTCTTACAATTTTATAGATAAAATATTTTCTATGTACTATTACACACGTGTTCATGAGGCATCTCGAGCTTGATGTAGGACACACACATGATTATACATGATGATAGGTGTTAGTCTAAATCTAACCCAATGACCTTGTTAATCTATGAGCATACCCTACAATTTTTAGGTTCTTTTATTTTAATATATTTACTTTCACTTATTATTTTTATTTACTTATATTGTGTATGTTCTATTTTTTTACTAATGTAGCTAACACATGTGAATTATGAAACACTAGATTATTTTGATCTATATTTTATGATATATTGTTTGATATTGTATTCATTGGCTTAATTTCTTGTCTATTTGTTTCTATGTATGTGGCCTATCACCTTTACTATGCATGTTTGGTGACACTTTAGTGTACCTTATTTGTGGCTCCATGCCTTTGATGTGAGTAGTTCATATGTTACATTTTTTTACTTGTAATCTTGCTTCTATGTATGTGGCATATGACCTATACTCTATGTGTTTAGAAAAATTGTGTGCCCCTTATTTCTAGCTCCATGTCTTTGATATGACTATTATATGTGATATTTTTGTATACTTGCATACTATATTAATGGTATGCTTTGGATTTTCTCTATACTAGTTTTTTACTACACATTATTTCTTGTATGATTTTTCTTAATTTATAATTTTATATTTGTGTGTCCTCATTTCTACCATGCACATACTTGTATGAATGTGATCTCAATTGTGGAAACCATATACAACCCTTTGCATGATCCAACAAAAACTATGAGACACATCCTACATGGATACACACCATTTATTTTGACATGAGAATTCTATTTTCACATCTCACTCACCTCAAAATCTAAGGGTAATTAAATTGGGTTTATCACATGGATATCTATGTACATCAAACAAAAATAAAAATTCACACTTTATATATAGAATGACACATGGTATAGATACTCATGAATATATTTAAACACAAAAAAATAAACATATTTGTACATGTGTGAAACCATCAACCATAGATGAAATTGGAAGATGTTATGGCCAAAAAAACAACACCCTCTCGATTTTCATGGATAGATCAATGAGAAATCAATGTTTTTGGGTAACAATCCTGACACACATGGTGGGATATTTTATAAGTTAATATTTTCATTTTTCCAAGTTTTGGTGTGTATCTTGGTAAATTTCAGCCTTTTGGAGGCTTTGCAATAACACATATAGTGACTCCAAGCTCCATATTAGCTTGTTTCTTTAGGGTTAGTGCCTCGCCATGAGAAGGATTCAAATAAGGTCAAAAACAACGAAGAAGGGTCTTTTGATTACTTGTAGCTATCACCAAGAAGAAGAAGAAGAGATATATCGCCCGTAGATCACTATCACCACCAAACAGAGTCCTCTCTACTCCTCCTGGTAGGCCCTTCTTGTTTTCATCTAGAGTTCTAAGACCTATCCCAATCATGGAACATCAAAGGAATTTTCCTTTTGTCAGTTTTAATGGTGGTAGTCCTTTGGCTCTCAATACACAACATGATATACCAGTGTCTACACTTAAAAGTATCCCTTTCTTCACTGGTGAAAACCATACTACCCCAACTGATCATATCCAAGATGTTGCTAATGTTTTCTCGGTCCATTTTATTATTAAAGATGATGTTGTAGTCATACTCTTGGCTTCATCATTCAAAATAAAAGATCTCCAATGATACATGAGTTTGAGACCTACTTCAATTCATAATTGGGATGAACTTGGCACAACCCTTTGCAATCATTTTGAGGATAAATCAGATCACCTGTCTTTGATAGAGTAGATGAAAAAAAAAGAGATCCCCTAACAAGTAGATGAATGATTTTAACATCAGATTATAAAGGATTTGGGACCAAATTCCTCAAGTGGTAAGACCTACACCCCAAAATGAATTTCTATATTATCTGGAGGCTTTAAATAGTGATATTTCAGTCACGATTCATTCTATGAGGGGTATAACATTACCGTTAGAGATGAGAATAGCCTTATTCAAGCTAAAAACTTTCTCCTAGACCTTCAATGCCTATATTCCTAAAGATTGATACACCTACTTCTCATCAAATTCCTGAACTAGCTCATATTCCAACTCCAAGAAATCAAATTTCTTCTCAAGCATCTACTCCCTCAAGTACCTCAACTGAGTTTCAAGAGGTGATAAAGCAACTACAAAAATTTGGGAATGAGTTGGTATCTACTAAGAGGTAGCAATCCCAAAATTTCATACCTTATCAACCTCTATACCAACCTAATAAGTCCCCTTACCATCCAAACAAGCCTTCATCCCAAGCTTCTCCTCAAAATAAAAATCAATTCCCTCCTGCAAGACCATTCCAACCATATAATCTGAATATGGCTAGCTCATCCAATACTTTGGTTCCTATTCGTAAACAATGTAGTGTAATATTACGAGTGGTGTTTCCTTTGTCACCTTCCACACAATCAAGAAACATGCCCCAATGGCATTTTAAACCAATATTTTATAGTTCAAAGTGCATCTATTCCTCAAGATGCAACAACAGAGAAAATCAGTAGCAAATAGTCACTCAAGAGACACCTCCAAGTGACACTTCACTTGTAAACTGGAAAATGGATGACTTTTGTGGAATAAATAAAACCTTTCCCCAAGGTTTGGCTGTGAATACTAGATCCAAAACGAGAGCTATGGAAAAGGGAATTCAAAAAACCTAGGTCCTTCTCCACCTTCTTTGACACTCCAAGGAGATTGCCAATTCAAATGTAACTCCAAATGTACAAAATCATCCTAAAGGACCTTCTCATATTAGCTCAAGTGTAAGAAAATGTTGTTGTAAGTAAGGTGCATCGAAGGATAATTCCACTCCTTTCAACATCCTTAAACAGATGAAGAAAACTAATGTGAGCATATCTATGTGGGAATCATTAGCAATCCCAGGACAAAGAGATCTCTTTTAAGCAGATATGGCTAGCTTCTCCATTCTAATTCATTCATTTGATGATGCGATAAGGTTCTCACTAATTCAATGCAAAAAAAGGAGGATTAACCAAGAAGGAACATGAAACCTCCACCCTTTTATGTATCCTTGATCATTGGAAATCATTGTGTGTACAATTGTATGATTGATTCTAGAGCCTACAGTTTTGTCATGCCCAAATAGGTTACAAACTAGCTTTGGGCCTCAAATATAAATATCTTTTAAAGGGTGTGGTGCAAGTTAGATGGGACAATAGTGGGGAATTTTTGGGTTATCAAAGGTTTAATCCTACATTACATGCATGCCATAATTTCTCTATTCCCCATGATATCTTCATAATTGACCCACCTCCACTCTTTACTTTGTTTCTATCTAGAGACTTCACTGCTACAACTGGGGGATATTTATCAACTGATTGGTATCATATGCTCTTCAGGACTAGGTATGACAATAAGGCTACCATAAAGTCTAAACCTATTGCTATATATCACATAGAACCTTATGTTCCTCACCCCATTAATGTCCATTGTACTATCTTTGATCAATAATATTATCTATGAACCAAAGAAATAAATACTCATATTGAGGGCATTCCTGACTTACTACTTGATGAGTGGGAAAGTGGGTGCTATAACTTTGATCCATATCAGCAAGTGGAGGAAAATGGCCTTGGTATATATTACCTATATGAGGAGAATTCACCTTTTCCTAGCATTGTTAAACCAAATATTGAAGAGAAAATGGAATTTGGAAAATGTTCTTTAATGGATCAAGAAGAAGACAAGGAGCAGGAGGAGGTGTAGTCCTTATGTCTCCTATTGGCATTAAATATTAATCCTCTTTCAGATTTCAATTCAGTTGATCCAATAATATAATGGAGTATAAGTCCCTCATCCACGGCTTGCAATGGGTAAGAAATAAGAATATAAAAAATTACATACCTTAGTGAACTAGAGAAGAGGATCAAATGTAACAAAGAATGACTTGTGAAAATATTACAAGCACAGGGTATGGGACCTTCTCAAAGATTTTAAAGCTTTTAACATCCATGTCATCCCAAGAAAAGAAAATGAAGATGTTGACATAATGGCTACAATTGGAGCAAGTTTTGATATTGTTGATTACATTAATAGAAACAAAATGCAACAACATATCAGGGTGATAGTGATGTTTCTTATACTAGGATAATAACACAAACTAGTAGTTATTTGAGAATGATGAACAGATTGTTAATTTCATTCAAGAGGAGGCTGATTTTTCTTCAAGAAATCAAGATAAGTTGGATAAGCAATATGGAGAGAAAGTGATTCAACTCATATAAAACTAAATTTCCAAAGATCCTAGTGACCATGGAATCCATTTTCAACCCCATTGACTAGTTCAGAAAAGTAAAGGAAAATATAACGGTCAAGGGTGAATATTCAAAACCCATCTCAATTGGTGAAGGAAAATTACTTCAAATTGGTAAGGTAAGTACTCCACATGAAAAACATGTTTTTTTAAACTTTTATAATAATTTGGTGATAGTTTTACATGGATCTATAAAGACCTTAGAGGTTTTGATCCTAGTTTAGCTCATCATAGTATTGAGTTGGATTCAAGTACCAAACCTATCAGAAAAAAAAAAAGACCTTTCAATCCACATATTGAACCTCTGATGAAGAAAGAATTGAAAAAATTGATTGAGGAAAACATCATCCTTCGCATCAAGAATTCATCATGGGTAGCCAATCTAGTTCTAGTGTAGAAAAGGAATAGAAAATTCAGATTGTGTGTTGATTTCAAATTTGAACAAAACTTCCCTTAAAGATCATTACCCACTACCCTCTATGGAAAAAATTTGACAAATGGTGGTAGGTTCTGAAAGGTTTTCCCTTATATATGGATACTCTAGCTACAATTAGATCATGGTAAATGAGGAAGACCAATTTAAGAAAACTTTTACCAAAAAATGGGGAACCTATGCCTACAGGAAAATGTCATTTGGTTTATCTAATATAGGAGTAACATTTCAAAGAGCCATGGACATGGCATTCAAGAGACTGATTAACAACATTTTTTTGGTCTATTTGGATTATATCACAATGTTCTCTAAGAATACATTTTATCATCTTCACCACCTAAGACAATATTTTTAGAGGTGTAGGAATTTTGGTCTCTCTCTCAATCCAAAAAGTGCATCTTCCTAGCTCATGAAGGTAAAATACTTCGCCATATTGTCTCTAAATAAGGGTTAAGAATTGATCTAGAGATATTTAACACCATCCTTGCATTACCATTTTCAAGTAACAAAAACACTCCAAATCTTCTTAACGAGAATCAATTTTTTTGTGCGGTTCATTCCAAACTTTTCCAACCTTGTCAAACCATTGACATTGATGTTAAAGAATAGCATGGCCTTCAAATGGACTACTAAGGGAAAGAAAATATTTGAAGCCATAAAGTAAGAAATAGCACAGGCCTCAACTCTCATTAATCCTTATTTTACTAAGGAATTAACTTTATATGCTTTTGGTGACACGAGACAATATCCGCCATATTGGTGCAGCTTAATGAAGAAGGCTTGGAATAGAATATTGCATTTTTCAGCCAAGGTCTAGAGGATTATGAGGTGAAGTACTCATTTTTTGAAAAACACGCCCTTTCTATTATAAGGAGTTTAAAGAAAATTAGGCATTTTCTATCCAACAACAAGATCCATCTACTAGTTTCACATGTTGGTGTAAAGGACTTCCTTTTGAAAAAGGATTTGAAGAATAAAATAGTTGGTTCTATAACCAAAGTAATGGAATATGACATTGACATCAAGGTGACTAAGCTTTTCAAAGGAAAAGGGTTGTGCGATCAACTAGTTTTAGACCAACATATTGTTGAAGAATCCATCTTTGTGCTCCAACATGGTCAAGAACAGCCAATGATGTTTAACTTACTCTTTTTGTACTCATGATGTAATTAAATTTATCCAAATAGGTCAATGCCCTCAAGAATTGAGTAAAGCCAAAAGGAGGTATTTCAGACTTCAATCCATTCCCTTTGTTCTTATTGATGGCATCCTATTTAGGAAGGATGTGAATGGTGTTCTCTTGAGATGCATTAAAATAGATTAGATAGAGAAGGTGTTGTATGAGTTTCACAATGGAGAAGGGGGTCCCTTTACTCCAAAGACAACATCTCTAAGGATCATGAAATCTAGTTATTATTTTCCTAACCATTTCAATGATTGTTATACATGTATTAAGAGATGCAAAAATGTGCATTATTTACAATTAAAGAAAATTTAGTAGCCCTTTCGCTCCATCCCATATCGTTAGATCAACCATTCATGCAATGGGGGTTGGGTTTTATTGGAGTAATCAACCCACATTCAAGCTTGGGTAATAAATGAATTCTCACAGCCACAGACTACTTCACTAAGTGGACAGAGGAATTTTAACGAAGGAAGAAAATGAAGCCAACATATTGGACTTCTACGAAGGTATTATGACCAGGTTTGGTGTTCCTTCCACAATCATTTATGATAATGTTATGGCTTTCCTCGGTACAAAGATATCTGATTGGGCTATCAAGAATGACATATACTTGAGCACCATTCAAACTATTACCCCAATGTAATGGTTAGGTTGAGTCCACTAACAAGAATATTTTGAAAATTATAAGGAGGACTTTGGATGAGAATCAAAGGACATGGCATATAAAACTGAAATCAGCCTTATGGGATGATATAATTACTCCCAAAAGATCACCTAGTAGCTCCCCTTACAAGTTGGTTTACAGGTAAAGAAGCAAGGAAGCCAATATATCTTGAATTTCTAACTTTAGAACTCATCAAATAGATGGAATTTTCTGAGTTTGAAGCAATGGAAGTCAGGTATGAAGAACTCATGGAATTAGAAGAGTTGAGAAACCAAAAAATGGAAAAAGATCAAGCTCAGATAAAGAAGTGTTTTAACAAGAAAGCAAAAGTCAAGAGTTTCCAGGAAGGAGATCTAATCCTAAAGTGGGATGCAGACAGGGAAAACTAGGAAGATACTAAATTTTTTATACAATGTGGAGTGGCCCCTGCATGATTTCAAGCTGCAATTCAAACAATTCTTTCCATTTTTCAAAGTTGGATGGAGAAGAACTGCAAATCCCGGTTAATGTGGTCTATCTCAAGCATTGTTGTTGAAGGAAATACCCTCCTTGTACATATTAGTTTAGTTTTAATTCCTCTAAGTGATTTCAAGAACATTGTCTTTTCATAGTGTAGTTCAATTTCCCTAAGTTATGTGCACTTTTTTGTTACTTTGGATGGTATGGTTTCATTGCACGATGTTTCATGGAGCACTCTAAAGAAGATATGTTTTAGAAATTGTGGTGGAATTTCAATTCAAGAAAGTTTTCCACTTCATAAAACTTAATTCGGAATAATTTTTATAAGGAGAATGATTGGTTCAAGAAGTGACAGATCAGCCCCAAGTCCAGAAATACTCTAGATATATCTATGGGTTAGAGATTTAGGTTTTATATCAGTTTTCAGTTTATCAAGTGACTACATGCCATGTTGTTATCCAAAATACCCCCTCCTAGGGATATTTTGATAACTTACATTTTAATTTGGACTTGGACAATATAAACTGATCAAAATTCAGAAAAATCAGTTTTGGGGACATTCCTTTCCCACTTGCATAGCTCCTCATTTCCATACTTATCCAAAAAAAATTAAAAAGGGAAAAATGCAAGTAAATCGACTAAATCGGGCTTGGGAGGAACAAGAGGAAATGTTCCTTAGTTCCTACTGTTCTTCACATTACCACATCGGCCATAGGAGGATTTTGGGGAACAATGTATTGTGGATGGGTCATTTATTTTGTGAACACATGGAATAGTTACTTGGAGATTTGAGTTCCCCGCATTTCCGATCTCGTTGCATTGAAGGTTAAAGGACAAAACAAGCATTGTTGCGGATAAAGAAGGCACTGACGAAACATGCACAATGTTCTGATGGGTCGATAGTTCTCCATATGGAAAAGTCAGCTAACTTAGTGGCGGGAGGAACAAAGTAGTAGATTATTACGGATAATGCATTTAAATCAGGCACCAACTTCCACCCAAACTCTAAATCTACACAAAACAGGGAACTAGCAACCAATGTGGATATGATGGGCCCTGAAATGACAAGTGGAAAATTTCATGCATTCTATAAGTTCCCGATTGGCGATTCATCCACACATGGAACAAATATGTTAATGTATAATGTAGCATCGCATAAGGAACACAATCGAGACCTTCCCGAGCCTCGAACTTTGAATGGCCATAACTTTTTTCCCTCGCTACTCCAAATTCCATAAACTTGGTGTCGTTGGAAATCTCTCATCATGTACTAGACCAAAGAAAATATATTTATTAATTTAGGTGAGGGTAGGTTGGTGAAAAAGAGGAGATACAATCTAATATTAAAAATATACAGTTCAGTATCTTAGCCACCCAATTTGATGAATTATGGTTCCCAATAGTTCTCCCAAAAGCAAAGTATTAAGGGGGAATGGTCTTAGAAGGGTTCCCATACTTATTTTTAGACATTCAATGCATGTTGTTGGTGGTTGGAAGCAAGGATTTGAGCTTCTCTCTCTCTCTCTCTCTCTCTCTCCTCTCTCTCTCTCTCTCTCTCTCTCTCTCTCTCTCTCTCTCTCTCTCTCTCTCTCTCTCTCTCTCTCTCACTCATTTTCTATATATTGTAAAAGGATTCTCATTTGTAAGGGTTGGACATTTTTGGAATGATAGTGCATCATCCTTAATTATATTTTGAGTTGAGACTTCATATTTGGATCTTTAATGGTTTTTGCCTTCCTCCTTAATTATAATAGATTTTACATTTATTTAAAGCAATAAAATTTGTGTTTTGTGGCTATTCTCTACCCTATCCTATTTTTATTACATTATATTTCCTCTTTATTGCATTTGTGGTGTATTGTGCATGTTTTATTCTCATATAGCATGGTTTGTTTTTGTTGAGCTCCATAGAAATGATAGCTTAAATGTTGTTTTGGACTGTGGCCCTCATATTTGCCCTCTCCTCCTTCATTTTCCTCCCATTTTCACTTATATAAGAGCATCTTTCCCCATTTTATTGGTGTTATCACCTTTGTTTATCTTAGGATTTCCATTTATGCATATCCCTCTTCCCTTGGCCCTTGGATTGTTAGAGTAGGATTAGATAGTTGCATTTCCTTCATTAGGAGTAGTTTAGCATTAGGAATAGGTAGAGGAACCAACCTTCTCTAGGAGGTTTGTCTCAAGTAGCAAGTCCCACAACTTGAGAGACAATCCCATGTTACCCAAAAACATTGATTGCTCATCCATTCATTCATGACAAATCAGAGGGTGTTGTTTTTTGGCAATAACAAGTATATTTATAAAAAGAATAGAGTTATTAAATTTTGATAGTCATTTACAAGTTTTTGATATAAGTGTAGGGACATATTTTACATTTTAGAGTATTATTTACAAAAATTTGTGAAAAATGTGGGGGTTGTGTATTGCATTCCTTTTCCAAAGACTACATGACTCAATTTTTTTAATAAAGTATATGGGGTCATGGGCTTTATTCTTATTTTCTATAAATAAATCATTGCATATTTAAGATTCATAATTACATCACATGGTGGGGAATGAGAATAATTATTTAATTTCAATTTTTTGTTATTATACTCTTGTGCCTAGATTTGTTTATGACAATATATAGTCCATAGGATTTGAAGAAATCAAGGTGACCATAAAACCTTGTGGAATACTTTGTCTAAATATTTTTTTCGAGAAGATATCGGGGACCAAAAACCTATATAGAAGTCATCCTTCCTCTTCCTCTTCTTCGAACAAAATTCCTATGACACCTCTGTTTATGGTATTAGGTCAAGAGAAAATCAATTCCACTCCATATCGGGCATATCCTTCAAAACAATAGGAGTGATCACTGCAATCCTTCGAGCTCAATAGATAACCAAATATTTAAATAAATTGAATATGGAAGCTTCTCCTTAGAAAATTGAATAGATGTATTCCTTCCATATTTTTTATATTTAAATTACTATGTTACAAATGCAAAATTTAATTTACAAATGTACTATTGTAGAATTGAGATACTTTTCAATTTATTTTATGGAATTTTTTTTTATTATTGGCAAATAGTTTTTTGAAAGGGACTATACCCTTGTGTACAATAGAGGGCCTAGGAGCCAGAATAGGAATGAAAACCAGAAAAAAAAAAAGGATCAGAATCCAAGTGTGACAATGAAGCCCAAAGTAGCCAAGAAACAACTACCCAATCAAGACAAAACAGCAAAAACTCTACAAAAAAGTAGCAAAGAGACCGCAAAAAACAAAGCAAAAAAATAATCAAGAGCAGCTAAACCACCTACAACTACTTCTTGGTAGCTTTGTCGATGCTGGTTTTGATGTTCTTCCAGGATTTGAACATTCCCAAAGTTGTCATGTGGGCAACATCAGTCTTATCCAGCTGATCAATGGTCCTTTTGCTTTCCTTATCATTGCCCCAAAGTGTTGCTGGAACTCCGCTGAGATTGGAGACACTTCTGACATGCTACTCAATGAATTCCTCAATCACACTAAAAATGGCCATATTGTAATCATGATGAGTTTTGGCCTTCCCTAAATGGGAGTCTAAGGAGTTCAGCTTCTTGTAGATATCTTCAATCTGGTTGTTATCAATACCCACCTCCTCCTCCTTCTTCCTCTTTCCTTTCTGTTTTGCCAAGTTCTTAACCTCATCCTTCAACAGCTTCATATCAGCTTCTAAGGCTTCCAGCCTTTTTGTAGAGCTCTCCATATGCACATCCCGGGGACTAGCACTGCTAATATTCAGGAGGTCATGTGCTATTTCAATTTCATGAGGACCCTTCCCCACAGCAAGAGAATCGAGGTTAAGCCTTCTAGATGACCTGGTGACCGGTCTGGCCAAGGTGGAAGTGAAGTGGGGGCGGGAGCAGCAGTAGGAGGAATGGGAGATGAAGCTTGGACAGCCGGTAGGGGGTGGCAATAAGCGGTGGTGGGGGCAGAGAGTGGAGAAACAGGGCTAGCCGCAGCAGAACCCGGTAGAGGGGGAATTGAGCTTGGGGAGGAAGGGAGACCAGGATACCGAAGAAGACAAAATTTGTGCAGCAGCAAAATAAGCCCCTGGTGTAAAGGAACCGCCCGGGTATGCTTTTGAAACTCCAAAATGGAGCGCTCAAGAGAGTTCAGAAAATAATGGGGGAAACAAACCATGCGATTCCTACATAAGTGGTTGAGAAAGATAAGATGCTTAGCAGGTACAGTGACAAACCTCCCTTCCAAGGAAATGAACCGTATCATCATGCGAGTAACCTCATCATAAGGCGGAGGGATCGAGCTAACAAGCAGGCCCACGGTAACATGGATCAACTTCTCAGATCCCTCCACAAATCTCCTCTCTTCAGCATCTCTGTCGACCCTTTTGTTAAAAAATGGTAGCCCTCCATGCCAAGGCGGTTGCTTCAAAGAATAAGCTCCTCGTTGACCAAGATATTCGACCCCCATATTCCACAATTCGCTCCTTCCAATCCTTCACAAAATGCACTGAGATGCTTTGATCATTTCCCTGAACCTTCTCCATGAAGTTTTTGATGCCACCCTTGCTAAGTATATTCCATAGCTCTACATTATCCTTCCAGTCCGGGTCCGCACTAGGCTCAATTTGGCAAGGGGGACCCCCCATCTTCACTATTCTTAACTGTTTGCAACAAATTCCGAAATCCTTGAGAGCGTTGAAGCCAGCCTACTTTTTACTGTTGTAATCCGCACAATGTTGAAAATGAGAGCTGTTGCTCTTCCCACGAACATCTATGTGCCTGATTTTTATTTTATGGAAATTGACTACACTTTTTGTTGAAGGTTTCATCATGGAGCATTATAATACCAAAGGAAATTCAACATATATGAAAGAAGACAAAGTGTGTGTGCATACTCAAGTATGCTTTCCCTTTAAGCATGTAATTTGCATTTCATACATAAAATGGGAAATGTAGACACATAAATTTTCCAATATATCATTTGATAATTACAAATTTGCCTTTGCACCTTGAGCATGAATTACACACACATATAAAACCCAAGTGTCCTATCTTGGTCTTCTTTTCATGAATTGTGTATCTTTACACACAAATTTAATAGATATATTTTTTAGGATGTACCGTCGATATCATAGAAGTAAAAATTTAGCTCACAATAGTATAATCTACATATGTATATTTCATAAAATAATTCAAAGTCCTTTGAATTACATGTCTAGACAATACAATTATGACCAATCTATCCCATAGTTTGGTCTTATGCCAAACACTCTCCTCTACTACCACCCAATAGTCACTTTTCTAGTTTTAATAATTTTATAGGTCATTTCACATTCTATAGGTTGACGTTAAATAAAAATGAAACCTAAAAGTACTATAAAATAAATTCTAACCCACTTATTTACTCACCTAAAAATAACTTGGCACTTCCAAAGGAACTCATTTCAAAATACATTTCTAAAGAACTTATGGATATCCTAAATTCCTAAAAATTAGCATCATAACTTATTAGTAGCACATACATAAGTCCGAAGAAATATAAACCAAATTAAAGAGCCATGTCTCTAATTATATTGACCTCACAAGCAAGGCCAAACTACCTCAAGCCAAGTAAAGAAAGGAAAATGTAATACTAATCCTTGATAAAAATTTTAAGGGTCAAGGGAATCAATCTAGAATTTGTAAGCACAACAATTTATATCAAAATTGCAAAGGGTATAGTCTAATTTATCTATAGCTACATTTTTATTTTTTAACAGATGTGAGGAAAAGATAGGGAGTTGGATTATATTTTGATACATAATTACACATACACTAAAATAAATACATGGAATTTTCTCCCGACTTTGAGGGGATGTAATGAAGCACGTAGATCATATCAACATGGTTGAATGTTAGGGTAAATAAAAATCCATCACACACATATTTATCTCATTTTACCATCTAATTATGTTCATGAAGTGATAGTGTAGGGATGAATATTTTTTTATCTATTATAAGTCACTATAGGAGATATCACACATTTGTGAACCTAAAATTGACTAGTCATGTAAAGATGACCACCAGGACGTTTACAAAGTAAACACATCATAAATTTCACTTCATAACTTAAATTCTATTCTTAGAAATCCATACGACATTTACAATATACAGTCCTTGGGAATTTTAATAGTTTACAAAGTTATAGGGGTGACGAATCAAAACTTATTTCTTCTCCTAGTTCCCATAGCCTTTCTAGCCTCTTCAGCCCCTAAAACAAGGTTTCAGGAAGGTATTTATAATTATTTCCCACCCATAAGGATTTTGAAATTCCATCTATAATTCTCTTCTAATCCCACTCGATCCAAATTTTAACTCCTGGGAATTAATGACAAAAGTGCCTATGGAACTCCACATCATAGATGAGTTGGCATCCTTCACATACCTACCACTTTTTCATTTTATACCTTTAAATATTTCTTTGTGCATACTATATTTTCTTGCTAAAATAATTTCATGCCACTTGTTGGGTCTAATCCAAAATCATGTTCCTAGATCCTATGCCTCCCCTTCTTTGTAACTTATCAATTTTTCATACATTCCCCCTTCTTTAAAACTTTTGTTCACTTTTATGCCACACCTTTTCTTGTTAGTTGTTTTGTTTCAATTCTTGTGTGCCACCTTACTTAACCAAAATTTCCCAAAATATATGTAGTTACCTAAATATTTTGTGATGATCCTACATCAAAAACCCTTAGTAAACAAAAGTGAGCTTCGTCTCACGAGTTGGAATTATGAGTATTTCCTAGATGACCAAGATCCTTTGTTCTTATCCATGTCATGTCTTCTTCTGTGCATTCCTTCCATTTCACTAGATATTCCATGTATTCCATTTCATGCATCTTCCTTATTACCCTTGAGTTTAATATGGTGTCGATTTCTTTATCTATTTTCTCCAAGAACTACCTCCTCTAGTCTAAATTTTATTCATCTTCTAGAGCATCTTCATCTAACTCCTCTGTGCATTGTCCTTCAAATTTGTGTACACCCAATTCTCCTTTAAATATGTAATATTAAATATTAGAGAGATGTTTAATCCATCATACAACTATAACATATACGCATTTGGCCCAATATTTTATACTATCTTACATGGCCCAATTTTCTTCAGCTTTAACTTATTATAGCCCACCTTAGGAAAATATTCCTTTTGAAAATGTGTCACTCCTTGATCTACCTCCTCAAATTTCTTGTATCTTCATCCCTTATCTGCGTGATCCTTGTAACCTTGATTACTCCTTTCTGATTTCTCATGTATTTCCTCATGTAGTTTATGCATATATTTTTCATAATTTGCTATTTCCGCACTTCGTTTATTCATTACTTTGTGTAACTTGGTGATTCCTCTTGGGATTGTCCCATAAATTTTTGAAATGGGGTCCTCTCGGTTCTCCAATTAACTAAATTATTGTAGGAAAATTCAATTTGTGTCGATATCATATCCCATCAGCCTAGCATATCTCCTATCAAGCTACGGAACAAATTACCTAAGCTTTTGTTCACCACTTCGTTTTCCCATCAGTCTATGGATGGTAGGATGAACTATAAGTTAACCTTGTTCCCAACTTCTTCCACAAATTCCTCCAGAAATGTCCTAGGAACTTGGTATCCCTATCTGACACTATGCTCATTGGTAACCCATGCAACCACACTACTTCCTTGAAAAATAGATGTGTGATCCCTATCACATCACTTTTCTTCTTACATGCAATAAATGTACCATATTTGAAAATATATTAACTACCAAAAATATGGATTCATTCACTTTTTGTGTCCATTGAAATCCTATCACAAAATCCATGTTAATGTCTTCCCATGGCCTTCTTGGTATAGGTAAAGGCTGATATAATCCTGTGTTTTATTTGTACCCTTTGGCCAACTGATAAACCCTGCATCTTTGTACATGCTTGTGCATATATGTGCTCATGTTTAGCCAATAGTATAATTACTTTAGATACACCAAAGTTTTTTCATTCCAAAAGTGAACTCCTAATACTCCAATATGATTTTCTCTAATCATATTCTCATGCATTGATCCTTGTGGTTACATAATTGCTCTCCTTGGAAAAACATTCCCTCCTAGATAAAATAGTCTAACCAAGGCATCATATCCACGTGTTTTGGTTCCTAGCATGACTCTCATGCATCTTTGAAATAATTTCCTTGTGCATATAACTCCTTCATGTTCTCAAATCGCATGACTTCATTGTACATTTCTTTCTACACCAATACTATCTTACTCAACACATCCACGACCTTGTTGGTTTTTCCATTGAGGTGCTTTAATACAAAAGAATAATTTTTAGGAATTCTACACACTTCATATGTATTTGGTTTAATGTTTCTTGGCTAGTAGCAATTGTAGCATTTGATATTCAATGTAAAAGAGTAATTTTTTGGTAACAAATAATAGCTCCATTTCTTGATGTTTTTATTATCATGTAAAAATCCTAATAATAGATTGAGTATCTCTTTTTTGTATCATTTAGTTTTTCATTGAAGTAGGTTATGTGTCTTCCTTATTAGCATAGTAATGTGCCAATATTTCTTCCAATTACATAAAAATCCACCTAAAATACCTTCTAAAAACTTGGCAATGCTAGCTTTGGTTGTGTCGTAATCTTCTGCTTGATTCTGGAAGTTTTACTTTGCTTCTTTCATCTACAAAAACTCCTTCCAATCTCCTTTCATCGTCTTCTTGATTTTTTCACATATTCCACTAAAATTCCTAACGATCATCCTATAAAATCTTGCTAAACCGTGAAATCTCATGGCCTCGGTCACACTTCTTGTGAGGTTCATTCTATAATTGCAAACACTTTTTCCGAGTGCATTCACAATCCTTCTTGGGATATTATGAAACCCAAGTATACTAACTCTTTGTGCATAAAACTATTTTTATATTCACTATCAATTCTTATTCTTACAAGCTATTCATTACATATCGTAGGTGTTTAACATGTTCTTAATTGGTCTTGATAAACACCAATATGTCATCCAGATACACTATCAAACATTTTCCCAAAAATAGCTTCAACACCTTGTTCATCAATCTCATGAAGGTACTTGGGGCATTGGTTAACCCAAATGGCATAACTAACCACTCATATAATCCTTCCTTCATTTTTAATGTGGTATTCCAATCATCTCGTTTCCTAATAAAGATTTGGTGATAACCACTCTTCATATCAAACTTGGAAAAATATCACATGCCACTAAGAAAATCCATCATATCATCCATCATGAGTAAGGGAAATGTATATTTGATGGTAATATTGTTCATGGAAATGGAATTAACACACATGTGCATTATCCTCCTTTATTTGGTGCGATCACTATGGGTACTACATAGAGGCTCAAACTTTCGTGCACTAGTCCCTTATAAAACAATTTATGTACTTTTCTATGTACTTCTTCATTTTACACACTCCTTATTTGGAAAACTAGCTCCTGATATCAAGTCTATCTAATGATTGATACTACACATTGGTGGTAATCCTACGGAAATTCTTCTATCACAATTTTTGGGAACTCTTCCAATACCTTGTGTACTTCTATAGGAACTTCTTCCCTTTTGGTGAAATATCTATATGTTTCCTTTGGTACCAATGCATAACATGTATTCTCTTCCTCAACTTCCTGTAAGAATTCTTTACCCGATACAAGCAAAACCCTTGCGTAAACTCCACTATACACTTCCCCTTTTCTTCATCCTTTAATGGTGACAAGTTAAAATTATGCCAATCCTTTTCGATGTGAATAATATTCATGTACCCATCATGGAAAACCTTCCTATCATACTGTCAGGTCCTTTCCAACTATAGATGAAAATCATCCATTGGTATCACATCACATAACACTTTTTCGTAATAATTTCCAATCTATAACTTCACAAGGATTTTCTCATTTACTAAGACTTGGTGCCCTTTTTATAACCATGACACCTTATAAGGGTTATGATGTACAATATTCTTCATCCCTAAATTCTCCACCATTTCATAGGAAACAATATTGTTTGTTATCCCACTATCGAAAATAAATTTACAACATTTTCCACTAACTTGAAAATGGTCCTAAACAAGTTCTTATTTTGTACAAGTTCATCTAATTTTGGAGATTTATTCAACAATACCTTCCTTATCAACATGGATTCTCAACACTATGGTATTTAAAAATGTTTTTGATCCCACTTATTTTGTATCTCTATGTGCCACATGTGTGTCATCTTCTATGCACCTACTCGTGACTTCACTTTGTCAATTTGTACATTTGAATGCATGGTTCACCATGGTTCCACAATTATAACATGTTCCAAATAATCCTCTTACTTGTCCTTGACTAAATATCTTGATTCCCCTTAGAGAGTATGATGTATCATTACTCCACGTGTTGAGAAGACATAGTATTGTCATAAGGAGAAGATGCACATAGGATTCCTGTGTGGGAACAAGGAGAATTTAAAGGCACAGAAAGATAGGAAAGGAAATGCGCACCAGAATAAGTTGACTCGGGACTTAGCCATTTTTATGGATACAGGCTATTTTTTGAGATAGCGTCAAAGTACACATCAGGATGGAGACTTGTGTGACACGCAAATGGTATTTTGGGAATGAGCGACTGATAAGCGCCATGCATGAGATTGAGTTAATAATAGGATTAATTCTTCTAGTTAACTATAGGATGTCTATTACTAGCACACTTGCATGTGTGCATGTTATTGTAAAGGCGCATAGCTATTATCAGCATGCGACCTATTTTGAGAAGTACATAGGCGGTGAAGGAAAGTCCCCACCCCTATAAGTATGTATTGAACTATGTAGTTTAGTAGTGGTGAATTATTGTAGAGTTATGTTGTTGGATCTAATGTGCACATGACTTATGGTGATACTTTATAATGTAAGAAGATTCTATGTTTTACAATGTTTAATGTAATGGAGTATGTTGGTTGGATAATGGTGTTAAACATGACTGTAATTGGTTCTTGTATGGTTGATCTTATTATAGTTATTGTTTAATTCATGATTCTCTAAGATCTAGATCTGGAATATACTATGTGGATTTTTATGGTTATTTATGGTTCTGAATATGCTTTATCTTCATCACACTAACATCCTACACAAACAACTCTAAAGAGGGGCACTGGTACCTTTGCGCACTTTGGGTGAGCACTTAGCTTAGGTTGGGTGATGTGCCAGTGTGCCTAGGTTTTATACAGTGGATTCTAGGTTGCATCATTGGTTCCATTGTCGGGACCTCTTTTTCAGCTATTTTCGAGAATGGTTCATGATTAAGACGTGCAGGTTGACCTTAACAAGTGTTGAGGAGTGGATAAAAGATCTGGAAGAAGAGTACGCTCGAGGTTCAACATTGGATCTGAGTTTGACATAGACGCATGGGTGGAGCAAGTTGTATGACTATTTCTATGAGAGCTTATTTGTTAGTTTTCCGTTAGATCATCACGAGTGGCTAGTTGCTTATGCGTCTAAAAGGAATTAGAGGTATCACACACTTGTCTAGACGTAGGAAGAATTTTAGGCCCTCTATGATGCTGACTTTGATTTGGACATGTTTTGTTGATACTTGGTTCCATGGTGTTTTGAATAGCTATATTTTGGACTACTCAATTTCCACTTACTCGTGCCTAGAGGTAGTTGAGTTCCATTTTTATGTTATCTCAGGGGAACTTATTTGCAAGGCATTCCATTGGAAATTAAAATCTTGATGGTAACCTTGAACTTGGAAGAAAAACTGATGGCTAGCTAAACCCCACCACGCATGGGGGTAGGGGTAGGTTTGGTGAAGGATGGCGGACCTAGTGGTAGAGAGGCGGTAGAAGAAAGGAAACTTAAGTATAATGATGTACCCGAGAGAGAGATAGAGAAGCAATGTGATATTGCAAAGCGAGATGGCATTGAGAAGATAGATGGCTCGTGAAGGATTTGGAGCTCACACATAAGGTGTAGAGAAAGAGCATATGGAACTCCCCATTTGGGAGAGAATAATAGGGAACCCTCCTCGACCTCATATGGGAGTGCACTAGCAGAGACGACATGGGCCACGAGAGCACATCTGAATCTACCTAGAAAGATAGCCCTTGTGTTTGACTTTCCAGATCTAGTATAACTAGTAGTCGGCATTCTAGTTTGGGAAGTAAGAGAGCAAGAGTGAGTCGATAACAAGTACATCTATGGCTAAGAAAACATCTTCTTTATTGTTTGAAGGTACCTTCTCAGGTGCATTGTTAGTGCAAAACTCAAGCACGTAGAATTTTGGACTCACTTATGGGAGTAGTACCACCTCATAGACTGTAGGAGTTAATTTTAGTACCCTTTGTTGGTACATAGGCGATACATCCATTGGTCCATTTCTAGCTATATGTGGAGGATCAAGGGGCATAGGTGGCTCTAGTTTTGGTGGTTCTGGAGGTAGAGGTAACACATGAGGTTCTAGATCAGGTGGGTAGGGTCCTCATCAACCCCAGAATATTTACATGGAGATGTCTCTCCATATTCAAGAGTATAGTGGAATAGAAGATGTTGTTGAACACATGCACATGTGTGAGATAATGTGGCACGTGAAAGGAATTATGGCTTCTGAGTGCAAGGTAAGTCATTTTACAACTACATTGTAGGGACACGCACACAGTTGGTACATGAAGTTTGACCCTGATCAGACTTGCATAGATTATACAGCATTAAAGGATGTTTTCCTTAAGGAGTTTCATGTCCCTAAGTTTGAGAAAAAGAGTGTAAGTGCACTCAAGGATATTAAGTAGGGCACTACTAAGAGCAATCAAGAATATGATACCCATTTCAAGACAGTGTTGTCTAAACTTTTTTATGATATTCATGCGAGTCGGTATGTACGGTGGTTTGTTGGGGGCTTGATCACACCTTTGAGAAGGATGTTGTCACATAAGACATATATGAACACACGTGAAGAAGTTGAAGCTTCTTTGCACATTGAATTAGTTAAGAGTATAGACATTGAAGTGAGCCCATTACTAGAGGCACAGATTGCAGCTATGGCAAAGCAATTGGAGAAACTATCATAAAATTTAACAGATGAGACGTGCAATCGGGATTTGGTGCATATATTGTGAAGTGGAAGTGAACACTAAGGATAGTTGTCCCCACAGATCAGTGCATTCATTGTTGCTATACTATGAGATATGTCATTTGGACCATGATGTAAGTTGTTGCCCATTAGTACAACACGTGATAAGAAATAATATATATTTCTATTATAAGATTTTAGGTCCATAACTCACAATACGAGAAGACAGCGAGGTTGATTGGTCAAATCCATGATGTCATAGATATTGGTGTGTGACAGATAAGAGTATTAGATAACTCTAAAGGTAAAAGTGAGCACCATGATCATGACCACGATCAAGCATGTTATGATTGGAATGAAGGGCACTTTGAAGGAGGTCGTGGCGGAGGCCGACAATACCATGGTGGATTCGGGGTTGAGGTTGTGGTGGTGGACGAGGCGAGTTCCCTCATGGAACATGTTTTACATGTGGATCTCCTGACCACTACATGTGTGAATGTCCTTAGAATATTACTTGTTCTTTTTGTGGGAAGAATCATAGCTATGAGGAATGCCCAGACTTATATGAGAATCTTAGCAAGTAGCATAAACAAGAGAACAAAGGTGCGGGATGGTTAGAATATAGCGCACCATAGAAAATCAGTGGATGCCAAAGTTGGCATCGGAACCTAAGGTATTACCTATGAATATTAGTACACACGCTCAAGCTACACACACCAAGGAAGCATTACAAAAGAAGCCTACAATCACTAAGGAGGAAGTTTTACATGCAAGGTACCCAGATCCTGCACATTAGAAGGAGGTTTATTAGGATACCATGGAGGTACTTAGAAACATTTAGAGTGAAAGATAGTGTTTAAAATAACAATCATTGAAGTTAGAACAAAATAAGGCAGCGAGAGGCAGTCAATCGGATATTGATGATGTAAAAGAGCTATACACGATGTTGCACAAAGAGAATATCATTCCATTATTAGGGAATTGGCTAAAAGGAAACACTCCATGCGTAAGTATTGAAAATAGATGGCAAATATTACATGTTAATCTTCCCCCTCATAGCTTGGATTATGATAAGGAGATCACTTTGAATGCTATTGTGGATGGGTGGCTTTTGAGAAATATATTGATTGACACATGCACAAAATTTAATGTGATTAATTTATATGCATGTGTACAGATGGAAAGACCTCCATTGCATCCATCCTCTAATGTATTTTTTATGACTAATCAACTAAGGCCACTCCCATTGAAGTTTTAAAGGATGCATCCATTACTATACAAGGGGCCAAGTTCACTAGGGACTTTGAGGTCTTAGCACTTGCAAAAGTAGACAACTTCCCAACTTTACTTGGGTGTCCTTGGTGTTATGCAAATAATGTTGATCTATAGTTCAAAAATGGGTATATAGGTTTTGATAACAAGGAAGAAAGAGTCATTATTCCTTTGACAGATGGGAAATATACACCTTATGTTGAACCTTTGAGTGAGTAAGACCTGAACATAATTTATGTACATGCCATTTGGGACCCGAAGTACTTGACCCTTTCTAAGGAAGGAATTCTCTAGTCGGAAGATGAAAAATTTATTAGTGATACTACAAGTATTGCTTGTGATAACTGGGCACATGGCACCTATGAGATGGTTAGGCGTGAAGTAAGAAGTGCTTTTTCATAGAGAAGCAAACCTCTTTGTGTTAGGAGGACATGTAACTCTATACATCGGTAAAATGGAGGAGACCCTACGGTATTCATGCACGCCATGGAGAAGCAATGGAAGGATCAAGTGGGAAGAAGAAATATGTTAGTGTATATCCTATGTAGGATAGTAGCGCATTGGTGGATAGTTCACGGGGATAATCTCATAGAATGGAGTAAAGTCGAATTACTCTAACCACTTAGTTCTTTAGGATAAATGTGCCTACTCAAATTTTAATGTATCTTGGTGCACGCCCGGTCAAGAAGAGACCTTACAGGATGAACCCTAACTTACGTGTAAAATTTAAAGAAGAAATTGACAAAATGCTGAAATTTTGTATCATTAAGCCCTAGAAGAGTCGAGTGGGTTAACCCCATGGTAATCGAGTATAAAGAAAGATGGTAAAATTAGGATTTGTGTGGATTACAAGGAGTTGAATGATGTGTGTGTGATTGATCCTTTTCCTACGCCTTTCATTGAGGAAATATTAGAAGGTGTTGTAGGGCACGAAGTTTACTCTTTCACAAATGGATTTTCGGGGTATCACTAGGTTAGAATTGCTCGGGAGGATCAAGAGAAAATGAATTTCACCACTGAATGGGGAAGTTTTTCATATACTGTGATGCCCTTTGGTTTGAAAAACACGTCTTGTTTTATTTTCATGCATAGTTGTTCAAGCATTCCAGGATTTTATTCACAAATTATTGTAGGTTTAATTGGATGATTTGATGGTATATGGCCGTATTAAGGATCATTGTGAGAATTTGCACTTAATGTTTGAAAGATGCAAACAGTTAAGCATCTCTTTAAACATCAATAAGTGTGTGTTTGCTACACCTTTTAGATCTTTGTTAGGGCACGTCATCTGCAACGAAGTTTTCTTAGTAGATCTAGCTAAGGTTATAGTTATTGTAGGCATGGAGGAGCCTACCAATCAGAGTGAGGTACACGGATTCTTGGGCCATAAAAGGTATTACAGAAAATTTATCAAAGGATATGCGAAGATTGCCACACCCCTGGAAGAGTTACTAAAAGGAAAAGGGACATTATATTGGGGAGAACCACAGAAGCATGCATTTGAGGCATTGAAGGAGAGACTTACTACAACGTCTATTCTGTGTTTTCCCTCATGGAACTAGCAATTTCACGTACATGTGGATGCCTATGGCACAACCATTGGCACAGTGTTAGCTTAGCCTAGAGAAGGTATTATAGATCATCCTATTTGTTTTGCTAGTAGAAAGTTAATTCTGTAGAGAACAGAATTACACAACTACAGAGTGTGAGGACTTGTCAATGATCTACGTGCTACATAAATTCACATAGTATTTTCTAGAAACACCCTTTGTATTTTATACTGATCACATGGCATTAAAATACTTGGTAACTAATCTCATTCTACAGGGGTGCATATGTCAATGGGTACTCTTATTCCAATAATTTGACTTTACAGTCATGGTAAAACCAGTAAAAGTAATTTTGGCCCGGACCACTTATCAAGGATTCAATTAGGGGAGGACGCGCAGACAATTGAAGATACAATGCCGGATGCACAGTTGTACAGGTTACATCATGTGCCTTCAAAATTGGAGGATATTGTTGTCTTTTTACACACAGTATGGCGCCAAAAGGAATGAAAGCATTAGAGAAGAAACAACTTGTAATTCACGTGGCACCCTTCATGTTGATCAGTGGTGACTTATACAAACTAGGCCGAGATGAAGTATTGTGCTGGTGTGTACTAGAGCATGAGCACATAGATATTATGGAAGAGGATCATGGTGGTATTGCAAGTGGGCACTATGTAGGTGATGTCACTACGCACAAGATTCTACTCATTGGATTATGGTGGGAGACTCTGTATAAGGATTGTAAAGAGTATTGTAAGGTGTGTGATCACTGTATCGATGCCTTCGTAAAAAGCTAGGCAAAGAGATGAAATGAATTTGAGGCTTATTTTTATTGCAAAACCATTTGACAAATGGGATATAGCCTTTGTGGGTCCTGTTTCCCCAACCTCACGTAGAACTGGATTGCGCTATATCATCACTTGCATAGATTATCTTACTAGGTGGGTAAAATAAGCACTTACAAAGGATTGTACAAGCTGCAAAGACAACCAGTTCCTATGGGAAAATATTCTTACTTGGTATGGATGTTCATTGAGCTTGAAAATTGATAGGGGTACACACTTCTTGAATGAGAGAATTAGGATATTTTTGGATGAATTTATGGTTGTGCACCACAAGAATACACCTTATCATCCTCAGGAAAATGGCATTGTGGAGGCCTTCAACAAGATATTGAGCCAGACCTTGACAAAAATTTGTGATGTTGGAAGGAAAGATTGGGATGATAAAGTTTCACATTGTGTGCTTTGGGTGTATAGAACAATCTAAAAGTGTTGAATAAGGCCACACCCTTTAAGTTGGTGTTTGTACGAAAGCAATTCTTCCAATGGAATTCATTTTACCATCATTGTGTATTATGCATGCTTTGGAGGTATAGGCTGATGAGAAAGCATTAGAAGAAATAATTGACAGTTAATACGGATTGGATGAGAGGCGTGTCATAGCATGTTGGACTCAAAAGTAGGAAAAGGCTAGGTAGAAGGCATGGCATGACAAACACATCAAGGAAAAGAAGCCTTAGGTTGGAAAAATGCTACTTCTTTATGATTCCAAGTATTTGCACCATCCAGGAAAGCTTAAGGTGCATTCATTTGGGTGTATGTTATCACTCATATAATTGAATCGGGCACTTTCCGAGTTAGAGGTGCTTGATGGAATACGGTTACACGATTACTTTAATGGAAGTAGGCTAAAGCCCTACAATATATAAGTCTTTTTGGTGTTTGTAATAAGGAAATATTGCCATTTAGTATAGGTTTCCCTTTCTATATTTCTTTTCATGTATTTCCTTCTTCGTCACTATTTTTGTCAATTTAATTTGGTGTTTTCCATAATAAGTGTGTTTATGCGTTGGAAGCTAATTACAATCTGAAGTATTTTTATGTGTAGAGGAATGTGCATACCATTTTTGTGGGGTGGTTTTTATTTGTTATTTACAAATGGGTACACATGAGAACAAACTATTACATGTTTTATTCAATTATGGAAAGGAGAGCTGCTAGAAAAGGAAATTTCTTCTAAAGAAGACTATAGATGGAAATGAATGAAAAATATAATGTGAGGTAAGAAATGGCCATGGAAGCTACTAGAAGAGGGCACAGTAGCGAGGTACTTCACACATAGAAGCACGTGGAAGAGAATTCTATAGCCAGAAGGTAGGAAGGCGCACTAGAAGGTTATAGCTGGGGCACGAAAGTGTACTGTGCGGAAATTGGGGAAATGGTCAATTAATGAAAGGATTGGAGATAGGTGAAGGAGTAATAAATGCATTAAATTTTTGAAAATATATATAAGGTCATGATGCGGTTTCATTTTTACATTTGCGATCACAAGTATTCGAGTGAGCTAAGTGCGGGTGAGCCAAGAGAATTGTATTGAGGTGTCATGAGCTACGAAACTAGATGTGGAGAGAATATTTTTGCACATAAGTCACTTGCGTCCCCATTAGTGAAGGGTTTGAGTGTAGCAGAAGCATTGAGAAGGAGCTATGGCATGCGGTTTCAAGTTAGGGCATCTAATTTCAAGCTAGGGTTTGAGCTTACTTAATCTGAGAAGATAAAAGGTAGAATTTTTACAATGGCATGAAGAAATCACCTAAAATAGGCATAAAGGGAAAGAAAAAGGTGGATGTTGAAGTTAGATTTGTGCCCGAGAAAATTTTTAGAAATGCAGTACCCAGAAGGAGTGATAGTTGGATGGGATTGGGATTCCCATGTTCGTCGATGTAAAGTAAGTGATTACAATCACCGCACCACTGACAATAGGGGAGAATTGGATGTGTTGTTGAATAAGAAGACCAACAAGTGCATGGTGGACGATATGCCGATATATATATGATGATATTAGGGAGAAGTTTCGTAATAAGGTAGGGGTTTATCAGTTATATTAACTCCCATATTTTGGAAAACCATAAGCTTTATACCAATGGCTTATGAGCGAGTCCATGAGGACTTTTCTATTTTTTGGATGGAATGTAAGGATCATAACAGCCACGATTGCCACATTGACAAGACTAAAAGGCACAGGGATAGATATTATGAGTGATCTGACTAATAAGGCAGTTGTTATAGCCATCAGGAAGGAGTTAGAATACTCCAAAGGTCCACACAGAATAAACATAGACAAAATAAAGAAGTATATTATAGTACAGGAAGCCACACATTTGCTCACAAAGTTAAATGATAAAGAGATATAGTCACGGGTAAATACAATGTGGCTACATATTGCAAACAAAATGTCGAGAGGACAAAATATACAACTTGGATGGATACATTGCGGAAACTATTACTAAGGAAGTGCACGCAGGTGAGAAGATAAGTTTTGGTGCTATCCTAATATCCCTTGTTTTTGTAGAAATTGGAGTGCTTATGGGCCAAAGAACAAACTTTGGGAATATCCCACTGAGAAGAAGTCCCTCATGGAAAGGTTCAAGAAATATTTATGTGAAATATCAATGAGTTTCTCGTTCAAGAAAAGTGCAGAATTGTGGTATGACCAACTTCATGTGGCATTTGAGGAGGAATGGCACATTCCAAAGGAACTACCTTCGGTAGTAGGCAAGGCATAGAGCTCGCGGTGTATCAACATTTATGCATCATGTGGTTTGCCATGAAGGATGGGACATGGAGTCCAAAGTAAAAACTTCCCTATGCCTTCATTGTGTGCTACTTCTAGGCCTCATTTCACATATTTTTATGCATGTCATCCGAACTTCAATGCAAACAAGGTATATTGTGACTACCACACTCTCAGGAAAACATATGTATATCCAGGTCAATCTGCCTACATTGAGAGGCTCATTTTAGATGTCATAAATATAAAGCCAATAAGTTTGGCTATTGGGGATAGTGGAGCCGCACTCATATATCTTCAGCTCAAGCCTAGGTTGGAGAATAATAAGTATGTGGAGAATGATTTCATGCTCCTAGGGCCACCTAAGGGAAAACACATGATGGAGAATGTGGCATCTCTAAAGCCTGCAGTGACAATAGAGGTAGACAAGTAGAAGAACATGAGGATAGTGGATGTTTGGACCATAGAGGCCAAAGGCAACCCGCAGACATAGTAGAGTGAGCGCACGAGATACTTCACCATAGGTGCAAGGAGAGGAGTAATTTGATGTGGATGCATTCCTTGGCGAGTGCCGGTTTAAAAGGTTATTCAAAAGAACTAGCACCCAAGGTTCGGGAACATCATAGCCTATAAGAAGATCACCTTGACTCTCCCCTCAGAAAGAAGCAACTGAGAAGAAAAGAAGGAGAAAGTTGAAGCTTAATGAGGAGGTGGAGGAGTCCAAAGAGAGTGCACCTGGAACTCCAATGTAACCAGAAGATGTGGAGGATCCTAGGGATGAAGAAATGAAAGATGAAAAGAAGGTGTGAAAGAAGTAGAAGAAACTATGCATGAGCAAACCAACGAACCAATTACAACTCAGATAGGAGAAGGGCCAACTCCAAACCATAGCGCTCAGGTTCTTAAGGGGCTAAGGACGAGGAGAATTGAAGAATATGTTTTGCCAAGTATGTTCTATGCTAATGGACATTAAGGAGTTATATGGGTGGGAGCTAATGGACCCAAATATGGCCACTACATACATAAAGAAACAACTATCCAGTCCATGCAAACTCACATGGATGAACCAGATTTTGATGTGTGTGAGGAGTCTTGTGTCTCAAGGAGAGTAAAGAAGGCACCTCAGAGTAGGAACATGACCATAAATCCCACACTTATGTCTAATGAGCAGGTTAGAAATGCCTTAGTCAAGGTATTTGTTGAGGTGGCATGGAGAAATATTGATAAGGCCACCACCATTAGAGTGTTGATGGAAGATATAAAGGATAAAATTGCCATGATATAGATCTTAAAGGAAGAAAAGGAGCATGACTTTGTTAGCATGGTGGAGAAGATCAGTGATTACATTTTGAAAGTAAGGCCTCATCTAGAACAAAAGGTACCTGAAAAGTTTCCTTCTACAATGCATTATGTACACACATTGGTTGATTTAGTGCTAGAAGATGGGCCATTTAGAATGCCTGCACCAAAGGATGTTGAACAAGAAGTAGAGATCAAGGGCCTCTATGGTCAGAAAAATTTCAACGTATGAGGCATTTCTCTAGACTTTGAAGGATGAGCTGAAGAAAGCAGACCAAGCTCTAAATTTGTGTGCAGCTCTAGAGGCAGTGATAAGGATCAAAACTCTAGTTGAAGATAATGAAGTTCTGGAAGTAATGAAGGATGAGACTTTAGGGTGCACAGAAATATTGGCACTAGTAAAAAAAAGTGCAAATCCCTTACAACAACCCAAGATCCACATAAGGAGAGGATAGATGAGATTGGGAAGCTCATAGCGCAAAAGATGGATCTTCTAGAGGGAATGATGTCTATTATGGCCAATGTTGTCGCATTTTGTAAAATGAGAAGGAAAAGATTACTCAAGATGAGTTAGATTCCATTGCTACAGATATTCTAGAGAAGAAAAGGACCACACTCGATAACCGAAAGACATTGAAGGATGAGATTAAAATTGAATATCCAGTTTATCCTCCCGAGTTGAAGAAGAGGAAGTTACAGAGTAAAGATCCATTCTTTTGTATAGCGATTCTTTACATTATTTCAATTCTTATTCTTTATTATTTGGGATAATCACAAAGAATCCCCATTATTGGGAAGACAATGTACTTTAGTGTGGGGTAATGTTGAGTAGACATAATATTGTCCTAAGGAGAAGATGCACAAGTTGACTTAGGAATTAGCCGTTTTTATGGATACGAGCTATTTTGGAGATAGTGTGTGGAGCACACATTGGGATGGAGACTTGTGTGACACGTAAATGGTATTTTGGAATGATCTAATGATAAGCGCCATGTATGAGCTTGATTTTGTAATGCCCCCTCGGGACACCGAAACCACACCAAAATACATCTAGAAAATTTGGGTAAATTTTTTTGAAGTGATTAATTAATACTAATCATTTTCTTAACCATTTCCCGTTAATAATTAATTTATACAAATTTAATTTACCCAAAATAAATAATCTCTAGTCCCATACCAAATTAAAATATTTATTTCTATAAGGTTTACTAGAGTTACCACTTGTAAATACACACCCCTTTAAAATTAACTAGTTATTCCCCCTTTTCATTTAATTACCACACACACCCCTTTCAAGTTATTCTCCCATTCCCATAAAAATACCTATGACTTAAGTGTGTATAATATAATATGAGCCCTAGGATAGATCAAATTAAACCCTACACACTGTAGGGTTAAATATGAGCCCTAGGGTTTATTTTATTTAGCGTGTAAATATGATGCTTTTGGATTATTAAATATATATTGTTATACTTGATCATATTTTTTAAGACCTTTAGACATATGCTTGAGTAGGGGCTCAAGTTTCTTCTTACCTAATTTGTATGATGTAGGAGCATCCACATTGTGATAAATCTTGCATCACTCAAATATTTAGAGTCAATAGAATAAATAATTACACAAAAATCATTCCACTATTAATCTTGTTTTTAATAATACATTTCCTTACTCACTTCTTACAAAATATATGGAATCCTATCTAAGCCATAAAGGATTAACTCACTATGTAGACTTAATTGCACAATATTTTCTATGATTTTCAAACAATACCAAGTTTTGAAATATATCCCTAAACTACGAAAAATAATTTTATGTCACACATGCCTACCAACTCTACACAAACCTTTATACATCATGCCTCTTCTATAGAACACTATTCTTGTGTATTTAATAGGTGAAGAATTATGTACGACAAATAAATCTATTTGATCCCATGATAGACTCTTTATTCCACCATAAAAATTCTTTTCCATTCAAAGATTACATTCCTACGTCACCTCTTTCATTCACCACCATGATTAAATCTATTTTTGATAAGGTCTCCTCTCAACATCGCTATACTTAGAAGAGGCACACACTGGGCCTTGATCCACTTTTCATGTTTAGGGACTAGTTAAATTATCTAATTGATCTCTATATAATGGGGAAACTTCATGGTAATATCAATAAAAACCAAGGAGTTTTGAGGAATATTTTCATGGTATATTTACTTGGAAATGCATAATTTTTATCCTTTTGAGTCACTATGAATTATATAAAATCATGCCTAAGTATCATACATAAAATAATGTAATGTTGGGATGATAAAATCATGCCTAAGGATAAATGGTGCATTTGATATTGGTCCGAAGGAAGAGGGCGCATGGATAGGTGCAAAGGTTGACATATTTGTGCCACTAAGGATTCGTGCCCATGAGAATAAGGTTCGAATTAGCTATTTTGTATGGATTAGACTATTAATAGGATGGAGTGAAGAGCATGCATAGGATAGAGATAGAAGACTTTATGGCTACGTGAAGGATATTTTAGGAACAAGCGGAAGACCAAAATCCATGCGAGTTAGAGCTAATAATAGAATTGGGTCTAGAGTTAATTATAGATAACCTATTATTAGGAAAAGCTTGCATGCTTCTTTAGTTATCTTTGTAAAATGTGCATGACTATTTTTTACATACAGCCTAATTTGAAAGTGCATGGGAGGTGAAGGAAAGTCCCGACCCTACATATAAGTATTGATTTGTGTTGTTTTGAGAGACCGAGACCGAGAGATATGTATCACTTTGAATGTAACAGAGTTATGGTACTGATATTTTTGTGTGCATGACTTTGTGATGATACTTATGGTGTATCCATCTTCTGTGATTCGTCATGATTTAATATAATGGATCATTATGGTTGGATATTTATTGTTGATGTCTATATTGATAGTACTTGTATGGTGGATCTGATCTTAATTATTATCGAAACATTATGATCTTACTATGTGTGTTTCCAAATTAAGCTCATGGATATGGTTATTATGGAATATGTACTTTGATTGTGGTTATTATGAACTTCCATGCTAACACCTTGGTAATAAAGTAAGAAAGAGGAACATGGCGTTTCACGTGCTTGGGTGAGCTCCCGAGATCTGCTCAGGTGAAGTGTCGATGCTTTAGGCATCGAGCATAAAAATAAAATCTACATTTTGCTTCCATTATTGGGACCTATTTTCAAACTATTTACCACGATGGTGTATGATGATGGCATATCATTTGATTCTTGCGGCAATTGAAGATTGGTTAATTGATGTATAAGAATAGTTTGTGCAAAGATATGGTATTGGACCTAATTTCAATACACACATGTGGGTTAAAGCACATATTTATCATGAGCTTTATGATACGTTATTTTATTAATTTCTAATAGATTTGTATGATTGGTTTTCAGCGTATGCATCAAAGAAAATATGGATTTACAGACCAAGGGTTTGGATGCAAGAAGAGTACGAGGCTTTGTTTGATGCGGATGAACCTTAGACATGTGTTGTAGGTCATTAGTGGGCTGGTGTTGTTCAAAGTTATACTTTGGAGTATGTTGTGTCTACGTATTGTTTCTGGAAGTTGTTGAGTTTAAATTTTTATGTGAGCCCAGAGGATCTTACATCCACATTATTCATTTGGAAATTAAAATCTTGATTGTGGTGCTTTGAGTTTAGAGTGCCTACCTATGGTTAGATAAACATACCACCGCGCACAAGGGTAAGAGAAGGTGTGGTGAAAGATGGAAGAACTTGGGGTAGAAAGGTAGACAAAAGAAAGGAATCTTAAGTACAATAGATCGTAGGAGATGGAATTAGAGGCAAAGCGTGAAATTGAGGAATCTATTGAGTTGGGAGGATGATGTCTCATGAAGGATTTGAAGCACACATGGAAGATGTGAAGCTGGAGCATTAGGATCTCCCCCACTTAGGAAAGTGCAGTAGAGAATCCCCTTCATATTTTGATGAGATCACATCAGAGGAGGAAATATTGAGGACCCCGAGTGCGCATCTTATTCCATCCGGTGACCTAGTCCTTACGCCTAGTGTTCCAGATTCCATAAGTAATAATTAAAAAGTAGGTGAGTAGAGCTAATTCAAGTAGCTTTCGATAGATATCATCTTCCTTTGAATATATAATTACATCAGATAACACATTCATATTTATTATTTGGAGGCACAATTGGAGGAATATTTTTTGACACATCATCAGGATAGAATGTGGGCACACATAACATTAGAAACACATCCGGGAAGTACTACAACTTCACAAACTATGATAGTTTAGTTTAGTACTACTATTCGGACACAAGGAAGTACATCCATTGGTTTGACATCCACTATAAGAGGTGGTTCAAGAGGATCAGGAGGCTTAGGATCAAGTGGATCAGGTGGTTCTGGTGGTGGAGGAAATATTGATGGGGGTTCTGGTTCTAGATCTGGAGGACAAGGTCCACACCCTCATTAACCACAACAAGTGTTTTATGAGATGTCTCTTCACTTGCTAGAATATAGGGGTATTGAAGATGTATCAGAGCATGTGAAAAAGTGCAAGTTGCTATGGTGTGCTAAGGGAATAACCACCTGGATATAATGGTGATTCAATTTGCTACTACTCTTCAAGGGCACATATATAGCTGGTATAGAAAGTATGACCCACATAAAACTATGGTGGATTATGATGTTTTGTGCTCTACATTTCTAGTTGAGTTCCATATTCCTAAGTTTGAACAAAAAATTATTAGTGTGCTTAAGGATATTAGCGGGGATTATCGAGAAAGTGTTTGCGAGTATGACACATGGTTTAAAAATTTGATATCAAATTTTTCTTATGATGTACATCTTAGTCAACATGCATAGTGGTTTTTGGGTGTGTTGCTAACTCCATTCGAAGGACACTATCTCATAATAATTTTATGGATCCACACAACACTTTGGAGGCATCTTTGTGCACTTTGAGGCGGTTGGGAGTATGGACACCGGAGTGAGTATGTTTTTAGATACATAGATTACAGCTATGACAAAATAGTTGGACAAGCTCTTTGCTAATTCAGCTCATGAAATGTGCGGTGGGATATAGTGTATGGACTATGAGGTTAAAGGATATACTAATGATAACTTCCCTCGTAAATCGGTGTGTGTCATGTTGCTTTGGATTGTGAGATCTGTCACTTGGATCATGATGCTTTAGAATATTTCCCCTCTTACGGTGCGTGATCAAGAAGAATGTATCTTTGTATTTTAAAATTTGTAATACTCATACCCATGATACCTTTTATTGCAGGTTAATTAATCATATCTATGAGGCCATTGAAACTGGTGTGCACTAAACTAGTGTAGCAGGGGAATATAAGGAACAAGGAGAACATCATAATGAAGGGCGCAATAATGGGTATAATAGGGGTAGAGGCTTTTGTGGAGGATATAGATACCATGGTCATAGCGGTGGAAGAGGAGGATTTCTTAGAGGAAATTATTTTACTTATGGATCCCCTTATCATTATTAGCGCGAGTGCCCTCAGAACGTAGTTTTCTCATGGTATGGAAAAAAACATAAATTTGAAGAATTTCCAGACTTGTATGAGCATATGAGCAAGCAAGCATAAGCAAGACAAGGGAGCAACTATGATTAAGATACAATGCATAGATGGAGATAAATGGATGTCAAAGGTTGGACTAAATTCTAAATTACAACCCGTCTTAGTTACCACATGCACCGAGGCTTTCATGAGCACATGAACCCCTAAGTATAAGTGACTATAAAAAAGAAAGAGGTGATAAATGTAAAGTACTCTAACATTAAACATCGAAATAAGTTTACCTCGATATTATGGACTTTATCATGGATATACAAGGAGACATTCAAGGCTTAAAGGAATAGTCATGCGCGATGGAATGAGCAAAGAAATTTGAAATCTCGCAGAAGGATGTAGATGATTTAAAGGAATTCTGTAGAATATTGCACCAGAAGAGTATAATCCCCTTGTTAGGAGAGTGGTTGAGAGAAAAGGTACCACACATAGGTAATGAGTGCGAGAGGTAGATACTACATGCAAATTTACCTCCCCATAATCATGAGTATGATAAGGAGATTACATTTACTGCAGTCATAGATGGATGGCTTCCAGAGAAATATTATAATAGATACAGTGTGAAAGTTTATGTACTCATGTTTGACGTATGGGATCAGATGGGAAGGCCACCATTACATCCTTCTTCAAATATATTATATATGGCAAATAGAACTAGAGCCATGCCACTTGGGGTGTTAAAGGATGTGACTATTACAATTCAGGGAGCAAATTTTACTAGGGACTTTAAAGTATTGGAGCTAGCTGAAGTAGATAGTTTCACGAAATTCTTTGGAGCACCCTTCGTGTTATGCAAATAATGCATATTTTTTCTTCAAAAAGGGGTACATTACCTTTGAGAAAATGAAGAGTGCTGCTTTATATACCTTTAAAAATGCAAAGTTTGCTTGGTATGTTGAGCCTGTGAGTGAAGAAGACTTTAATAGGATATACACATACACAATAAGAGACCCTGAGGTAATTGAGCCATCTAAGGAAGGAGTAATACAGTGGGATGATGCTCAGTCAGTTAGTGATACCACAAGTATTGCTTGTGACAACTGGGTGCATGAAACATATGAAGTGGTTGGGTGAGAGGTTAAGAACATAGTTACTCGCATGATTAGGATGTGCATGGTTAGGTGCTTAATTTATACCCAAGTACCTCGTTACAACACTTTGGTGAGGGAAACCCTGATATATTTATATGTGTCATGGAATCCTAGTGGAAAGATGTGAGTGACAAAGAAGAAATATGTTGGTTTATGCCCTGCACGAGACAACAACACACTAGTGGGCTACACACAGAGATAACCTATTGGAATGGAAAGAGGTGAGAATCACCTTTTCTACTAGGTTTCTAAGGAGTAATGTACCTTCACAGATATGAAAATTCCATGGGAATTACCGTATTTGCATCATGTTCGGAATATGAGAGACTTTGGATAGAGGAGAAGGAGGCATTACCACCATCACTCTGGGTACATAATTTCTACGCCACCCTAGGTGGTTGTGCACATGTCTAGTATGTCCATGTATAATTGACAAGGAAATAGTTAATTGGAAAGAGATGACCTTAGGTATGATCCATACTTTTGATTACTTTTCTACTAAACCTCTGGTCAATGAAGCACTTGCAAATTATGAAGTACCTTACTTTGGGAGATAGCGCGAAGGCTGAGGAACTTCTATTAGACATGTTTGGAGAGATGGATTTAGAGGCGTGCCTTGACCTTGAAGAGACTGAAGAAGAAGAAATGGTCTACACCTAGGAAACGAAGGAAAAGGGTAAATTGGTATGCTTGATAAATGATGATGATGATGAGGATAATAATTTGGATATTAACCACACTAAAGGTACGCGTGATGTGATGGATACAACAGATGAAAAGGAGTGCGTGTATCATGAGCCTAATAAAATGAAAAGGTTTAATATTAAAACCAATGCTGAGCCTAAAGAGGGAAAAATATTGGTGATTAGTTGTCGTAGTAGAAAGTGGCTAACATTATTGAATTCCTGCGTGACTTTCAGGATTTATTTCCATGAGGCTATCACGAGTTACAAGGAGTACACCATTCTTTAGGTGAGATGAAAATAAAACTAAAAGAAGGCATGCGCCCAATTAGGAAGAGGCCATACAGGATGAATCCTAATCTATGCGTTAAGGTGAAGGAATAAATTGATAAAATGCTCAAGTCTGGTATAATTGAACTCATTGAGGAGTCTATGTGGGCAAGTCCCAGGGTCATCGTTATTAAAAAGGATGGTAGGATAAGGATCTATGTGGACTAGAGAGAGTTTAATGCTTCATGTGTCATTTATCCTTTTCCCACCCCTTTCACTGAGGAGATCCTTGAGGGTGTTATAGGGTGTGAGATCTACTCTTTTATAGATGGGTTTTCAGGATATCATCAAGTACGCATAACAAAGGAAGATCAGGAAAAGACAACTTTCACCACTGAATGGGGAAGTTTTGCATACACAGTTATGCCCTTTGGACTGAAAAATGCGCCAACTATGTTCTCACACATTATTGTGTAGGATTTTTAGGACTTCATTCATAAGTTTTTACAAGTATATCTAGATGATTGGATAGTGTATGGTTTGGTTAAGGATCATTGTGACAATTTAAGGCTTATGTTTGAGAGGTGTAGGTAGTTAAGCATCTCTCTAAATATTAAGAAATATATCTTTGCATGATACCTTTTGGAACTTTTCTTAGGCATATTATTTATAAGGAAGGCTTGTTGGTAGATCTAGCCAAGGTTGATGTGATCTTAGGATTGGAAGAACCTAACAATCAAAGTGAAGTGCGCAGATTTCTTGGACATACAAGGTATTACAGGAAATTAATTAAGGGATATGCAAAGATTTCCGCACCTCTAGAGGAAATTTTGAAGGCTAAAGGAAAATTCTATTGGGGTGAGGCGTAACAACAAACATTTAAAACACTAAAGGAAAGGTTGACCACTGCACCTATTTTGCACTTTCCTTCATGGGAAAAACCCTTTCATGTTCATGTTGATGCTTATGGGATGGCAATTGGTGTCATGTTAGCACAACCAGGTGAAGGAATTGTAGACCACCCTATTTGTTTTGCAAGCAGGAAGTTGACACTAGCTGAACAGAACTATATAACTACTGAGCGCAAAGATTTTTCCATGATTTATGTGCTGCACAAGTTCAAAAATACTTATTGGTGACACCATTTATCTTCTTCACATATCATATGGCACTTAAGTATTTGGTCAACAAGCATGTTTTACAAGGGCACATTTACAAGTGGATATTATTATTTTAGGATTTTCAGTTTATAGTGATTTTGAAACCAGGAAAAAGTAAGTCGGGACACGATCATTTATCAAGATTCAACTCGGTGAGGATGCACAGAGAATTGAGGACATAATGTCAGATGCATAACTCTTTAGATTGAAGCATACACCCATTAAACTAGAGGACCTTTCCATATTCTTACGCACTAGAAAGGTTCCTGAGTGAATAAAGACCTTAGAGAAGAAACAACTTGAAATACGCATAGCACCTTACCAATTGATAGGTGGAGATTTATACAAGCTAGGTCATGACAAATTTTTGTGTCGGTGTGTTCTAGAGCATGAGAATGATGGGATTATGGAAGAAGATCATGGTGGAATTGTAGGAGGTCATTATGCAGGAGATGCCACCATGTGCAATATTATGATGGTTGGATTATGGTGGGAAATTTTGTATAAGGATGTCAAAGAGTATGTCAAGGCATGTGATTATTTTTAACACCTTGGGAATCCCGAACTGATATGAGATGCCTTTGAGGCCTATTACAAGTGTTGAATAATTTGAGAAATGGGCTATTGACTTTGAAGGTCCTATTTCGCACCTACACGTAGGACTAGCGTGCACTATATTATAACTTGTATAGACTATCAAAGAAGGTGGGTGGATGCATTCCTTACAAAATATTACATGACATATAAAACATCAAGATTCTTATGGGAGAACATTATCGTAGGTATGGCTGTCCATTGAGCTCAAAAAGTGATAGGCACACTCATTTTCTTAATGAGGCCATCGGGATTCTTTTGGTTGAGTTTATGGTAGTGTAGCACAAGACAACACCCTATCACCCACAAGCCAAAGGTACTCTTGAGGCTTTCAAAAAGATTTTGAGACAAACATTGATAAATATCTGTGATGTTGGAAGAAAATATTGGGATGATAAATTTTTGTTGTACTTTGGGCATATATGACCACTTACAAAAGATTGAATAAATCCACACCCTTTCAGTTGGTGTTTGGCACAGAGGTTGTATTTCCTATGGAATTCATGTTTCCATCCCTATGTATTACATGCGCAGGAGGATTGGATGATGAAAAATATGTTGAAGAGTGCATAGAAAAATTGATGTAGTTAGATGAGAGGCACATTATTTCTTGGTGGAGCCATAAGAAAAAATAATGAGACAGAAGGCATGTCATGATAGACATATTCAAAATAAAGAATTTGAGGTGGGAAAGATGGTTCTTCTGTATGATTCAAAGTTTTCACGCCACCCTGGGAAGTTGAAATTTCATTGGTTGGGGCCATTTGTAGTAACAAAGATACTTGATTCGGGTGCTTGTCGATTACTGTTATTGGATGACACTTTATTTCCCAGTTACTTCAATAGGAGTAGGTTAAATCCCTACTATAAATAATTCTTCTTAGTGTTTGTAATAAGGCAGTATTTCCACTTATATTAGATTTCCCTTTAATGCAATTCCTTTAATGTGTTTCCTTTCATCATTGCTATGATTTGTCAATTTAGTTCAGTGTTTTGTTGTAATAAGCACGCTTACGCACTAGGAGTTAATTACTATCTATTGGATTCATGCACAGAGGACCGTGCATGATTTTAGTGTGGGGTGGAGTAGATACAAGTATTTTCATAGGTATAGGAATATGAACATCCTATAAATTATTGGTACACCTAGAGAAAGGTGGTACAAGTTTTGAAGTTGAAGCGCTTAAATAAAATTCCTCAAATGAAAAACCACACATGGATTAATGGACATGCAAAGTGTAACATGAGGTAGGAAGTAGCATGGGAAACTACTTGGTATGAGGCACAATGGTTGAGGTACTTCAAGATAGGAATCGCATATAAGGAGGTATATGGTTAAGAAGTAGTAGGTGCACCCAGATGGTTACAATTGGGGCATGGAAGAATATGGTGTGATGCGTAGAAGAGCGAAAGAGTGGAATTAATGTCGTACAATGGTGGTTGTGGAGAAATTAATACGTATAATTTTGAAAACCCCTATAAAGTAAGGTGCTTGCAATCTTATTTCAACCTTACATCCTTTGATTTTTTGAGTTGTTAAGTGTGATAAAGTGTGGAAGTGTGAAGAGCATTTGATCAAGCAACGAACTAGGTGATTTCGAAACATGGCATTGACGGAGCTCCACATGGAAGGGCGTTTGAGTTAGTTGGGTGTGTGTAGAGGGAAGGTTTGCAGGTTAGGGTTTTAAGGAGACAAATTTGCGGTTAGGACATGGGGTGTTTGAAACAATAGTGGAGATCAAGGAGTGCGAGGGTAAGGTAGTGAAAAAAATTAGTTTTTAGAGTACATTATCACTTAATCAGAAAGATGACACCAAGGAGAGTGGTGGTTAATAAACCCACGATAAAGGGAGAACCACATGGGTGGTTTGTGAGAGTACAATCCTGGAGGAGGTTATTGAAGGAAGGCCATAGACATCCCAACTCGACTAAGTGTAATTTAGCGACATGAATTACTTGTACTAAACAAACCCTAGAGGACATAAAGCTAGAAACCATCTTGAAAATGAACAGGAGGACTGTGGATGGGAAAAGGGTAATGGATAATTTGATATACAAACTATTGGAGAGTGTTGGGGTGATGTAATAGTATGAGTTTTCATTTTTGTTAAGCTAGAGTAGTTGTACTAGTGGCTTAAATCATGCGTGCACAAGGATTATTTCTATTTTTCAAGTAGACGGATGATGAGAATTACATCAAAGTTGATTGGTAAGGTTACGTGATTGTGTGACTTTGGTTTAGAGATTGCGGGAACTCTCGGAAGATGAGGGAGTAGAGGAAACAGTCGTCACATTAAATTATCATAAGGGACATTGAGCCTTGAATGTTGGAAACATAGAATACCTAGCTACAAGATTAGCAATGTGACTGGTTAGCTACAAGTTAGGCACCTCGGAGAGGTGGAAGATGGTGAACAAGCACTAGTTGTACATAGCACATAAAATGGTAAACAAAACTTACTATAACATTGTGAGCTACATTGCAGAAAGTATAGTGATAGAAGCGCACATCTAGGTAGATAAAGGTGAGAAGATAACTTGGGGTGCCATCTTACTTTTTATTGTGTTTAGTGAAATTGGTGTGCCCGATGGGCCAAAGGAGAAAATGTGGGAGTACCCTTTAGAGAACAAGTCCTTGGTGAAGAAATTCATGAAGTATACTTGCCAAGGCACAATCTCTAATACTTATAAGCAATGCCAAGAGAAGTGGTACAAGAAGGATGCGTAACACATTTGAAGAGGAATGAAACATACCGTGAGATTTTCTTGGTGTATTAGAGGGGCAAGAAGAGTTTTAGTTTATCAACACTTCTATTTGGGCCATTTTTTCATGAAAACTCGGTGAGAAGAGCCCTTGGTGTAAGTTTCCTTTTACCTTTACTGCTCGATACTTTAAAAATTTAGTGAACCAACTACATAACACATGTAAGTTAAAATTTTATGTTGATAAGGTAGACACATAAATTCACATTCTCTGCATAAAACTTATGCCTACCCTAGCAATGAGGTATATGTGGAGACAACGAAGTCAGATAACATTGATATCACTCCAAAGGTCATGGTTATGGGGAAGATATATCCTGCGCATGTATATGTGTACATAAGGCCTAGGTTTAAAGATGGGAAATTTATAATAGGAAAGGACTTGTCACTACCAAGTCCTCCTAAAGGAAAATTGATGGTGGCCATGAAGAGGCCACTTGAGAAAACACCCCCAAGGTAGGAAAAATAGGGCATAAAGAATGTCCTTGAACGAGAAGAAGAACAAGTAGATAGTATTGCGCTTTAACATGACATGAGACAACTTCAAAGAGGGAACATAAATTTAGATGAGGGCACTAGGACTTCGCAACCTGTGAGGAAATCACCATAGATGATGTTTGTGAAGAAGAATGAGGAAGAAGAGAAAAATAAAAGGTGCTAGTATGTGCATGTGAAAGATAGTGATGAGGAGAAGTCATTAGATAGGGGCATGTATAATAATGTTTCCACACCTAACCTTGAAGTTCAAGGAGATAAAGGGATCGACAGAAAGAAGTTACAGATCTAATGTAGATGTCCCTAGCATTATTTTACATGAGCATGAAGAAGAGAGATATGTTGGAGAGGATATGGAGAAGGAAGATAGTATTAAACATTCAACCGATAAAAAAGGGTGGAATTAGAGAAGAGAAACTAAATAATGTTGTCGTAGAGTCGAAGAGATCCAAGTAGATTTCACTCTGGATAATAGAGTACAATTTCATACTTAATACTTTGAGGGATAAATTAAAACTGGAAAATTTGGCAATAAAGATGTGTGAATAACTTGAGCATATCATTAAGACAAGGACATTACAAGAGGAGAATATAGTCCTTGTGGTGAAAAACAATGATACTTTGGGGTGTGAGAAGATGTTGGCGTTACTAGCAGAGAAGTGTGATGCACTTAAAGAAACTAGGGACCCTCATGATGACAAGATAAAATAATTGGGAAAGTTGATGGCATGACATATGGATGTGATGGATGGAATGGTTTCAAGTTTAGAAAATGTAGTATGGGAGTTGAAGCACAAGGGAAAGAATATGACCTTGGCAGAAATGGATGTTGTGCTTGAATATGTTCCCTTGCAAGGGCAAAGAAGGGACTCAATGACTAGAATGAGTTGGAAACATACATAAAAAATGAGTAACCTAAGATTTTGTTTCCTGATAAAAATAAGCATGTTGGTTATTTGATTATTCTTTCAGTTATGTAATTCTTTTATTCTTTAAGTTATTCTCATTCTTTATTCTTTGGAGGTATAAGTTGAGAAACCTCATTGCCGAGGGCGAAAATGATATTAGTGTGGGGTAATTTTGGGCTTATAAAATCATGCCTAAGTATCAAAGGCGCATGTGATATTGGCGTGAAGGAAGAGGGCGCGTGGAGAGGTGCCAAAGGTTGACATATTTTACACCTTGAGGATTCATGCCCATGAGGATAAGGTTCAAGAATTAGCCATTTTACATGGATCAAACTATTAATATGATGGAGTGAAGAGCACACATGGGATCAAGATAGAAAATTTTGTTGCTATGAGAAGGCTATTTTGGGAACAAGCGGAAGACAAAAATTCATTTAGAGTTAGAGCTAATAATAGGATTGGATTTGGATTTAATTATAGATAATCTATTATTAGGTGAAGCTTGCATGCTTCTTTAGTTATCTTTATAAAATGTGCATGGCTATTTTTAGCATGCATCCTAATTTGAGAGTGTATGTATGGTGAAGGGCAAGCCCCCACTATATATATATATATATATATATATATATATATATATATATATATATATATATATATGTATGTATGTATGTATGTATGTATGTATGTATGTATGTATGTATGTATGTGTGTGTGTATGTATGTATGTATGTATGTATGTATGTATGTATGTATGTATGTATGTATGTATTGATTTGCACTATTTTGAGAGACCGAGACCGAGAGAGAGATGTATCACCGAATGTAACAAAGTTAAACTATTGGTATATTTATGAGAATGACTTTGTGATGATATTTATGGTGTATTCAAACTTTCTCGATTTTTCATGATTTAATATAATAGATCATTATGGCTAGATATTAATTATTGATATCTCTATTCATGGCACTTGTATGGTGGATCTGATCTTAATTGTTGTCTAAACCTTTATGATCTTATTATGTGTGTTTCCAAATTGAGCTCATGGATCTAGTTATTATGGAATATGTACTTTGATTGTGGTTATTATGAACTTATTTTCTAATACCTTGGTAAGACAAGTAAGAAAAAGGAACCCGTAACTTCATGCGCTTGGGTGAGCGCCTGCATATCTCGGTGAAGTGGACCAAAGGTGTGCCTAGGCATTTGAGTATAAAAAAGGCTACAATATTTTAACATGTTCTCATACATGGTCAATTAAATTCTATGGAATTTACCTTAAAAACTAACATTGCTTAGCGTCTACAATCATAACCTAAATTTATGGATTTGGGACAGATAAAATATCTCAAGCGTGACATAAATTTATTTTTGATGAAATTTTGTGTGCTCCAAAATTCAAGTAACATTGTCCCTCTTTGTTTCTTCAAAAACCAACCAATTGTAGGAGTTTTGGAGTGCTAATTTATAGAATTTCATGGCACAAAAATTTGGTTGGGAATTAACTTTTATTCCTTAGTATCTTCCATGATCTCACCTCTAACTTCATCATCCTCTTTTTATTTTTTTGGAACCTTCAATATAGAGTATTTTGTTCTTAGCACCTTTATGTACATGGTTGTACTTGTTTTCATTGTTAAAAACAAAGCCCTTTTGACAATCTCTCTTGAATTTTTAGGATTTAAACTAGTAACCTAATTTAATGATGGGTTTGAAGTAAAACTCTTTCTTCCCATGTTAAATGTCCTCCATTTGACAAAATCTCATTCTTATTCCTCAAGATAAAATAAAATGGACTATAATATAGAACTTTGATTAAACATATTTCATCATGTCATAAGTTATCCTTAAGCACACCCAAAAATATATATTTGATGTTATGCTCTCTAGTGACCTCCATTCGTAAGGATAGGTGTTGGAATTACTAAATATAATATCCGATAAGCCCTATTTTCCATAATTCAGCTAGATGATTGAAGTATTTCTCCACCACACTATCATGGTAGTGTGTTTTTAGTTCAGCAAAGTGAACATTGACCATGTGAGATTCAAACCCCGCTTATTATTTTAAGTACCTAACCATCTATGCCAAGTAAACCCCTCTAATTCCATATATAGATATGTCATTACCACCTTATTTACGCATGGGGTTTGATGTAGATCAAATAAAATCTCCATTTAATTAATTCATATGAGTGGATCCCTCTCATGAAAAATGTGCACCTCCACCTTTGGTATCATGTTTCAAACCACCACATGGGACTAAGGAAAGTTTTGATCTCACACCAAATTTATATGTAAGTTGCTTGAATACTATGCATGACTAAGATCGAAATTGGTGAATTTTGAGAGGTAATCAACCTTGTTTTCATGGATATATTTAAATTTCATCATAAAATAATTCCTTCATTGAGTATAATTTTCCATAAAATTACACATTTACTACGTCAAAATCATCTTTTTCGCCATTTTTGTACTCATTGAATTGGAAGATTGTCACCAAGTACTTTTAATTGGGATATTTAGAATCAATTTCTTCCTTGTTTCCAATTAAATAAAATTAAATAAAAATGGGGAAATGTAATAATATTTAATCTAATCTAGGAGGACATAAATGTTGTAAATAAGTACACTAAAGTAATAGGAAGTTACTAAAATGATTAAAATTATTGAACTAGTAGAGGTAAAACCCTAATATACAAGAGGAAGGTAAGGAATGAACTCAACTGATTATGGATGACTATCATAGGGTGTCGCAGGTCTAACAGGAAAATACGAATCTAGAATGACCGCACAAAGGTCCCGAAAAGAGTGGAAATGGAATATCTGAGTAGACTGGAGTGCCTAGGAGGATTACAGGGCACCCAGGTGCCCTAGTATGGCGAAAAGGTGCCCTAGTCTCTGAAAAAGCTCGAAACCTAGTTCTTTTTAGGTTAGAATATGTTTTGTAACCTTCGCTACTGTCATGACCGGATTCACCGAAGCTGCACCAAATGTGCTGAATATGGCAAGATGAAGTTGAATACCTATAAGAGATAAGAGAAGTATCAAAACCCTATAAAAATATATGCAAATGAATGCATCGGATGACCTCAATTGGTGTGCACAACAATGGGCTTACTAAATTGAGCGTTGCACTACATTTCAGACCCAAATGTAGTTTTAGTGTGTGTTTACATGCCATGCCTTAGGTTCTCTTGTGTCAGTCATACTTTGTGAAGTAGTTAGCAATAACTAAATGTAGAAAATGTAATAGTATGTGTGCATGGAATAGAATAGAATCCCTCCCCTTATGAAGTGTGTGTTGATGTAAATCTCCTAGCCTTGATGCATGGAACTATGTGGATGTAAGTGATGCAATGGATGTAACTCTAGATGGATTGATAGTAGTAAGTGATGCTAGGACCCTCATTATGGTCTCATAACTTTATATTTATAGGGTTCTCTTGCTCTAATTTTGTAATTAATCCTAACATGGCCGACTAGGAAAAAGATAAGGATGAAAAATGGCTAGAAAGATCCCAAAAAGAGGCGAGAAAAGTAAAACAAGGATCAAGGCACCCCGAGTGGGACCAGGGCACTCTAGTACAAGAATTGGTTCCCTGGTTTAGGCTAAAATGATGTGAAAGTGCCAAAACAACTAGGCATGTATGTAAAAATGTGTGGGAATGATGAAATAAAAAGTAAAACAAGATGGCCAAAAGGTGGGATTAATTAGTACTTTCTTCACTTAAGAACCTTATAAATAGTAGTATGAGACCAGGTTAAATAATGCCTAAAGTGCATGATTTTGTGACTACATTTTTCCCCCACTTTATTTTGGTGAGCGAAAGCTCGGTAACATAAATTAGATAGATATGTGTAATTCATATCCATGTAGAGTGTATTAGAAAATGTGCCAAAGTACTAAACATATACGTTGAATGATAAAAAGATGGAGGAACGTGGAAACTATAGATGAAAAATGTGCATAGAAAAAGTGATGAGAGTGAACCTAGGGTGAAACATGTGTGTAGTTTTTGCAGTGTGTAATGTACCTGCATGGTTAGTAAGGCATGTGTCATCACGGAATGTTGTTGTTGTCATTTTTTTGTTGTTTTCCCCAATTTGAATGTGTGTTTCTCATACGGTTGAACCTACAAGGGAGAAAATGATCAAGTAGTCGAGATGTGTATGTATATATAAATGTTATGTAAAATATGCATGTGTATAGAAATGTGTAAAATACGTGAAAATGAAAGTGTAAATGGAACATGTGCACTTGATCCATGTCAAGAGAAAGGGTGTAGAAGGATATCTTGTACTGCTATGAGTTTTGGGCGATCTCACGCCACCCTAGCTGAAGAAGTATAGGGAGGAAATTCTTTGTGTCCTCCAACATTTGACCACTTCTGTTGAAATGTGTGTGAAGATATCTCTGTATTGTCCTATTTTTTTAGGCAATCTGATGCCACTGACCGAAATAGTATAGAGAGGCACACCCACTATAACCTCCAAGCCTGTAACTACTTCCCAAAATGCTAAGGACATCATGTCCTATAAAATCCATCCATTGTGTATAGGTTTCGTAAAATAGTCTAAACCTACTCATTTTATGTAAACCCACAATGCCAAGGGCAGAAATTTCATTGTACTAAATTGTTGTAAATACGTTGTGTTAGTATGTAAACCCTCAATGATTCCCCCATATTTGGGGGCATATGTGATGTCGCTAATAGGAGAATACAGCCCCAAAAGAGGACCTACCACACTCTGAAATCTGTAACTCTACCCTACATGGGGAGAGGAGAATGTGCTTAGTAAAACCAAGGCACACACAAACAAGGATGGCTAGCCAAAAAAAAAGTTAGTCTGAAAACACATGCATGTAATAAGAAAAGTGTAAAAGACATAGACAATGTAAGAATTACCAAGCACAATAGTGTAAACAAGCAAGAAACAAGTAAGCCGCACAAAATGGGTTGAAAACATGGGACATCACTCACAATGTTACAAGACACGTAAGGTCATCATGGCCGCAAACAAAAAACAAGTGTGCACAAAAACATAGGGAAAATCCTGCATACAATGGAAAATAATAGCAAAAAAGTAGTGATGGAAACATGTAATCTTGCAAAATAAGTGTTGCATATGGAACACCCGTTAGCATGTTAGAGAAAAAACCAATATGTCAAAGTGTGTATGATAAAATAATGTAAGATGCTAAGTACAAAATGAAACAATAACACATGTATGAAATGAATGTGGATGCCCCCAATGAACAGTATAGGAAGGGTAGAAGGTGATCATCCATGTCGGATGTAAGAGCCTTGTATCTACAATCACACTAAAAAAAGGCATGAACGTGCATATGTGTATGATATAGATAATGACATATAATAAATCAATCTAACATGTTTACTAAAGTGAAGATGTAAAACACTATCAAAACAAGAGTAAATTCCCCAAGATAATGCAATATGTTATGGATGGATGGAATTTAAAATACAATGATAGGAGCCATGTGCCCCTAGTGTATGGAAGTGTATGCAATAAGGTTCGTTTTGTTTTCCCCCTCGTGATCAATAATGAACCATAAACGAGAGTGCATCATCGGGAATTAGTAGAGTAATGGTTGTTGTGTCTAGTGCATTGTGATGAATGTGTATATGTAGTGGTGATGATATGTAACATGCGGAGAAATGTGCATGAACCCTATAGCCGAAGTGTATATCATAACTTGTTGAATAGATGAGTGATGATTTATCCCTAAGCATATATCACTATAAGATGAAAGGATGGGTGATGATTTAGCACTAAACGTATATCACTATGAGATGAAAGGATGAGTGATGATTTATCCCTAAGCATATATCACTATAAGATGAAATGATGAGTGATGATTTAGCCCTAAGCATATATCACTACATGATGATAGAAATAGGTGATGATTTAGCCTAAATCGTATGTCACTACAAGATGAAAGGAGGGGGTGGTGATGTAACCTAAGGTGTATACCACTACAATATGATAGAATAAATGATGATTTAGCCTAAATTTTATGTCACTGCAAGATGAAAGGAGGGAGTGGTGATGTAACCTAAGGTGTATACCACTACAAGATGATAAAATAGGTGAAAAATTAGCCTAAAGTGTATGCCACTAGGTTAGTAATGTCACTTGATGACATGTTGCATGGTGAGTGTAAGGTTAGTTTGATTGGTAAACCCTTGGCAATCGAGTATGGACCAAGGAACTTAAGAGCACCATAGGGTGGTGAGTGAAGCACGTAGAAAATAATATATCATAGGTGGTGGTGAGAATAAACTACAATATGATAAGTAGGATTTGTAAATGCGCGGTGTGGGAAATACGATGTAGGATGTATAAGGTGTGTAGGATGTCTATTGTGCAATATGTAAAATGTGATGTAATAGGTGTAGGATGTATAATACGTAATGTGTACAATGAAATAACAGTGTATATATAAATGGAATATATAATGATAAAACGAAAAGCTAGACACATATGTAATCTAAACTAGCGAAGTGTATAGAATGTATGTGGAAATGCATAATGTATGATGTGACTAAGTGAGTAGACACCTTAATGAATGTAATGCATAGATGAGGACTCCTATAACATAGAACAAGTGTAGAATGAATGGTGTATGACATGTAATGTATGATTAAATTCAATGTATAATACCTAAGGTGTGGTGTGTGGGGTTCAATGTAATGGTAATCCCTCAACAATCAAGTGTGAACTAAAGCACAAGAGTGTGTCATCAGGTAATGAGCATATTGTGATAATTTAAAAATAGTATTTCTTAAGTTGCGTCATGTTTAGTGATTTTTTAGCAATTTCCCTAAAATAGTGGCAAGGCAATATACACCACCACTAAGCTTATCCATGACAATGTAGGGACCAAGCCAATTGGGCTTAAATTTTCCTTTAAGAGGTACCTCAGCATTTTTATTTTTTGGTTTTCTTTCAAGATGAGGTTATCGATATTGAATTCTCAAGAGTGAGTCTTTCAATTGTAGGTGTGAGCAATGCGAGATTGATACGCATGGATATGTTTGAGTGTTAGGACACGACATGAGTCTAGAATTTTCACTCAATCAGTTTTCATGATATTCATTGTCTTTAAGGATGCCTTTGAGAGATATTCACAAGGATGGTATCTCAAGTTCAAGTGGGATAATAGCCTCGACACCATAAACTAAGGAAAAAGGGGTAGTGTTAGTAGGTGTACGAACACTAGTACGATAATCCCATAACATGTAGAAGAGTTGGTTATGCCAATCAGTACCACTAGAGTCAATGGTCTTGCGTAATATTTTGACAATAGTTTTGTTAGTGGCTTCAACTTGACCATTGCCTTGTGGATAATAAGGTGTAGAGAAGGATTGTTTAATTTTGAATTTAGCACAAAATTTCTTAACATCTTTATTTTTTAATGAAGTTCCATTATCAGTGATGATAGCAGAAGGCACACCAAAACATGTGATAATATGCATGGTGAGAAAGTTACAAATGTCTGTACCAGTGGTCGTTCATAGGGGAGCCACTTCAACCCACTTGGTAAAGTATTCGGTAGCCATAATTATGAATTTGTGTCCATCAGCCGATTCAAGATTGATCATACCAATTAAGTCAAACCCCCAAAGGGAGAAAGGCTAGGTTGGCACAATGGGTTGAAGGTCATAAGTAGGTGCATGATGGAGATTGCCATGTTTTTGGAATTTTTCATAGTGAGTAGCATATTCAAGACAATCTTGTTCCATGTTGGCCAATAATACCCTTGGCATAAGATTTTTGTGACATAGCTTTACCCGAGAAATGACCACCACATATGCTATCATGGATTTGCAAGATGGTAGTGGGAATATCTACTAGTGAAATACAATGGAGAAGACGACCATCAACAACACACTTAAATAATTCGGTCCCAATGATAACATAATGAGTAGCCTCATGACATAACCGACGAGCTTCATGAGGCTTGTAGGGTATCGAGGATAGTTTTCTTATATAGATAATTATAAATAGGTGTGAACCACTCAGTGGTATCTTGACTTGTGTGATGGTGCAAGCTACAATAGGTAATGCAGAGATAGAGGGATGACATAAGTGTGTAATGATGAAAGTGGATTTTTCATTAGTGATGTCTTGTGGGATAAGTGACGTGGAACTTGCCATAGCATTCTGCATGGTGATTATCTTTATGAGGAATAACAAATGGAATAGGACTCAAAGGTAGCTAAAAGATATTTTATAATGGTATTATGAGGAATGATAGATGTTCCTCCTTTGTGTGATATGTATCATTAACCTGATTGATGACTAATTGAGAGTCTCATGGATGCATAAGTTGTGAATGAGAAGCTTTTGAGTAGTAAGAAATCCTAAAATGAGAGCCTCATATTCAACAATATTGTTTGTGCAAGAAAACCCTAATCGATATGCAAAGGGGAGTGGATCACCATGTGGGGTAATAAAGACAATCCCAGATCCAGTGCCAGATTAACAATGAGAACCATCAAAGTACATGGTCCATATATGGGACTCAATGGTATAAGTAGTGAAATCATCATGAAAGGAATCAGAAATAGGTGATGTATCCGAGAGGGGTGTTGCGGCTAATTGATCAATGATGACCTATCCCTTGATTTTTTTTTATGGGATAAACTTAAAATCAAATTCGGTGAGGAGCATGACCCAACGTGCCAAACATCTTGAGAGATGTGTGTGGGATAAGAGATAACACAGGGGATCGAATTTGGTGATGATATGGACCTCATTGTTAAGGAGATAATGGTGTAATTTATCCACAACAAATACAAGAATGAGGCACATTTTTTTGATGTAGCTATAGTTACATTCATAAGAGAGGAGAGTACGAATGATATAATATATGGCTCTTTCATGTTGAGAATCATCATGTTGTGCCAATAACAAACCTAAAGCATGAAAACGATAACAGATATATAACAAAAAGATTGATCAATAATAAGAGGGACTAGAACAGGTGGATTTAACAAGTAAGCTTTGATATGATTGAATGTTTGTTGACACTATTCATCCCAAATAAACTTAGTATCTTTCTTCATGAGTCATGTGAATGGTTGTGTCTTATTAGCAAGTTGTGCAATAAAACGCCGTATAGCTTGGATTTTACCTTGTAGGGAGTGAAGTTGGTGGAGGTTCTTAGGTGGAGGCATGTCAATAATGGATTTAATTTTTTAGGGTCAATCTCTATACCACGTTGGGAGATAATATACTCAAGGAATTTTCCCTGTCGTCACCCCAAAAACACATTTTTTTATATAAACATACACGATATTGGTGTAATAGTTCAAACAGTATGCGTAGATCCTTTGCATGGGAAGAATGACGCCTAAATTTTACTAAAATTTCATCGACATAATCCTCAAGGATCTTGTGAATGTATTCATGGAATATATGGGTCATTGTGCGTTGATAGGTATCCCCTACATTTTTAAGGCCAAAGGGCATAACTATATAGAATAATGTACCCCATGGCATGGTGAAGGAGGTTTTTTCTTGGTCAGCTGGATTGATCTTGATTTGATTGTAACTGCAAAGCCATCCATAAAAGAAAGGATGTCAGTACCTAGTGGTATAATTGACAATAACATCGATATGTGGCAGAGGGAAACTATCCTTAGGGAAAGCTTTATTTAAATCATGAAATTCAGTGCAACAACGAATGTGACCATCTGGTTTCATTACGGGGACAATATTGGACACCCATTTAAGATAGTCAACAACATGAATAAAACCTACATCTAAAAGTTTTTGAATTTCTTCTTTGACTAAGAGGGCTACTTTAGGATGCATTTTACATATTTTCTGTTGGACAAGTTTTGCACAGGTTAAGGAAAATGTTATGCATTGTGATAGAGGTGTCAATACCCATGTCACTATAGTCCCATGCAAAAATATCCGAGAATTCATGAAGGACTTTCTTGATATCCTTTTGTTCAGAGGTAAGAGAGGCGGCTAGTAAGACTATGTGTGGATTTTTAGATGTGCCCAAATTGTATTGTATTGTTTCTTCATTAAGAAGGGTAGAATAGTCCTCAATATACGGATTAGTTGGAATAGTATCGAGTGGATCAAAATTGTTAGTGGGGATATCAGAATCTCCAAGGAAAACCATATCAGCGGGCAGGGAAGGGTGATGTCATTTATGGTGGAAAGAGGGAAGATGATCATAAGCACCCATATAATCAAGTAATGCATTATCAGTAGTAAAATTATTGAGGTTGTCCCAAAATATAGAGGGACCATTACTAATAAGTTTTGGGTGTAACAAGGAAGTGACGTAATGTGACATGCAATATAAGTATCTAAAGGGGATGTAGAAGGAGGTTGGTACCCTAGCCCAAACTTTTGGGTCCGTGTGGGGAGATCCCAAAGCTTCGTGACTTTATTCTCTTGTGATCCAATAAGCCAAAACAACAGAAATATTTGTACCCTAACCCATATCTAGAGAGATTTGGACTAACATGAGAAGGAAGAGGTATATCGGTAGTGCGTTTAATGGAGTTACAATACTCGAAGGGTGATGGGTTACAGGGGCACATCATAAATAGTGCCCTGATAATGAAATTTAAGTCATGCATGTAGTGTAGAAGGGACCGCGTGCATAGCATGAATCTAAGGTCTCCCAAGGAGAAGATTGTAGTTAAGGTCATTGGGCATGACATGACATGGGATATTGATTATACATGGGTCGATAGTGATGGGTAAATGAACAATGCCTAAAACACGCTTTGGGATATTATCAAAACCATGAATAGAGATAGACAAAGGAGTGAGAGATGCTTCTGACATGCCTATATGTTGAAGAAAAGTGATGTTACAGATGTTGAGGCCAAATCCATTGTCAACTAAGGCATGCTTGACACCTACTTTATTAATACAAACTTGGATATACAAGGGAGGGTCATGTTCTAAAAATGTTGGTGGTGGTAGATCATTAGATGTGAAAGTGATTTGATCCTCATTAAGGGACAGAGCCGAAATGAACTTATGATATACATATTCAGGTGATGTATGGGGAGGAATGTAATGGGTAGCTAAGTATTTCCTAAGGTCATTGAGGCAATCCGGATGATTTTGTAGATAAGCATGAATAGATATGTTCATGGTGAATCAATTCTAAGATACTAAGGAAAGAAAGATGAACAAATAAAAAGAAAATGAGTGAAGGATCTTCCAGTAGGAGGGGTTTAGGGATAAAGAAGAAAGGAAAGGGGTAAGAAAATATGGTCATGATGGCGGAATATAAATGCAAGCCCTAGAAGGTGCCATGAAAAAGGATTGGTTCACCAAAATAACTAACTAAAATTAACTAAAATGGGGAAATATAATAATAGTTAATCTAATCTATGAGGACATAAACGATGTAAATAAATTCACTAAAGTAATAGGAAGTGATTAAAATGATTAAACTAGTAGAAGTAAAGCCATAATATGCAAGAGGAAGGTAAGTAATGAACTCACTAATTATGGATGATTGTCATAGGGTATCACAGGTCTAACAGAAAATACGTGAAGTTGGAACAACTTCACAAAGGACTTGAAAAGAGTGGATCTAGAAGATCTGAGTAGACTGGAGTGCCCAGGAGGGTGCTTGGGATGACCTGGGGCACCCTGGTATGGCAGAATAGGCACCTTGGTCTCTCGAAAAATCTTGGAACTAAGTTCTTTCTAGGTTGGAATATATTTTGTAACCTTTGCTACACTGTCATGACTAGGATTTGTTGAATTATGCCAAATATGCAAAATATAGCAAGATGAAGTTGAATACCTGTAAGAGACAAGAGAAGTATCAAAACCCTAAAAATATAGAATATGCAAATGAATGGGTCGAGACTAACCTCGCTTCACAAAAACAATGGGCTAACTAAACCGAAGCGTTACACTACATTTTGGACCCAAATGTAGTTCTGGTGTGTGTGTGCATGTCGTGCCCTAGGTGCTCTTGTGTCAGTCACACTTTGTGAAGTAGCGAGCAATAACTAAATGTAGAAAATGTAATAGTATGTGTGCATGGAATAGAATATAATCCATCCCCTATAAAGTGTGTGTTGATGCAAATCTCTTAGCCTTGATGTATGGAATTATGTGGATGCAAGTGATGCAATGGATGCAACTCTAGATGGAGTGATAGTAGTAAGTGATGTCATGGCCCTCATTATGGTCTCATAACTTTATATTTATAGGGTTCTCTTGCTCTAATTTCATAATTAATCTTGACATGGTTGAATAGGAAAAATATAAGGATGAAAAATGGCTAGAAAGAACCCAAAAATAGGTGGGCGGGAAAGTAAAACAAAGAGTGGGGCACCCTGGTGGGACCAAGTGCCCCAAGGCACCCTAATACTGAGCTTAGGCACCACTGGTTTATGCTAAAATGACATGAAAGTGCCGAAAAAACCAGGAATGTATGTAAAATTTTATGGGAATGACGAAATAAAAAGTAAAACAAGATGGCCAAAAGGAAGAATTAATTAGTGCTTTCTTCACTTAATAACCTTCTAAATAGTAGTATGAGATTGGGTTAAATAATGCCTAAAGTGCATGATTTTTTTACTACAATTTCATTTCCTTCTTAGGATGGATAAATTTTTACCTAGCCTTTATTTAACCTCCATATCATGGTTAAGGGTCTAGGGACATTCATGGTTTATGGTTGAGGTTCAAGCGTTAGTATTTAGGTTTTAGGGTTTAGGCCTAGGATTTAGGGTTCAAGTTTTAAGATTCAAGGTTTAGGGTTTAGAGCTTATGGTTTTCAGTTTTTATTTTGGGTTATGAGTTTTATGAGTCAAAAATAGGATTATCAATGATCTCTTATAGAGATGAATGTAAATTTTTCTATAGAAAATAGGAAAAAATTGAAAATTAGGGTTCTTGTGGCTATTATCTTAGCTATCATATAACCAAGATAAATCCAAATAATGATGATGAGGTAATTCTATGAAAAATATCTAATGGAATGTAATCATCCATGGAAATATTAATATTGTGGCATTTACCTAAACTATTAACTATGTCATCGTCTACAATTGTTACATGATTGAATTGAGAGTACATGCCACATGTGAGGATCTAGGGCGACCGAGGTAGGCATGAAGGGGTACACATGGGTAAAGATGGGTAGTGCATGAAGGTTCATGCCTAAGAAGGGTGACTTTGGGACTTAGCCGATTTTTATTTACACAGGCTAAAAATAGAAGAATGGTGGAAGAGTGGTGTCCAAGCAAGGGTTAATTATAGACTTCATCAAACGGCTTAGGACGCACGTAAAGGGGTGAAATTCAGAAAAATTACATGCACAAATTATTGGATGGTCATGCAAAAGGTGATCTAATAATAGGATTAATGCAGAAGGTATATTTAGGATGGTCTATTATTAGGATTGATGTAAAATCGTGCACACCTTGTGGCTATTTTTGGATGTAATATTTTGAGCATATAGTCTATTGTTAAGAGAGTGCATGGGTGGTGAAGGGAAAGTCCCCACCCCTATATATATTTTTCATATGCCTTTTTGGCATCACACATTCTGATACTCTGTTTAAATTCTTAGAGTCTTGTTATGCGGTCATGGTATAGGGTTTGATATGTATGCATTCTCCAAATGTTTGTCACATTGATCGACAAGTATTTAGCTTGAATTATTATGTAAGACTTTAATATAATGGATTATGGAGGATGGATTATGATCATTGATGTGTCTGAATATGGTGAATTCATGGTGCAATTGGTATTGATTATTATCTAAGTTGTTATGTTCCTTATTACATGTGTTTCCAAAGTGAGATCATGTAATGAAATATACTTGAGTGATTACTTTATTACTAGTTATTATGAATCTATATTATACACATCTTGAAAAGCACACACAAAGGAGGGACCTAGTAGCTATGCACACTTCGGGTGAGCATTCAAGCTGCTAAGCGAATGAGGTGTCAATGCACATAATAGTTGGGTGGTAAAATAAAAGACTATATTTTGGTTCCATTGTCGGGACCTCTTTTCAAGTTGTCTACCAAGATGTTGCATACAGATGGCGTATCGATTAACTCTGGAGAGCATTGAAAGTTGGGTAGAAGACAGACAATATAAGTTTACACAAAGGTATAACATTGGACCTGATTTCAATGCACAATGGTGGGTGGAAGATAATCTTTATCATTATTTCTATGATACGTTCTTCAGCTTCTTTCTAGTAGAATTATATAAGTTCTTGGTAGCATACGAATTAGGGAAGTGTTGGGATCCAAGGATGAAGCTTTAGATGCAGGAGGATTACAAGACTCTTTTTATGTTGATATGGAGTGGACAAGAGTTGTATATCATTGGTGGGCTAGAGTGAAATTACACGTTGGAGTATGTTATTTCTACTTATTTTTGTCCAGAGGAAGCTAAGTTCATCTTTTTACGCAATCCCGGAGGATCTTATTTACGTACTATTCCCTTGGTGATTAAAACATTGATCATAGAATTGGATTTAGAGATCCTTCCTATGGCTAGCTAAACCCCACCACACACAAGGGCAAGAGTAGGTGTGGTGAAAGATGATGGACTGGCAAGAGATAAACTAAGAGAAGAAATATGGATCGGGTTTAATGAGGCACAAGAGAGGGATGTGGCATGTGCACCAGAAATTAAGGAGTCACTCAGGTTGAGGGAATGATGGCTCACGAAGGTTTTGAAGCTCTCATGGAAGATGAAGAGCCACATGATTAGGTACTCCCAAAGATTGGGTAAGCATAGTATAGAATCCCATTTTTCTTTGGATGAGAGTGCATCAGAGGACCATGGGCACGCATCTGATCCAACCTAGCCATGTAGCCCTTGCACATGGTGTTCCAAATCCAGTAAGTATTTATTTAGAAGAAGGTTAGTGCAAGTAGGAAATCATAAACAAGTAGATATCATTTTGTGTTGAATTTAGAAGTACATCGGACTACGAATATACTTATTACAGCGTAGTAGGCGTCGGTGTTTGGGAGTGCACTTGGAGGATTATTTCTAGGAGCATTGTTGGGATATATTATTGGCATGCGAGACCATTGGGAGCACTTTTGTGGGTGATGTGATTGCGTATACCTTAGGTGTCCAATTTATTAGTACGAATGGGACAAAAGGGATCTCTTCAATTGGTCCACATCTTGCATCGGGGGCATGGGAGGTTTAGGATGATCTAGTTAGCCACCACGGAGGAAATATTGGTGGGACTTATTGTTTTGGATTGGGTAGGCAAGGTCCAAACTCATAGCAACCACCTCAACAACCTCTACAACCATAATAGACACCTCAAGTTTACTATGAGATGTCTCTCCACTTACCATAGTATAGAGGTATTGAAGATGTAGTAGAGCATGTGCACAAGTTTGAGCTACTATGGCATGCTAAGGGAATTACAACTTCAGATAGGAAGGCAAGTCAATTTTCCACTACTCTTCAAGGGCATGTGCACAGGTTAGTACAGGAAGTATGATCCACATCAGATTGTAGTGGACTACAATGCTTTGTGCACTGTGTTTTTGGATGAGTTTCACATTCCATAATTTGAAAAGTAAAGCATCAAAGCACACTCAAGGATATCAAACATGGTTCCTCTAAAAGTGTGAGGGAGTATACACACATTTTAAGACTTTGTTGTCAAAATTTTCTTATGAAATTCATCAAATTCAGCATGCATAGTGGTTTTTGGAGGATTTTGACTCCATTTCGTAGAGATTTATCTCATAAGATGTATATTGATCCACACGATGCCTTGGAAGCATCTTTGTGCACCGAGGTGGTTGGAAATGTTGATACTGGAGTAAGCCCATTCTTATATGTGTAGATTTAAGCCATGAAAAGCAATTAGAGAAACGTTCTACCAACTCAACACATGAGACACGTAGTAGTATATGGTGCATATATTTTGAGGTTGAAATACATACTAAGGATAGTTGCCCATGCAAGTCAAGGTATGCATGTTGTAACTAGATTGTGAAGTATTTCACTTGAACCATGATGTCTAGGATTGTCCTCTTTTGTAGCATGCGATTCGAGAGGAAGGTGTCCATGTATTTTAAGATCTACAAGGCCCATACTAACAACATCATTGGCTACATATCGATTGATCACATCCATGAATCCATTGAGATAAGAGTGCACCAAACTAGTGTGGCGAGTGGATCCAAGGAGAAAGAATGACAAAATAACAAAGGGAACAATAATGGGGATAACAAAAATGGAGGATTTCGATGAGGATATCGAGGTTGAGGTTGCGGTGGTGGTAGAGGCATGTTTTCTAGAGGAACTTGTTACAATTTTAGGTCCCATAATCATTATCGGAGAGATTATCCTTAGAATATAGCTTACTCGTGGTGTGGGAAGAAGCACAAGTAATAGGTTTTCCCAGGACCTATATGAGCACATGAGAAAAAACAAGAAGAAGGACAAAGACGTAGGATTATCAAGGTACAACACGTGAATGTTCATCAATGGATGCCTAATAAGATGCATGATCTTGATTTTAAAATAGAATTGGTTACCACATGCGTTGAGGCGATGCGCACACATGATCCTCTAAAGGATAAACCACTCATCACAAGGGAGGATGTGATACATGCCAAGTATCTAGACACTGCACATCAGAAGGAAGTCTACCAAGAGACTATGGGAGTCATCAGAGACCTTTAGGGAGAAATACAATGCTTGAAGGAGAAGACACGTGAGAGGGAACATGCAAAGAACATTGAGTTCCTACGAAGGACGTGGATGGTTTGAAAGAGGTGTGTAAGATGTTGCGCTAGGAGAATATAATCCCAAAGCTAAGGTAATGTCTATGAGAGAAGTTACACATTAGAGCTTAACATGAGAGGAAAATACTTCACATAAATCTACAGCTTCAAAGTCACGAATTTGAAAAATGAGATTATACTTGATGCAATAATTGATGGGTGGTTGGTATAAAAACTTTGATAGATACATGCACAGATGTGATTGTGTTGACTTTGGATGCATGGAATCAAATGGGTAGACCAATATTATAGCCATCTTCAAATGTGTTATATATGGAAAATAAAACTAGGGATATTCCTATTGGAGTATTAAAGGAAGCATCCGTTACCATTCAAGGATCCAAATTTACTAGAGACTTTGAGGTATTAGATCTCACAGTAGTAAACAACTTTCCAACATTACTCGGATGGCCCTGATGTTATGCAAACAATGTTGATCTATGCTTTAACAAGAGATACATAAGTTTTGAGAACAAAGATGAGCACGTGATCATACCTCTGCATGATAAGAAGGTAGAGCCTTATGTTGAGCCCTTGAGTGAAGAATAACTTAATAGAGTCTATGCTCACATAGTGCACAATCCATAGAATATAGAACCATCAAAGGAATGTGTACTTCAGTGAGAAGACACTCAATCTGTAAGTGACACTACTAGTGTCTCTTTTGATAACTGGGCTAGTGGAACATACAAAATGGTCAGGCATGAAGTCAAAAGAAGAGTCACCAGAATGATTAGGCTGCATATGGTGAGATGGTTAGGTTCAACTTGGGTCCCAAGGTATACTAGTGAATGGAACCACAATAAATTCTTACATACCATGGAAACTTAGTGGCAGAATTATGGGGATAGAAGAAACATGCTAGTCTATACTTTACGCAGGACAACAATGCGTTGGTGGAAAACACATAGAGATATCCTTTTGGAATGGCGAGAAGTGAGAATCCCTTTTCTACTAGGTTTACTTGGAGAAATGTACCTACACAAATATACAAATATCATGAGAATACTTCTACCTCGTTTCACGTCTTAAATTGTGAGAGACTATGGGCGTAGGGTCAGGAGGCCTTACCTCCATCACTTTAGGTACATAAGTTCTACTCCACATTGTGCATATGTGCGCGTGCATGGTATGTCTATGCAGAACTAAAAAGGGAGACCGCAAACCGGCGTGTGATTCAAACTTTTGATTATTTTTCTACTAAGCCTCCAATTCATGAAGCCTTGTAGATCATGAAGTACATTACATTGGGGAAAACACAAGAGCTAAAGAGCTCATAATTGAGATACTTGGGGGACCTGATCCCGAGGCACGTGATGATATATTTGAGATAGAGGAGGTAAAAATGGGTCACGCCTAGAAGGAAAAAGAAAATGGTAAATTGCTATACATGATTGATAACGAGGAAGTTGAGAATTTAGATGCTATCCATACTAAAGGTGCACATGGGGTAATGGACACTATAGATGAGAAGGCACATATGTACCATACTCCTATGAAGACAAAGAAGGTTAACATGGGTACTGAGGATGAGCCCAAAGAGACCATTTTTGGTGATTACTAGTCGAGAAAAAGAAGTAGCAAAGACTTTTGAACTCTTGCATGAATTCTAGGATATATTCCCACGTGGCTATCATGAGTTAAAGGTATTACACCCCCATTAGGTGAGATAAATATCAAGCTAAAAGAAGGTGCACGCCTAGTTAGGAGATGTTGTATATGATGAATCCTAATATGTATGTGAAGGTGAAAGAAGAAATTGAAAAAATGTTCAAGTCTAGAATTATTGATCCTACTAAAGAATCGATTGGGTTAGCATCATGGTTATAAGCATCAAGAAGGATGGGAAGATAAGTATTTGTGTGGACTAAAGAGAAATCAATGCTTCATGTGTTATAGATCCTTTTCCCACCCCTTTCATAAAATAAATCCTTTAAAAAAATTCTTATTCTTTTACAAATGGATGTTAAAGTTATCACCAGTGCGCATTGCGAAAGTAGATCAATAGAAGAAAAATTTCACCACTGAGTAGGGAAGTTTTTCATATACGGTTATGCCCTTCGATTGAAAAATACGTCAAAAGTGTTCTCACTCATTATTGTGTAGGTATTTCAAGACTTCATTCATAAATTTTTGCAAGTGTATTTGGATGATTGAATAGTGTATGTTTTAGTCAAGGATAATTGTGATAATTTGAGACTCGTGTTTGAGAGGTGCAGGCAGTCGAGCATCTCTCTCAACATTAAAAAGTGCATCTTTGCTACACCTTTTGACACTTTACTTAAACACATCATATGTAAAGAAGGATTGTTGGTAGACCTAGCCAAGATAGTTGAGATCTTTGTTTTGGAAGAGCCTACCAATCAGAGTGAAGTGCGTGGATTTCTAGGACATACTGGTTACTACAAGAAGTTTATCAAAGATTATGAAAATATTACCACCCCCTTGAAGAGTTGCTTAAGGCTAAAGGGAAATTTTATTGGGGGTGACATGAAATAGAATCCGTTTGAGACATTGAAGGAGAGATTAACCACTTGAATATGTTTGATCTATGATTTTAATTCTTCGACAATTGATGGATATCACTTATTCAGCTCACAAACCCTAACTCGTACCTTAGGGCATCAACCTTGCTCTTTTTTCCACTATCTCAAATTGTGTTACTTCTAAACTCTTGATTTCATGTTTTCATATCTTAATCAATCTGAAAAAAATCTGATCTTACCTCAAACCATGTCTTTTTACCTTCCAATATCTCTCCTCTGTGTCGCACTACTCCCCCATGCAAGACTAGCTCATAAAATGAGCTTAAACTTCACTTTTATAACATTTTCTTCTTTCTTACCAAAAGGAGGTCGGTACCTCATGAATAATTCAACACATATACATTAATTACATTCAAATAACATTAAAGCAGTCACACATGACCCAATTAGGTCTTCCTAGCTAAAAACCTCATTACATGTGCCAAAAATGGCTCAAAACCCCATGGGCACAAAGATAAAAATGCCCTTACATCAAATACATACTTATTCATGACCCATAATCCTTTAAATATGATTAAAATATAATTTTACATCCATACATGGTTGTAAATTTTATCAACCAATCAAATTATTTCATTTAATGGGCCCAATTCACTTTGCAAATCTCAAAACAATTGTTTCCTACACCCTTCAACACCCTAGAAACTTCATTAGATCACCAAATAACTTAAACATGAGAAAAAAATTCCCGTAACCACTTGATGGAAATTTTATAACCATTATAAGCAAGTTATAAGCCTTGAATCAACCTCATTCTCAAACCACAACTACTTTTGTCTTCACCGATCAACATGCCAAAAACATTGTTTGCAAAGGTTAGCTCATAAAAAAATTCTACATATATAAAAGACATCAAAATGTATTAATTGGATTCAAAATTCATTCCTCTTAAAATTTCAGGTTATATAAATCATCATCCAATCCATCTAATGCTTCAAACAACTTCAAACTTGCACAAAAGCACATCCCGTCCTACACTTTGCCAAAAATCTTCCCGTGTCTAAATAATGACATGGAAACCCTATAAAATCACATAATCATGAGTCAAAAATCATATTAAAGTAAATATCTATGAATAATATTTCCCAAACAACTTGGATCATCTTAAAACTCCACCTATAGCTCAAGTTATGCCCATTTTACTGAACCCTGTTATTTGAGGCCTCAAAACTACCCTTTGACCAGTCAACTTGTATGGACCTCAAATGACCATGTACCTGTATGAACATGTCATGAAACCTCCATGGAAATCAATATCATCTCCCATACATCATGCACCATCAATTTTTCATGTTACTCCTTTGACAACCTTGTCCCAAAACCTTCTTCTTCGAAACTAGCCTTTGTTTGAGTGGGGCCCACTCATCACCATGACCTCAACCATACATTTATGGAAATCTATAAGAGTCCTATAAAACATGAAATAATAAATTTTTCACTAGAAATCAAAATTAGGCTGATACAAGACACTTTTCCGCAAACTACTCCTAGCTCGGGTTTTAGACCACTTTACCTTCTTAACGATCATTCATAAAAACATGACAATCAAACCACCTCATTATTTTTTAAATATTCATAAATTACCTTAAAATATATTCCTAATATATAATTTCCCCATGTAAATCATAAAATTTAGAGCGAGCATTAGAAGATCCAACTTTTCTTGAAAATCACATTGTTACTTACCTGGTTTCACACAAACTTGCATATATTCAAAAATCTTTAGCATAATAACCTAAAATTTGGCATGAAGTGGCATGAAAACATCATATAACTTATAAAATTCACCACATAACCCAAATATTCCTGAAACTCTCTAGACATTAAGACTTACCTATGCCAAATTGCATGTTTCTCACTTGTAGCGTCTCAAGGACCTCAAATATGCATTGAATCATTGAATGCAAACATGAAACTTACCATAGACCTTAGGCACACTGTCACAACACGTTTCCCATGCTTCACTATGACTAATTAGTACCAAATCTCATACCTCCTTACCATTCTACATTTTTCATAAATAGAAACAAACTTGGAATGACCCGACTCAACCATGAAACCACATGACCTAACCATACTGACCTTATGCAGACTCATGTACACCTGTATCACATAATTAGGAAAATTTATGACCTCATCAAATACTCAAACTAGCTTTGGATACCTCAAACCATTGACTAGACTCACTCAACCATGCACCAGACTTCATAAGACTTCACCAAACTTAACAACCAGTCAACCTATGTTTGACACATGAATAACCTCATATGGGGACTCACATGGCTGCATGACACCCTTTTCCATCAATGGGTTTGACATCAATGTGAACACTAACCAACAATGGCTAACAATCTCCCCTTTGGAATTGATGGCAACCATCATTTAGAGACATTAATGGCAACCAACAAGACAAACATACACATGACCTCGGATCCATGTTTTTAATGCTTCTATCCCCCTCTTCCATTTATGAAAAATACTAAAATGACTCTATAACATGTAAAATGACAACACATGATGGAAACAATGCAAAAATTGACTTACTTGACACAAATTCTCCCCTTTGGACTGAGAACTCTCTTCTTTGACTCCTTCAGCAGAAAATGAAGATCCTCTTGGACCTGTAAAATATCCCTTTGAGTTAATACACTCCTTTATTTTTATTCATTCACTATTTACATCAACTTCTAGTTCATTCTCATGCTCAAAACCAACAATTTCACCTTTAAATCCATCATACCTCCTTTTAGGACCACTTTGTCCCTGAATGAGACTTTTAGTCCAAAATTGACAAATTTCTTATGCCTCTAAAAATAACTACATCACATGAAAAACCTTCAAGATAATCCCCTTGGAAAGTTACATTCTTTCTCTGACTTGAATGAAAAAAATTGGATCTCTTACCTTGTTTTCAGGCCTAGTAGGTGTACTAGTTCCTTACCACAGTCTCGAGATACTTCAATCTTTCAATCCTTCTTTACATGTTAATTTAGTGTTCTTGATCACATAGTATCATTCCACTAGCCAATAAACCTATAAACACCATCTATTTTGATAAACAAACATTTTAGATCATTCATTCATACAATTATGCCTGATAGAGTCACACAACCAACTCCCGTGTCCATGATGTCAATATAGACTTATAACTTAAGTCACTTTTCACTTGTTCATTTGATGTTTCAACCATGACTCCTTGATGATGAATGTACAACCTTAAAATTAAATTCCATACTTCACCTTTCTCCAAATTTACCATCTCTTAGAGTACCTAAAGGCTTATGATCAAGTAGTTCCACGCTCCCTATGACTTAAATAATCCTTCACAAATTTGAGATGCACCTTATAGAGCATATGCACTCTTGAAAACATCCTTTTCTTGAGACCACTTACAAATTTTGTACATCCACCATGACAAAATGGACATAGACATTCATCTACGAACCTCTTTCTCAAACCTAAATACTTGAACTCATGATTTCACACACTCTAAAGAATGCATTTTTGACACTATAAGCTTCAATTTCTTCAAGGATCCCTTATACCCTTTTTCACATTCAACCAACGTCTTTACACTATATGTTGGACTCTAACATACTCATTTTGATCCTATTCAATTCTTTAACAATAAATGATCATTTTGTAGCTTTAGAAACTCATACATTCTTGTCCATACTCAAAGTGAAGCGTTTCTATTTTAATCTCAAACAACCATTTTCGGACCAATCTTAGAACTTCAACACATCTTCAAGACTTATGAAAATTAGCAAACACCTCTTTACATCCATACTTTATCCATCTCGAATATTCTTGGACTGACAACATCATCAACATTTGATTCTTAGTGAGAACTTACCTTTCTTGCTTGTAGGTACTAACCATCTTGATGAACTGAGCCACTTGTACATCAGTTTGGAGAAGACTTTCTTGGAGCATAATACTTGTTCAAGACCAAATCAACTTAAAACACTCATGTAAACTAGGTGGAGAGATATATTAAGCTTTCATTGCTCTAATTAACAACTATAGATATGAGATACCCTTACAGAGGCTGTGCACTACTTTCCACTATTCATAACTTCTCTAAGACCACGTACACAACCAATTAGTCCTTCATGAAGGCTTAAATACAGACTTTGAATTCAAATTTGTCTCATGAAGACTGTGTATTCCTATAGATGAATTTTTCATGATCATCTTCTTTACTTGGACTAAGATCCATGTCTCGAGTCTTAGAACCTAGCTCCTTCATCTTCTTATAGAAGACATGTCATACCAATAATTTCATGTAGTATAAAAGAATCATGACTTACTCATAGACCTTATATTTTATACCTTTGTAAGAATTGAGGACCACATAACTAACTTGTAGCTTCCACTATATATAGGATTTTATATCACTTCACTACCAACGTAAACTCCTCTTTATCCTTTTCAATCATGGGTGCATAACCATACATACATGCATCATCCATCATCAACTTAGATATAGGTAATATCAATGTGATCAAGCCTCTTGCAGACCTTTGAATCCTCTAATCTCCTTGAGAATACACAAACCCTTTTCATGGCTATAAAAACCTCTTGGCATTTTCAATCAACTCATGAATAAAGAAACTCCTTGATCATGGCCTAGAAAACTTCTAAATACAGAGCTTGAGGCATTGTACACACCTTTGAAACTAGTGAGACTTCATTACACCACCTTAGATAGACAAATTTGGCTCTATGCATAAATGAGAGTCATACCAACTTGATTTACCCCTTCTTACACCTGTAGCTCTCCTTGTATAAACCTATAGCAAAGGATTTTTCAAGTTCCTTCCTTCAATTTTTATTTATAGACCAGCTTTATACATGTAGCTCTTGATTCATGCATATGAGAATCTTCAAGTACTCCTATTCAAAATTTCAAACAACTAGATACCAAGACTAGAAATTGACAGTGTTATGCACTTTGATTCTACAACAATAGACTTCTTCATACATTAAGACTCAACCTCTCTTGACCTTTGACCATGTCATTGATGACCTTAGACCACCAAACTCTAATAGAAATCAACATTCACTTCTTCTTCAAATGATAGGCCTAGACAACAACAAAAATTTTCTCCTTGGCATAATTTTGCATTTCTTGACACAATCCTAGAGCATTAACAACTTGAGCACACTCAAACACTTGTGATGAGACACCAAGTTTCACCTTGATACCTTTAACATATCATTTAGACCTTGGAAACACCTTAACTGATCAACTGAGACAAACTCAGACTAAAGTATCATACTTTACCATCTATTTATGATAGAAAACTTATATTCATACTCAAATGCAGATATATAGATCCCTTATTGTGAACTACACTCTAGTAAAATTTGACTGACCACACAAACCAACTTATAAACTCTTGAACTCTAAAGAAACCCTTAACATCTTGACATGCCACGTACCTCTATTACAATAACACTGTACTAGGTCATCTTACAACTGGAAACAACTATCTTGATGTTATTTATACACAATACATGGTTTTGACTTGATATATGACCTTTATGTGATCTTGAAACACCCATTTAGACTCACACATGACTTAATACTCACACAATACTTAGCTATCTCTCATCATACATAACCTTATTAATATGTAGACTTCTTTGACAGCTATAACACGTTCTTTAGAGCAACAATAGATGATATAGAATCTTTGACACAATGACCTCGATAATACAACCTTATTTCATCCACAAGAATGATGTAAAACAAACTTCAAGCCCTGCTTTTCCATGATTTGACATATACAACTTTACAATTAGGTTAATTTATATGACTTTACCTAGACCTATCAGATTGTACATGTATCATCTATAGTGAAAGCCTCTTCTCCAACATTTAGATCCAAACTTAGACCATATATACATCAACTTGACTTACTAACATAGACCATGAATTCTTATGATCATAGCATGATTAACATGGAAAAACTCCTCAAAGTGTCACATGCATACCATTCACTTGATGACAACATGACATATGAGCTTTACAACTTTAGAATCGGTATTGACATGATCATACTTTGAAACATATAAGGTTTACAAAGAAATTTTACATCATGATACACTTTTACTCTTATATACCTACTTCCTAACTCTTATATGTACCTAATAAATTATGAAAGGCTCTTCTTCTTCATGACAAGGTAGAAATTCATTGGGTTAAACTCAAAGCATAGACTATGATGCCTCAAGGAATTTTGAAGGACTCACAAGACCTTTAAGGACTAAAAATAACTCAGACACCCATTACACATTGACCTAGACATGATCAACACCTTGATGTGACATAAATGACCATATAAACACCAATACTAGTAGCAGAGACACAAATTCACACTTCATTTGAAATGTATGAGATATATTTAGCATATTTCACATTTGACAATAACATACACACTTTGACTGAGCATGATAGACTAGCTAAAAACATGCCACAACATTATAAACACCTATAAACAAGGACTCAAAGACTCGTATTCAAATAACAGACCTCAAGAACAATGAATGACACATACAAACACAAACACCTTTCAATGACAATGAACTCAAAGACTCATGGATGAATCAAATGATGTACCTTATAACACTTGACATATTCCAAACCCCAAGATGTCTTAACTTATCAAATACTAGTGATTTCTTCAATTCTCCCTTATAATCAACCTTCTTGACCTCTTTTGCATGATCAGCCTTTTTTTCATCTTTGTTTGGGCTTGAACTCTCCTTGGATTCCTTTTGATTGACTAGAATTGATTCTCCTTTGACTGATTTTGGCATCCATACTTATTTTACTTTGGGAGACACAACCTTCTTCACTTGCCTTGATGAGTCATGAGAATAAAACTTTGCAACATGACCCTTTAGATGACACTTGTAGCAAGTAACCTCATGTTTACCACTTGAATGATCACTTTTGTGTCCTTTTCCATTGCTCCAAGGGTACTCACAACTGAAAAAATTCCTACAATCCCTTGCTCTATGACCATAACCATTGTAAGCATAACAATAACCATGAAACTTTTCATACCTCATTACATTTGGTTGTCTAATAGGATTAGGCCTTGAATAGACATTCTTTCCATGAACACCATCATCTTCACTTGCTTTGGAACTAGGACTAGCTATTGGATCTGCAAGAGTAGGCTTCTCAACTTCTTTGATATTTAGGGTTTGAATCTCCTCTTTGAACTTGTCACATTCTTCTTCCTTGGCCTTAAGAGAAGTTATCAAATCCTTGATTTTAGTATTTAATATGATGTTCTCCATCATATGGAATGCTAAATATGCTTGTAGATTAAATACCACCTCTTTGAATTCAACTTGTCCATGCACACACCTCACAGGGATTGTTTCTTAGTCTTTCACATTCCTCTTCCTTTGTGCTCAGATCTGAAATGGCCTTCTCCAAATGAATCTTGAGATATTTTATGGTTTCTTCATCCTTCTTAGCCATGGCTTTTAATTCCTTATTCTCTTTCTGGTTTGCTTTTCCATATTGTGCTTCTAAGATCTCCTCCAAGTTGTTAGACTTACTTCTCAAGGACCAGCTCTGATACCAATTTTTGGAATCATAATGGACTGAGAGGGGGTGAATCAGTCCTAAAAATCTTAAAATTCATTTACCATCACATTAATTTATTTATCCATCCATCCATTTACCATTCATTACCATACATGAACATTAGATGTGTGTTAAGCATTCACAACAACATGAAACAAAGAAGGAGACACATGAACACCATATATAATTGGGAAACCCTCATGGGGAAGAAAATGCATTGAAAATTTTCTGACATTACTCACAACAAATAAATTTAGTAAAGCACCAACTTCACAAGGAGCACCAACCCCAAGTTTAGTAGAGCACCAACCCTATAAGGAGCACCAAACCCTAATTTAGTGAAGCACCCACTCCATAAGGAGGATTCAAACCCCTAGTATAACCAATCACTAACTCAACCACTTGAATATGTTTGATCTATGATTTTAATTCTTCCACAATTGATGGATATCACTTATTCACTCACAAACCCTAACTCATACCTTAGGGCATCAACCTTGCTCTTTTTTCCACTATCTCAACTTGTCTTGATTCTAAACTCTTGATTTCATGTTGTCATATCTTAATCAATCTGAAAAAAATATGATCTTACCTCAAGCCATGCCTTTTTACCTTCCAATATCTCTCCTCTAGGTCGCACTACTCCCCTATGCAAGACTAGCTCACAAAATGAGCTTAAACTTCACTTTTATAGCATTTTCTTCTTTCTTACCCAAAGGAGGTCGATACCTTGTGAATAATTCAACCCATACACCTTAATTACATTCACATAACAGAATTACAATGGTCACACATGACCCAAGTAATTCGGCCCGGATAAAAACCTCATTATATGTGTCAAAAATGGCTTAAAACCCCATGGGAACAAAGATAAAAATGCCCTTACATCAAATACATACTTAGTAATGATGCATAATCCTTTATATATGATTAAAATATAATTTTACATCCATAAATTGTCATAAATTTGATCAACCAATCAAATTATTTCATTTAATGGGCCCAATTCACTTTGTAAATCTCAAAATTTGTTTCTTTTCACACAATTCAACACCCTTGAAATTTCATCGGGTCACAAAATAAAATAAACATGAGAAAACCATGACATGTAGCATCTTTATGGAAATGGAATAAACTTTATAACACTTATAATAAAGTTATAATCTTTTAATCAACCTCATTCTCAAACCACAACTACTTTTGTCTTCACCAAAACAACCTGCAAAAACGTTGTTTCCAAAGGTTAGCTCATAAAATCATTTATACATACATTAAAGACCTAAAAATGGATTAATTGGATGAAAAATTCATCCCTATTTATATTACATGTGATATAAAGCATCACCCAATCCATATAATTCTTCAAACAACTTCAAACTTTCACCAAAACACATCATGTCTGCACTACCAAAATTCTTCATGTCCAAAGAATGACCTAGAAACCCTATAAAATCACATAATCATGAGGAAAAAATCATATCATTGGAAATATATTTGAATCCTATTTCCAACACAACTTGAATCATCTTCAAACTCCACTTGTAGCTCAAGTTATGCCCATTTTACTAAACCCTACTATTTGAGGCCTCAAAACTACCCTTTGACCAGTCAACTTGAATGGACCTCAAATGACCATGTACCTGTATGAAAATATCTCCATGTAAATCAATATAATCTCCCATACATCATGCACCATCAATTTTGCATGCTACTCCTTTGGACAACCTTGTCCCAAAACCTTCTTCTTGAAACTGACATGTTTGAGTGGGCCCACTCATCACCATGACCTCAACCATACTTTTTTGGAAAGATAGAATATTCCTCTACAACATCCAATCTTTTATGTTTCACTATAAATCAAAACTGAGCTGATAAAAACACTTTTCTGCAAACTACTCCTAGTTAAGGTTTAGCTAGGGTTTTAGACCACTTTACCTTCTTAATGATCGTTCATAAAAATGTGACGATCAAACCACCTAATTATTTTTTTGAAAGCTTCATAACTAAACTTATAATATTTTCCTAAGAGATCATATCTCCATGAAAATCATACAATTCACAACAAACATCAAAAGGTCTAACTTTTCTTGAAAATCACATTGTTACTTACCCGTTTCACCAAAACTTGCATATATTCAAAAATCTTCAGCATACTAACCTTAAATTTGGCATGAAGTAGCATGAAAAAATCATATAACTTCTAAAATTCACCACATAACTCTTCCTAAAACTCTCCATTCATTAAGACTTACCTATGCCAAATTACATGTTTCTCACCTTTAGCTTCTCAAGGACCTCAAATATGCATTGAATCACTGAATATAAACTTGAAACTTACCATAAACCTCGGTACACTATCACAAAATTGTTCCCATGATTCACCATGACTGATTAGGACAAAATCACATACCTCCTTACCATTTTGCATGTTCCATGGCTAGAAACAAGCCTTGAATGACCTGAATCAACCATGAAACCTTAAGACCTAACCATAATGACCGTATGTAGACTCATGTACACTTGTAACACATCATTAGGACCATGTATGACCTCATGAAACACTCCAACTAGATTTGGAAACCTCATACCATTACTAGAATCACTCAAACCATGCACCAAGACTTCATAAGACTTCACCAAACTTGAAAACCAATATCCTTGACATCCGAATAACCTCATATGGGGAATCACATGGCTACATGACACCCTTTTCCATCAATGGGTTTGACATCAATGATAGCACTAACCCACGATGGCCAAGAGGATACTATTGTTTCGAGTTTGACTTCATAGTTGTTGTCAAGCCTAGTAAGAGAAATTCTGGACCCTATCATTTATCACGAATCAATTATGGTGAGGATGTGTGGAGCATTGAAGACATTATGTCGATGCACAATTTTTAGTTTAATATGTGTGCTTGTAGATTTATAGGATATTGTAGTATTTTTGTGCATTAGACAGTTCCCTAAAGGAATGAAGAAGTTAAAGAAAAAATAGTTTGCTATACGTGCGGTGCCTTATTAGCTCATTGGAGGAGACTTATACAAGATGGGTAGAGATGATATCTTGTGTCCTTGGGTACTTGAACATGAGCATGAAGCTATTATGGAGGAAGCTTATGGTGGTATAGTAAGAGGACACTATGCAGGTGATGCTATAGCGTGTAAAATTCTTATGGCCAAACTATGGTGAGAGACCTTATACAAGGATACCAAGGAATATGTGAAGGCATGTGATCAATGTTAACACCTTAGAAATCCTAGTCATAGAGATGAGATGCCACTTAGACCGATTGTGAGCACGGATCCTTTTGAAAATTGGGTTATTGAATTTTTAGGCCCTATTGCACCACCTACACGTAAGATAGGTGCGTGATATATTATCACTTACATGGACTATTTGAAAAGGTGGGAAAAAGGCAGCACCTATAAAGGATTGTACAACAGCCACAACAGCAAGTTTTTATGGGAAAATATTATTAGCATGTATGGATGTCCTTTGAGTTTGATTAGTGATAGAGGAACTCATTTTTGAATGAGATAATTAGGATTTTATTGGCATATTTTATGGTGGCACGCCATAAGACAACTCCCTATCACCCTCAATATAATATCACTGTCGAAGCTTTTAACAAAATTTTGAGCCAAACATTGACAAAAATATTTGATGTTGGAAGAAAAGATTGGTATGATAAAGTATTTGATGTACTTTGGGCTTACAAGACCACTTATAAAAGATTGAATAGTTGTTGTTTGATCTAGAATTTGTGCTAACCATTGAATTCATGTTACCATCCCTATGTATTGCACACACATGATGACTAGATGATGAGCAGATTTATTGAATGCATTGACAAACTAATGCAACTAGATGAGTGGCGTGCCATTGCACGTTGGATCCAGAAGCCTGAGAAAGTGAGACAGAAGGCCTGACATGATAGGCATATTAAGAACAATACATTTGAAGTTAGTAAGACGGTTTGTTCTCTATGACTCCAAGTTTGTGCGCCACCCAGGGAAATTGAAAAGTGCATTGGTCATAACCTGTTGTTGTAACCAAAATACTTGAATCAGGTGCATGTCAGTTGTAAGTGTTGGATGGCACCATGTTTGCTGGTTATTTCAATGGGATTACGATGAAGCCCTACTATAAATAAAGCTTATTTTTGTTTGTAATATGGCGATTTCCATTTAGAGTAGGTTTCCTTTTTATGTTTTATTCCAGTTGTTCTATGTGTTTTTAATTTGTTTCTCTATTTGTTGGAATAAGCACGCTTGCACAGAGGAATTTTATTACTATCTATTGAGTTCATGCGCAAAGTACCATGCATACCTTTAGTGCCGAGTGAACCGGTGTGAGTGCGAAAAGTGGAGAAATGTGTCACAAGAATTGAGAAGGATGGTGATAATAAGAAAATTTCTCAGGATGAAGAGCACAAGTGGAAAAAGGGATCACGCAGTGTAACGTGAGGTAGGAAACATCATGATGAACTACTTAGTGTAGACATAGAGGGTTATGTACTATGGCATAGGGAGGCGTGCATGAGGAGGTATGTGGCTTGGAAAGTAGTAATCCCGCCGAAAGGTTACAATTGCAGAGCATGAAAGGAAGGTGAGTGATAAGGCAAAAAGTGGAAAAGGTGCTTTATTGAGAAAATAACATAAAATATTTAAAGCAAAGAAAAAGTGTGTTAAAAGTGAAAAAGTAAGTTGGTGGACTACAAAAAGGTTATAAAAGGGGGAAAATCGAGTCATTTTCTACCTTGCATTCGAGAAGACTTGAGAAATTGAGATACCGAGTGATTTGGTACGACAAAGCGAGAGAAGTGAGAAACAAACCAAAGAACTGTGTGTAAGGTGTTTGTGTATGAATCCTTTTGGAAAAATTTTGAGCCATAGGTTGAGTGAAAAACTAGGGCACAAGAAGAAAGGGTTTGTAGAGTCGAGTTTAAACATCTAGGGTTCGTAGTGCTTAGGTATTGAGGTAATACTAAGTTTTGTAAAGAAAATCACATAGGGCACAATGTTGTAGGGTTGATGGCACAAAAGAGGGAAACTACGACATCCCATGAAGGAAGGAGAAAACATCACATGAAGAGGGTCAAGGTTGAATTTGAAGACAAATTAGAAGATATATATTCATAAATGCAGTACCCACTAGAGTGATTAGGGTTCAAACATGAAATTCTCAGCTCAAAAGTGCAAAATCAGTGGGTTCAATCATAGCAATCTAGGAAATGAATTGAATTTGAAGGCGGACATGTTGCATGGGAACTACCAAAGACAAATGAAGAAGGGAAAGTACCAGTGGATGATTCAAGAAGGATAATTTTAGAGAATGTAAGGTTCCTCCAATTGTCTGAGATACCCTTCTTCGCAAAGCCCACACATCTATTTCAATGGTTCATGTCTAAGGTACATGAATATTATTTCTATTTCACAAGCTAGAGGATGTGGATCATAGCCCAACTCATTGAACATGTTATAGGCTTAAGAGGCACAGGGGAAGACATGGAACGGACTTGTGTTCCAATTCAAATATTGATGAATTGGCCATCAAGCTAAAGTATGAGAAGGGAGGAAGGGCCATAAGTATAGAAAAACTTATAGACCTACAACAAGGGTTATAACCAGGCTCATAAGTTATAAATTGGGTGCCTTGGAGAGGTGGATGGATGTGAACAAGAAGTTTCTATATATTGCACATAGAATGGCCCACAAGATTAAATACAACATAGTGCAATATATTGCTAATGGGATCATAGAGGAGGCCAAGGCACAAAATGAAGAGGAAGAGATCATAGTTGTACAAGAAAATATGCCAACCAATAAGATAGAGTGTACTAAGGTTATGACAGAGTTATCAAAGCAAAAGGGTTTGATTAAGGCCAAGAAGGATAAGCTAGAGCTCCGATCAAACAATTTCAAAACATGGTGTTGGAACACATTTATATAATTGAAGGGGTGTTTGTCGAGTTAACTATAGTTATCCAAGAACTTAAGAGTAGAGTTGAAGAGTTGGCGCCTGACCAATTGTCAGAGATTGTAGAGGCGGCTCTTGGGAAAGCATTGGAAGAAATAAATGAGTGGAAGAAATTGGAGGGCGAGTTAAATTCTAAGTTCCCATAGCTTATTCAACAACCTGAGGCCTAATTTGAATTGTGTATAGGTGGGATGATTCTTTTGGGCATTTAATTCTTTATTATTTCATTGTGGTTCATATTCATTATTTGGTGAAACAAGTTGGGAAAACCATTATCGAGGGCTGAAATCCAAATTAGTGTGGGGCAATGTTGCACAAATGAATTTACTAAGTGCATGTCACACATGAGATAGGCACGAAGGGGCCCACATGGGTAGAATGAGGTAGCGCGCGAATGTTCGTGGGTGGCAGGTAACTTTGGAACTTAGCAGATTTTTCTTTACACGAGCTAAAAATAGAAGAATGGCGGAAGAGTGGCATCCAAGAAAGGGTTAATTATAGAATTCATCAAGTTCTCTTAGGACAGATGACATAAAGGGGTGAAAGATGTAAAAAGAACATGCATGAATTACTAGATGGTCTTGCACGAGGTGATCTAATAATAGGATTAATGCAGAATCTATATTTAGGATAATATATTAGTAAGATCGATGTAAAAGCATGCATGCCTTATGGCTATTTTTGGGTGTAATATTTTGAGCATACAATCTAGAGTGCATGGGTGGTGAAGGTAAAGTCTCCACCCCTATATATATGTCATATTCCTTTGTTTTGGAATCATGAGTTACCTAGTTACTCTATTCAAATTCCGAGAATCTTGTTATGCAATCATGGTCTAGGGTTTAATACTTATGTATGTTCCAATAGTTGACACATTGATAAACATGTATTCACTTAAATTATGTAAGGCTTTAATATAATGGATTATAAAGGATGGATTATGATAATTGATGTGTTTGAATATGGTAAATTCATGGTGCAATTGGTATTGTTTTTAACCGAATTTTTATGTTCCTTATTACATGTGTTTCCAATTGAATGTATGTAATGGGTTATTATGATTGAATGAGTACTTGGTTAAATTATCATCATGTATCTGCAAGATAACATCTTTTCAAGAAAACACAAAAGAGGGACCCGGTAACTATGTGCACTTCGGGTGAGAAATCATCCCTTCTAAATGAAGTGTCGACGCGTAGCATTCTGTTGGGAAATAAAAGACTAAAACAATCATGACCTAAAGTTATAGATCTGCATAAACAAAATAGTTCATCTATTCCACAACTTTATGATTGACAAAGTCATGTATGATCCCTAAGTTGATTAATACTATCACTCTTTACTTTTGTATACCCGCCACTTTTACGGTTTTGGAGTAATAATTCAAGAAAGTCAATGACATATAATAACTACTTGGGAGTCATATAATTCTTTCTCAAACTTCCTCATCCTAATCTTCTCCATTTGCACCTTTGATGTAGAATAATTTCTTCTCAACACATTTATATCCTTAGCAATATTTTTTTCATAGGTTAAACATAATCCCTTTGACCGTTTCTCTTTAATTTATTGAGGATTCAATCTATTAGACTAGATAAATGATGTTTCTAGAGTTCTACACTCTTTTCCATGCTAAATATTCATCATCATCATCATCATCATCATCATATATATATATATATATATATATATATATATATATATATATATATATATAAAGATAATGGCCTCATGTAGACACAAAATCACTCGTGTACTACTATTTTACTATATCACCAAGTATGTTGTTTTATGTATGGATCTTGAGTAAGAAAAGTATTTACTGGTGACACACTTCTTAGTCAATTAGCTTTCTTTGATTGTTTCTATTATTTTTATCTCTCACATCTATCACTTTTGCACCTAGTTTTGGTCAGGACACGAGGATCCTTGTCATCGGTATTCTCACAGTTGTCTCATTAAACTAGCACCTAGGATCTGGTCACTAGCACTGGCGCTCCTATCCAACCCGAGCACTCCTATCCCCTTTGTTCTTGTTCACATTTTTGACATTTGTGGTTGGCCTTTTTGGTTTTATTACTCCTATCCCAAGGTCCTAGTCGGCATTTTGTGTCACTAGTGTCGAAATTCAAACAAGAGATCCCTATATATACACAACATACATACTATTATAAGGGCGGGAAATTCTAAAGGGAAAACATATCTACATACTATCAAAGGGACTGCATTTTTGGCTTATTATTCTGCATACATTGCATAGGAAGGGTAAGTTTCTGAATTTCATCCCATACATTTGCATTCTATCTACATATAGCCTGTTATCTTGGTGTCATTGGTGGGATGGAAACCTAAGGACACGATTTCACACACAAGCACATAGAACTACATGGAGTATGAGATGTAGTACAGTGCTCGGTCGTAAGTTTTCTTTGTTAGGTGACCGTCGAGCTCATCGACTCCCCATTTGCATCTTTCTTTTTTAGGATTTGACGTAGTTTGGGGGTTTTACAGGATATCATTTTTTGCAAGTTACTAGTGAATTCGGCAATCATCCAGCTACATACATGTGACCAATAGTGAAGGATGGAGAAACCATAGCGACATAGGAAAAATTAGATTCTCGACTCTCTAAGCGATGCAAACACCTACAAAAGGTGTCTCGATGCCCTCGCCCTACCCAAGTGCCCTTGTAATGAACAATTTGCAAGTTCCAATTTATATCGATAATTTCTAACACTCGCCCATCTTGTTCATCACTTGTTCCCATTGGACATACTTCGAGATATGTAAAAATAATATAAGTGCCTTATCTCTCTTATTTTCTTACACAGTTGCATCTTTAGAGTACTTAGCATTTGTATTTTGTTGTATATCATTGTAGTGACTCTGAAATTAGATTTAATATTAGATTTTATTAAATCATTTTGTGAACCCCTCTCTTAGAACTCCTTTCCCTATGATCCACAAAAACCTCATGGATAAAAGTAGATCTTCCTCTCCTAGGTAAGTTTTGTATCATGATAGCGTCAATCATATCCTTGATGATTTTGTTGAGGTTGAACTTCTTGATCTTTATCACAATGTTCAATTTGATGACAATGTTCAAATATTTCTTGATGCTAACAATATAGATACTAAGTCACGCACTTGGGTATCTATCTAGTCCTAATCACATACTACTATTTGTATGGTTCCTAAGAAATAAAAGTAGTAATTGAGCTCAATCATTGGATATCTTTTCTTGCTTTCTATTGCCTCTTTTTATCTTACACTCATTCTATCCCATCTGTCTTTTTATACTTCAGAATTTATCATCCTAAACACCACCGCCCAGCTAGAACGTCGGTGCACAGCATCCCTATCCCCTCTAGGTGCCCCTAACCTCTTTTAATTTTTTCACATCTTTTGGGTCCTTACTATCCATTTGGGTATCTTATCTTTTTGGCAATCGGCCTTTTGAAGGTTAATTATGAAATTCAAGCAAGGGAACTATCATCACCTAAGGTTGCATTCAAATTCCATTACAAGAGAACTCAAACATTGATCTAACATCCACACACAAGGGAAAGGGATTGATACTTCTACATATACACCTAGGAGGGGTCAATTATTCATTACATGTTACATGTGACATTTGTAAATTTGGTGTGACATACTAGTGACAAGAAGCAAAGGCCAGAGAACATCTCGTGACCTAATGAAACTGGTTTTCAAATCTCCTAAATAGTCACAGTGCCCGAACAGGTCTACAAAGACCCTAGGTGCCCTTGACCCTCCTTAGGCACCCCATTCAAGCATATCCCAACACCTTTGAATTTTTATGGGCTTTGTTTCGATAGTCTAGTCTTCATATTTTCCAGGTTCATCATGTATGTGCACCTTTGGGATCATAATGAATTAGCTAAGTCATTTTATATCCTCATTTTCACTTAGGGTTTCAAAACTTAATTTCTTATTTTCTTGGGTCTATTTTGTGCTTAATTTCTATATCATTTGTGTTGTTACATATTTAGTATCGTGCATTTATAAATTTTGTACTTGCTTAATCATTTTAGTGAACTCATCACTCAAACATTCCTAGGGTCCTCATACTTCTACTTTTCTCATTTTTCTAGGATCCTCTCATCATGGCTATCTCTATCCATGATTTATTTCTAGCCAATCTTGAGTTTTGTGCTAAAATCATTAATATTTTGGCTACTACTCGTATTCCTGTCACTACTCATCTAGATGTTGTTTATCAAACATTTTTCAATGTATTTTCTCAACAGATTACTTTTCCATCAGCTATAGCTGAAAATATTGTTGTTTATGATAATAATCCTCCTCTCTCTATATAAGTCTCCGTATCAACAAATTAGATGTCAAGTTTGTTTTAAGATCTGAGCTCAATCTTTTCCTTTATCATTCATCCGGACTATTGGCCTTTCTCTAGTTAATCTTAACCCAACATCTCTCTCTGTTTGAGCATATGATTCTACTATGTGTCCATGCTTAGGCACCATCACATTTCCACTCATAGTTGGGCTAAAGACCATTCCCATTCCATTTTTTTGTTGTTGATCTCCCACTTTCATATAATTTCTTACTTGGTAGACCATGGCTTCATCAAATGCAAGCAATTTCTTTTACAGTCCACCGATGTCTCAGATTCTTACATGAGGGCTTTGAATATGAGATTCATGTTGATAGTACACCATTCCAATATTACAACATAGATCGTAACACTATATTACCTATTCCCGATTCTCCGCTACTGTCCATCCTGCTCTTTGTTCCATGACCTGAATATTATCTAGACAACTTACTTCCACTCAAAGGAACCATTTTCACATTAGACGTTATTCCATCTCGCTTGAATCCCACCTCCTTATACTAGTGTTATGATTCTTTATTGGGGCCATGTCCAAACATTGGACTTTGTTCCATCTACTTCACCTACTCATGGGTAACCACCATTAACACGTCATCCTTTTACATGTACACTTTTCATGAATGACTCTTATTAGGAACACATTCCATTCAATCCTATTTTCTCTAATACTATATGTACACATGATGGATTGACTTGGCTAGGATTTACAATGGAGGACATCTACCCCCCGCCTCATGATCCTCATCTTTACCATGGATTTATCTGCATTATTATTGCTTATGGTCTTCACGCATTTCATCTCACTGTATTTATTACATGAACTCCTCGTACTTCGCCACTTACACTTGGAAAATATTGGCTTGATTACATTGGGGCACGTTAGATCCCGATCATATTGATATCTCATTCCCCATGCCTTTTGGCCATGTTTTCGTTTAAAACAATTCTTTTCTCGGTTATTCACAAAACCTTAGTCGTTGGTATGCACATGGATGTTCGTTACCACCCTTCATTGACGAGGAATATGAAATGGGCATGTACAATCTATGTCGTAATGGCTCTTTACTTGACCAACCACATACTATTGTTAATCGTGTCTCGGATGCATCGTCTTTTAGTTTTGACCATGACAATGATGATCTTTTAGATGGTGTTACTTGATCGGCTTATCATCATACACTTAGGGGGAACCATAATTATTTCCCCCTCTCTTATAGCACTATCAGTGTCTTACATGTCATACACTTCACATCACATCTTTCACACATGTCTTGCACATTCTCGATACAGTCATGTATCGTCATTACCTGATGACACACTCTCATGTTATGGTTCACACTTGACTGTTGAGGGCATACTATACACATGAACCTCACACACTACACACTACACTCTAAACTATACATTACACTACACACTATACACTACATGCTTCACAAATCGTGCACTCATCACATATCTTTCTCACACATCTATCCCACATCATACACATTGCATACTCTATGCATTCATGATATATATTTCTTGCATCTACTTCTACACGCTACACACATTACCCTATGACACACTCTAATTACATGTTTCATACTCATTTATTGAGGGTATACATCTCAAATGCACCTCACCACACTCACGCATTCACTCATGCGCTCACTCACGCTCTACTCTCTATGCTTCACGATGACATCTTTCTAGCGCGCATAATTCAAACCATTTCCCGATGACGCACTCTTGTTCTATGGATCATTATTGAATGATGAGTGTGCAAGAATAAACGAACCTCATCACATGCATATACATTCACACTCGCTCGGGGGAATGTGGATCCTATCACATTCACTCGCATTCCATCTCACCCATTCACAACATATTTTATATCTTGGTGGCATATTATTCTTTCTTATATTTGCATGATACCTTTTCTTACTATGTTAGATATATACATTATATGTCATTATCTTTTCCATATACACATGCATGTTCACTTGATTTCTAGTTGTGATCACAAATTATATAGATCGATACACACACAGTATGGATGCTCAGCACAGTCCCTCTTACTAGTCCCACAAAGGTGGCTCTGGGGCATCCACTTTCGTACACTACAGGTGTTTTATTGTTTCATTTTTCATAGCACACTATTATATCATATTATTCATGCTTTGAAATACTTTTTATCTTCCTAACATGCTAATGGGTGTTTCATGTGAAGCATGTTTCTTGCAGGTCTACTTGCTTCCATGGTTGTCTGTTACTATTTATTTTCTTCATTTGTCATTGTATGCCATTATTTCATGGGCTTTTCCTATGTCTTTCTTAGTCTTTGATTTATTACGGACACTACAGCCTTGATTATCTTGTGACATTATGAGTGATGTCCCATGTTTGAAACCCACTTTTCATGGTCTACTTTATCTTCTTGCATGTTTGCGTTGTCTTCTTGTGTGCTTAGCTTATACATCATCTCGTACATGCATCTTTATCTTTCTTGTACTAACATTTTTTTCCAGACACTTTATTTGTGTGTGCCTTGGTTTCTACTAAGCACACTCCCCCTCAGAGGAATCAATCTCAACACAATGGTCGGTCCTCCTTTTCTCTCAATACTCCTTAGCAATGTCGCATGCACCCTAAATGAGGGGGCATCATTTTGGTAATTCAACACCCCATATAGTAGTTCACATTCATCACACAACACCGTTTAGTATCGGTATGTATCACAACCATTAGTCACAACAAGGGCCCGGATCCTAACTTGGGCCCTTAGCACAACACAGACACCAACGCCCGCACCCGAACAAAAGAGTGCACTGGAAACCCCGTACCTTCCTGACACTTGTGACTAGGGGAAGTTACACAACATTTTTTAGTTCATCACAATCCACAACATCCCACACAACGGATTTTATAGAACAATAGTCCTTCAACACTCGACATGCGTGCACTACACTCTTTTTCTACTTTTGCATTGGATCGAAACTATTCAAAATGGATTGGATTTTTACACACCATATGTAGTGGTGTTCTACATTGTCAGGAAGCAGTTAAAGGTTGGAGAATGACACCAAAATTTTCTCCCTACACTTCTTCCATTTTTGGCATGAGATCACCCAAAAACTCACACACAACGCAACTGGTGTGAGATCTCCCAAAAACTTGTTCTTCTACATCATCTTTAGGATCCTTTCTATCTCATTCACTCATCACAGGATCAGGTGCACATGTTCCTTTTTTCATTTTCACATATTTCTTTACATAATTTTTACTCATTTTGATCATATACATGTGTATTTGACTACTTGATCATTCTTCTCTTTTGTAGGTTTGTCCTTATGGGAAGCGGTAGTCACATCACATCAAAAAACATCAATCACATCATCAATCACATTAGCATCAACATCAACAATAGGTACACACATGACATATACACATACGCTCTCTCCTAGGGTCATCATTCTCATCACTTTTCACTTCCTCTTCTCTAGCTTCCATGCTTCACATTTTTATTTCTCCATGCTTTTCCTTGTCTCTCGGCACACTTTTCGCCATCGATCTACATGGTTATCAGGTATGCATCTTCTATCTACTTTATGTTATCAATATTTCTCTCAACAACATAAAGTGGGGGAAAATGTAGACACTAAATCATGCACTTTGGGTATTTATCTAGTCCTGATCACATACTACTATCCATATAATTCCAAAGCAAGAAAAGTACTAATTGATCTCAGTCTTTGGCCATATTTTCTTACTTTCTATTTCCTCGCTTGATTTCATGTAAATACAATAAATTCTCCATTTGATTGATCCATGTGACTAGATCCATCCCTTTAAAATTTTGCATCTCCATTGTTAGTAGCATGCATTGAACCCCACGTTAGAGCAATGTTATTTTGAGGTTACGCTAGATTTGGATGTAAGTTGTTTTAATATCTTATACAATTGAGATGGAAATTCTTGAATTATGATTATATATTAGCCAACGTTATATGGATAGATGCCAAACATCATAAACTCTCCCTTTATTGAAGTTTGAATAACACACTTACTACCTCCAAATCATATTTTTTCACCATATTTGGAATTCTTCCTAGAATAACTTTCAATGAATCTTATTAATTAGGAGGTTTAGACACAATATTTTCCTTTTTAGTGTCCTTCCTAATTTCCTTGATCTTTCCTAGCATCTAATTGACCTCCATGCCATAGTCTAATGTTTAGGGTTTAGGATTAAGGTTATATAGTTACGGTTTAGGGTCCAGGTTTTAGGGTTTAGGGTGTATAGATTAGGTTTTATGATTTGGGGTTTTAGGTTTTAGGGATCAAAATTAGGGTCATGAGTGGGTTATACAGTTGTGATACTCTCAATAAAAATCAAAAGGATGTAATAAAAAGGGGTGAAGTTTTTGGAAAGTAAGGATATTAGTGGCTACAATGTCGTATAGATTCACCAATTGAAAGGTTACATTCAAAGAGTTAATTGTGTCACTATAAAATTAGGTTGCAATCCCAAAGATGGTTAATAACCCAAAGTAGTTGAGAGATTACATTCCTATGTGGGTCATTTTTCCTTCATTCCTCCCCCTAAATACTTTCGGATGTATCTAAACATTGTGATTGTGATTAATATATATGAGAGAAAAATGTCACTAGAACTACTTATGAAAAATTTAAATTTATATATTTTATTTTAATAATATTATGATGACAACCTTATATTGTTACCAAATTACGCCTTTTTCAAACAATAAATATAATCCGCCACTTTAAACATTTCACACTAATATCTTATCTAAAATATATATAAATATATATATATTAATAGTTAATAAATATTCACCAAAATTTTCTCAAAATATCTTTAAAACTCAAAAGCCAAACACACCAAAAATCTTATTAGTTAATAAGCATTGTGTACTAATGAGATGCCACTATATTTGGACATTAGATTCTCTAGTCTCCAAATAGACCCTTGTTTATATAATATAGAGGAAATCAGCCACAATCAAGTTGTGTCGACCCTAAATATATATATGACCTTTTATCAATCTCAATTGAAATAAGTTGCTTGCCAAATTCATCTTAAAATAAAAACACACTTACTAAATCCCACAAAAATTTAATTCCACATTAAAAAAATTAAACAAACTCGAATTAATATAGGTACCCCTTAATGAAAATAACAAAACAAAAGTATTTTAAACTACAACTTAAACAAATGTATCTTTAAAATAAAAAATTAATCTAACCCTAATATGTTTATTTATAAGAAATTACTTTAATTAACTTAAAATATCTTAAGTTTAATAATTAAAAATTACAAAGAAACCGTAATGGTTACCACAAATGGAGACTTCTTAGGCCTTGAGACCTATTTTGCCAAGATGAGCGGCTCTAATTACGCCGGTAGGCGTTTACTCTGAAGGTGGTGTTGCTGGAAAGCGTCAAACTCCGGCAACACCCTCCCTGTAAAATTTTCGTCCGCTGCCTGTATTCCTCCGCTGCCACCGCTGCCTGTATTCCTCCGCTGCCATGGCATTAGATATTTAAAATATTTATTGCAGTCACTGTTGCGCCTTTTGTCTGAATTGACCCCGTAATAACTGGCACAGACCCGTGTGCATGCAAAACGGACTGTATTTGCCTGATTTTTGTTCCACGCGATCACATCAGCGCCAGATTATACTGTTCCAGTGACCATCCTCGACTCCCATCTGGCTGCTGCACAGTTCCGCCGGTCTCCCCAGCTACGTGTGCACCACACTCCATAAATACATCCACCGCCTTGCAATAACTTCGCTTAGATCTTTCCTCCGGCTATAAATACGCCCTTGCATCTGTAAGTTTTCATTCTCCCTATACATCACGGCTCAGAAACTTGTAACAACCTTCTCCCTCTACACCACGGCTCAGAAATATACCAGGTATGCATAAATATAAGTTTGTTTGGTGTTCAGTCAATGCCTGTGATCTGTTTTTCTGAATATACTCCCAACTTGTCCATTGATTTCAGTCTGCTCCTGTAACTATAATTCTATTTCCATCAATGTCAAGGCGTAATTACCATATTTATAATTTAATGCCAACTTGTATCTCTTACAAACTGTAATCTGCTTAGGCCTGCAGGCTAACTATGCGATTCTTGGCTAAATCTATCTTTTACTATTCTGTACACATCATAGTGCAAGGAACTACAGCTTCCTATAGAATGTGTTAAAATCTGAAGCACTAGGTCTGGTTATTCACAGCCTCGAATTGCTGCATGCAACCAGTAGAAAAACCAGTCTTTGCTTTGATTTGTATGTCAAATACGTGATTACATGTTGAAATATATTTAGGATTCAACACTGATCATCTACATTACCCTTTGAAAACCCACCGATGAATGACCTCTGATTTAGGCTAAATCTCATCGAGTTCAATCTATATGTTTTGCTGTTGATACTTCAAAGCCTCTTTATCTGTTAGTGATAATCTTTATGTAAGCTCTGCTGAAAACTTCAATGAGCATATCTGACATTCCCATAGTTGCATACAGAGAATTATGAATAAAATATATGATATATGATTAGTCGATGTAATTCCAATTTCGGTTTCAACGAGCCAATGTTTTTTGCAATGTATATATATTTCTGTTCTTGCCAGTAGAAGCTAAATTTATACTAACAAAGTTGGTTGTTTTCCCCAGGTATTATGGCCACTCCAAGTGGAAGCCCGTCCATTATCACAATATCAGATGATACCTCTGGTGCCATTGTCGGGAGCCCTCCACTTGAACTGGTCGCTTCAAATGGAACACCACAGTCATATGCAACCCAAGCAACCACCAATGAAAGCTCCATACAAAGTGTCCAGCCACCGCTTGCGACGTCTGTCCATACATTGGCTACCTCTGTTGCAGCTACATGCTCGACCATTTCTGGTAGAATATCAGAATCCCTCATCCCATCAGCAATGATTCTCGATAGTGATTTAACCGCTGTCTTAGACATGATGCACAAGGTAGACGCAACGTACCTTAGGCTTGACGCATTGTTCACTTTCCTCCGTTCGCTCAGCTACGACCAGTACTACTCTGGCGGCGAGGAACACTCCATTAGAGCTGCATTCAACGCTTATCTTGCATCCCTTTAATTTAAGCCCCTACCTCACCCCTACTACGACCTTGCACTGGTCATACATATGCCCCCATCTTTCATCCTACCCCACAGTAATCTCTTTTTGAAGGCCTAACTTGATAAACCTATACTTGGATAAATATGGTGTACATGTTCCATTTTGAAACCGTCGTCAAGAGTTTTGTGTAATTCCAATTATGATATATAAGATAGAGTTGTTATACATATGTGCAACATCTCAAGGTGACTCTATTTAAGATGTTCATCATTTGTGAAAATTGAAAACCATGATTGCGATGTTAATTTGTGGGAAGCTAGCACTGCTTTGCTTAAACGATAATTACAAACCGCTTTTTACCGGACAAATTTATCTGTTCTTATGTTTGCAGGTTAGACAGAAAATTGTACAATCTCCTTACCCCATTTGCTAATTCATTTCCATTTTATTTTATTGTTTAGGAACCACCAGCATCGCAGACTCCATTACCCCCAACGATGTTCCTCCCCAACTGGCCGTACAACTGCCGACAAGCCCACACAGATACTTTGGCGTCGGCTACTCGCGAAGGCCACCCTGCACACTGCATGCAACTCACGCCAATTAAATCGTTAAACCCTTACCAAAGCGTTTGGACTATTGAAGGCAGGGTCATCCAAAAAGGCAACCTAAACAACTACAACACGGAAAAACGCACAGGGCAGGTTTTCAGCTTCGACATTATTGACAAAAGCAACACAGATATAGTGGTGACTTCTTTCGACCTAGCTGCAACTTCTTACTACAACCAAATACAACTAGGTAAAACATACACAATCAAAGGAGGCACCTTGCGGCCTGCAAGAAAATCTTACACCAACTCCACAACTCCTTGGGACATCATCCTAGACTTGAACTCCTCAGTAAAGCTTAGTACAAACCAGTCCGTAAACATACCGCAATATCTTTTCCGCTTCAAAACAATAGCAGAACTCAACTCCACCCCCGCCAAAACCACCATTGACCTACTAGCTATTGCGCTATCCATTACCGCCCCCTCCACTATCAGGAAAAGTGATAGCACTTTCAGCCACAAACGCACAGTCGTGCTAAGTGATAACTCGGCACTATGTATTGAAGCAACGTTATGGGGCGCTTTTAGTGACAATGAAGGCAAACTTCTAAGTGAATTATGTGCTGCACAGACATCAACCCGACCAGTCCTAGCAATTAAGAGAGCAAAAACTACAACTTTCAAAGGAACAACATTGGCCACAGGCCCTAATACACAAATCTTCATAGATCCTGATATACCTGAGGCTCATGCATTGCGTGCATGGTTTACTTCGCTCACCCCTACAACTACATACCCTTCAGTGAGTATTGCGAAAATTGAGAAAACCGATATTGCAGGCATCAAATCCTCCTCGCACCTAGGTAAACCGCTCACCTTCTCCACCGTAGCAACAATTATACACATTAATATGTCCTCCTTCAGCTATCCAGCATGCACATCAATTGTTAACAACCAGCAATGCAAGAAAAAACTTGACGAAACTGCAAATTCCTCTTGGTATTGCCAAAAATGCAAGCACGCCATCTCCCATTGTGACTACAAATATGCATTACACTTCATCATTGAGGATGGCACAGCAACAACATGGGTAACTGCTTTTGATGAGGTTGCTACATCAATCATGGGTATATCAGCACAAGAGCTACAACTTCTTGCACCTACACCTGACAAGCTTTGGCCTGTTGTTAAGCCAATTCTGTTCCACCGCTATATGTTCACAATATCCGCAAAACTAGAGGTCTACAAATCAGAAGAGAAAGCCCAATGCACTGTTGTCGCTGCAGTTAAGGACACGGCTTCCAGCATGCAGGAATCCCCACTAGATGCATTCCTCGCAACACCTTAACTATGTATTGCTGAAAAAGATCCTACACTACCTCAGAAACATATTATACTCATAGGTTACATATAGGTTTTTGCATTAATAAGTTACATAACCTTTAATATTCACGCATGTTGTGCTCAAGTTTTCTAATATTTATATACCGCTCTGTGTTCTAAATATGTCTTTACAATACACATATTCGGGTGCAATCAAAGTCACTTTATACTAGCAATGCAAATACTCTCAACATACATAGCTACACTTCACTCCAATCAATCAAAAGAACTTTTCTTTTTTGCTTGCATTAACTACGTTCTACACCTACTTACTGCTACCTTTTTAACTCTTTTTTTGCAGGCCTAACACGGATTGAGAAAAATGCACAGGCCCGGTTGAGATACGCAGCCAACAAAAACAACCTCAATGAGCATCGCCGCCATAAAGCTTGCATGAAACGACAAAAGCTAAACACACAAGCACCAACCTATATAGCCAACCATGCCACCCTGCGCGAAGATCGCACACCAAATACGCATACACTCCAAAATACACAGCGCCAATTCCGCCAAAGAATAGATCACCTCCCACCTCCAAACTCATGTTCATGTTGTAGTGAATTATATGTTGGGCTACGTACAAGGCTTTACAAAGGTGCCCATACCTGTCACAGATGCATTGCTGAAAAGGCTAATCACCGCTTCTCAAGTTGGAATAACATGGACCCAGGCACGCAACCTGAGGTGTTATCTTCACTTACACAAGTTGAGGAAATGTTGATAGCAAGGGTCAACCCAATATTGCAAGTGACTCACGCTGTAGGTGGCCAATACAAATATAGGGGCCACACCATATGCTTCCCCCAAGAAGTTTCATCCATAACTAAACACTTGCCTCGGCGCGTCGAAGACTTGGACATCTTAATCATTCGAAGAATCGGAGCAACAAATAAAGCATATGATTGCTTTGTAAGCAGATCTCGTGTTCTGGCAGCATTGCAATTCAAAATAGCTCATGACCCTTACTACAAGGATGTTGTCCTAGACCACCCTGCATTGCATTCCCTACCACATCACAGTACTGATATATCTACTTCCCTACCACACTTCAATTCAGTTATCACCGACAATGCTGAACCACAACCGGAAGCAGAGCTTCACCCAAGCCCCCCGCCAAATACCCACGAGCGACAGCCATCATCTTTTGTGTCCTCCCTCCCTACAGCCACTTCAGAAGTTGACCAAATAACAAATTTCATCAAAGGCAGGGAAAAAACTCCACTACAGTCAATTGAGTGGCCACGCATTGGTTCAACCCCGGTCAACGAATACAACACTGAGGGCTTGCTATCTATGGCTTTTCCAACATTGTTCCCAACAGGGGTTGCATTGTTCCACCAAGCACGCATCAAGAGAGTTCACATGCATGAATACGCACTACACCTACTACGTTACCATGATAACAGATTTGGAAGCCATCCGCGCTTTCGTTACTACATTCTCAACATTATGTTGCGCCACAGAAGCCAATCAACATCTGCTGTTTTCGCAAAAAAAAATATAGCCGACAACTTGCCTACCACAGTTTCGATGTTGCGCCGACAACTTGCAACCTACCCAGATGCACACATTGCAGAGCAACTAATGCGCTTTGGGTCCAACCTACGAGGAACTAAATCATTTTGGTGCAAGCGCAGACATGAACTCACAGATATGATAACCCAACTAGAAAGCCCTACGCTTTTCTTCACTTTAAGTGCAGCAGATACTAAATGGCCTGATTTACACAAAGCAATGCCGGGAACACCGACGCCGCCATCAACAACTAGCCAGCAGTGGAGGAACGCGAACTTGAACATGCACCCCCATATCGTCTCTGCATACATGGAAAAAAGATTTACAATATTTTGCGAGGAGGTGCTTCAAAAAAAAATGCATTGCACTGACTACTGGTACAGGTGAGCTCACTACCACTTAGATTTTAATACAAAACCCCGCCTACCACATTTACCAAGCTAGACCCTCTTTGTGCAAAATACAGGTACGAATGGCAGCACCGAGGCTCGGCTCATATCCACGGCTTTATATGGCTTCCAGATGCACCAAACATGGAGGACCTAAACTGGGACAACCCCCGTGATCTAGATGCGGCGAAGACTTACTTCGACCAATTAGTAACTGCATGGAATCCAAGGGGCCCTGCAAGTGGAGAACGTCAGATACATCGTTCACAGGAAGATGACCCGTGCTTGTTAGACACCAACGGGATACTTACAAACAACCCAAGAAATTTACTTATGAGAACTTGTTGAACCACGTGCAACGCCACACAAAATGTTTGAGACAACTCTCTTTGCGAAACATAAAGGGACACTTCAATGTAGATATAAAGCACCTTGGCCACTCCAAGAGTATTCGACCTTGGGCTTAGATGAAACCGGTAAAAAAAAGTACACCCCTGCACGCAATGATGCACGGTCAACATACACAACTCAGACATGCTAGCACTATGGCGAGCCAATGTCGACTGCCAGCCCGTTGTGTCGCGACATGCAGTCTTACAATACATTGCAAAATATGCCGCCAAGGCAGAGAAGAAATCAGAAAGCTACCATCACATGCTAACGAGGATATCTAATGAAGTTAGCATCGACCACCCTGCAAAGACGGCATACAGCAAATTCCTCTCTGAGACTATTGTTGACCGGGACATTAGTGCACAAGAAACCTGCCACCTGTTACAAAAACTCCCCCTTTCCAATTGTAGCCGCACTTTTATTACCCTATCCGTCGGTAAGCAGGTATTCAAACGTGTCCTGCCAGACCTAGGAAACACATTCCAATTCCCTTCATTCATAGATGCATACATAAAACGCCCTACACAATTAGAGAACACCTCCCTCTTTGAAGCTGCTCATTCCTGGTCCTACAACAGCCAAAGGAAAGTTACTCAATGGCTACAAAGAAGAACCCCTGCTGTCGTCCGCGTATTCCCCCGATACACTGATGTCCCAACCCCAGATGCGATACACTATGAGGATTTCTGCTGGACAGAGCTCCTACTTTATAAGCCCTTTCGGCATATCCAAACAGACATTGGCATCTCCACATCTGAAATAACCAACCATTGGGAAAAGATGAAAAACTCCTACACCCCTTTACATGTGAACAGAGCCACTACTCTAGAAGAAATTTCACCTGGGCCAAGTAGTGACGACAGTGACTCACAAGGATCTGATCCACTGCACGCACAACTATTTGAATGGGAGCATATATCCCGCATGCACCCAACACTCAATACAACAATTGATGATCTAGACATGATAGGCCTCCGTGACTTTGACATTAACCACGATTGGAAGGTTCATTCAATCCCTGCTGCCTTACAAATAAGTGCACCTAAATTCATAGACATCGCCCGCACTGAAAATTCGCCGCCAGTTATTACTCCCCCTACCCATTTAGACACTTTACAACTATCGTCAAAGCAACACCTTGCGTACTCGATTGTGCTTTCACATGCAACTCAACAAGGAGAACACCCACCATTGAAGATGATCATTCAGGGAACCGCTGGAACAGGAAAATCATACCTCATACAATGCATAAGAAATGAGCTTAAAAATATGGCTGGCAAACTAAAATCTTCCCTCCTTGTACTAGCCCCAACAGGTATTGCTGCATTTAATATAAAATCATCCACTATACATTCTTCCCTCCGAATACCCATCTCCGACATGAAACCCCTCGAAGGACAAGCCCTCGCAATCTTCCAAGAGCGAATGAGTCCCATACGTTATATACTCATAGACGAAATGAGCTTTATAGGTCCTACAATGTTACACAACATCAACATAAGACTTCGTGAGGCATACCCCCAACATAGTAACCACGCGTTCGGTAATTGCTCAATGATTTTGGTGGGAGACTTAGGCCAGCTCCCCCCGGTCAACGACGTACCATTATATGTAGGCAACAAAGTAGGAAGCTCCCTTTGGCATGCTTTTGATACCGTGGTCACCTTGGACACAAACTTCAGGCAACAAGGATTAAACTCCACACAACTTGAATTCAGAGAAATGTTGACCAACATCAGAAACGCAGAACCAACCATTAAGGATTGGTCTCTTCTCATGTCACGTACCAAGTCGTCCATGTCTACCACAGAGCAATCCACGTTCATAGCTGAGAAGCACCTATTTGCAACAAAGGACCTAGCAAACAAGCACAATAAACAAATGCTAAAATCCTTGCACGTACCAATTGCAATGAGCATCGCAGAACAAAGCAAACATAACTCTGACTCAGACATCAACGACACTCAACTTGACCCGGTAGTTTTCCTATGCACAGGACAAGAGGTCATGTTGACATCTAACTTATGGGTTAGCTCAGGATTGGTTAATGGTGCGCTGGGGCAAGTGACAGATATCGTGTACAACCCAGAAACACAACCACCGGACTTGCCATCCTTTGTTGTTGTCAACTTCAAACACTACCAAGGGCCCCCGTGGGACATACTCAACCCAACACACTTGCCCCTACCTCCTGTCACACGTGGAAATCGTCGCCAAATCCCACTAAAAATGTCTTGGGGCCTTACCATCCACAAATCACAGGGCCTAACCCTTGACAAGGCCACAGTAGACATCGGAAACGTTGACCGCCAAGGACTAACATTCACAGCAATGTCAAGAGTTCGTTGCATCAACGACCTACAAATCCAACCAGCTTTTACGTTCGAACGCTATGCACGAATGAGAAATACCAAAAACGTAAAATCACGCAAGGAGGAGGAGAAAAGACTTTGCAACGCAGCATTGGCGCACGGCGTACAAGACATCATGTAAAAAAAATTCTACGATATACAGTAGATGTTTGAGTGCAGAGCAAAAGTTACATTCTGCAAAACTATTCACATGTCCATATGTGAGGATCCACATTCAACAGGCTTACAAGCTTAGAAATGTTGTTTACGTATGGATGAAAGAAGATTTCAGTATGCTATCCAGTCCATGATCACCTTCACAGCCACACTATAATGAATACAAAGAATTCAATCTCTCTCCGGCGTAACTTGCAACTCATTTGCAATTGCTAGTATAAACAACCATTAATAATCATTGAAATTCACATGCATGTAAAAGTAGAAAATAAATGACATTGTTAAACCGGTCCACGCACAACATGTGGATTGTTTTAGTTTAGGCAAAGAATTTAATAAATATCATTTAAACAATTTATTTCGAAGGAAAGAATTTTAAGGTCGGTTCTACCAAACCACTCCAAATCCCCGAGAAACTATGTTGAGCAACTAAATTTAGATTCTGTTCTAGGTTTTCCTAAAACACAAAGGGTTGTGTTTTTGTTTATATTCTAGCAAATAGTTTTTATGTTTTTTTTTTTTTTAAGATGGCTATTTTTATTTGTGATCAAGAGGCTAATAATGATATTTACGTAGCTAATTTGTTTTTTAAGAGAAGTTGAGATTGTGAATTTCTATGTAACATTGTGTTTTGACAAGAATATGAAGTTTGTTGGTTGTTGTTGTATACATTGTGGAAGTTCAACATTATGTTACACTTTAGTTTTACGTATCATTTAGAGATGGATAGATCGATTGAAGTATTCAACACGAGTCTAGGAAATATGTTGAAATATTTGGTTGCGAGAGAAGACAAGGACATGTGATCCAATCTTTACACAAGAAGAGTTTTAATACAATAACTAAGTGAACGAAGCAATCGGAAGTGAACAAAAGCACTTTGGAAGGACACCTTTCATAATAGTTTATGGACTAATTGTGATAAGTGTTACCGAATTGTGTGGCATCAAAGATGAAATAGGGTAGGGTGCAAAAGTAGAAGACTTTGCATAGTACATGAAGGAAGTGCTCCAACAAGTGTGCACTTAATTGGAGAGAGAAATACACAATATAAGTGGCATGCCCATATGAGAAGAAAAGAGCAAGAGATTGGAGGAGACATGTTTTTAGCACACACACGTAAAGAAAGGTTCTCTAAAAGAACGTATGATAAGCTAAAGTAGTCTTGCGAAATTTATGGTGAACACCAATGAGATATAACTACCTTAAGGGATAGACCTTTCCCTATCTTTAACATTGCATATTTATACCATTATTATTTAAGGTAGGCTAGTGGTGAAGTGAGAGTATTGAAGTATATTGGAGACACCAACTACCGAAGAAAGTGCCAAAAGGAATCGAAAGAATACTTGATTCTAGAGTTGGGAAGACAAAGGTGCATAGAAAAGAATGCAACAAATACCTAGTAAAATGAAAAGGCGAGAAGTTGAGGATGCAATGTAGCGTAGTTGCCAAACTTGGTCGACCCATTGAAGACCTCATAGCACGCATGAGCAAGGGCTCATGTTTCTTCTACTTATAGATTGTATGATGCAAGAGCATCCAAGTTCACTTATTATCTTGCATCACCAAAAACAATTAATCAACTTTGTGCATCCTTATGCAAATTTGCACCTAGTGTTAGTAGTAATAAAGAAGGCCTCGTGCAAGAACATCTAGTCATGTGCAGTCTAATATGATAATTTTTGGATATAGCTCTACATGAGACTGCATGACCTCTTGCACGTCTCTTTGGATCTTGTATCTTTGTGTACATATCAACATCAAGCAAGTTGTCCCCTGGACATGTGCAACGCCTTGATCCATCTTCTTTGTAGCTAAATAACTGAGTGACCTGGTATATTTTGACTATTACAAAAACTCCTTCATGGGTGACTACATGAGTATGAATCAACATTGACCTGATCAAATTGAAGAATGTTTACAAAGGTATCTTCATTTGCAAATGCATCTTTACTTTTCTCCCCAAATTCTATAAATAGTGGGAGTGTCGAAGGATTTGAGAACCAACTACGAATATTAAGAAGAGCAAGAAACCCAATCACAAAGAACCACAACAAGTCATAACCCTATAAAGAGTCGAGAGAACTTAGAAGGCAAAAAATGAGTAAACACCGAAGGAGTAAGTCCGGTTCTTCATAGTGTTGCATATTTGCAAGCTTAGTTAGGAACGAACCCTACCAATCACATCCCTTTGTGGATTGATTTAGAGTCTTCATTACAACATTGTAACAAATATCTTAATGCATTGTCCCTAAGTAGGTAAATTTTCCTCATTGATTAATATAAGAAACTTTAATGTTTCTTTCAATTTGTGTAATAACCTTTGTATGTGCGAGGTTGTCCCTATGAAAAATTGTGGGTTGCAGGGTCTAAAATAGTCTTTCACTTGACCCTCTAAGTGCGACTACATCAAAACTAAAAATGATATTGATATAAAAACTACTCGCGAAAATTACCTTGAAATAACTTAAAACACATGAGCTATATTTTTGATGAGATGTGAATGGATTGGTTGAGTGCACTTGAGCTCAACCCTACCCAAATCCAAATCTCACTTGAAGTGTGCCTTTTAACTTATAGGTAGTTGAAAACCATTTAAGCCTTAAAGACACTAACCATTTATTAATTAAAAAGGACAGTAAATGCAATCCACCAATAAAATTGATAAATATAATCCACTTGCGTAAAATTATCACCATGGAGCAAACCCAATTAAGCATGCCACCAAACACCATGGGTACATTGTTTAGGAACTCTTGTGGATGTAATGATGGCAGTACCGAGTTCCTATAACACTCACAATCTTTACAGCATACCTGCCATATCAGAACAATCATGACCTATTGCAATTCATTGTAAAGAGAAAGGTGTCATACAAAACTCATGAACAAATTATACAAAGTAATCAATAAAATTTGGTTACTATAACTCTGTCTAAATGTTTTGGTCACTAAATTTATTGGGAAGCCAACTTTGTGACTTAGCCTATAACTCAAGTTTAATAAGCTCTTATTTAAGGTGCCTATTTTCTCAAACTCTGTCCAGAAGAACAATCAATATGATAAATTATGTTAGGCCTTTCCAAATTTACAAGAGAGCATTCCATGAGGTTAATAACAACATGAGAAAGCAGTCTGCCAAAAAAACACTACATTACTTCTGTAGAGAAAATAAAAGAGAAATAAGGCCATCTGAACAGAAAAATCCAATAATCCCACCCTGCAGAATCCTCATTCACTTGTCTGACATCGATGTTATGGTATTTCTCTCTACAGTGTTCCAGAGACCTTATTCTGCTCTCAAGCAGAACTGAGCAGGTCTCTTCAGCATGCTCATGGGGATTGTTTCTCTTCTTCCTTTAAATGATGCTAAATGATGCTATTTTACTCTCAATTGGGAAATTGGACCTTTTTTCTCAAGAACCCCACCCCCAACTTCACAGAAATGGACTAAATCTTACAAAAAAAAAAAAAATACATTAACGACTACAAATTTTCCCCTCATCCCCATCCTTCAATACAAAATACATGCTCTCTGTCTATCAAAAACCACCATGTTTGCCCTTGCATACTGATTGTACATCAGACAGAGACAATTGACTGCAAAAAAAAACTTTGATTTTCCAGCCCAATCTGCCAGAATCATGAATTCTTGAATGCTAAAAAAGCTCTGACCCATTTAAGGATATAAGAACAGTCCCTCAAAATGCATCATGGATGAGATTGGCTTTTGAATGTAATAGTTCAATTTTGCCTAATTCCTAAAATGGCATCAAATAAGAAGCCTGTAATCCTCCCCAATGTGCACCAAGTAATCGTCTTCGGATCCGAAATATGTCTGGGAGGGTGGTTCTCTCACGAATTCCTTGTGGCGTCTCATTTCCAAGACTTTCTTGTGGGAATTGGAGTGTTTCTCAAGTGAAAATGTAGGACTTGCTGCAGGTCTGTATTCTGGAAGAAGTCTTCCAGACTTATATCTCACACCACATGCATTGCATAACGTCTTGGGACCCATAGGTCCAGCTCTCCACTGAGGGGTTTTCTGTATGCCACAATGCATACATTTTCTGACATGCATTGGGTCCTGAACCTTCTTCTTGACCCCCTGCGTTGACATGGTGATTTTTTTGGAAGGATAGGATTCTGCTTGCTCGGAGGCAAAGTAATCAAAATCACTACAGACAGCAGCATTTGCAGAGAGGGAATGGTTTGGACCATTCTCCAATACAATATCAGAGGAAGCAGGGGAAAGAATCCTGGAAGCCCAATTGCAAACTGGGACTCTTGACCTCTTGCTTCTTGCTTTTCCTCGTACAGTGAATTCTGGTCTAAAAGTAGAAACTTTTCCAGAGCAAGAGCTGCTTTCCAATACTGAAATAGGACTTGAGCTTCTAAACTTATCTGCATTCTGTTCTTCACCATGTCTGTCCTCCATTCCAGCTCCAAATTCAGGAGAAAACAGGGGTTTTGGTCCACTCTCTAAGAAAGAGTCCTCTACAAAGTTTGAAAGCCATTCTAGCTCAGCCAAATCATCACACTGTTCCACAGCACAAAAACAACCCCAGTTGAGAACTTCACACACTCAACCAATCTAATATACTTATTTACAGTTTACACATTTGGTCATATCTTTAAGAAAACAAGAAACCCATTTCATAGGCTCATCTAGTCCTTATACACAAAGGAAACCACAGCAAAAACTCGGCTAGTTTCAGCCAAACAGACCATAGAAACGCATTGTATCACCATAAATAAAATAAAAGGAAGCACAGGATGACACTCACAGGAACACATAGGTCTCCATGGTTGCTTTCATCTGCTCCATCCACAGTGAAATTGCAGCTCTCAGCTTCTGTCTTGGAGTTATCACCAAAAATGTCAATTTTTGGGAAATTGGTACTGTTTTCTCCAATGGGTCCTCCAATTTCTTCATTTGAGAAGTCCAGTAGATCATCTATATGGTCAAAAAGGTCCCCCGGCAGGCTTGCTTCTATCTTGGTCATTACCCCAGACTTCATTCCATCTACCAATGATGTTCCATAGCCTGTCCCAATATAAAAGTCTGTAGCCTCCATACCCAAAGGCTGCTTACTGGACCAAACTCAAATCACCTTCCAGTATTTTCTGTAAACAATGACCACAAACATCATCAATTTTTAGGCAAGCAAAGGACTCTGTAACTATCTATATAATGCATATCTTGCGCTTATACCATTCTACTAATAGGACATAAGTGCTTGTATTGAACTTGCAGGCAACAGCTATTTCATGTTTTGGTTGAGAGACCCAATTGTTTTTAAGCAAAAGGCACCTCAAGAACTATTAGCACGTTGAAATTCAATGATTATAACAGTGAATAGACGAGTAAAAAGCTTGTTTTGAGTCACAGGTTTCATTTCAAATCCTGAAACCCCCAATAAACAAAGCATGAATTTAATGGCAAGCAGATAACCTCGAAAGGTCCTGTCAGTTGCATATTCCACATTTGCATCATTATATTTGCCAGTCCAAGTCTTGCTTTTGAATTGTACAGGAATATAAATGGGAATACTTGAGGTTTCACATCAAATTTCCTTCAAACCTATAGCAAAACACAAGGTTTGACACAGCCAACATTCCTCACAAGCTCCGAACAGGTGAATATTCTATGATTGAATAATTAGACCAAAATGCTTGTTTTAGATTGAGCAGGAAATGTATAGGACTGGTTGAGGTACAAGAACAGATACTAAACAACGCATGATTGCATGAGAACTGCAGTAGACTTGTGTTCCATCCCCTCAAAACATCTTTGTTCAATACCCATTGAAGGATATTAACACCGTTTTCTAGGTTAATGTCACATAAAACTGGCAATCGAGGGTTTGAATGCAACACGTGGACTAGTTCCACTTTATCACACTTCAGTCCTAATACAAGTTCTTTTTGTTTCAATTCAACGTTGCAAACTAGATGCTCTAGGACATCAATACCATAAATTGAGGAGAATAAGTGGTCTTTATCCTGCTTCCAAGGAATTTCCGTCCTAGCTACCAGTAAACAGCTTAAGAACAGAATGAATGGGTACCCATAGATGGTTACCAGCATAGCTTTCTATATTAATGACATAGGAAAGTGTTAAGCAGTCAGAGGTCTATTTCCTGAACACTGCAACATTTGGAGCAGTTCCATTTCAATACAGCCAGTACAATTGAATCCTACATCCGCATCGGGTTTTGCAAGGACAAACTGTGGTACTGCAAGCACTGATATGTTTTTCAATGAGATGTTGCAAACAATAAGTTGTAAAATAGCAATGCAATGTGCAACCAGAAACAAATTGGGCAATTACAGTCCTGTACTCCAACTAAACAGATTGAAATGAAATTAGGAAAAGCACTAAATGTTCCATGCACAGAACAAGAACTGTTAATACAAAAAAACTATATTGGGTAGACTAGTATTCAATACCTTGAGACTCAGGCTTCCCAGTGATGAAGTGCAGAGGAGGAGACTGAAGAGAAAGGTGATTGGTATCAAAGAAAGAAGCAAATATTATAAAATCAGTGAGAGCTCTGCATGCAAAAGGTATCTTGCCGATTAAAACAATCAGTCCTGAGACAAGTGCCTGATAAAGAAAAGCAGGAGAATCTCATCAAGCCACATGACCCCTAAAACAATTCACAAGGTATCTCAGGCAAAGATATTGTATTGAAAAAAGAATACATGGGCTCTGACAAAAGGAGATATATTTTATGTCACAGTTAATTGGGTTGGTGGGTAGTGAAGTAAACAGGGGAAAGAAGAAGTAGGAAGGAGAAGCAGTCTGAGCCTGTGCTTAGCTGTGCTAACAACTGGCTTGATAGTGAAGTATAAACGTGTGCACGCGGATTTCTCCAGTGTGATTTGTACTGGAAGAAAGACAAAAGTTCATAAACAAGTTTTTGATTATAAGTTTTTGATCTTCTTGGTTTTATATTAATGTTTTCACTATTTTACCTAAAGGTTGAATAACAAAATGAAATAGAAAAATAATACAGGGTACTGCCACTGTACTCAATTGGGTACACATCTCTGAGACCCACCAGGCAGAATGCATTGGATAGAGAGCAAGCAGGACAGGCAGTTAGCTATAAAGGAAATGATTAATTATTGCATCATTTACTGCTGTGAATAAATGTAGTTACAATGGATGTGATAAAAATGGAAATAACTTAATAATAAGCACAGTATTCATATTACATGGCTGCTCTGTGACAGACAAGCCAACCAATGCAGTCCGGCAGATTACAAACAACACCCACCTGCTTCCATGTGTTTTTCCTGCATTGTAGCAACTATAAGAAATTTCTAAGAAATCATTATACACTTATTGAATTCATTTTTACATACCCTATACCGACTGTATGTGTTAGAATTTATTTTTTCCATTTTGTTTCTATCCCTCTACCTACCATACCTATTCTTTTAGATAAGGAGCATCCTACTTTTATTTCTTATCCCTCCCCTCTTATCTAATGGTTCCTCTTCAACAAACTTGAGCATTATGTCATGCAGTGGTTAAATTTGACGGCTGTTTGGACATTTTTCATGATTTTAGTTGTAAAATATTTGCAAATATTTGACAGGACCGTCACATGCGACATGCAACATGCAAATTTTAAGTATGACCGTCATTTTTTATATATATTTATAGTTAAAATAAAAATAGTTAAATATATATAGAATAATCTTTGATATATTTTATTAACATTGTAAAAATAACATTATTTTACATTTTTGAAGGTCAAGATGTGAAATTTACCGCCACCTAAAAATTATTTGACAAGCACATGTGGCTGTCAAATTTAACCCTTGATGTCATGGAAAGGAAGTACCCTAGTTTTTAATTAGTGGCAAACACTTCTATTCGAAGTTATGAATCGAAAATTATAATTTATTTAGAGAATAGAGTTATTGATTGGATCTGGGACATAAAGAATCAAGTGGGTTTTTGAGAGGACCCGAACCCTTTACAAATAATTTTTACAGAGTTCTAAGTTACCAAGACACAACAAAAGGTATAGTGCCCAAATAACAACAATAAATATAATAGAAACCACAATATTGAGACTCCAAATGGACCCGATCTCAAAAAGACGCACTCAAAAGTCATTACGAATCATCAACGAACAATAATAGTAAAACACCCTCGCAAATGAAAACAAGATATAAGAGCGAAGAAACAACTAATTTTAAGTGACAACCACTCTCGTCTCTTTGCGAAGAGAAAATCCTCCATCGTCCACTCCAAACTATCACCAACCAATTCTCGGCATTAAATATATATGTTAGATTCCCATATATATTTGAGATTCCCATCCTTTTGCTCTTATGTTCTTCAACATATTTGAAAGCATGCATGACCCATTGGATATGAATAATAAAATAAACACTTATATTAGTGTGTATTTTCATTTAACGTTTATTTTATGGTAATACATATATATGCTAATTATGTCGAGAGGCATTCTTATAATGGCACCAAGGGCTATAACAGAGTGAGTTGTTCATTTTTATTCTTGACATTCATTTGACCTGTAAAGTGACAATTCATCCATAAATTTGACTTCTATTGCTGTCACTTAAATATTATTTTTTTCTTTATTTTTTGGAGAAGTCAATAAAAAAATAGTAATATCTTGGCCATATAGTAATGTTTGGGCATTTTTAATGGTAAAACTGTAGAGGCATGTGCCACACCCAAGAGGATAAAAGAACATGTTCAAGCTCTGCTACCAAACAATGCTCTACAACAATGGTCAAGAATGCCCGATGCTTGATTCTTAGTTTTACCCTCCTCCTTTAAGAAGGCTCTTTTGAATAATGCTCATGTTCTCAACATATTTCTTTTGGGGTCCTTGTTAATTCTTGTTGAACATTTTTTTTTTTTTATGAATAAGATCTTATATTATATTAACAAGTAAAATGATACAAGATAATTCAACAAAAATGGGTGGTATGGAAGCACGCCTAAAGCCACACGATCAAACTAGGCTTAGCTTAGGAGAGTCAACTATAACATAATAGCAAAAACACAGAGGAGATGATATTAAGTCGTCATTACAAAATGTTGACCAACAAAGGGCGAGATACGGATCATGATCGTCGACCACCCAGGATCGAGGAGGTCTTTGCCACTTTCTAGCACTTCCCAACCAAAGTCGGGTTGAACATTTTGACTTGTACACTTCTATATTTTTAATAGAAGTGTTTTCAATTGTTTTTTAATATTATATATTTTTAAAAATTAAAAATTAAAAATGTATACCATTAGGAATGGTAGCCATTATATATATGCCCGGAGATCAAGAGATGGACGAGCTTATCCATCCGGAGTGGCATATATAGGATAGCCCGCCCCCACCCCCCATATCTATATAGTTAGATAGGGCCCCCTATATAGATCTATATGGGAGCCGAGATAAGATATATATATATATATATATATATATATATATATATATATATATGAATGAATGAATGAGAGAACAATATTTGGATTAAGAGTTGGCAATGAGGGTTATTGTATATATGAGTGAGTAATGAATGTCTAACCATTGAGTATTTTCCATATGGCAATCTTTTTGTATTATTATATTAAATGTATTAGCAAATAATTTATTTGTTAAGAATAATGAAATTTATAAAAATATTTATGATGAATATGAATGGTTTATTTGGTGTTTATTGTATTTAAGTGATATTTATTGTAAGGAATAAGTTTATTTATTTGAACATTAATTTAATTCATATGTGTTTAATTATAAAATTTATCAATAATTTAATTATGATTTTAATTTTTTTTTATTGATAAATAGTTTTGACCAAGTTTTGAAGTAGGAGTTGAATGGAGTCCCACCCTTACAGGAAAGAGAAATACATATTATAATAGGTTTGTCAACCGGATATGAACTATAGAGAGTAAGATTACAAAACGGAGGAAAAGGTATATTTTGGGCCTCGACACAACAAGAGAAAATGAGAATACAAATATCAAGAGCTACATTAGTTATCAAATAATTCCACAATATCTAAAGGTTTGGATTCCACAATGTCATGAACATTCCGACCACTTTATGAAATTTAATCTTTAATTAATTATTTAATCGCAAATAAATTGTTAATGTACTTTACAAACTATTCTTTATAAAATTACTCTTATTTTTTCAATCTATATAAATATACATATACAAAATTTGAAGAAGGTTTGTTGATACTTAAAATTTAACCTTTTTATTGTTTGGGAGTTCATTTTTTTAGTGGTAGATTTTTTTGAGATAGTAGTTAGGGCGAGCTTGAGGACAAAGATTCTTTTTCCTACTATATTTACAAATAATCGCGTGTTTTAAAATCTATATTTTTATTTTTATAAAAATATTTATAGGCCTACAAACTAGTGTAACATTTTGTGGCATATTTCATACCACCAACTTTTTTTTATAAATGGTTGTACTATTTTATGATTAATAATATAATTACCATTTCCACCACTAGAATACAAATTACCAACAAATCTAAAATTAGTCAATGATAATCCAGACCATAAACACACCATGTCATATGTTTATTTCGAAGCATCTTACAAAATCATCTACCTGAACTATAGACAAAAAGGAGGTAAGTATGACTCTCCCACCCACATAACCAACTCAGTGAGAATCAATGGAAAAGTTAAATGGTGGCAAGCAGAAGCAAACGGAAAAGGGAATGAAAGATAAAAGAGTGTGGGGATGGATACTAATTACATATACAGGCCTTTTAGAAAAAAAGAAATGTATATTTAATCCTCCACAATGATATTTTATCCACTACCCATGTAGTTTTCCTTCTACTTCACTCTTTGGATCTTTGCTGGAAAGAACAAGGGGCCATTTGTTTCTTTTGATGGTTTTTGCTTACAATTTACTTTAGCCAATCCATGCCAGGCCAAGGTGTTGGTAGACAATAGCAGGCCACCCAGCTGGCTCCATGGGCCCACACGGTTAGGAATTTAACAGTCACCTTTGGCCCCCCTTCCAATCTAAAGTTTGGTTCAAGTCAAAATCTTCCACTTGACAGGTATGGTCACATGGGTAAGCCGGTAGAACCTGGTTTTTTAAAATTTTCTGCATAATTTCCCCACAATTAGGGCGGAAGACTCTCCATAACATGAGACTTATGAATATGACGTTGGGAAAAAATAAGCAGGAAAGTGTGGGGAAATGAACCAAACAAAGTTGTGGACTACAAAAACTGGTATTCTAGTGGGCATGTGAGCTTCATGAGTTTTTGAAGACCACCTCCCATCCCCCTTCATGCTCTCCCCGTTGCTAAATGTAAAAGTATTTGTCTTTTTACGAACCTTTTTGTTTAAATTTAAAGCTTTTAATATATTTAATAATTGAGAATACTATATGAATAGTTTGGGTTGGTCAAAACATCAAATTTTGGGTTTTTGAAATTATCATTCTCTGATGATTTTGTGATTTTTTTGTCTACTCTTTTTTTCGCTGCGTTAATTATGGGCAACGATTTTTGGCAAGGAAAATTTTGTCACATGGTAGTCGCAAATCTCAAATCAAGACGAACTCTTGAAAATACCAATTTGATCAAGGTCAAAATCAAGAGAAGCCTCGAGTCTCCACACGTAATCCAAATAGTTAAGATGTCCTTTGAGTCGATACTTTGGTGATACATGTGTTTTGAACTTGTAGAATAATGTAAATATTGTTTTGGATCTCATATTTGTAAGTGATGAATTGTGTGATGTTGCGTGGGGTTTCTAACAAGATAACTAAGAACCCCCACTCCTTATTCTTGTTGCTTAATGCTAAAGTACTTCTATTATATCAAGAAGCGAACCTTACAAAAGCACTCAAGGGTGGTGGTGGGTGTAATGTTCGTGAGATGTTAACAATTTATGGTCGGCCTTAAAATTGATGCACATTCGATTTTGATAGGGTAGGTTTTCTTGCTTAGAGAGAGCAATAAAAAAAACGGCTATATTAGACACACAACAGAGTTTAGAGTTCTCTTCCGATATTTTCAACATAAAGTAGAGTTTGGAGCCCTCTTTTATTTGTGGAAAGTTTTTTTGAAGTTTGACACAATGGTGTGGCCATATATCACCGGTAAACAAAATTTGTACTAAAGAAGTGATAGAGTTAATCAATATAAAATCCTTTCGTGAACAAAACTATATGACAAATCTAAGATAAACACCTCACGATTGAGCCATCTCACTATTTTTCGTATAAAAATTTACGAAACATATATTGTTTTAGTTGACAACTACTTTTTATACCTTATTTTATGCATACTTTCTTAGGTCTTATAATCTAATTTATTAGGTTGTAAGGGACGTTATTTCTCTTCACTCACCTTCTTGAATTGGAGTGATGGTGAAAAACTTGTATTCTCGAAAGATGTCACAAATTCAAATCTTACATAAAACAGGTATATGTGTTTCGAATTTGAGATATAATTAGTTATACCTATAGACGCAAGAACATGACATCCGACATCATAAACTATAACAAAACCTTTTTTTCTTTTCTTTTTTCATTTTTAAGAAATTGTCCCTAATATCTTTCTAAAACAATATGACATTGTTCAGGTATGGGTTTGATTTGAAGCCAAATCTATGATTTAAAGCCAAATCTATGATTTAAAGCATTTTTGAGTCCTCTCCAAGACTATCTGAAACCCACTTTTCCATCATTTGGAAGTTGTGGATGATACACCCTAGACAAAAAGCATGAGGTAGACATTCTTTGTTGAAAACAAACCCATACCAAGCATGGCCCTCTAGTATCCATGGTCCTCGAGGTGAGGCACATTATGTGGAGAAAATTTTGCCTCTGTTTGCTTTTCACGGCCCTTGTGTATTATATTGTATAATTCTAACTCGCTTTGCTGCCGACAAATTTGAAATTGCAACTTCGAGAAGTAGGTTCCACACCATGGAAAGGGGAAATAGTACTATAATAAAATAATCATTGTTAATGTATTAAATTGAAATCTTAATTTATTGGAGTATAAGTTCTTCAAAACACCACACCAAATTAGATTTTGATCTGGTGCCAAAAGCAATTTGTCGGTTGGATGTGATAACACTAGTTCCAATGCCTTGAAACGTATACTAGGGACCCATCTCCTCCTAACAAGATGCACCCAACGGATATGGGTCCTCCATTTCTAGGGTAGATAAATTACCAAGGTTTTCTTCTAAATGTAGAAAACCAGTGGTCAATTCAGTGTAAACCCATGAGTCTCCATTAATGGTCAATTCAATGTAAACCCATGAGTCTCCATTAATGTGCTAGTTTGTGGGATATTAGTTCTAAGTCAATTTTTCTTGGTGTGTGTTATTTGTGTAATTTGATTTTTGATATGTTTCATTTGTGTGTTGTATAATTATTGATATTTTTGACTTTGTATTATTTTTAGTGATTTTATCCTTTTGTCGATTTTTAATTTGTCTCTATTTATCCATGATTTGTTTTATTTGTTGTTTCTCTGTTCCATGTTTTTGTATTGTTTCAGAGTGTTTTTAAGACCATATTTTCATGGTTTTGGCTCTTGTTTTTGTGTCTTTTTACTTTTCTTTTGGGTCCCTCGAGGTTTGTGTTTTTTCGTTTTCATTTTTATATCTATTGTGTGTTGGTTTACGTGTCAATAAGGTCCTAATCCGAATTCAAGAAGTTTATAAATACATATGTAAGAGTGCATTTAAGACAATAAAGGGAAATCAATTACATTCATACAAAAATTATATTAGAGTTTTAAGAGCATAATTATTCTTTTAAAACCATATCCCTAACAAAGTTAGAATTCAAGCAATTACAATTTACTACTATTGCATACATTAAATGAATAAGGGTTAGGACACTTTCATACACTAGATGGTTTGTTGGATTGTATTGGGTGTTGATTTCAAGACTTCTTTCTCAATGGGGTCGATTGAGACAAGCCCTCAAATCCACGTCTTTTTATTATTATTTTGTAAGTTGTTGATTTTGGATTAGGATTTCAAGCAAGAAAAATAATTTACCACCGACTCGTAATGCATTTTGGAAAAGAAAATGAGGTTTGTAGAGTCCATGAACAAAAGCCTAGATTCATCAAATTGATTTCATGGTTGCATGAAGGTGCCAAAATTTTACTTGTATAATTTATGTCGAGCCATTTTGTATTTGAAAGTTTCGAGGCGAGCCATTTCCATACTTTAATGGTTATAAACAAGGGGGTGTTATTTCGCTATCTTTTGGAGTCTATTTTGCCTTGTGATTTGGACATGTACTCCATTATATGTTATTGACAAGTGTATTTAGAATTATAAAAATAAATTATTATTTTGAAACCCTAATCCTATGATCTTTTCAAATATTTTAATTATTTTCATTATTTGCGAGATATTCCTACACTCCTAGAATTACTATTAATTTTGTAATTAGATATGATTTATTATGTTATATTTGGTTAGGCCTAGTTACACAATAGTTAGTGTAGTACATTTTCTTAGCATGTAAACCACTTTTCACAACTATGTTTTGGTTAACCCAACACAAATTACACCCAAACCTATGCTTTCATACTTGTTGGAACCCACATTGTTAGTATCATTCTAGGAATTAACTCTTGCCTCTTAGTGATACAAGTGATTTTCATAGGGTTTGTTTCATTTGTTATAACTTCATATCACAAACTCTTGTATGTAATATTGGTTGTTGTTTACATCTTAATTACATTTAACATGAAACCTAATTGGTTTTAATGATTTAGTGCACTAAAGGATGTAAGTGATTAACTAAAAATATGAAATTTAGATCTATATTCTAAGTTAATCTAAGCATGTAGATAAATGCAATAAATAATATAAACTAAAATACTGATGCTAAATATTTATTTTGATATTTAAATGAAATGGAATAAATTAAGTAGAAGGGATAAGGTGTTAACTTGTAAATGACTTACCTTTTTGTGTGTCAGGACTTAACAGAATGATGTGCGGACGGAGAATAGTGTGACGGAACAACCCATAAAATTACAACAAATGGTGATTTGCCCATATTGGGGCACCTAGATGAGGACTAGGGTGCCTTGGTCTGTAGTATGGGCGCTCCGTCTCGAGAACATCTCAAGACCTAAATTTGGAAGTGTCATTGGATATTTGCAATATCTCGATCTTTATCACATTAGTGTCATAATACCCTCGTTGATGATGTCATAAATTTGCAATGAAGATTCACCTGTAAAACCCCATACAAATCATCAAACCCCTAAAAACGAAAGATACATATGAAGGGGTTGGAATGACCTTAACGGCCACAAAGGTGGACTTATGATCGAGCGTTGCACTACATTCCATACCTAATGTAGTTACGTGTGCAATTGTGCCTTGGGTTCCCTAGCGTCAATGATGTAGAGATAGGGGGCAATAGCTAGATGTAAAAATGCAAATGGTGGATGGAATAGAATATACTTCCCAATACAAATCCCTTGCCTTAGTAGACAACTAACCCTTAATGGTAAATAGTTTGCATATAAGATAGTAAGTATGTTATGTTTATATAGGAATCTCTTGCTCAAATTTTAACACTAATGACCCAACATGCCGGCTAACACTTAAGGGAATGAGAGGGAAAATGAAAATACCGGCCTCAATCAAGTAAATTAGACTCAAGTGTTATGGGGACCAAGGTGCCTAAAATTAAGGATCAGGTGCCCATGGGCGCCCAATCCTACCCTAGGTGACATAGTCAAAGACTAGAGATGACAAGTGACTAAATAACGACACCGATACTCCTTGAGAGATAGTCAAAACTATATAAACAACGATGACATGCAAAGATAAATGACGTTGACGACCGACTAGGTGGCCAGCGACGAGACTAAGGGATGGGTCATTATGGAATAATTTTATCACACAAGATCCATATATAAAATAACAGAGACTTGGTGGTGTAATTTTAATAGTAAGTGTGTGATTTCGTGACTACATTTCCCCCACTTTATGTTGGTGAGCGAAAAATTTGGTAACATAAAGTAGATAGAGATGTGTACTTGAGAGAAGTCGGAGAAACCCATATTGTAGTAGAACGTGCATATATTGTAGTATAAGTGTACCGAAAGAACCATATAGCGTGTCAAACCATGGATCAATGTGTTGATCCATGTAACATAGCGAGAAACATAATGTCGTGATGAAGTGCATGATTGTAATGTTAGATTATTGATGATTTCGAACATATATGGTGACGATGAGATGGGGTAGGGAGTGATCAGTTCTCGACCCGAATGTGTGTATACAAATAAACAACCAAAGGATTTGGGCATCCTACCACTAGAGGAAGAGTGTTTGGAGAAAATTGTGTTATCCTTTAATTTCTAACTACATCCTCAAGATCTAGCCACTATAGACGAACTCAAATCAAATTTTTGTGGTTTTTAGATCCAAATAATTTTGATCAAACAATTGACCCATATAGGAGTGGTATAGGAAATGCACTCTTGCCCCCACTCCATGGGTGTTGCTGCAATGTGATGACTTCCAAGTTAGGTCATCTGGAAGCAAACAAAAAATGTATGATGGCTTCCAAGTTAGGTCATTTGGAAGTAAATGCAAAGATATATGATGGCTTCCAAGTTAGGTCATTTGGAAGCAAACACAAAATGTAGAATAACTTCCCAAGTTAGGTCATCTGAAAAAGTGATGAATGTAATCTCCCAAGTTAGGTCATCTGGGAGGCCAATTGTGTTTTACTTGCATTGATTCAATGATTTTGATTGTTAGAAATTTTAGCGTGTTGATTGATTGATTGTTTGTTTTGATTTAATTTGTTACTCGTAGAGATATTTTACGCTAGTTGCCCTAGGTTAGGTCATTAGGGGAATCGATAAAAATTAGTGAATAATTGCATGGAAATATTTTTAATCACTTGTTTCCCCAAGTTAGGTCATTAGGGGGAAGTGATGAAATGTCACATAGAAAATTTGTTGCCCCGATTAGGTTGTTAGGGGAATTAATGGTGAAATGTCACGCGATGAATTAGTAAATGTTTGAAAATGATGAATTGGTAGTGTTGATTAATCGTGTGGTAATATAAGGGGAATTATAGGATTACGCCAATGTTATTCCCCCTTTTGGCAAAAGGGGAAGTGATGAAAATAATGAACGCTAAACCGAAAGTAAGGACGAGATAGATAGAAAGTGGTAAAAATCACTAAAATGTGTATAAATTGAATGGAAAACAATTTCAAAGATAGATAAATCACATGGAAGGTGTTTTTATGGTGGTAGGAAAAATTCTAAAAGAATGCCACAAACGGGGTGTAAATCGGAGTAAAAACACTCAAGATATGATGAAAATTGTGTGGTGTGTATTAGTTGTGATAATAAGTGTGAAATAATGACTATAATAAAGTAGGTGATGAAAAAGTAACTATAAGTAGTGAAGTGAAAAAGTATTTAGTCACTTTATTTTTTATTTATACAATTGTGAGATTGAGTACAAAGTGAGTGAAAATGCCACAAGTGAGAGCAACACGTCCTAGTCGGTTTGAGAGGGTGGCGACCGTCGTAGCGTTACGTACGACCACAGAGTTGGTAAGTGCATTATTTTTCACAAAATGTATGGTGTAGTAAGTTTTTTGGTTATATTTTTGTAATTTTGAGATTTTTTAAGTTTCTTGGTGTTTTAGACCTGGACAGAAGTGGTGAGGGCATTAGTGACCCCTGGGACAAGAGCGCCTGAGATCTAGGCATCGATGTCCCGCTCTTGGGCACCTCGGTCCCCGCATCTGGGCACCTTGGTCCATAATGTGTGTTTTTGGTGTATAATGATGGAAAATAGGTTTCGATGTAAATGAATGTGATAAATGAGTATAGTTAATAATGTAATGTGATCTAATGCTACGTTTGTTTGTTGTTTGGTGATGTGTAGAGGGATATTCACTCTCCGGAGTTTTACTAAGTCATCAAATGAATATTTTTCTTAGATTGGGCATGTTAAATGATGATTGGGATGTGATGGACCGTGTTGGCCTACAACACATAACACGGATGGGGGATGTGCCCCATAATATGCCTATGTTGATTGCATTATGTGAGAGGTGGTGTGTCGATACGTGCACATTCGGGTTGCCTACGGGGGAGATGACTGCATTACATCGAGGTTGTATATTGCATACTGTGATTTCTAGTGGTTAGGGAGAGAGTACGGGTTATGCCAGTAGAGTATATGGAGTGACAGATGTGATCTGCGAGACGGTATGTTGTGGGGACTCGAGTACCTGCTGAGGCCCATATCGCTTTAGATGTTATATTACTTGCCCGGGGTTCAAAGCACATGTAGAAGTTCATAGTGGTTGTGATTGCATCTTATATTGTAATGGAGGGAGGAGGTGTAGGCATATTACATAAGATGCATGCTATATGCTAGCGAATAGAGGAGGAGAGCACTAGATACGCGTGATCATGGTGTGTGTGATCTATACCGATTTACTCACGATGAGCATGGTGGAGGGATAAGAGCCACCACACTATTGCATGTATGGGCATATGAGCACATAGCCGTATTGAGACTAGTTGGAGGTCCACGAGGAGAGTGGGCTAGGCCAGAGATATATGTGCAGAGGTGGGTTGATATTCGCGGTAGGAAGATGGACACAAATACCTACAAGGCACTAATAGATAAGATGGGGCCCGAGGTAGTTACATGGAGGCCATATCGTAACTATGGGGATGGCCCGAGGATGCTACAAAGTTACGGTGTATTTAGAGAACCATATGGCTCAAGGACCGATTTCCGTGTGTGGTCAATATTTTGCAGATAGAGAGAGTATCACGATAGTTCGGCATGGCTCAGGATGTGCCCCTAGAGCCATATATATGGTTGAGAGCTATCGAGTGCCTAGGAGGGCCGAAGCTAGGCCAGTCCCATAAAGAAAGAAGCTAGTACCTCTAGGTCTAAATGAGGTAGATGTGGTGATAGAGCCCATAAAATCGGACGATGCGGGTTACACATAGGAGTACCACGCATGGTGGGTGGCTCATCCGTGGGTATTATTGTTCCCGTTATTCGCAGTCCAATGGGGTTAGTGCATGTGAGGAGGAGGGGGGGAAGCCCATGCCCTCGATGACAAGGGAATATTTAACTCCCCCAAAAAAAAAAAAAAATGTATAAATTCATAGGAGAATCTAGGAAAATTGACTTTCGCACTAATATGTTGTCAGCTAGTAGCATTTTTTATGCTACTGGATGACATCATATATTATGTTGTCAGTTGATAGTTTATGATGTCGGAAAAAATATATGTAATTTTTTAAAAATCATTTTTGACAATAGCAGTTAAAATGACCGGCTTGATGAGAAACTTGTCCTCCCAAAATATGGCGCAAACAAAAAAATAAAAAAGTGATTTTTGTGAAAAAATACAAATTTCACTAATTTTGTATGGGAATTTTTTTCTATCTATCAACTTCTTGGATGGTAGCTTTTTTATATGCTCTCGGAAAATAATATAAAATATGTTGATGACCTACAACATAATATATGTTGTCGACCATAGCATATTTTATTTTATAGCATCGTCGACAACATAAATATATGTTGTCGGCCAGTAGCATAAAATATGTTACCAATTCTAGTATATTTTATACTACCGACCGACAACATATATTTTATCTTTGGTCGGTAGTAGCATAAAATATGCTACCGACCAACAATATTAAGGTGAATATTGGGAATTTATCTTTCACAGGGATGACGAATAACCCCTAAAATTAACTTGTACCTAGAAAAAATTGGTGACCCAGCTTACTCCCTTCCCGAAAAATTCACCGCTTTCAAATTTTAAAAACAAAATATTAGTGAATTAACAAATATTCGCCACTAAAATTTTCCACCGCCCAACAATGTAAAGCAGCAATGTATCTAAGCATAAGTATTTGTATAGTTTTTTTGTGCACTTTTTAATATGCCTATGTTTTTATAGATGTTTTCTAATGCGTTGTGTTATTTTTGTAGGTGATGCATATTTGTCCCTAATAATGACACGGCCATCTACACATTGACATATAATGTGCTAATGATGTACTTGGTGGATGTATACTCAAGTGAGTGGATGATATATCATGCGAGCACGCCCATTTATTTGAGCCGGTGGCCATAGCGGTGGTGATTTGTACTTGTGTTGTTAGGTGAGAGGGACAAGGAATGTGAGGAGACTCAACGAGACCGAGAGGCGGTAGGTTGTGGTCCCTTTGCACAAGATGTGTTTGAACGATATGTAGATGTACAAAGTGCCGTGTTCCAAATAGTCTATGGAGATTACCTTGTTGCGGAGTCGGGTAGAGAGGTATCAAGGCCATGAACATTGACATCGCATTGGTGGAGAGGCATCAAGTTCTAGAGCTCTCATAGTACCGAGAGTGATATCGATGATGCGATTTGATTTGTACAAGTATATGATGTAGGGGAATTGCCCCAGTGATGAAATGTTTTTGTAATGATTATTGTATTCACTATATATGTATGGACACATGTTTTTTAGATGAGTTTATTTTTGTGTATGGATGTCACAATGTGATTTATGATGTGTGATTTAGTAGTTAGTGTTGGAATGTATGTGATGTATTTATATATAGTTAGTGTAATACTCGCATTATGATGAAAATGTGTAATGTGGATGATAATAGATAACATATGCAATGTGATTGATGAGATATTTATTTGTAGTGTGTAGTTAATGTAGTGATGATAATAAAATAGATGTAAAAATAGATAATGTATAATCACAAAATAAAGTAACATGTTGTGATAAATGATAATAGAATGTGATCGTAGAATGTTAGTATGATTAAAGTAGGGTGGGAATGAGTGATGCCACCCAATGTGTGGATGAATAGGCTCATTTAGTTAAGACCCATCAGTAGTTAAGAATGAGCCGTAAGAAAGAGTGTGTCATTAGGAAATGATTGAGTGTGCTAGATGAAATGATGAAGCACATAATGAGAGGTTCTTATAATTAATCCCTCAATAGTCGTGTTAGAATTGTAAGAACACATGTGCATCATCGAGGGGAAAGATGATATAATCACCTACCAGAGAAAAAGATGATGTGAAGTGGTGGAAGCATGTGGAATGAAAGCAACATGTGAATATGTGCCAAACCAATTTCATATGGATCAGCGGTGGGATATGTAGAGATCTGTGGAATCTAATGTGAAGTAGCAACGTGATGTGGTGGATAGCGTGAATATGATTGATGCGATGGATGTAATGCATGTGATGGTGGAACGATGGATTAATACGGTGGAGAGCGTGCATGAGTGACATATGATGCTGATGAATGACCTATAACCTGAGAACATGGTGGAGAAGAGGAATCAATATAGTATAGACATGTTGCCTAGGTAAAGGAGAACTAGACCACTCACGTGAGCGAGAGCAAAAGGAGATGATGCCATTTTCCTCTAATTGTTGTAGTCTATCATGAAGGGCAAGGAAATCATTATCCCTATGGCCATTTATGCGATGATAATTACAATATGGTTTGTCATGCTGATGTTGTAAATGATGATGTGAATGATTCCAGTTAGAAGGTTAGCGAATAATATGCATATCAAGTAAATAATGCAACACATCATGTGGTCTAACATGATGAGAAAAATGTAATGGCTCATATGATATAGGTGGAGTAAAAGGAGGAGAATCCTATCATGGAGGAGGAGAGAAAATATGTTGTGGTGGTGGAGTAGGTTGAGCTTGTTTTGGAGGCAAAGGTGGAGGTTGTGTAGGAAACTCACCACTTTTGGCAGAGGATGACTAGATGACACAATAGTAGTAGATGTACGTGGAGGAGTAATGACATTTTCTGAAATAAGATCTTTCTCTAAGTCTAGAACTTTGTAACATAGAAGAATAAATGACTCACATGTATCATACGACAATCTTTGTTTGAGCTTAGGAATAAGATCACGACAAAAAATGAATTACTTCTCAAGGTCTATAGGTTGGACTACTAGCTAATGCATACATTCATTAAATCGTAAGATGTAATCCTTAATAGATTATGATGAGCCTTGATGTAGAGTAGGTATGTGATCATAAGTGACTCTAGGGCCATTATTGATGATGAAACGATGGAGGAAAGCATCCTCCATATCATAGTAAGTACTAATGGACACAAAAGAAGATGATTGTACCACTATAATGCCTCATCGATGAGACTATGTGTAAAAGCCTTAAGTAATAACCTATCATTAGAATAATAAGTCATAGCCATGTGGTAGTGTAAGAGATGAGCATGAGGATCACCAGTACCATCAAATAAAATGAATTGATGCATGATAAAGTCCTTAGGAAATGTTGAATTATGAATCCTCTTTGGAATAGGGTTTCCATGTTATGAGTTATTATCAATAGAAGTATAATAAGCCCTACTTTCTAAAGTAAGAGACTGAACCTGATATTTTAATTGTCCTATGACATGCATGAGAGAGATGATATCCTATGAAGGAATAGTGGAAGATGGCAATAATGTATTAAGAGGTTGTAACTTTCCATTGTGAGTGATCATAGGATCATCAAGGGATGAAAAAGTAGGATTCGATGCTAAAGGAACACTAGTAGTAGGTGCCAAAGGAGATATAATAGATGATGTATTTGGAATATCCATAGCTATGGTGGGACTAGCATCAGAAACATCCTTGATAGGTGAGGTAACCGATGGAGGTAGCTCTATAGGAGAAGATGACCTAATAAGTGTAGATGATGTAATAGGAGGAGATGAAACGGTAGGAGATGAAGAAGTGATAGATGAAGGTGACTCATGCATAGTAATAGATGTAACCTCGGTGAAGGTAGTGATGGAATAGGTGATTCACACTCAACAATATGAAAAGAAGGAGAACCATGGATATCAACTGCCTCATCATGATCAGATAAAGACTTGGAGATGAGAATGTCACTAAGAGTACTATCAATAGGATCATCAACATAATACAAAATTGAATGAGAGCTAGTATGCGATGAATGATGAGAAGTAGTATCGATGTAAGGGAATCGTGAGATGTAACTATAGTAGTATGATGAGTAGGAGAAGAATCAATATACACATGGGAATGATGATCAATACCGAGAAATTAATCAATAAGAGAATCATCTAAAATTTCCTTAGAGAGGTCAAGAGGATCACTTGTAGTTGTATAACATGGATTACAATGAGTGAAGGTTATATGATCCTAAAAAATGCTAATGCCAATGGGAGAGTCTTCAAAACGAGTATGCAAATATTGTTGAACCTCTAAGAGTTTTTTTTTGAGTATGAGCCGGCGTAGGAATATGATTACCATAGAGAGCCGCGAACTCAACAATAGAAGCCTCATCATATATAGGTTTAACACTAAAATGAGACATGATTGGCGAAGAAGATGAACTATTCTTTTCTATTAGGGTTTGAAGTGGATCTTAGGGAAAAATATTCTAAAGTGCGGGTTCACCAAAATGATTAACTAAAAATATGAAATTTAGATCTATATTCTAAGTTAATTTAAGCAGGTACAAAGATGCAATAAATAATATAAACTGAAATACTGGTGCTAAATATTTATTTTGATATTTAAATGAATTAGAATGGATAAGGCACTAACCTATAAATGACTTACCTCCCTATGTGTAGGGACTAAATTGAATGACACTAGCGGATACTACTAGTGTCATGAGAAAATATGAAGGGATGACAATTAGAGAAGGAAAATAATTTAAGATACCATAACAAAACACTAAAGAGATTAAAAAAAAGGAAGGATGGGCGAATAAAGAAGAATAGAGAGTCAAAACCAAGAGAAATAGTGCAATAGGAGTTTAATTTGAGTCGAGGAATGATATGTGCAATGTCGCACTAAAAGGATTGGAATAACAAGACTCATACCAAAATTATGTTTCTACACACATAAGTGTATATATACTTACATACATATCTATATATAGATGTGTGTGTGTGTGTGTATATATATATATTTATATGCACATGTATATATACATATGTATATATGTATGTGTATATGTGTGTGTGCACACATATTTATGTGTATATATATGTTTTTTTCACCGTCAAATTTATTTAAAGGTTTTTGTATTTTTTTGAAAGTGGATAATTTGAAATTCTTCTTACAGGAGTTATATAGTGCGAGACACCTAAAAATGACCCCTACATGCATTATTTATTAAATAGCATGATTTTTGTATGTTTGCATACTTCTCGATTGTTAGCCTAAATTAGGTGTTATCGGCACATTTTGTCGATTTTTGACTACCCTTGATCTCTTTTCAACCTCTTTCAACCATTTTCTTCTTTTCCCCTAGATCTCAACCTAATTTTCATGATCTCGGGGTATCACAAGCGTGTTTTGTCATTCATGGCAAAGGTTGTCGCACATTTTAGATCAAGCTGAGTCCCTTATTCCCATTTTTTTCGATATTGATTGTTGGAGGTTAGTTTATGCACCAATGAGGACCTAATTTGAACTCAATTTGTCTATAAAAATACATGTATTCTAAATCATTTATCATCTAGCACTTTAAGGAAAATCCAAGCATTTATAGAGAATCAAAAAATACATTGAGCTTTGTGTCATAGTTTAAAAATGTATTGGAATTTGCTTGGCTAATGAATCATCGCAACTATTACTATATTGTTTTTGATATTATTATTGTTTGTTATTTTCTAGTTTGTTGTAAGTGTGCTCTAAAACAGAATTTATTTTCTCTAAGTTGACATTTTACAAGTGATTGAAACAAAATGTATAAGTTCTAGCGAGTTTTTTTGAAGATTAAGACTATGGAGCATGATTGTAAAAAAATAACATTACAACACATTTTCCTAAGTGCTCTGAGGCTTTAGATACTACCAAGGGAGTGAAAAATTCTCTCTATAGAGTTTTTTTCTTTCTTTTGAATTTTCAACCATTTTCCGTAACTCAATTTTCACAAAGAGCAAGTGTGAACCCGAACTCAATCTTCACGCTTAGGATCCTCATTTTCCTCTATCATGGGTCAAGTTTCTTTATCTGATTTACTTAAGAGATATCCCAATTGCCACGATGTTTTGTGAAAATCCCTAGACACCTTGTATCTTGAGGATAATGTGTCGTCATACGAAATATCTTGAGGACAATACCTGCCACACAAAATAAGTCCTATATTCACTCGCCTATTTGACAACCCCAAAGTGATCATCCATATAATCAAATCCTATTGGAATAAATTCAAGCTTTACATTATTTGTTTCAATAAATTTTTATAGCTATGGAATCCATGATCACATCTCTCAAATCTAAAATCCAACAAATTATATAGCACGCTTAAGCACATGTTTGTTCTCCTTCTACATCTCATCTTCATTCTATGTCTTCTACATGTGCTCATGTTAGTGAACCTCAAATCTTGCCACTTCCCACACCTCTCAAGTTTGTAATCAATGCTCAACAACAAGATATCCTTCTGAAACTTATAACTCATCAATTAATCAGCTTTCCATCTACTCATTGTTATCCTCCTTATCGGCTAGCAAAATATCAAGGTCATCCATATTACAATTATCATCGAATCAATGGACATAATGAAAATGATTGCTATGCTTTGCAATGAAGAATCAAGCATCTTGAGCGTCAAGGTTTCATTTCATTCACTGCACAATGTTATGTTACATGGTCCTCTCCACTTGTTACATCTCAATGGGTTCTTAAATATGATTCGTCTCATAAGGAAAGTCAAGATCTACCTACGCAACCACCTACGATATCACCAAGTCAACATAAACAACCTCCTTTAATAATTAGTTAAACACCTCATTCTCTTAAATCATCCACAAAATCACCAAGTCCAATTACGCAAACTCCTCCTCCATTAAAGGTATCTCGCGATGTCACAAGGTCATGCTCAACAAACACCTCCTACAGCTTAAACTTGTAATTCAGCCATTTGCTTTATAGACCATACATATGTCGATGAATGAGATCCGTATGAATATTACTATGATGATGAACCATTTGATGGTCACACTCCTCTATCACTTTAGTGTCCCATCACTTTTGTTAAGGCAACTACTCCTTACATTGATCCACTTAGTGTCTTTTGACTAGACTTCCATCACTTACATACTTGGGGAATAAAATCCAATATATTCCCCCTCATCATATTAGTATTAATGCATCAATCATTCTTGCATTATCATACATAATTATCCTTGCATAGACATACTCATCACATGTTTTAGCATCATCATTACCCAATGACACACTCTTGTGCTTCAGTTCACACTTGACTGTTGAGGGCATACTACACATGAACCCCACACACTACACCATAGTACTACACACTATGTCTATTTACACATCTCGGGTGTGTTGGGTTTCAAATTTGCACTTGGAATGAAACCACAGTCAAAGGACAACAAGTCCTTCCTCTTTAATGGGAGAGGTTCCCTTATTGAAAGCAAAAGGAAAAACCTATATACAAATATACAGCTTTCATCAAAGTGTGGTTTTCTGATATCTAGAAATGTGCTTTATGCCAGGAAAATCATCAACACAAGAGGATAGAAGACTTAAGGAGGTGAGGGAGGCAGAAGAAGACAATACTTTCAAGGAAAGGAGATAGCAGAGAAAACCTTTATGCGTATTGAGCAAATGAAATACAGATTTGAACCATTCACGTTTATGACAGATACATTCCCGCAGACACAAAGTTCTCGAGATTACATTTACTAGAACACAAAGTTTCTTAGTATGCGAGAGATTAAATGATTCACAGATCAGAGCAAAGAAAGAAAGAGAAAAATAGAGGAAGAAAGGGGAAAAATCTTGTATTGATTCCTTTCGATTCGAAATTACAGCCTGCAATATCAAAATTCCCACCCTCTAGTAATGAGCCAAGCTCTTACATTTATAGATGAAGCAAAGATACCTCACGGAAGAGAAAGAGGGGGAAAAAATCCCATTTTGAAAGCCCAACTATCAATAATTAATCTCTGTAGTCTTTCAAGTGCGGTTCTTCCCGTCTTTTGGTGTATTGGAGATGGAATAAATGCAAAACAAACCAGAACTGATCTGTAAAGCGATTGGATTCCATGTTAGTGGCATGGCATACGTTTTTTAGATTTATGCCCATCAAAACCAGCTAAAAAGAATATTTTATGTTTCCATGGCGAAATGACTAGATGCGTCGCACCAAGACCGTTCAAAACCATTTATAACTTTGAATTCGAGCCATTAGATCGGCCTTTGCAACTTCAAATACGGACCATCCATGTGTAAGAATGTGATTGGAGCGGCGTTGGGGATTCTTATTTCTCCATGCAGGCTTGTGGGTCTATCATTTCCATCTGAACTTTTCACCAAAAGAAAAATTACCGAAAATAACTCCCAGCCCGTCGGCTCGCCTTTTTGGAAATGGGAAGAAATTTCCCATCTGGTGATGACTAGACTTTAAAAAATGAGGGGAATTTTGGGGGTGACAATAAGGTCTTATCTCTTACATCATACACTCTACATTTAGTCTACATCATATCGATCCTTGCACATCATAAATCATACATCATGTTAGTCTTCATCATGCATGTCTCATATTCTATGACTCTAGCATTCTACATAGCACAAATCTTCACATTACTAGTCTATCTACACACATTGCATTGCACACTATACATCGCCCATGTACACATTCTTACACATCACATGGTCGGCTATCATCATAATTCATACTACATTTTCTTCTACGTACTACACTCACTATTATATGAGGCACTTTAGTTCCTCGGTCCATACTGATGCCGAGGGTTTACTAATCAAATTGACCTTTATCATACTTACATGTTTATCATTTGAATTTCTATATTACGACATTCTTGGGTTAGTGGCATATGCTATAGGATAAATTGTCACCTACTCTATCATCTTATAGTGGTATACGTTGTAGGCTACATCAACACTCCCTCTATTAATCTTGTAGTGATATATGCTTTAGGATATATCATCACTCCTACGCTCATCTTGTCTTGATATATGATTTGGCTATAGGGTCATGCACACAACATTTCTCTAGGTCACATATTATCATCACTACACATACACATTCATCACAACACATTAGACACAACACACACTTTGACCATTTCCCGATGACACACTCTCGTTTATGGTTCATTATTGATTGCTTTGAGGGGGAAAACCAAATGAACCTCACTGTATACAACTCCATTCACTCGGGGGAACATGGATCCTATCATCCATATTACATTCCATTCGATCCATATTACATTCCATTCCATCCATCCATAACATATTACATATCTTGGTTGCTTTTACTCTTTCTTGCATTTTCTTGTATATGGTCACTTTATTACACATGCTAGTTAGATTTCTTGTATGTAATTATATTTACCATCCACATATGTGTGTTCATGTATTTTTCTACTTGTGATTGAAAATATAGGTATCTTACACACAACATGGATGTTCGCCTTCTACCACTCTAATACCACTGTGGCATCCACATTCATCTCTACTAGGTGATATTGTTTCATTTCATACTTAGCACTTTACATTACTTGGTTATACATTATTTTGACATACTAGGTTATCTTTCTAACATGATAATGGGTGCTTCATGTATAACATTTGTTTTGCAGATTACTTTCTTCCATGGCTATCTGTTGTTTGTACTTGCTTGTTTTGATTGCTATTATATGCGGGCCTTGCCCTTTGTTTGGTGTTCACATTTGTTTTTTGTATTCGGCCATTATGGCCTCGAGTGTCTTGTCCTATATTTGTAACCCTCTTTAGCAATTTATGTTTGTATTCTTACTTGTATACTTGCATTCTAGTGTACACATTGTTTACATAGCTTACACTTGATGTATACATACATGTTTGTTTGTACTAACACTTACTTGTTTTCTAGCCACTTGTTTGTGTATGCCTTGGTTTCTACCAAGTTCATTCTCTTTCCACTGGGAACAATTTATGTGGTCATTCCTCTTTTGGGGCCGCATTATCCTATCAACAACATCACACACACACCCCAAAGAGGGGGCATCATTTGGGGTTTTACATACTACACAATGCTTCTACATCAGTTTAGTTTAGTTTCTACCCTTGACATTATGGGTTATATAACGAGTGGGTTCAAACTAGTCTAAGAACCTCGTACACAATGGATTTTACAGACATGGTTATCCTTAGCATTCTAGGGAGTAGTTACAAGTTAGAGGACAAAGTGGTTTTCATTTCTACACTACTTCACTTTAGTGGAATCGATCACCCAAAAACAAGGAAATATAGAGATCTCTTCACACTTTCTTAGGGGAGCAAGCATAAGTTGGAGGATATAATGGAATTCCTTCCTACACAAATTTGGCCAAAGGCATGGATCACCCAAAAACCCAAGCAAAGACAGATATCCTTTCTACACCCTTTCTCTCATCATGGATCAGGTGCACATGTTCCTTTTTACATTTTTCATTTCAATTACATTATTTTTACTATATATATGCATCTTTACATGTGTTTTTGACATATATACATGCGTATTTGACTAATTGATCATCTTCTCCCTACAGGTCCAACCGTATGAGAAGAAATCTGTCACAACAATAAAAATACACCAATAACAACATTTTGTTGTAGCACACACCTCATAATAACCATCCAGTACATCAAACACATTGGAAACTACACACACATTTATGCCCTAGGTTCACTCTCATCACTTTTTGCTCTTTTGCATCTTTAGTTTCCACGATCCATCTTTTTGTCACTCCACACTTTGTTTATTCCTTTAACATGCTTTCTACATTACTCTACATGGAAATTAGGTACGTATCTCTATTTACTTTATGTTACCTAGTTTTCTACTCACCAACATAAAGTGGGGAAAATGTAGACACAAAATCTTGCACTTTGGGTATTATTTAGTCATGGTCTCATACTACTATTCATATGGTTTTTTTGTGAAGAAAGTAATAATTAAACCTCATTTTTGGCCATTTTACTTTGCTTTCTATTGCTATCACCGACCTCTCACACATACATGCCCAGTTTGTTTTTGTTGTTTTGCATCATTTTAGCCTTGATTGGGGCACCCAAGCTAGTATTTGGGTGTCCATAGGTGCTCTGGTCCCAGTTGGGGTGCCCTGATCCTTTTTCCACTTTATCTCCATATTTTGGGAACTTTCTAGCCATTTGAGAATTCTATATTTTTGGTGGTCGAATCTTCGAGGTTAATTACAAAATTAGATCAAGAGAACCATATAAATATAAATTTATAAGACCATAATGAGGGACCAAGAACTAGTCACTACTATCATCCACCTAGACTTGAGCCATAAAGGCATCTAGAGCTCATTTGCATCCATCTAGCTCCATCACAAGGGACAAGGCTAGTTCATCCGCACCACACCGCATAAGAGGGAAGTTTATTCTATTCCATCCACAATTTATGAAATTTTCTACACTTAGTTATAGCTTGTTACTTCAAAAAGTGTGAATGACACAAGAGCACATAGGGAATGATTCACACACTCTAACATATAGCTACATTGTACTGTAATGTAGTGTAACACTTAGCTAGTAGGTCCACCATCAGTGGCCATTGAGGAAAGTATGACCCTTCGTTTAAAATTTTCTTTTTAGGGTGTGATGATTGTTTTGGGGTTTCTGCAAGTCTTCCATTGATCATTAATTAATAACGACATCCAGTGCAACTCAATGACATACATATGACAGAAGGGAAGGATATACATCACCTCGCAACCCCGCAAATATGGTTTTGGGACCTCCCGCATGCACTGGCACCCAGAACTAATATTAGGGCACCTACATGTGCCTTGATCCACTCTCAGTGTGCCTTAGTCCACTTAGATTTCTCATATTTGCACTTTTTGGGACCTTAGCACATTCATTTCCTCCTTTTGTTTCTTCAAATGAGCTCTGTGACATAGTCCAACAAGTTCACGTAATCAACTACACTCCTTCCAATCTTTCTTTGCATATTAGGGTTTACATTTCTACTTCCTTAATTTCTTGGGTCATTTTCCTTACATAATTTAGACATTTATTACATTGTTGTACTTCTTAGATTAACTTATAAAATTCAATTTTTTTAATCACATGGAAAGGATAGATGTAGGGTAGGTGTAGAGTAGGTGGGTAGGTGGGTGTAGGAATATTAAATTCCTAGAAAATGTTAATAAGGATTAAGATATGATAATATGATATAATAATGAATTAAAAGGATTAATGATAAGATGGGATATTAGATAAATGATAAAGGGTATATGTGATAAAAGGGATTAATAATAATTAATCTTGTGATTAATTATTATAGGGATTTAGATAGTGATGATGTTAGGTTATTTGCAGGACAAATTAATCGTAATTAATTATGTTGACATTTTAGATGTCTACGCTATTGATTAATATAATTATCATATTTTTGTTTTGAATTCTAAATTATATTGTTTTTAACATTTGCATAAGAGTATGTTTGCATTGATTTGATCTTATAGGTTACAAAATTGTAGACACCTCAAATTGACATCTTATCATTTTTCAATGACAAGTTTGGCTTCATCTTTACACTATGACTTGCAAAACACATCCTAAGCCCGATTAAATTCTCTCTCTCTCTCTCTCTCTCTCTCTCTCTCTCTCTTCAACTTCTTAAATCTACACATTGTTTAATCATTAATAAAATTAGCTACATTTATCTAAAGTAGTGCATCACTCCCGTAAATCTCTCCTATAATATTGCTCAAACATGATGTATTTCTTTTCTAAAGCTATATGGTTTAGGACTAGGTCATACTACAATCCATGCCTTCTCATATGGTCCTATCTCCCAGCCTCCAATGGCTATTTTCCTAAATTTATATCTTTCTTTGGGTCATTTCTTATCCTACAGTTGGCCTTAATACAAAAATTAACATAAAAAATTCTATACAAGTAACTATAATGCACTTAAGAACTCATGTGGCATTTTCAATAGAACCTATTATAAAATACACTCCTAAATCACTAAAGGATTTCCTAAATCTCCCTAAAGTAGTAACAAATATTCAAAATAAACCACTGCTCATGTTCAAGCAATCAAACTAGGTTCAAGAGTCTAGCTTCCCCATTTACAAGCCTCAAAAGTTCCTAGAGCCAAGTCATAACAATATCAAGTCAACACAAAGAATTTCCAACATTGTAAGGTTCAAACAGAATCAATCTAATATCCGAAGAAAAACACACTATATCACTACCATGCATGGTACATTATACTTTTATCTATATTTACACCCTCTATTCTTTATGTCAAGAGACATAAGGGCATGATTGGGGGTTGGATTAGATTTACACACACAAATGCACATGCACTAGGAGAGTTGCATGGAGTTTGTTTGCACTTGAGAGGGATGTAGTGTAGTGTCCGAATTGGTTTAGTAGGGGTTGAATTCCATGCTCAATTTAAATCCACCACACATGGATTTCTTATTTCTTATCTAATCATGTTCATAAAGTGCTAGCGTAGGTATCTAGGGTTTTAATATATTGTAGGTTACTATAGTGAGGTGTTACACAATGGGAAATCCTAGCCTCCTACAACAAAGCATATGTCTAGGCCATCGATGATCACCATAATTTGTAGAAATCTAGGAAATCCCCATTTGAGACCTGATCAACCCAAGACCATATCGCACTATGCCCTAACAGATCTTGTATGGTTCCTTACCAATTTAGTTTGTGGACACACTTCTAGATACAATTCATTTCTAGATCCTTATAAATTTGTACATCTACCCTACAAACCCAGATCATCTTTGTACATATCTATTCGCTAAGTAATTGTCCCTCGCGTTTTAAGAAATCATTTTATGATATTTATATATCACATTATAAATTAAAAACTATATTATGTTTTACACATTAATGTTTATTAATCAATCTATAACACACAAATTGTAACCTTACACATTTTAATAAATAAGGAAATACTTTTATTCTAAACTCTTATTTATTTATTTAGGGTGTAAACATTTGGTGAACCCAATAGTTGCTAAAACCCTAGATGGCCCTATCGTAAAAGGGGAATTGAACACAGAAGAATAATAAAACCTTCATATTATTTCTTCTAAAAAATGCATACATATAAAGGAGATATTGCTCATATATTTAAGGAAAACCAATCCCACGAATATCTCCTACAATCGCTCCCAACAACACTCAATTCTATATACGAGAATTGTTAAAACAACTCTCCTAATAATATCTCTAACACCCAATCTACGTGAGTTTATTCACAACTCACTTTAACTATTACAACTCCAATAATATATGTGAACACTAACCATAATATTTCCTAACATTCCCCCCCTTAGTTTTTACATGGGAAGAAGTACATCGGAAAATCTGGAAACATAATCGTATGCCTCTGCATACTTTTAGGTCTACATATTGCTAGCTTAGATCATGTTATCTGGGTCTTTCTGCACATGACCAATCCACTTCACCACAGTGAATCTCTCACCGGGTGATCACACTTCCACCGATTCACCTACATATGTGAACTCAATAGTTCCCGCTTTCACTTCTAGTGAACGCTCTTTCACCAACCGATCGATGTTAGAAGTACGACAAACAAATAATCTTAGCAAGCTTAGAGGATCACTCCGGTTAGCCTGCCCTTCTATACAATTATTCACAGATTCCAAAATTAACATCCTCCTCGTTTCAATCATAACAGGGGAAGGAAACCACACACCATTTTATTCTGTACACACTATACTACTAAAAAGAGATGCCACCATACTACAATGTAGCCTCATCAAGCAGTTGGTGACTCGACGAGAGACCCCGATCACCCTCCATCCTCTCGCCGCTCCGTCCTCCAAAGTGCATGTGATACTAACTCACCTGATTTAGATATGAAGCTCAATTATTCCCACATTGTTTATTATTCCCCCAACAATGTGAAATCATTTATTTTTTAGACATCGGGTTATACCAAAAATACGTCCGTAAGGCATTTTTATTTTTATTTTTGGACTTTTGACTCTGATTCTTGACAATACAACTTTTAATGATACTTAGACACAAAAATAACAACTTATTACAAATTAAAAACTTTATTTTTTTTATAAACACACTATAAATAAATAGAATATACAAAAATAATATACATAAATAACTCTCGATAGCACAATTATTTCATAGACATTGGAATGACACTTAAATAACAAAACACTTAAAACCACAATAAATACAATTTTTCACTTTTACTTTTTCACATGACTGAAGATATGGCAATGAGGAGTGTTGAAACCAAATGACAAGAAATTTAATTGAACTACACTCATACCACTATAAACCACAAAAATAAATCTTTTAAAAAGACAACAATGTAGAGTATATCGATTTCACAAAAAAATATGACTCGATAACAAGTAAAAACCGACTCAGTTTAAACCAGATGAAAGAAATAATCAGAGTGGCTTCTGCACAGTAAAGAGAATAAGTCTTTTGCTACATTGGTCGAGGAAAATATTTCATTCATCATGCTCCAATTAATATTAACTCGGTGGAGGATTTACAGCCCATTGGTCAAGTCTTCAATCTGCAAAGACTTTCAGAGATAAATGAGTGACAACCGATTCCAGATTCAAATATTAAAACACATGCAGCGTATGGTACAAAATCAACGTCTCATGCTGCCATGCATGGATGCTTAGAACAGGTTTGGCGTTGGAAAATCTGGAGAATATCAAATGCATGCTTTTGCAAAATGGATGCATAATTAGTCAATATTACGTGCCTCTCATCTCGCTCTGATGCTAAATATCAGAAAAGGGGAAGCCAAACACAGAAGAATAATAAAACTTTCATATTATTTCTTCTACGAAAATGCGTATATATAAAGGAGATGCTTCTCCTATATTTAAGAAAAACCAATCCCAAAAATATCTCCTATAACCGCTCCCAACAATACTCAATTCTATATACTAGTGGTTGCTCCGAGGGGAGCAAGATTACGCCGTGAGTTACCTGAAAAAGAAAAGACATTGAGTATAAAAGCTATGTAAGCACAGCTAGTCAAGATCCGCACTTGCAAGTATTGGCTTTTCCTGGGATGCAACATCTTTCCATGATTTATGATTTGCTGGAAATATTTCCTCGACAGATATCAACATATGGATTGCAACTCATCAACACTTCAGCATCCTATGATTTACTGATGTCTATATTGTTGCACAACAATGGCTATGTAAACGCTGCATAGCTTTCTCACATCTAACATTTTGTACTTGCCTGTAACTGTTGGATCCAAACTAACACGAAGGCAATTATTTCAAGAGGGAAGGACATTTTATCAGTATAAACCTTTGGTTTATTTTCAACTTTTGATCCCACAAAAGTTATATTAGGATGGTGACAGCTAGACACACACAACCGCTTTGTAAAATGCATTTTCTGTTTGAAGCTAGGCTTTTGAAGGATCTTAATTTTTCTGCATATGTAACACATAAATGAGCATTCTATATGTGATACATATCCATAAAAGAGCTTGATACAAATCAAACAGGATGAATTTGAGTCATTATGTTTCCAATTTGCTAAGATATTTCATCTTCCTCCAATTAATATTGAATCCATTCAACTCTTGCTCATTGATGCTCCAAATACATTTTAAGAAAATTGCAAATGAATGCTCTAACTTGTTCTACGTTAAATCAGACACCCATTCATTATAAACTTAATGTTTCAATTAACTTTGTCACAAATTGCTGACATACAGATCTCAACATCCTCTATTTTCCACATGGATCTGTAAATTGTAGTTTTTAAAATGCCTATGTTTAAACAGATAGCAAATTGTTTAAGATCTTGTACATTCCAACACAAAGAGAATATCCATTGTAGCTCAGTCGCATCCAGTATTCTTAATGTTCCCAATTTATCAGCAGCTCTTTAACTGTCAGTTGTGTTTTGACCCATGGTATATGAATCAAATTCCTTTCTCATAGCTTGTTTTGGACCCTTCAATGCAAGCAAGGTATCTTGTCACAAATTACCTCAAAAATAAAGTGCATCGTCTCTCCTACACTTCGTACATTACATGAGATTTCTAAATTTCAATTATTAAGAAATGACAAGCAGTTGTCCCCAAAAGTTTGGAACAAATACTAACTTTAATAATTATAGAATATTATTTCCTCCAATGTATCTTGTGTAAGAGTGCCTTTTCACTCCAAGTTATCTTCATTAGTGGCACAACTCTTGCATAAACTCAATATTGTTTTGGAAGCATGGCCAATTTTAAGACCTCGTGAAAAAATGAAGAAGGTTACTGTATTCTCGTATTTCTTGGCCAATTCATGCCAATGTCTGCTTCCTTATCATCTAGCACTGATCTTTTCCCTCACTCCTTTTCGAAATCATGAATAAATTTATTATGACCTCATATCTTTTCCCTCAATCCTTTTCCAGAGTTGTGCATATTTATGTCCATTCTGTAAGTTTTAAAAAATGACTATTAATTTTTGTGGAGGGTGTGTTTAAGTCATCTGAAGATTACCTCCATGAGTGGCCATTACCCTAGTGTCATTTTTTCATTGTATTTTTAGTAATAATCACAAGGGGGGCCTACCTAACACACAAGCACCATAAGCATTTGTTAGTGAGGGAGAAATGGATAATGTCATCCACCACTTTGGGCTTCTTACCACCTATCCTCTTTCGCCAATGACAGTGACAGGTTCCCCAATGCGTGGAAAATTTGAGGAAAAGAAAATTTGTAAAAGTCTTCAGTAGTTTGCCCAATCTTTCTATTTGATACAATGATAAAAGACTGATATGGAAGAAAAACACTTCTGAAACTTAAGTTTTAAGCAAGTGGAAAAGGTAATGAGGTGTTAGAGGATATGTGCTAAGTAGTTTTAGCTTATGAGTAATCTAGAAAGTCAAAATAAAGTTGTAACTTGCATCTAATAATGGAGAAACAGTCTCCTATTATTTCGCCTGAAATTTTCAAGAAAACATCTATAGGTGATGTCCCTTAAGTTGCAAAAAGTCTAAGGGTCATTGGGTTTTGCACTCAACAAATCTAATTGACAGAAATTTCGTAATTAAGACTGTAATTCGACAGGCCTAATTGATCATCTACAAGTGTGAGATGGGTAGAAGTTATAAGGAATTGGCTAATGGAATTTTGTAGACTGAAATAACACTAAAAGGGCAGGACAGGGTATAAGGAAGGAACAAGAGATCTTATTAGAAAGGATAAAGATGGTCCTCTAATATCAAATTTTATGATTCTACAAGCTCGAATTAGGTGTAACTGTAATAATATTGTATCAGGTCATCTCAATGAATGTTTGCATTGAATTCCCATGTCAAGAAATTGTGATAACCACTACTTGAGTCAAGAACTATAGATGAAGTTGAATAGATTGGGAACCAATTGAATAACAGGTCAGATCAAGAATGTCCATTGATTGCTTAAGATATTGAGTACAAAGCTGACAATACAGTCTCTTAATAGTCGTAACAGTTTTAACACTGTCAAGAAGAGGCTACAAGGAAGAATGGGCATAATGAAATCTCTAGAAACAATAAGTTTAGTTTAAGAATCTCATTCATGAATAAATGGTGATAGTGTTTAACCAAAGAATAGTGAAAGAATTCAACAGTAGTGTTAGAAGAAAGCAAGCCTAATGATTCAAATACTGGGTAAGGTTGATTGTAGGCATCGAAACAAGAGATGAAAGCTAAAGGTGATGGCCATGGTTGGAATTTGGAATCATCAACCAAAGGTCCTAAAGACCAAAATTTTGATTATAAGTCTATGTATAAAATCAGGTTCTTGATGTGTGTATTCTATCAAATTTTCTCTGGTCCAATGTGATCAAGACGTCCTTTAAAACTCATTTGGTGAAACATTCTAGCAGTTCATGGACACTGCTGACAACATCCACCAATGATTTCACTGTTGTGCACATATAATTTTTTAGCTCATGGCCCTCTGAATCTGGATCAAGCAAATGGGGAGGATCTATAGAACCCGTCAATTCTTCGACACCAGTACAATGTGCAATATCTGATGCCATACTCCTTGACAAGGTAACCCAAAACCAGAGTACAGATCCTCTGCACAATGTGAGGTGCCAGGACACAGCCTCAAATTTTTAATTTCCCGAATGGTCCAGATCTACAGTTTTAAGACTGAATAAAACCCATTTTTCCATTGGTAAATATGATCATGTTCCGAGACAAAACCAAATGAATTAGAACAAAATAACCAGAAATCCTGAGATATTCCCTTCCACATTTTGCATACATGTCTACCAGGCAGTTGCAACTACAGCAGTCTAAATTCCTCTATCCATTATGCTTTGATAGATGTCCATACCCTATTCCAAAGCTCCCATTTTTTCACAGGTAGGGAGGATGCTGACAAAGGTTGTGGAATTTGGCTTTACATCTGCCAATTGCAATTGCATGAATGTTTCTAAGTAATTATAACACATTTTCAACAAATCCATTTTGGGCATATCCTGCAATCATTACTGTCCACGATACCACTTTTTTTGAGGCATTTTGTCAAACAGTTCACGTGCCTTGTCTACGGTTCCACATTTTACATACATGTCTACTGGACATTTGCAACCACATTTGACAAAATTCCTCTATCCTTTATGCTTTGATGGATGTCCATACCTGTTCTAAAGCTCCCATTTTGGCACAAGTTGAGAGTATGTTCGCAAATGTAAACTGATCGGGTTGAAGACCTGTTTGTTGCATATGGTGAAACACTGTGACTACCTTGTGAGAATAACCATGTCTTCTGTATGCTGCAATAATTGTATTCCATGAGAAACTGTCTCGTTCTTTCACTTGGTCAAAATACAATGTAATATGAAACTGTGTGCTGCACACCAGGGGGATGACCAAGTTTTACTATGTCCATGCGAGGAGAAGAAAAGAAAATTTGCGGGCAGAAATGTAACGGTATGAATTTAGCTATTTCAACAAATCCATTTTGGGCATATCCTGGAATCATTACTGTCCATGATACCACATTTTTTTGAGGCATTCTGTCGAATAGTTCACGTACCTTGTCTATGGTTCCACATTTTGCATACATGTCTACTAGGACATTTGCAACCACATCTGACATAATTCCTCTATCCTTTATGCTTTGATGGATGTCCATACCCTGTTCCAAAGCTCCCATTTTGGCACAGGCTGGGAGTATGTTGGAAAATGTAAACTGATCGGGTTGAAGACCTGTTTGTTGCATATGGTGAAACAATGTGACTGCCTTGTGAAGATAACCACGTCTTCTGTATGCTGCAATAATTGTATTCCATGAGAAACTGTCTCGTTCTTTCACTTGGTCAAACTCTTTACTGGACATCTATCAAAACTCGCACCCTCGTGAAACCATGCTCGTGAAAATACATGCCTGCAATAATTGAAGATATGTAATCTTCAGAAGGGTTGTGTGTAGTAAGCAGAATGTGCCGTCAGCAATAACCAGGTCAAGCACGAGCCTAGCATGACAAGCAGCTTACAAACAGGTAAAAGCAAAATGCATGCAAGCTGATAGCAGGTCGGTGGAGGTGGCATGGTGACAAGCTCCTCAAGCTCGTGAGCGTCGTCGTTGGAGATCAAGTCCATATAAGCCACGCCTTCGGCATAACAAGAATTATTAAAACAACTCTCTTAATAATATCTCTAACACCTAATCTATGTGAGTTTATTCACAACTCACTTTAACTATCAGAACTCCAATAATATATGTGAACACTAAACATAATATTTTAATAAGCCCTTGGGATTATCCTTATTTATTTGGTGTATTATATTCTTGCTAGCCCTTGGATTTGTTTTTTTATGTGTCATCATGATTCATCCATAAATATTTTATGATCTTTTCCTTAATTATAAGAGTTCATTCCCTCAAATTGATTAGGGATACCATTCCTTTAACTGTCCATGCCCATACTCATCTTGAGAGATGAGACCCACATACTTGATTCTAATTTCCTCATGGCTCAAATCCAAATGACTCATACTTATATTGATGTAAAAATTGATATCATTCCTATTACTATGAAGCATCTCATTTTTTTAGACACAATAAACAACTAGATGGGGAAATCCACCTATACCCACACCACCTTCTACTCTTGTTATGAATCTTAGCGCTCCAACTAAAGAGTATGAAATATTAAAACAATTAAACATTACCCTTGATAAGATATCTTGTTTTAATTTACTCAATAAGGTGTTTGTTTATAAGGGCATCATATATGGGGCTTTGTAGTCTACTATTTTAACTACTAATACTCAAATTTATACCTATACATACATTATGGACACATTCAAATCCATGGATAAGGAAATAAATTTTAGTCCCACCATATTCTTCCTAAGCAAATTATGGATCAATGCTCACCATTTCTTATTACCATTGGAATTTAAGGATTCCTCATTAAGAATGTTTTTATGGATAGTGGACATAGTTTGAGTAGATCTATTTTTAATATGTTTCGTATCTCTTTTCTCAAATAAATTGGTATTTTAATCACCGCTACTAATAATACTAGTACTATTGTGTGAGGATTTGATAATATCACTTGCTTTACATTAGGTAAAATCACTTTGACCTTTTAGTTGGCCCTAACAAGTACCTTATTGGGTTCCACATCATGGAAAATGTTATTCATTACAATATTATTTTAGGAAACCATTGGATCCATCCTATGGAAACTATCCCATCTATTGTACATGAATATGTCAAATTTATCCATGATGGTTATAAATACACTATTTTTGTTGATTAAGAACATTTCAAATATTGAAATATTGATTCATATGATTCCAGTGAGCCTATTATTACCCCCAATTATAGCCCATCGCTATGGATAAAATACATACATATTTTATTGGTGAGTCAAGAAATGCTTATAATACCACATCTTTTGTGTCACTACTTATTGAGAAAATACCAAACTTACGTTGTACATTTGTGGTCGTGATCATCATTGGTAAATCCCAATCTATACCATGTACTCCACCTACTTAGGCTACTTATCCTAACTTATTAGTTAAATTAGAGAAATAAAATGACATTTTTACTAATTACTCTGATAGTGATGATGATTCTATTGAACTCATTGATGAGAAGTTGTGCAAGCTTAATTTCAATCCTATAGATGAGGATGGGTCCATATTTCACTCTTTTTTGTCTTTACTAGCTTTGGTCAATACTAGATTAAGTTTACTATGGTAGATACTAAATATATACTCCTACAAATTTGAATGAATCTACCACACCTAAAAATGTTTCTCATATGTGTCTACTACTTAGCCCAAAAAAATTCAATGCCTCTAAGTCTTCTTGATGAAAATCGTGTTGATCATTAGAAACTAACTACAAATAGCCTTGATAATAAAACACATGATGTTATAAACTTTATCATGTACCTAATTTTATATTTGTTATTATTTCTAAACATCTAGAAACACCTTTAAAATTATTGTTTATATTGCTTGATCATAACTTACACTACTGGATATATGACATTGTTATACAAAGAAGCTTTCCTACAAGCCTAAAAATCCATTTTATCATTATCAATGTATATTTGGACATGAAACTGACCATTACCAATCCAAAATCACTAAAATCAATCTATTAAGGATAATGGTGTGATTAACATACTCCCGATGCATCTCCATAGCTAAAATGGTCATACTCTCTTAATACAAGAGTATCAAGCCAATGAACTCGATGAGTTGTGTTAGTTGCCTTTATAAATAACTCATCTTCTATATTTTGATCAATCCATTATAGTTATGACCATGCATTTTCTCGATTACTGCTAAACATTATCATTACAACCTTGACTTATGGCATAATTACTGATTAATATAGTTATACCTAGTAATTTTTATTTTGTGGTATTTTGTGTGTATTTACTTTTATTACTTTAATAAGTTGTTTGAATGATGATAGGTGTGATGCCACTTCTTTTTGTATGTAACTTGCTATATGCAACAAATCGTATGTAGAAAGGAACCATCCGCAACAACTTGTTTGCAACCAAAGGGAATCACCTACAACAAAGAAGCCACATTATGAAGATATCTTGGAATGTGAAGAACGACACTCAAGTTTGTACGTGTCGTTGAAGGAGCAGTTACAACTAGAACATGCATAACTAAGAAATAACTCAACCTTTGATCTTATCATTTATTGTAAACTAATGAAGGACTAAACTGATTGAGTTAAATCTTTATTCAACTAGTTGATTACCTGAATATTTGTTGCATGATTGATAGTTGAACACCTACATGAGATCCATAACATATGTTTATTCTCTTGCGGTTCTATTAAAGATCTTCCACTTGTTCTCGCCAAAAATATTTTACTTATTTTGTTAAACTCCTAGTTGAACTCTTCTTCTCACGCCTTACCGTAAATGAAAAGTATAAAGGAAAGGGTTGTTGTTAATATATATATACAGAGATATGATAGATAGAGAGAGAAGATTTCTTTTGTTCATGGATGTATTGTTCATGAATATTCAATAAAATATCCAAGTTTTGTTTATTAGCCTTTAGTTACAATATTTAGGAGGGATCAACACCCAAGGTAGGGCCCAGTGGTGGTCTGCTAAACCCCTCCATAGTTTTTTTGCTCTGCTTCATTACATGTTAGCCTAGGAAGAAATTTATCTTCTTCATCTACATTTTGAATTTAATAATTTGTCTTATTTTTAGTATAGGAACCATTCATTTCCTGTTATAAGTTTTTTTACTTTCAACATTATTGTGACAAGTTATTCATTTCCAATCTCCTAGGACTACTATAACTATGTATACATCACTGAAATGTTTCAAGTTTACGTCCCTCGGTTTAATAATTAAATGATTGTGATTCACTAAACAATATATTAATTGCTGCAAGTTTATTTACACCACCATTTTTGCACCGCTTTCCAGGACATTGCCAATTTATAGAGTTTTTGTTAAGTTTTACATTCCTAAATTTCTTAGAAATAATTTAGGTTTTAGAAATTCCTCTCACAACCCCCTCAACTAGTGAATTGTTGGGCCCCGAATTGGCTAAGTCCCAAGGAAGAATTCAACACATGCGAGAGGAAATAAAGAAGGAAGGCACTTAGGAAAAAGTGTGTAAGGGAAAGACACGTGGGAGAAGAAGTTGGCATGCATGGGAGCATGGAGGTTTTGATACTTAGCCATATTTTGAAGAATTTGTTGCAGGAGAAACATGTGAAAATCCCAAGCAGACATGAAAAATGGATAAGGTGCCAGTCTAGAGCCTTGGAGGTCAAGAGAAGAATATCCCACATAAGGAATATTCCCAGGATGATCATTACAGATAGTGGAGGCATTTTTAAGTTGGCATAGGCATTTGACCATGGAGGACCACACTTCCACTTGGCATGTGATCTATTCATGAAGGAAACCAAGGCGGTGCATCCAGATCCTATTTAAAGGAGTGCTTGGGTCCGAAATAGAGGAGGAGAAGAGTAATAACGAAGTACTGTTAGAATGCTAGTAGGGTTAGAGAGGGTATTGATTAGTAACAAGGAAAAAAATGCTTGTAAGAAGGTTTTTAAGCATATTAGGCATGAATTTGGGTATGAAAAAGGGTTGTAATGGGTAGAATAGCTAAGAACTCTCTCTACAGAGTATTTTTGTATGGTTTAAGATAATATTCCTTGATATATTTGGTCTCAGATGACCCTTATGATGTAATGAGGCCACTCACAATGGGGATTGGATCTGATCGGCCTTATCAATTCTTAATCATCTTAATGAAATAATTCCATCATCACTACTACTGAATATTTCACAAATTGGGTAGAATTTATCCCTCTTATCTCCACTAAAGCAGATAATATATTCAATTTCATCCATCATCACATTATCTTTCACTTCATCATCCCCCATAAAATCATAAGAAAAAATGATAAATCATTTAAAAATAAAAAATCTATGAAACCTTCAATATTAAACTTAGTTTCTCCACTCCATACCATCCATAAGCTAATGGTCAAGCCAAAGCATCTAACATAACCCTCAACTAAATCCTTACCAAGAATGTCAATTAGGCTCATAAGGATTTGAATGTCCAAAATCCCTTTGCATTATGGGCTTACCAGACTAGCATTTTAAACCCTACAAGCACTACTCCTTTCTCTATAGTCTATGACACCGAATTCGTTCTTCTACTTAAATTCCAAATTCCATCCCTACACATTTCTCTTAAATATTTCATCTCTAAGGAAGAATATCACCAATAACTCCTATCACAACTTGAATTGTTAGATGAACACTTACTAACCGCCTAGAACATATTAATGTCTATAAAATATGAATCAAATGTGCCTATAATAAGCATCTTAAAGAACGAGAATTCAATATTGATGATCTTGTCCTTAAATAAAATCAACATGTCACAAATATGGAAAAGAGTAAATGTGGGAAGTTTTCTCCAAACTAGCTTGACCATATATTATCACTAAAAATATGGGTCTAGGGCATATCATTTAGCCTCTCTTGATGGTAAACCTGAAAAGGATCCTCTTAGTGCCTTGTACTTGTATCCTTTATAGTATTAGCATATCTACTTATATGACCTTAGTCCAACTAAGATCCCCTACTTTCAATATCCACCAATCTCCTCTCACTCTAGTAATGATGTGGAATTATGTGGCCTCCCATCAATATATTTAACATGACCTTAAATATGGGAATCATGGCCCTTCTCATAGCATATTCCGCATGGACAAGTCCCCTAGTTATAGTAGGAGACTCTAAAATCATTTTCCCCTACTTCACCTTATCTACTAACCGACAACATGTTTATAATACACGTGTTATATCAGATATCAAACCCACCCTCCTCAAATGGTCTCTTACTCCCACCCTCATCTAAAAGAATCAAGACCACTTTGTGGGATGAAGATCATTATATTAGAATTTATATTTATCCCTCAAAGGATAGTTATCGCTCAAAAATATATTCACTATCACCATCAAAATATAAATATATTATTGTAGACCATTCCCTCAAGGATAGATACACTCAATCGAAAAAACCTACATAAATGACGACAAATTGAAAGCTTCTCGCATCGATCATCTTTCCTAAACATGTCTAAATTTTGTTTCTATCCCATGAAAGATTCCCGCATCGATCAAATTTCCCTTGAAGACATAGGCTTCCCACATCGATCATCCCATAAAAAATAAAATTTGGGGTACAACCTTGGAACCACTAAGGAGAAAACAATTTCCCATACAAGATGCATATGTAAGTCCTAAACATGTTAAAAGAAGGTAGATAGTGTATCTCATCTCATCTTATCCTAAATGGACTAACTATTGTTAGTTATATGTTAACACTAGCTATGGATGCAAGTGCATTACCATAAACATTAAAATTACCATCACATATTTATATGTGCCAAGTCAAATAAAGAATCAAACACATCCCACAAAATGCTCTTAACCATCATAATACATGTCAACAAATAAAACCAACATCCATACAATACAATCACATCTAATCTATATAACATTCATCATGATAAATTAAATCATTATATCCAAAAACCTTTATTTCATCTAAATCTCATCACTACTATAACCATCATCATATATAAATCTATCCATAAACTCATACAAAACAACACATTTACACATCCATGTATCCAAAATCCATATATACACACATATATACATCTAAATCAATTTACATCTTAGAAATGAGCAAACACTCTAGCCCATACATTAACTATGATGTAGGATATACACTAGACAATACAACTCCACTCTCAGTGCTTCCTCCTTGCTCTCTATTACTCCTCGTACTAGTAGAGGCCTCACGAGATGACTTCTTGTGACTCACCACATGCTCAACATATCATGGCACCTATAGGAGTATCTTTGCCACCATAACCTCATAACATATGAGATCTGTGATCACCTCTTGATATTAATCCAGGATCATTGTACTGGTTGCCTCATCCCTCCACCGAGAACCCCCGCTCCCGGACCTACTAACCCCGATACTACCAATGTACTCCTCAGTGACCCCAAACCTCTCCCTAAATAACTCACATTGATGATGGTGTCAATCTCGGTCTCACCATGTCTTCCCCAACTCTATCTCTAAAGCTACCACCCACTCATCCCTCTCACCTAGTTGTTGTACCAACCTCACCAACTCCCCTCTAAAGTTGGCACTCATGTGTCTCTCTCACCTAACCCATGCATCAACCTCTCCACCTAAGCTTGTGACATAAATATATTATCCTATGACCCAACCCTTCCTACCCTCGATCTCCTATCCTATATCCACATCCTCCTCTCACCACTCACGTCATTCCCTCACATCCCTATCTCCTCGAGCTAACATATGCTCCCACCATCATGCCATAAACTATGAGGTCACTATGGAATTATCAATATCCTGTTGGTGCTACCTACTCCCCATCCATCATATGGATATCTCTCACTTGCATCACCGATAGATCAATATCCCCATTTCCCCTCCTATATACAATGGGCTCCTTTGGAAAATCCTAAACCAATCCAAAATACTTTGCCTAACCCACCCAAATTGTACCACCTTGAATATCTCCACCCACCTCCCCCACATATACCTCTCCCACATCATACATATCTCATCTTCCTCTCGAAGCCATGTAGGAAACCATACGTAGGGACTCAATATAATATCATCTATCCCCGGACTATCTAAAATCCTTGCATAATACTCCAAGCTATGTAATACCACATCTCAAAAAAATCACTCCACCACCTCATGTAACCAACATAGTACAAACTCTCATATGACCTAAGCACATGGAAGACCTCATGGTCGGATCACCGTAATATGCTCGAAATCCAACACCGTAACACATATGTCACATCTAGCCTAAACCTCCTCCATTTCATCCACTCCCACAACTCCCTATAAATCTATGCCAATAAATTTGGACCCCAAATAAAAATAGTTTGATGCTATATCATATATTATACAACCACAAATCCAACAACCATGAAAAATGGCCTCCAAATGAATCAAATTGCGTAACAACTAATCCCCACCATGATCATGCAAATAAAATTACTCCTAGCCACTTCGTCATCCCAAAAATACTAAAAAGAAAAACCCTAGGCAACATATGATACATACACCACATCATCTCCATATAACCTCACTATAGTCAGCACCCCACCCCACCTCATCATTAGGTACAATAGCCTCTCCCTAAATAGATAGCCACGAAATCTTATATATGTGTGTATATATATATATATATATATATATATATATATATATATATATATATATATATATATATATATATATATATATATATATATATATATATCCTCAGAGTGATAGTGATCTCCCATGTAGGAAACCAAAATTTCCCTTTACTCACACCCCACCACTCTAACAATGCCACCATCATCTCTAAATGCCAATGGATCTGAATATATGATGCAATATACCTAACCCAAACACCTCTAAAGTATTCCAATCATCATCACTCATATTATCGCACAACCTCTCTAATAATGGCAACACTAATCCTTCATCGCCAGTGTCTCTTCACCGCATTAACAAAAAAATTATAGTAGCTTGAAAACTCATATAAATATCCAAAATCAACAAAAATACACACAAAAAACATTGATCCATGTAATCGACTATGATTACTATAAATCAATACTAATTCCTATAGACCGACACTCATCCTAAGAATTGACATCGATCCAATATCTCCATATAGCAAAAAAACACAGCCAAAAACACAAAAAAATGAACCTACCACTATCAAATACGGTCATCTCCTCCTTTGTCTACTCCCACTAGCCTCCATTTCCCAAAAATACTCAAATGAATATTTCTATAATATAATATCATAAGACACCGAATGATTCCACAACCATCCCACTTCTAGATATAACATGTCTACATGATCGCGTCGATCCAAAAATACATGTTTATCCTCTTAAATTAGTATCGATCATATGAATTGACATCAATTCTCCTTAAATACAAAAAAATTATTATAATCTAGACCCCATCAATCCCTAAGACCCCCTCTTTATACTTTCCATCACATACACATCGCATTCACACTTAGTTAGTAGGTTGCAAAACCCCTTAATGGTCCCACAACCTATGGCACATACCTTATACACTAGACATTTTTCACAAAAACATATGTCTACAAACTGAACCCCTTTTCACGACCCTTTGGTATCCTAAGTCAATTTTCCGTTTCACTTGTTTTCCGATAAGCTTCCCACTTGCCACTCCATTACACATATGTATATCCATCCTCACCCTTGAATCACCCCATTTTTTGCATATATACCTTTTCTAGTGAAAAAGTTTTTAGACATATACACACATGCATACACACATTTTCAAATCGATACCTAAATCAATCTTCCTTGTTAATCCATAGCTTGAGGGGAGGAAACACCTTCACCAAGATAATGGGGCAACAACCCCCTTTTATTTTTTGTCTCGTGACTTGTCCTTACAACTTTCTCAACAAAAAGGGTCAAATGTAAACACTAGAATTAGGCCACCCTAATTAATACCCACCTATACACACCTTAGAGCACCCCTACATAAAAAAATAATGACCAACCTACTCATTACAATACTTACCAACTCTTATTATTTTACCTCACCAACCACCCATAACCACAATAAAACAAACAAAACAAATAAAATAACCCCAACCCCCTAACAATGTTCCCACAAGCTCAAAACAATCCCAAGACCATTATAATGTGGTTAGATCCACATGAAAATAATGTGGTTGGAACCACATGAAAACAGAGTCCTGAAAAGGTAGGAATCGTTATTGATTCCCCAATTGGTATCGATCATTACATAATGACACCGATTTGGTTAAATGGCATCGATCCTCTAAAAATTAGCTCATGTCATTGTCAAATGGACATATGAAATTTCAGGTGACAGATCTGTTGGAGTTAACTCTTAGAGAGATTAAATATAACCTCCATGTTTGCAAAAGAAGAAAACATATCTATTGCACTAGCCTCCCTTTACAAAATCCATCGTCACAATCAGCCATTCGAGTCATCTTCACCACAAAGGTATGTCTTTCATCCGAGTTGACAAGTCATTATTCTCGGACTCAATAATAGCATCGTGTACATACCCAAGCATCCAATCTCAAGCACCCCCATCTAATCGTCCTATATGAAAATTTTCATTGTCAAACATTTGAAATTAAAAAGACAACAATCGACACCGATTGTATGGATAAATGTTGATTAGCATGATCGGATCTCGATTCTGCCCAAGTTGCCTAAATTTTCATTTCTAACACATTTTGATAAATTTCCTTCATGTTTTGAAGTCATGGATAATGTTCACTTATTTTTAAGATTATATCTCTATTAGATGACTTTTCCTAGAGTAACTAATGAACCCACAAACATCTAAGACCTCCCCATAGTCCAGTGAACCTTTCATGTGGGAAAATTTGATATTAATCACTTGATATTCCTGAAAATGTGGATCTTCTCCTCAACACAATGATGAGGCCAATATTTATTGGGACCATATTTTCAATCCACCTCATCCGATCATTGAGGACGTCGATTAAGTCCCAACATCCATCAAATGATTTTTATAAATTTTCACCCACATTATATTATTTTATCAGGAATCATTTTCATTATTCCTATCTTGGTTACTAGAAAGTGAGTTGACATCCGCTAAAGGAAGCCATTTGGTTCCTAGAATTAGCCTTTACCAAGTGATGTAGCCCAGATTTTACCACCAATGTTTGCCCAAGGCACGCTGGCACATCACTCAACCTCACCTGAGCGCTCACCCAAAGTGTGCAAGGGTACCAAGTCCCTTTTTAAAGAATCTTATCCGAGATGTTAGCATGATTGAATGTATATTTCAAATCCATAACAAATAATCAATTAAACCATAGTGCATAAACCAGATCTAGATCTAAACCATATGAAGGAATAACTAAACAATTACTATAATTAGATTTACCATGCAAGATCCATGTTTAGTTACATCCAACACCAATATCCAGCCAATAAGATCCATTATATTAATATTGTAAAACATAGAATCTTCTTACATACATCATAAAGTCACCATAGTCATGTGCACTAACAAACTCGCAACATAACACTACAATAATATTGAATTGTCTAAATTGTGCAAATTAATACATATTTATAGGGGTGGGGACTTGCCCTTCACCGCCCATGCACCTTCAAAAATAGGCTACATGCTAATAATAACCATGTGCCCTTACATGAGAATACAAAAGCATGCAAGCACTAATAATAGATCATCTAATAATACAACTATAGTACAATCCTATTATTAGCTCCAAAACTCTACATGGCACTCGATATCCTACTCATCCCAAAATAGCCTTTCATACTCTAAGTATTCATATCATTTCATGCTCTACACTCTATGTCCAAAAATAACCCCATGCTGAAAACAACTAAGTCTTTCTCCTAGGCGACCCTTCTTTTCTATATTCTCGCACGCACCACTGAGTGCTCTATGTTTGTGTACCAAAACCTTATGCACCCTCCATACTTAGGCTATACTTTCTCAGCCCAACATTACCCCACACTAATTGGATTTCCACCCTCAAAAATTGTAAGCCATCTTATATCTCCAAGAATAATGAATAAAGAATGAAAGAATAAAGGAAGTACTTGTACAAAGAATGAAAAACTACATGGTGCCTTGCTCTTCTACAAGAAGGATTAACTCTGGATATTCGTTCTTAATCTCTACCTCCAAGTCATTCTAGTCACTCAAGGTGTTTGGCCAGGTTTATCCGAACGTATGTAACTATGGTTGTGCTATGGCTTCCATCTCATCATGATTCATGTTTTCCTTCTCATTCTGCAATATTCTAACAATGTTAGCCATGCTAGAGACCATCCCCTCCATGAGATCCATTTTCTACAATGAGTTTACCAATGTCTTTTAGTTTCTCCTTATGTGGATCCTAGGTTACTACAAGTGCATCATGCTTTTTCTCAATCAACATAAGCCTCTCCACGTGCCCAAGCGTCTCATTCTTCATTACCTTGAGGACCTCATTTTCTTCTTCAATGGTCTTTATCTTTATAATTTCAATGTCTGATTTACTTTCTTCAATTCATCCTTCAACACTTGCAATAAGGATTCATAACTTGTAATATTCTATGCAATAACAGTACTTTAGCCCTCATTCTTTCTTATACAACATCCTTTGATCTAGGCATGCATATGGGCCCCTCCTATAAACGTAATTAAACTGTTGTGTGAAAATAATGAAGAGCTGACTGAAACTCTTTTGGCACCTTATCCTGCAAATCAAGCCTTTTCTCCATAACCTCATCAACAATTTGTTTGGCCATCTTAAGGACTTTCTCGTTTTTAGCTCAACTTTTCCCTTGTCTTCTATAAGACACCTTATCTCTGTAGTTGCATCTTTTTATCATCCAAAATAACTCGAATAGTTTCGCTTTATCAATATTACAACACGTAACTTATGTAGACACCTTAACCAATGTATTTCTTACCTTCTCATAAAAAAACTGTGTGGGCTTGATGGTAATATGGTGGGTATGTGGCACCCTCTTCATCCTGCATACACATGAATCCTCGCAAATTTCAAAGTCAAGCTCATCCATGTGAGTCTACATGCTCCAAGATAATTGTTTACGAGTGCGCGTAGTCACCATTTCTGGATCCATTAAGTCCTAACCATATAACTACTCCATGGGCAAAGTATTTTGGAACTAGGCACAAATGATCTTGGTCTCATCATCAGTGTATCCTAGGTTCTATGTTCTCACCACATCATCTTCTTTTTGCGCTTTGTGCGCTCTTCTATGTTCTCTTATGCAGATGTACCTACATCCTATCCTTCATGTACCTCGGTGCCTACGCTCTGTTGTAATTCATTTACTTCCTTGGATTCTTTTTCTCTGTGTGCAGGATGTATTATAATTTTTGTATCTCCAACAATGTTGCTTTAATTCTCAACAGTTTCCTAGTCACTCACACTAGGGCCAACCTCCTCATATATTAATTTCTCACCTATCTACTCATCCTCCTGTACTTCCAAGCTTGGAGTGGCCACATCATTCTGTGTGCTTTGTCGTGAGGAATTATCCTCCTCGCTATCTTTGACTGGTATATATTTTCGACGCTTCTTCCTTTGTTCTTTGTCATTCTTCACCGGTGTTACACATGGTGACCTCCTGACTAGATGTGATGTCCTAGCACCAATATCCTCGCATGTACGCCTCATGCACAAAAAAATTTCGTGTATGGTCCAGCCCCGTGTTGTCAGATTATTCTTCCTCCTGCCCCAACACATTCTCCAAGCTTGTAGGTACTAGTTCTTCTTGAGTGGGGGTGTAGGTTTAACTGGCCTTATAGGTACCACTATTTGTTTCTTCTTTGTAGGACCCGTCAAAGCTATTTCCTCACCTTTAATCACCTTCCCTTATTTGAAATGTGGCCTTAGGTACACATAGACACACATCAGTTCAATCTTTCCTACAACCATGGTCTCCGAGTGAGGTCAATATTATTTGTGTCAAAATTTCTACATTCACTTCCCTGTTTGGCCATACATAGGTCTTACGTAGGATATAAATATTCACATCTACCTTATCAGCATCAAACTAAATTTTGTGCGAGTTATGCAACCTCTTCACAGAGTCCTTAAAGTAACATGCATAAAATTGAAAGGAAACTTACACAAGGTAATTTTCTCACCCTTCTTCATATATAACCGCCTAAAACTAAAATGCTAGTAAATGACAAACTCGATTGACGACCATTCAAAATGATAGGAAGCGTCATTCCCCTTCAAACGCATGGCGTAACCTCTTGAACCACTTATCCTGTCACTCCTTATAGGTATTTGATATGGAGCCATGCAATGTATACTTCACAAATTTCTATGTGGGTGACTTGTTTTCCAAGGGAAATTCCCACACCTACTCCCTTGGCCCATCGGGCACGCCAATTTAATTGAATACAAGTAAAAGAAGAATAGAACACCAATTAATTTTTTTTTTTGTCTTCGACGTGCACCTCACCACTAAGCTCTTTCAGAATGTATCTGGAAATTTTGTAGTAGGTTTTTCTTGCCATCTTGTGCGCTATTTGTAGTCATTTTTTGTTTACCTATGTCTAACATTCGAGGCACCTAACTTACAACCCGTGAGCCACGCCGCAACCTTGTTGCCATATCTTCAATATTTGTAACTTTAAATACCCGACCTCCCTTCTTGTATTTAAATGTGGTGGTCATCACATTAATGCCTTTTTCACAAATAAATCTCTAGAAATCTCTCATCCTGAGTCACGTAACCCAGTCACCTTACCAATTAGCTTAGCGGTAATCCACATCCTCCTACCCACGAAGTAAAATAAATCATTGTACCCGTGACATGAGCCACTGGTATAATTTCTCAGGCTTCCCAAAATAGGGAAACTCAAAAATATGCATGACCCCTATAATTTCCAAAGTAACCTCTTCATAGAGTTATCCAAAACTCTAACTTCATCCATCGTCCTTTGGTTGGTCTTTCTAATGGTCTCGGTGGAAATATCCTTCATTCACTTATCCATCTTGTGGTTAGTGTCATAAATATTACACTTATTATCTTCATTTTCTATGGTCGCCCTTCGATCACTCCCTCAAGATATAACATTTCGACTAACCAGTCCTCCGCCACTTCTTTGGCCTCTACTTCAACAACTAGAGCTTTTCATGGTGCCATATCTCCTCTCTCACTCTGACTAGGACATTCTATAACTTCCAAACTATCACATTTTTACTTTTCATACCTCGAGTGTGAACCAAACCCTTCAATCTGCCAAATTCTAGTTGTAAATATACTTTTTTTCAAACCCTAATCGCATGAACCCTCCTCATAGCACACACGTACCAATGTTTGAATCTCAATTATGCACTTTGAATGCTAATAACAACATGCTTAGATCCTATCTATCTCATCATCTATAGATTATTCTTCATCCTTAGTTCTTCTTCACACTTCACACTCATTAGCTTCAACAATGCAAGGTAATAATGGTGTTAAACGTCATCCTTATAGCGAATTTCAAAATTTCTTCACATTAATTGCTCCCAACTACCATTGTATGTGGCATTAATTCTACATCCACACTTTTTTTCTACCATGCATCACATTTCCACGCCTCACATTTCCACTTCTCACATTTCCATGCCTCCTCGCCATAACCTTCTAGTGCATGCCCTACTTCTTTCCATACATATCTCCTCTACTACGCCACTTCCTTGCGCCAAATTACCTATCCAATATGACTCTTACCAAGTAGTCTCCAATGCTATAGCCTACCTCATTATCACCTCGAGCATCCATCTTCCCATGCATGGTCTTGAATTTGAGAAATTTCCTTGATATTTATTTTCTAAACCTTTCCCTTCTTTGATCACCTGTGAGTTTGTTTTTATCATGCACCATAATTTCAAATAAGGCACCAATCAATCCTTATTTATCCACCCCACGCTAAGGGTATGATGATCCTATGTGCATGAAAACACTTAGATAGTAATCAAATTCTGGTGCACAAGCGTGCTTATTACACAAAACACTAAACTAAATTGACAAAGCATAACAACGATAAAAGGAAACACATATAAAGGGGAATTGCATTAAGGAAATCTAATATAAGTGGCAATACTACCTTATTACAAACACGAAGAAGACTTATTTATAGTAGGGCTTCAGCCTACTCATGTTGAAGTAACTAGAAACCGTGTTCCATCCAACACCTCTAACTGGCAAGTTCCTAAATCAAGTATATAAGTTATAACATACGGTCCCAACCAATGCACCTTAAGCTTTCCAAGGTGGTGCAAAAAATTTAAATCATACAAAAGTACCATTTTTTCAACCTCAAGCTTCTTGTCATTGATGTGCTTATAATGCCATGCCATTTTCTTGGCCTTTTCTTGCTTCTGATTCCATCTTTCTATAGTGTTCCTTTCATCCAGTTGCATCAGTTTATCAATACGTTATTCAAGTGATTGTTCATCTATTAAACCTCCTACGCACATAATACATAGAGATGGTAACATGAATTCCACTGGTAGAACAACCTTTGCGCCAAACACCAATTGAAAGGTGTGGCTTTATTCAACTTTTGTAGGTTGTCCTGTATGCCCAAAGTACAATAAAGACTTTATCATCCCAGTCCTTTCTTCCAACATCACAAATTTTAGTCAAGGTATGACTCAATATATTTTTGAAGGCCTTAATAGTTCCATTTTCCTAAGGGTGATAGGGTGTTATTTTATGGTGTGCAACCATAAATTCTACCAATAGTATTCTGATGGTATCATTAAGAAAATGAGTACCCCTATCACTTGTTAAACTTAAAGGACATCCATACCTACTGATAATATTTTCCCATAGAAACCATGTTTTTCATAGCTGTTGTGTAACCCTTTGTAGCACCGCTTCTACCCACCTTGTAAGATAATCTATACAACTTATAGTGTAATGTGACCAGTGTCCTCACGTGGGTGGGGAAATAGGACCTACAAATTCAATTTCCCACTTCTCAAAAGGTTTTGCACTCAGCAAATAGGCCTCAAAGGAATCTCATCTCTATGCCCAAACTTTCCAAGGCACTGAAAATGGTCACATGCCTTACAATATTCTTTGCAATCCTTATATAATGTTTCCAACCATAGACCAACTAATAGAATCTTGCGTGCGGTGGTGTCTCCCATATAGTGTCCACTTGCAATGCCATCATGAGCCTCCTCCATAATTTCTTCACGCTCATGCTCAAGTACACACTAGTGCAAAACTTCATCCCGACCTAATTTTTATAAGTCTCCACTGATCAACATGTAAGGCATGACATGGATAGCAATATGTTTCTTCTCTAAAGCCTTCATACCTTCAAGTGCCACACATGTTCGCAAAAATACATCAATATCCTCTAAGTCCAAGGGTGCGTAGTTTAACTTCGAATGAATTTGCATATGGAATCCTGTATCCTCAATGAGTCCTCTCTCCGATTGAATCCTAGATAAATGGTCTGGACCAAAATTACTCTTTCCTGGCTTAACCACCATAGTAAAGTTAAACTCCTGGAATAACAGAACCCGTGAATGACTTGTATAAAAAGCTTGTTCACAAGTACTTCAATGCCATGTGGTCTGTATAAATATGAATGGGGTAGCCAAAATACTATCAAAACTTATGGATCGTGTATATCATAGACAAGGCCTCATGCTCTGTAGTGGTGTAATTTTGTTCTCTTTAAGTCAACTTTCTACTCGCAAAAACAATTTGGATGATCAACAATATCTTCTCAGTGGGCTAATACACATTGTCAATGGCCATGCCAGAGGCATCTACATGAACATGAAAAGGATTGGTCCATGAAGGAAAGCACATAATAGGCGTTGTAGTAAGCCTTTCCTTTAGTGTCTCAAATGCGCGCGTTGTTGTGCCTCACCCCAATAAAACTTTCCTTTTCCTTTTAATAACTCCTCTAAGGGTGCATTGATCTTGGCATAAAATTTGATAAAATTTCTATAGTATCCTGTGTGCCCCAAGAATCCATGCACCTCACTTTGGCTAGTTGTTCCTCTAAGCCCAAAATAACAAACCTTAGCAAGATCCACTAGAAAACCTTCCTTACAGATGATATGTCCTAGAAAATTCCAAAGGGTGTGGAAAAAATGCACTTCTTGATGTTTAATAAGATGCTCAACTACCAACATCTCTCAAACATGAGCCTTAAGTTATCATAGTGATCCTTCACAAGCCCATAGATTGTCCAATCATCCAGATAAACCTATAAGAACTTATGAATAAAATCCTAGAATGCCTATACAACAATGCATGAAAATACTAAACACATTCTTTAATCCAAAGGGCATAATTGTGTATGAAAAAATTCCCCACTCAGTGGTGAAAGTTTTCTTCTCTTGATCCTCTTTAGCTATCCTCACCTGATGATATCCAAAGAATCCATCAGTGAAGGAGTAGATCTCGTGCCCTATGCAACGCCTTCCATAATTTCTTCAATAAATGGTGTGGGAAAGGGATCAATTACACATGCAACATTTAACTCCCTGTAATCCACACAAATTTTGATTCTTCCATCCTTATTAATACTGATCACCATAGGGCTCACCCATTCTAGACTCCTCGATGGCTCAATGATTCTAGAATTTAGCATTTTGTCAATTTCTTCTTTCACCTTGACGTGCAAGTTCGGATTCATCTTGTAAGGCCTCTTCCAACTGGGCATGCACCTTCCTTCAGCTTGATTCTCATTTCACCTAAATATTCATGTACCCCTTTCAATTCATGATAGCCTCTAGGGAACAAATCTTGAAAGTCACACAACAACTCAATTATCTTAGCAACTTCAGAGTCAGACCAATAATCTCCAATGATGGCCTCCTTTGGTTCAACATCCATTCCAATGTTTAATTTCTTGGTCTTCATAGGTTAGCGGTAGGCATGTGCCTTCTCATCTGCATTGTCCAAGACATCGTGTGTAACCTCAGTGTACTCAATATACAAGTTATCCACTTCTTCATCATAAACTATATAGACCATCTTACCCTTTTCTCTTTCTAGGAAGGCATGCCCAAGATACTTTGCATTTGTTTCTTCCTCTTTAAAACGTGCCTCCAGGTCTGAATCACTTAACAAATCCAGAAGGAGCTCCTTAGTGTTTGGAACTATCTCCCATAGTTAAGTGTTTCATAACTTGTAACGCCTCATTCACCAAAAGTTTAGTGGAAAAATAGTCAAAGGTCTGAATCATACCTGCAGTAAGTTCTTGCTAATTTCTGGTCTCTCTATTTAACTCCGCATAGATATACCATGTGCACGCACAACCTCGTAAGGTGAAATAGAGCTTGTGCACCCACAATTAAGGTGGTAAATCTTCCTTCCCCTCTGTCTATATTATCTCACACTACTAAATGTGGTGTTGAACAGATCATTACCATGAAATTCATAGATCTGAATAGGCACATTGATCCTTAGAAATCTAGCAGATAAAGAAATCCTCACTTCTCTCCACTACAAAATATTATTTGTGTGAACCATCCACCAGCATGTTGTCATCCCACACAAAGTATAAACTAGAATATTCCTTCTTTCCACCTAAAATTCCCACTAACTTCCATAGCAAGTAGGAATACCTCAGGATTCTCTTCACTAGTGTACCTTGGTACCTAGTTGCTTCCCAAATGCCTGATACTACATGGATTACTTATGTGTGAAACTACACTTCTAACTTTGTGCCCAACCATTTCATAAGTTCCATGTGCCCAGTTGTCACATGCAACACTTGTAGTATTGCTCATGGATTGTGTATCATCCCATTGGAGAACTCCTTCCTTTGATGGCTCAAGAAATTCCAGATCTCGAATGGTGCACACATAAATTTTGTTTAAATCTTCTTCACTTAAGGGCTCTACATAAGGTGCATATTTCCCATCTGTTAAGGGGATAATGATGTGATCCTCTTTGTTCTCAAAACTTATATACCCTTTGTTGAAGCATAAATCAACGTTGTTTACATAACACCAAGGGCACCCAAGTAAAGCTAGAAAACTTTATCAGCTTCTGCAAGTGCTAAGACTTAAAATCCCTAATAAACTTGTCTCCCTATATAGTAATTGATGCATCCTTTAAAAATCCAATATGCATGGCTTTAGTCTTTATTTCCATAAAAAATAATTTGAAGATGGTTATAATGGTGGTATTCCCATCTAAACCCACACGTCCAAAGTGAGTACATTTACTTCCACGCTGTATCAATTAGAATATTACTCAAAATCCAACCATCCACAACAACATTCGAGTGATCTCCTTGTCATAATCTAGGCTATGAGGGGGAAGGTTAGCATGCAAAATCTACCTTTCATGCTCAATCTCAGTGCGCAGACTATTTCACTTTAACTAGTTTCCTAGAAAAGGAATGATGTTTTCTTGGCACAACATCTTACAAACATCCTTTAGATCATCAACATCTATTTGATGGAAGCTCAACTGCATTATTCTGTTCTAACTTCCATGATTGCTCCTTCAAACATTGTATCTCACCTTGTAAATTTTGAATTACCTTCATGGTTTCTTGATAAACCTCCTTCTGATGTATAGGGTCTGGATACTTTGCATGTATAAACTCCTCATTAGTAATGGTAGGCATTTATTTCTAACTTCCTAGTGAGTGTAGCTTTAGCACGTGTAGTAATCTTCATAGGTACCAACTCAGGATCTAGCACTAACTTTGGCATCCATTGATCTTCCACGTCACGCTTGCACTCTAACCATTCATGTGCCCTTGTTCTCTTGTTTTCTTTTCTTGCTCAAATGTTCATACAAGTTCGAGAACTCTTCATAGTCATGGTTCTTTCCGCAAAATGAACAGAAAATGTTCTAAGGACACTCGCACCTATAATGATCAGGGGATACACATGTATAAAAAGTTCCACGAGGGAAATCACTTCTTCCACCGCCGTGACCTTGACCTTTGAATTTTCCTCAGTAACCTCGACCTCTACCATGACCTCCATCAGAGTGACCTTCATTATGATGAAGGTCATGATGCTCACTTTTTTCCTTATAGTTATTTATAACACTACTCAATGTCGTATGCCAATATCAATGACATCATGAATCTAATCAATTAACCTATAATCTTCAAAGATCATGAGTAGTAGACTCTGCAAATATTACGATGGCAGGACACATTCTTTCTTATCATGCAGTGCAACAACGGAAATCAACTTGAATTGTGGTCCAAGTGAGCGATCTTACATGTCCTAGAAACAAAGAGCGCACTAATTTATGAGGAAAAATATCCTTAGTATGCCCTTCTACTTCACAATTTGTGCACCAAATCCCACTGCATGTCTCATGCACCAAATTAGTTGATAATTTCTCTAACTATTTATCCATTGCTACAATCTGAGCTTCCAAAATGGGCTCACTCATGTCTACACTCCCTACTACCTTAGCATGCAGAGCTTTCAAGTGCCTCACGTGGATCTGTGAAAGTATTATGTGAGAGAACTCTTCTAAAAGGTTTGATCATTCCTCCAACAAACCATTGAGCATGTTGGCTCATGTGTATGTCATAAGATAACTTGGACAAAAGGGTCTTGAACTATGCATCATACTCTCGAACACTCTCAGTAGTTCCTGCTTAATGTCTTTCAACGTGTTGATGCTCTTTTGCTCAAACTCAGGGATATTAAATTCTTTCAAGAAAGCATCCCGTAGCAAAGGTATAATCTACAAAAGTCTAGTCGGGTCAAACTTTTTGTACCAAATATGTGTGTGCCCCCCTGAATGTAGTTGCAAAATGACTTGCCTTGTGCTCTAGAGTAGTAATCCCCTTCATGCACCATAGTATCTCACACATATGCACATTCTCGGTTGCATCTTCAATGCCTATATATTTTGGAAGACAAAGGGACATATCCATATAAATTTTTTGGGGCTGGTATGAACCGTGCCCACCGAGATCCAGTACCTATATTTCCTCTAGTGTTTCCTCCACCTCCAAAGCCACCAGATCCACCAGTGCTCAAGCCACCTGACCCTCCTGATCCTCCTCCTGAAGTAGGAAATGGACTAGAGGATGTACTACCTTTTTTCAAATGTTGTGATAAACTAGAATCCCATAGTTTGTGAAGTTTTGCTACTTCTAGATGTTATACCAATGTTACTGTGCCCACATTTTGTATTAACAATGCACCAAAAATATACCTCCAATTCGACCTAAAAAATAGAAAATGATTACATCACCAAAGATTAATAATCTACTTTATTAACTCCCGAACTCGACTGCAAATTAATGTTATCTACTTTGCAACTCTATTGCCCACACTAGCTTTCTTATTGTTAACTTCCATAGAATCTATAAAACCAAGTGCAAAGGCTAGGTTTCTAGGTAGGTTTAGATGCACGCCCGCATTCCACAATCGTTCTTCACGCGCCTTCATCCAAAGTCAAGGGGTTTCTTTGCCATGCTTTCCCAAATGGGGGAGTTCTAGATGCTTTGGCTCCATGTCCTCTACGTGAGCTCCAAATCCTTCACGAGCCATCTCCCTCTGTAACACCATTATTTCTGTGATCTCTCGTTTCTTCATTAGATCCATCTCACATGCTTCATTAAAATTAATCCTCCTTTCTTCTCTCTCTCTCTCTCTCTACCGCTAGGTCTGCCATATTTACCAAACTTGCTCCTACCCCCACGTGTGGTGGGGTTTAGCTAGCCATAGGCTTCTCTTCCAAAGCCAAGGTCACAATCAAGATCTTAATTGCCAAAGGAATACTACACAAGTAAGATCCTCTGGGCTCGTACAAGAATTGGAACTCAACAACTTCTAGGAAAGAGTAAGTGGAAACTGCGTACTCAAGAATATAACTATTCAAAACACCATGGAACCAAACATCCATAAAGTGCATCTAAATAAAATATGTATCATAAAAGGCCCGGAATTATTTACGTGTCCAAAAAGCATGTGAAACCTCCAATTCCTCTTAGATGCGTAAGTAACCAGCCACTCGTATAACTCTATAGGAAATATGGTGAAGAAAGTATCATACAACAAGTCATACATATTCTTGCTCAACCCACACACGTGCATTAAACTCAGGTTCGATGCTAAATATTCGAGACATACTCTTCTTCTAGATCATCTAACCACTCTTCAATACTTGACCAAGGTCAACCGGTATATCTTCATCATACAACATCCTAAAAACAACTGAGAAAAGAGGTCCTGACAATGGAACTAATGATGTAGCCTAGATTTTACCACCAACATCCCAAGGCACGTTGGCACATCACTCAACCTAAACTGAGCACTCACCCAAAGCGTGCAAGGGTACTAGGTCCCTCTTTAGAGAATCTTGTCCAAGATGTTAGCATGATTGAATGTATATTTCATATCCATAACAAATAATCAATTAAACCACAATGCATAAACCAAATCTAGATCTAAACCATATGAAAGAATAACTAAATAATTACTATAATCAGATTTACCATGCAAGATCCATGTTCAGTTACATCCAACACCAATATCCAACCAATAAGATCCATTATATTAATACTGTAAAACACATAAGCTTCTTACATACATCATAAAGTCACCATAGTCATGTGCGCTAACAAACTCACAACATAACACTACAATAATATCAAACTATCTAAACCGTGCAAATCAATACATATTTATAGGGGTGGGACTTTCCCTTCACCACCCATGTACCTTCAAAAATAGGTTACATGCTAATAATAGCCATGCACCCTTACATGAGAATACAAAAGCATACAAACACTAATAATAGATCACCTAATAATAAAATTGTAGTACAATCCTATTATTAGATCCAAAACTCTGCATGGTGCTCGATCTCCTACTCATCCCAAAATAGCCTTTCATGCTCGGAAAGTATTCATATCATTGCATGCTCCACACTCTATGTCCAAAACTAGCCCCATGCTGAAAACAGATAAGTCCTACTCCTCAGGTGCACCTTGCTTTGCTATATTCTCGCACACACCTACATGTTATATGTTTGTGCACCCAAACCTTATGCACCCTCCATGTTTAGGCTATAATTTCTCATCCCAACACCAAGAAAATTTCCGATAATTATCTAATCTATCTTTTTAAATTTCTCTACATCTGTGCAGTTTTCCATTTCCTTAGAAGAGGAGTTTTATGCACCCATTTGTATATGTCATCCTTTTTAATCATCGTCCATGTAGGTTTCATTAAACCTTTCCATTTAAAAGTTTTAGTGATTTATTTCATGAAGTTAACTTAAATATTAAAATCTAGTAAAGCGATTATACCTTAAACCAAATCTTAATATCATTCATATGGGTTGAAAATAGCTATTTAAGGATGGTATAAGGCTTCATCTTAGTATTATTCATTTATTATGCTAAAATGTAAAATAGTTTCCTAATCTAATTTCATGGTAGCAGTAAATAAATGAATACTAAAATGCTGAAATAATACCCAAATAAACTAAGCAATGAAAATATGAAACCCTAATGTGCAAAGAGGGTTAAAAGAGCCTTAGCTGATTCAAAGAGGTTGATGTATTGTGTCGTAGTGGAGACTGATCGAGAGAAGAGATGGAGGACCTTCACACAGAAGCCTAGAAAAATGTAGATCCGGCATATTTGATTGGATGAGGGTTCCTCGAGAAAGATAGGGGCACTTGTGGGTGCCCTAGTATGATTTTCTAGACTATGGTCTACATGGATGCTTAGAAAACCTCCTCTAAGGTGTCCCAAGAGATTCGTATTTGTTCTCCTTTTGTTGCATGTGTGTTGTTGAATTCTTCCGAATGTCTCTATAAATCTGGAATGAATGAATCACTTGCAAAACCCCAAACAAAGCATCAAACCTTAAAAAGAAAGATGCAAATGAAAAGGTCGATTGTCCTCAACTACCAAAATGATGGAATTATCACTTTGAGCGTTTCATTACATCTAAGAACCAATATAGTTCTGTGTGTGCATTTAGAATTATGCCTTAGGTTGCTCTTGTCAGTCACACTTTTGAGCGTGAACAAGTAACTAGACATAAAATGTAAATAATGTGTGCATGGAAATAATAGGCTCCCCTCTTATGAGGTGTGATGTGGATGAACTATCCTCTCATGTCCCTTGTAATGGAGCTATAGATGCCTTTGATGGATGTAACCTTAGGTGGAGATAGTAGATGCTTAGTGCTTGATCCCTTATTATGATCACATAAGCATGTTATGTTTGTGGAGCCTATTTTCATGTTAGAGTGTGGTACACCTTCTATGTGTTACACTCGGGTATTTTTACGGTGGTCCCACTCACCGGTGAGTGGGTTAGGGGTTCGGGGCGAATCCCCCGAAGAAAATTTTCATGGGTGGTTTATTAACCCATGGGTAATGGGTAACCGTTATGGGCTATTTTTGGGCCCATGGTTTTTTGGTACCCATTGTTTTGATACCCATGGTTTTTGCCCATGGTTTTGATACCCACATTTTTGTATCAAACTGCTTAAGAAATTGTCTATTTATATGGTCTTATGCATATGATAGATATACAAGCAAATGTATTGCAGATGTGCTTTGAATTTGGGTGTGAATTCTGTAGAGTTTGTTGAGCATAGCTCCAAATGGATCTGGGTATTGTATTGAAAGAGTGGAGGCTTGTAATAAAATATGAGCAAGTGATTCTTGGTGGATGTAGCCCAAATTGGGTGAACCACATTAAATCTTGTCTCTCTGTGTTGTGTTATTTATTTCTGCACTTTTATTTGAGATCTGTAATATTTTTGCATATTAGTTTCTTTGTTGCGATTATGTAAGGGATTATTCCGCATATTTTATCTCTTATTTCCTAACAATTGGTATCAGAGCCTAGTTTGGTTTGCTAAAGTGTTGAATCGTAGGGAAAGTTTTATATTGAGTGGGAGCTATGGCAGATGATGGAAGATCTAGGGTTGATAAATTCAACGGGCAAAATTTTAGTCTTTGGAAGATGTAGATGGAAGATTACCTTTATCAGAAGGATCTTTATACTCCGCTGTCTGAGAAGGTGAACAAACCCTCGAGTATGACAGATGCGGAATGGGATTTGTTGGATCGGAAGGCACTTGGAATGATCATTTGTGTCTTGCATCTTCGTATTATTTAATGTTTCAAAGGAAAAGACTACAAAAGAACTAATGGATGCATTAGGGAAGTTATATGAAAAACCCTCTGCCTCTAATAAGATATTTTTAATGAAAAGTTGTTTAATATGAAGATGTCTGAGAATAGTTCAGTAGTAGATCATTTAAATGATTTCAATACGGTTGTGAATATGCTAGCTTCGGTTACAATAGAATTTGATGAAGAAGTTAGGGCTTTATTAATTCTGTGCTCTTTACCTGAAAGTTGGAATAGCCTGGTAATGGCGGTAAGCAACTCGGTTCCAAATAACTCAAAGTTGAAGTTTGAGGATGTTGTAGGGGTGATTCTAAGTGAGGAAATGTGAAGAAAAAGATCTCTGGGAATCTTCTACTTTAGGGAATGCTTTGACAGTGGAAACTAGAGGGAGACAGAAGAATAGAGGAAACCGTGGAAAATCAAAATATCGGGCAAGGTCAAAATCCAAGAGCAAGATTGTATGTTGGAACTGTGGAAATTCTGGGCATGCAAAGAAGGACTGTTGGGAGCTTTGGGATAAGAAGAAACAACAGGAAGAAAACAAGGAGGCAAATGTGGCATCATGTAATGTATGCCAGGATGCTTTGATTCTTTCTTTGCATAATATTATTGAATCTTGGGTTTTAGATTCAGGGGCTTCTTTTCATGCTACTCCACATAGGCATTATTTTGTTGATTATGTTGAGGGATTTTGGGCATGTTTTCTTGGTGATGATGAGCTTTGCAGTATAGTTGGAAAAGGTTCTGTTCAGGTTAAGATGCAGAATGGGAATACATGGCTATTGAAGGATGTCAGACATGTGCCTACATTAAGGAGAAATTTGATATCGGTGGGGAAATTGGGAAGTGATGGTTGTACTGTGATATTTACAGCTGACTCTTGGAAGGTTACCAAGGGTGCTCTTGTGGTGGCAAGAGGTAAGAAGGTTGGAACCTTGTATTTATCCACTGATAGTACTAATGATTGTAATCTTGTGGCTTCAGATGCAGATACAACATTATGGCACTATAGGCTCGGTCATATGAGCCATAAGGGCATGGACATCATAAAGAAGAATTTTCCTGGATATACAGAAATAGGTTTGGAGTTCTGTGAGGACTGCATATATGGGAAACAAAAGCGAGTAAGGTTTCTCAAGGTTGGACCTACAAAGAAAGAGAGTAAGTTAGAGTTGGTGCATTCTGATGTGTGGGGGCCAGCTCAGGTATCATCTCTTGGGGGTTCAAGTTATTATGTTACTTTTATTGATGATGCAACAAGGAAATTTTGGGTTTATTGTATTAGAAAAAATTTGATGTATTTGACACTTTTGTTAAATGGAAAGCCTTGGTAGAGAATGAAACAGGTCTTAAGCTAAAATGTCTCAGGTTAGATAATGGAGGGGAGTATTGCAACAATGAATTTAATGATTACTATTATAAGAATGGAATCCATAGGAAAAAGCGGTTCTAGGAACTCCGCAGCAGAATGGGGTATCAGAAAGGATGAACAGAACAATAATGGAATGTGCTAGGAGCATGAGGTTACATGTAGGACTGCCTCTTTCTTTTTGGGCAGAAGCGGTGAGCACAACTGTGTACTTGATAAACAGAGGACCCTCAAGTGCCTTAGATGGAGGCATACCTGAGGAGGCTTGGTATGGTAAGAAAGTTGATTATTCATTTCTTAGAGTCTTTGGATGTGAGGTGTTTGTTCATATAGACAAGGATGATAGGACCAAGCTAGAGGCTAAATCAGAAAAAATGTACTTTCATTGGTTATGGTGGTGATGACTTTGGATTTAAATGTTGGAGTATTAAGGACAAGAAAATCATTTGGTCTAGGGATGTGGTCTTTAATGAGAAAGTCATGTATAAGCAATAGTTGCAGGAAAACATGGAAGAATCCAAGAAAGAATATGCAGTGGTAGAGGATCTTCTAGATGGGACAGTGACCCATGAATCAGTTCAGGAACCGACTCAACAAGAACCCCAAACTCCTACAGTGAGGAGTTCTTCTAGGGTAAGAAAATAAACTAAACGTTTTTCTCCTTCTCTTTATTATTTATTACTCACTGATAGTGGAGAGCCAGAGAGCTTTGATGAAGCAATGTAGGTAGATGCCAGTAAGAAGTGGGAGCAAGCCATGGATGAGGAGCATAAGTCTCTCATGGAGAACTAGACTTGGGATTTGGTGAAGCTACTGGAAGGTAAAAGAGCATTGCAGAACAAGTGGGTGTACAGAGTTAAAGATGAAGGAGGAAAGAAAATATATAAGGCTCGGTTGGTGGTCAAGGGGTTTGCACAAAAACAAGGTATAGATTTTGATGAGATCTTTTCTCCTATAGTAAAAATGACTTCTATTAGAACTGTTCTTGGAATAGTGGCAGCAGAAGACTTGCACTTAGAACAGTTAGATGTAAAGATTGCATTTCTCCATGGTGATTTGGAGGAGGAACTATATATGTAGCAACCAGAGGGCTATGAGGTCAAAGGTAAAGAGGAGATGGTTTATAAACGAAGAAGAGCTTATATGGCTTGAAACAAGATCCACGTCAATGGTATAAGAAGTTTGATAGCTTCATGATGGAGCAAGGTTATATTAGATGTCATTCGACCATTACGTGGATACAAAGAAATTTGAGGATGGAAGATATATTATCATGTGTTTGTATGTTGATGACATGTTGGTTGTAGGTAAAAACATGCGAAAATAAAAAATCTTGAAAAACAACTAAGTGAATCCTTTGATATGAAGGATTTGGGGGTAGCTGACAAATCCTTGGTATGAGGATAACTCGGGATAGGAAGGAGCAGAAAGTGACTTTATCTCGGAAGAGTACATTAAGAAGGTATTGGATAGGTTGAACATGCGGGATGCTAAACTGGTTTGGACTCCTTTGGCAGGCCATTTTAAGTTATCAAAGGAGCAATGTCCCAAGACAGAGTAGGAAAGAAACCATATGTCCAAGGTACCTTACTCATCAGTGGATGGCAGTTTGATGTATGCTATGGTATGTAATAGGCCGATATTGCCCATGCAGTAGGAGCTGTGAGTAGATTTATGAGTGATCCAGGTAAAGAGCATTGCCAAGCGGTAAAGTGGATCCTTTGATATTTGGGAGGGACCATGGGGACAATGTTATGCTACTGATGGATCGAGACACCACTTTACGTGGTTATGTAGATTCAAACATGGTGGAGATGTAGAAAAAGGAGGAGCACGTTAGGTTATATTTACACTTTGTAGGTGGGACAACGGTAAGTTGGATTTCATGACTACGAAGCTAGTGGCTTTGTCAACCATGGAGGTGAGTATGTTTCTGCCACAGAGGAAAGAAAAGAGATGATTTGGTTACAACAATTTCTTGAGGAGTCAGGGCATAAGCGGGAGGAATGTAAGCTACTTAGTGATAGTCGAGTGCTATACACCTAGCTAAGAATTCTACTTTCCACTCCGAGGATGAAGCATATACAGTTGAGATATCACTTCATTAGGACAGACTTTGAAGGAAGATAAGTTAAAGTTGGAGAAGATTCATACCAGTCGAATCCTGCGAGACATGATGACCAAGGTGGTCACAAGGGATAAACTAAAGCTATGTTCAGCTTTGGTTGGCCTTCACGGATGATAGTGAAGGGTTGAGAAGCTTGCTAAGTGGAAATCAGTCTCCAAGTGGGAGATTGTTATGTTTGTGGAGCCTATTTTCATGTTAGAGTGTGGTACACCTTCTTTGTGTTACACTCGGGTATTTTTACGGTGGTTCCGCTTCGCCGATGAGCGGTTAGGGGTTCGGGGGTGAAGCCCCCGAAAAAAAATTTCATGGGTGGTTTATTAACCCATGGGTAATGGGTAACCGTTATGGGCTATTTTTTAGGCCCATGGTTTTTCGGTACCCATTGTTTTGATACCCATGGTTTTGATACCCACGGTTTTGTATCAAACTACTTAAGCAATTGTCTATTTATATGGTCTTATGCATATGATAGATATACAAGAAAATGTATTGCACATGTGCTTTGAATCCGGGTGTGAATTTTGTATAGTTTGTTGAGCATAGCTCCAAACGAATGGGTATTCTATTGAGAGAGTGGAGGCTTGTAATAAAATCTGAGCAAGTGATTCTTGGTGGACGTAGCCCAAATTGGGTGAACCACGTTAAATATTGTCTCTCTGTGTTGTGTTATTTATTTCGCACTTTTATTTGAGATCCGTAATATTTTCTCGCATATTAGTTTCTATTGTTGGGATTACTGTAAGGGATTATTCCACATATTTTATCTCTTATTTCCTAACAATAACTTTATATTTATATGATCCCTTGCTTGAATTTTTTAATTAATATCGAAAAGGTCAACTACCAAAAAGATAATATGCTCAAATGGCTAGAAAAGACCCGAGAAAGTTTGACCTAAGTAAAAAGAAGACAAGGGCACCCAGGAGGGGATGGGGGTGCCTAACACCGGCATCTTGGTTGGGTGTTAGTATCTAGAATGACAAATGCCAAAAGGTGAAAAAACAGACTGAGCAAGTAAAAGTGCAAGATTAAAAATAGAAGCATAAACTAAAGAAACGTGGCTAAAGACATGGGTTAATTAGTAATTTTATTACTTAGGAACCATATGAATAGTACTATGCAATCGAGACTAGATAATTACCAAAAGTGTGTGATTTTGTGTCTAAATTTTCCCCCACTTTATGTTGGTGAGCATAATTCTTGGTAACATAAAGTAGATAGAGATGCGTACCTAATATTCATGTAGATTGATGTAGAAAGCGTGTTGAGGGACTAGACAAAGTGTGGAGTGATAAAAAGGTGGAGCGTGGAGACTAAATATGTAAAAGTGTGACAATGAACCTAGAGCGAGAATGTGTGTGAATGTCGATGTGTGTGACGTACCTATTGTTGGTGTCAATGTGTGTGATGTAGAGTGATGTCAATGTTGATGATGTTGACTACTTTCTTCCTATATGGACGGACCTACAAATGAGAAGACGATAAAGTAGTCAAATACATATGTATATGTGTAAAAATTATGTAAAATAAAAATGCTGAAAATTTGATAAAGGAACATGTGCACCTGATCCGTGATGAGGAAAGAGTGTAGAAAGGATCTTGTCGATGAAGTGAAATTTTTTTGGGTGATCTCATGCCACTTGCCAAAGAAGTATAGGGAGGAAATTTTGTTTTATCCCCAACCTTTAATCACTTCCCGAAACTGTAGAGATATTTATACTATCTTGTTTTTAGGTGATCCGATGCCATGACAAAATTAGTGTAAAGAGGAAGGTCTGGTGTTATCCTCTATCCTGTAACTACTCCTTGGAATAAAACACAAATTCATATGGTGTATACTAATGATTTTTCTAAGGACAATATGTCATTTAAAAATTGTTGTGTAGAGTTTTCTAGACTGTGTTGAACCTAATTGCTATGTAACTTCCCCCTAGTTATAGGTGCTCCAAGAAAGGCATCACTGTACTAAGGACCCAAGTTTGATTCTCGATCCTGAAATATGCTATACCAAGTACTTTGATGTGTTGTATACTATGTGTAAACTATTGTATGGGGTGATTGATTCACCCAAATGATGCCCCCTTCTTTGGGGTGCATGTGACATCGCTAAAGGAGAATGTGGCCCAAAAGAGGACCAACCGTTGAAACTGTGCATTTCGGGAGGGGATGTGTTTGGTATAAATAAGGCAAATGTAAACAAGTGATTGGGAGATGAGTGTTAGTATGAGAAAATACATACATGCATGTATAAGACGAAGTGTAAGCTAAACAAATAATGTGTAAACACGTAAGAAGACAATGTAAACGGTGAAAATTGGGTTGTAAACATGGGACATCACTTATGATGTTGTAAGAAAATCAATGCCGACTTAATCCAAAGACATACAAGTTTACACACAAGACAAAGTACAAATCTCATAAACAATGACATACAAAGACAAGCAAGTACAAGAAATGTAACAGATAACTGTGGTGGAAAATAGTCCTACAAAAAAATGATGCACATGAAGCACTGTTAGCATGTTATAAAGATAAGAAGTATGTCAAAGCATGTATAATTTGATAAAGTAGTGTGCTTATGAAACAAAATGAAATAATAAAACCTATAGTGTACGAAAGTGGATACCCCTAGGAGTGTTGTGGGACTGGTACTAGGTATTGTACCAAACATCCATATTGTGTGTAATGGACCTATATAATCTGTGATCAAAACTAGAAAGGAAAGTGAACGCATATGTGTGTATGATAAAGATAATGACATACAAGATATCTATCTAGCATGTGTAATAAAATGAACATGTAAAGTAAATGCAACCAAGATATACAATATATTATGGATGGATGGAATGTAATGTAGAGTGAATGATAGGAGCCACATGCCCCCTCCGAGTGAATGAAATTGTATGCAAAGTGAGGTATAGTTTTAATGCCCCTTAATGGTCAAGAATGTATAATAAATGAGAGTGTGTCATCGGGAAATGGTTCGAATGATGTGTTGTGTGTAGTGTGATGTGACAAATGTGTAGTGATAATATGTGACATAGAGATGAGGTGCGAGAATGTGTGATGATTTATCCTAAAGCATATATCACAACAAGATAATGTAAGAAATGATGATTTAGCCTAAAGCGTATATCACTAAAGGATGCTAGAAGAAGTGATGATGTAGCCTATAGCGTATATCACTAAATGATGCAAGCAAAAGTGATGATGTAGCCTATAACGTATATCACTAATCTAGGAATTTTACATGAGAAAAATATTGAATGGTTGAATGTGTGTCCATTTGTGATGTATACCCTCAACATTCCAATATAGACCATGAGACTAGAGTGCATCATAGGGTAGTGAGTGCAATGCGTAAAATTAGATGAGTAGATTGTGTAGATTAATGTGGTGATGAGGAAATTTCATGATGTGTAAAGGGTGTAATGTAGGATGTATAGTATGGAATGCAAGATGCACGAGATGATATAAGATGTGTAGATGTATAGTAAATGTAAGACATAAGTTGTAAAATGTAGGATGTAGTATGTATGTTAGATGTGTGAATATGTGTGATGTGTAGTGTCTATTGTGTAGTGTGTGAGGTTCATGTGTATAGGATTCCCTCAATAGTCAAGTGTGAACCAAGCACAAGAGTGCATCATAGGGTAATGAGGTGAGAAAAGTCACCTACCAGAGATTAAGTGGTCATGTAGTGGTGGAAGAAACATTAGGACCATGCGATGGTGGTGGAATTTGAAATGTGTCCTAGATATCAGATGAAGGAGTAGTTGCTTTGACAAAGTTAATTGGAAACAAAAGTGGAGTAGGATGGGGAGGAATCTTGAATGGTGGCAGTTTTGGTGGTATTTATGACAATGTAGAAGACTTGATAGGAGAAGGTGGACTAATTTTGAGAGGTTTTTGTGTAGTTTGACTTGGTGATGCCGTAGATGAATTGAGAGGAGGGGTGTTATATTTATTTTGAGAGGCGGTTTCTTAGGTGGTGCTTGAATTTCCATAGAATGACTATTAGAAGTGATTGCTTATTGCTCATTAGACATAAACGAATCAGATTTAGGAACCCATTGGGATGTAATAAGTGTAGATGGGTACGCAACAGAATGTTGGGAAGTAAATGAGATAAATCCTTGACGCTCAAGATGTTTGATTCTTCGTCATAAAGCATATCATATAATTGTCATTGTGTTCATTAATTCGAGGATAATTGTAATATGGGTGACACTTATATTTTGGAAGTTGGTAAGGAGGATAACCTTGAGTAGATAGTAAAGTGATCAATTGATGACTAAGGAGCTCAGTAAGAATGTCATGTTGCTTAGCATTGTGACCAAACATGAGAGGATCTGGTAATGGAAAGACTTGAGGCTCACTAATATAAGAACATGTAGAAGACATAGAATGAAGATGGGATGTAGAAGGAGAACAAACATGAGCTTGAGAAACATCCTTAAGTTGTTGGATTTCAGATTTGAGAGATGTAATCGTGGATTCCATAGCCTAAAATTTGTCTTGAAATAAAGAATTTAAATCTTGAATCTTATCTAACATGGATTGATTATATGGAGGATCACTAAGACTAGGGTCTTCAGATAGCCGATCTAAAATAACACTCACTTGATGCGTAGTGTATCGTTAGGGAGATACATGGTGTCTAGGGATTTTTTTAGAATAACTTTACAATTATGGTACATTTGAATTGAATCATACAAAGAAATTTGAGAAACTTTAGGATCCATGATAGAAAATGTGATGTTCTAACGAAGGATGAGAAAGACCGATCATGAGTGGGGCTCACTAAAATGATTATGCGAAAATGTAAAATAATAGCCTAATATAATGCTATGGTAACAGTAAATAAATGAATACTAAAATGTTGAAATAATACCCAAGAAAACTAAGCAATGAAAATATGAAACCATAATGTGTAAAGAGGGTTAGAAAATCCTTAGTTGATTCAAATAGGTCATTGTATTGTGTCACAAAGGAGACCATTTGAGCAGAGATGGAGGACCGTCAAATAAAAGCCTACAAAACGTAGATCCAACATATTTGAGGTGGATTTGGAGTGCACGGAGAAGGATAGGGGTGCCTTTGAGAACCCTGTTCTACATAGATGCTCATAAAAACTCCTTTGAGGTGTCACAAGAGGTTCCCACTTGTTCACCTTTTGTCACATGTGTGTCAATGAATTTCACCAAATGTATCTCAAATATGGAATGAATGAATCACCTGCAAAACCCCAAATAAAACATCAAACCATAAAAAATAAAGATGCAAATGAAGGGTTCAGATTTTCCTCAGCTACCAAAATGATGGACTTATGACTAAGTGATGCACTACATCTCAAACCCAATGTAGTTCTCTATGTGTGTGTGTGGAATTATGCCCTAGGTTACTCTTGTGTCAGTCGCACTTTGTGATTAGCGATCAAGTAACTAGATGTAAAATGTAAATAATGTATGCATGGAAACAATAGACTCCCCTCCTATGAAGTGTGATGCAGATGAACCAACCTTTGTCCCTTTTGATGGAGCTAGATGGATGCAAATGGAGCTATAGATGCCTTTGATGGATGTAACCTTAGGTGGAGATAGTAGATGTTTAGTGCTTGGTCCCTTATTATGATCACATAACTTTATATTTATATGATTCCCTTACTTGAATTTCATAATTAACCCCGAAAATTTTGACTACCAAAAAGATAAGATGATCAAATGGCTAGAAAGGACCTAAAAAGTGTGACCAAAGTATAAAGAGGACAAGGGCGCCCAGAGGGGACGAGGGTGTTTGGCGTTGGCATCTTGGCTAGGCGTTGGTGTCCAAAATGACAAATGTCGAAAGGTGCAAAAAGATTGAGCAAGTACGAGTGCAAGACTGAAATTGGAAGCATAAAGCAAAGAAATGTGGCCAAATACATGGGTTAATTAGTACTTTTTTTACTTAGGAACCATATAAATAGTAGTATGTGATCGAGACTAGATAATTAACCAAAGTGTGTGATTTTATGTCTACATTCATGTGTATGACAATTATAGATACTTCCAAGTGTTCCTCCATCTATTTTTTCACCGTATTGACTTTCATATTCCCATCAAGTCCCTTTTTTCAATTAAAATAGGATAATTAATCTCATTAGCCTTCATGTCAATGATCTCAAAGTATCCCTTCAAGATTAGGTCCCCAATGAATTTCTACATCTTCTAGCCATCCAATTGGATCTACCTTCCCATAATTTGGAAGACTCTAAATGGCGGGTTGTAATCTAAGGTCAAAGCACCCATACCTTCCCATGCAGACCTTGGCATCATATTCATAGCTCTCCCAAAATCAAATACTACATCCCATAATTCATATCCTTCCAAAACATTTTGTCTAGTTTATACATCCTAAGATTTTCTTTATTTTTACATACCAAATAGGCTTTTTAGATTGAATATTTCCACTAGTTGTTATTTTCAATAAATTATTTGACATATTGGAGATATTCTAGGATATATATTCATTACACTATACATTTAATATTTTTAAAATATCCTACGATGTAACATCCACTCATTCTTCCTTCAAAATCCTCATCATCTAGACATATATGTGCTCTTCACTTCACTAGTGTTCTTCTTATTGACATCTCTATTCTTAAATAAATTTATTAATACCTTAGCTTCTTCCACTAATTATTTATCTTTTATTGGGTCAGGAGACTTATCAATATATGCACATTGTATTTGGGGTTCACTAGGGATTTTTGCATGTTCTAATCCTTTCTCTTTCCTCTTTGATATGGTAAAATCTTGGAGACCACCACTTTCTCTAGGCACTACATTAATCGTTTTGACATTGTGCGGTTATTTTTAATTCCACTAATTTTCCAATGTGGGGAATATTTTGTTTTATGTTATGCATGCACCCTACAATATGTGTAAAATACTTCTCACTCTGGATTTGAAGGATAATTTTGTGTAATTTGGTTCGGTTCTGCCAAGGTAATATATTACTTTTTCTCTCAAAGGTTGATGTACCATTCCCATTTTTTGTAACTGCCATGGTATCAGCCTTTTTATACCCCATATGGTCTATATGGGGAATTATTTGCTTGATTCAAACATTAATATCTACCATAAGATGGTTACGGTGGGGGTGTGCTCCACATATGAAATTGTTGAGGTGAAGGAGTTTCCCAAGCCAAATTGTTTATGGAGAAATCGTAGCCCAAATTTTACTAGTTTGTCGAGATTGTGGAATCTATTATTTACTTGATATATGTGATGGAGGAGCCCTCCATGCACTTGATCGAGGGGATGTAGCCATTTATATCTCTAGGACAATTTGGTTGTTCCTTTATAGCTAATTACATTTAAATTGTGAATGCATTTTTGTAACTTCCTTTGTTAATTCCATTAATACTCGGTCCCTAGCCTCGTGCATAATTGATCCTTTAAAATCTACATACTATGTTCTAGGGATGATAAATGTAATGTTGTACCGAGTGACATTTGTTGAGCGGGTTTACCCATACCCTTCAGACTTGGTAGTATTATCCTCTTCCAACTATTTGATTTACATGTAACTTTTTTTTATCATTTTCCTTCACACTCTACGCACCATATACTTAATCTAGGTTTCATTCCTTCCTACAAATCCTCCAATTTGTGCATTACTACCACTAATTTATCTTCTATCTTTTGACTTACTACCTAACCATCCCCATAATCTTTAATATCTTATACTCTTATGGAGGCTTCAATTTCTTCTCATTTGGTACCAAATTTTGTTTATGAAATCACAAAATTGATTTTACTCCATAATCCTTCCACAAACTAGGAAGCTTTACTAGGCCCATTAATGTTAAATATATGTTTTTGTTACGTCATAAAATACCATGTCATATTCCATGACATATTCACCAGAATTTTGTTTAATTTATTTCAAATGTTTAATGGTATCCGCTACGCATTTATTCCTTTTGAATTCCTGAGTAAGGTCGTCTCACACGTCTTTTAGTGCCTTCCTATTTAAATTCATAGATTATATAAATTCCAATTCTCTTCCTTACAATTCTCCTATGAAATCAAATTTCTTATTATTATCATATATCACTCCTTTTATCCCAGTCACATTTTTCAAGCCAACAAGTAATGTTGTGGATCATCCAACCCATCATATGGGTGAAAATTCATGTAGATATTAAGAATATGAGCCATATTTCCTCCTACACTACGTTGACTTACTTTATTACTCTACACACATGTATGAGTTGAAATATTTATTCAATTTGAATTCAATTGTAAAATCGGTTAATTATTACTCTCACCTGTTCTTGTATTTACCTTACTAGATCCGTTCTTTACTTCTTTAAGAATTAGTATTATATTTCATGGACTAAAAAATTTACTCTATATTTTTTACTCATAGAACTATTATTGTTGCAGTCCCCACTCTTTTTTATTCTTCCCACTGATAGAAATCATGTGGAATGGATTCTTTCTCAATAAAAATTATACTTCCTTGGTAATTTTTACACACTTATTTCTTCGGCACTGTAGGTAACATTGTTTGCACTACGTATGGTTGACTCAACTTCCTTCATAATTATTGTAAGGTTTCAATTTTATTCCAATAATTTTTAAAATCCCAAGTAATCAATTATATATATAGATCAAGGGATATAAATCCTATAATAGGGTATTATCATCTTCTATTGGCCCCTACATACCCTATATTATTTCCTCACCATTGATTACTTATCTGTTTGTGCAATACCAAATTTTCCATGATGATTTCTCCAAATTAAGATCTAAATGATTCAAAAAATTAATATTAATTATATTTAGTCCCATACCTTCTTATTTTTGTCCTTCCTTTGTTAGTTCCATCGGTCTTCTTTTTAGTTTCATAATCAAGGTTTACACATTTCCGCACACCCTCTCGATCACTTTGGTACTCTCTTTCGCTCTTCTATTTACTTTCTTCAAGAGGTTCCTTTCATCCTTCCTCAGCCACTTTTCCTACTCTACTCCTAATCGTAGTTGGTTTCATCTTCCCCCGTATAACACTTAAACTTCCCCATCTATTGTGTTGTCTCACTTCTCTCTATAGTATTTAATCCTTCTAGTTTATTATTTATGATCCTTCTCATACACTTCAAGAGTTCTATTTGATTCCATCCTTTTCCCATTACTCACCCTTATTATAAGTCACACCTAACTAACTACTCCATATCATGTGGAGTTGGAACTAATGGCCTTTTCCACAACTAGCATTTTTACTAAGAAAGGGATTCGTTTGAAAAAAATTCCTTGTAATCAAGAAAAAATGTGCTTCAATAATAAAATGAAAAAAATGGATAGAAATTTTAGTTACATACCCATAAATTGTAGCTTTCATCTAATGATCTAAAGGTCATATCTATGAAATGTCACATTTGATCGGTTCTTCTATCTTTGCATCCATGTCTATTTGTATTCTTCTTTGTCTTTGTACCTAAAACAATAATATTCCAGTCGAGATAACCATGTGGCTAATTATTTTGGAAGCTCACACCAAAATATCTCATGAATGTCTCCATGTATATGTTTTAACCAGATTCTTTTGGCAAAAATTCCAGGTCATAGTCTCTTCATCTACTTTGCAAAATGTTTCATCTTCTCTTGCAGCTTATCATTCCACATCCCTCTTTCTTCATAGCCATATTAATATTTTCACGTCCTAGAAATGGATCCATTGTTAGTATAGGTCACGAGATCACAACATCATCAAATGCAATAGGTTATAGTCTAGGATAAATTCATATTGTTCTATTTATACAATGTGCAAAAGATAGAACAGGGCATAAAAACAATGCATAATAGCCACATATTAGAAACAATTCAAGAAAGATATAGAAAAGAGACAATAATATTTAATATTAGATTGGAATTTATATTACTTGAATCAAGAACTTAAAAATCAACCTAGAGTAGAAACAAAGAGAAATATTATGGATTCAAGATTAATTTTTTACACAATTTTCTTATGTGATTTTACGTAATATGGGGATAATGTTGAGTTATCAGTCCCTTCTTCTATTCCTTGACAATAGAGGTTATTTTCATTCTCTATTTATTCTTAAAGAGCATTACATATTCTATAGTTTGTCTTTTATTCACTAGGCACATACATTTGGATTGTACAATATACAAAATATATTCAAGTCGGATTTGAACCCCTATACACTCCCAACATATTTTTTTAATTATAACATATTTATTGCATTGTTTCCTCTTCCTATGGCTGCCCTTACTAGAATATCTCACCTATGAGAGGCTACATAAGTCCAAGTCAATATCAATTTATAACTCACCTAACACTCTTACAAGATCCTATTGTAAATATCATTCCAAAAGCACTCAAGGCTCACCAAAATATTCCCAAATCAGTTACACATCAAGTAAATAAACCCCTAATATAGGTTTGAAGCACTCAACCAAGTTATGGAGTCTATTTTCCTCCATTTCCAATAATTTAAAGGTCTTATAGCCATGTATTAGAAAGAGAAAATTCACTCCAAGAATTTTCCAAGGGATTCAAGGAACAAAGGGTTAGGTCACATAGTTGAAGAACACCACATCACATTTCTACCATATTTGGTGCATTCTATAATATAAATTCCATCTTATATATTTGTGTCAAGATAAACAAGGCTACCCATATTGGTTTGGCTTAGATGATACTCACACTTACACATGCACCTAGGATAACTACACGAGGCTTGATACCACATGTGGGAATGTAGTGTACCATTTAGATTGGCTCAAATAGTTGAATTTCAAGGATAGTCCACCTCACCACAGACATGATTTTTCCTTTTAGTTTTCTAATGTTTTGATGAAAGGTATTGTATTTGTTTAAGGTTTCCACTTTTTATGCGTGATTACATGTCATCATATTTATTTTCAAGTAAGATTGATGTACATCGAAGGAAATTTCAAGGAAAGTGAAGCACGGGGAGTTTACAGAGCTCAATTGTCAAAGGTTCCAAGATCATTTCGAGGTCTAGATTGTACAACATTTCTACAATAATGTCATTATTTAATTTATTGTTCCAAAATTCACAACAAAGAATATCTAAATTCTTATCCACCTTTTCCATCTATCTACACATATAGATCTCATTTTTTCTAACCTAAATAACTAAGTCTTTATCTTCCCTTGTGTATGTGAGCTATCGTTTATCATTTTTCAATTTTTATAAGTATTTGTGCATTTTTATAGTTAGTATTTTTTTAATGTAAATTTATTAGATGAGAATAATCTATTGTTACAAACCATTACACCCTCATTATTGTTGTACACTTTCCACAACATAAATTAATTATGGGTTGAACAACAACAAGGTTGATGGTTTATTGTTGGTAAAATGTTACTTGATGTTCAAAGTGATATTTTTGTGTAGTCAATTATAAATCTCTTATTTGTGGCTATAAAATGGTTTTGGAAATTTCAAAACCAATTTTCAACCTTAATAAAAATAATAATTAGTATTTTGACAATGATGGAAGAGAAACCACTCAACTCAAAACCATAACTAAAACACACACATAATCTATTTGGGATGCAAGAGGGAGGAATACACATACAACTAATCCAATCATTTTTACACCATTATACCACCTACATACATATCAGAAATGGAATATCCAAGGTAACTAATCTCTATTTCCACACATAATAAGACTATAAATACTCATATCCAATATCCACTTATCCCCCATTATAATCACAAGAATACAACAAATGGTTTTCTTATATCCTATATCCCCTCATTTAGAAATACACTCTTATACACCATGCCAACACAATGTTTTACTACATTCAAGAGTCCAAACATATACGTTAACAAATGAAAAATGAAACAAAAATGCATAATATAAATAGAGATAGAGAGAATTTTTCTATTTCACATATAGGAAAAAAAAAGATTCAAGATCTTACCTCTTCTCCACCTCATCCAAGAATTAAGAAAATCCATTACAATCTCAATATAATCCAAGAAAACTCCCTACGCTCCCAAATTAAAATTAGGAAAGAAAATTTCCCAAAGTTCATAACTCCGACCTTAATTTCAAAAATAAAATAAATGGAAAACAAGGCCAATATGAGAACCAATAGTATCTTGCAATATGATAAGCTCCATTCCAAAAGAAAAAAAAAAAGCATTTACAATTTTATTACACTTCACGTGGTCTCCTACATTACTTATAATATCAATAAATGGTAATAAATTCTACTTACAAGAAACCCCTAAATGTTCCCACACAATCACTCAAATCCCAAATGCTCTTTTACATACTTTCTTACACAAGAAACACATACATGTACTTTCACATTAACTAACTTTCATACACTTACACAAGTAATTTTTTTACTTGCGCATGAATTTCAATTACATTGATATGGTCCTTTTGGGCCTTATAGTGGTAAAAGGAATAAAATATTCCACATACCTTAGATATGGGTATTAGACTCATTTTTGAGTGTAATACAATATTTACATCTCCAACACAACATCCAAATGTGGCACTCAAGGCCAAATTTCCTTTTTCGATTTTAAGAAATCAAAATTAAGAAAAAAATCATTTGAAATTTTAATAAAATCAAATAAAGTAGGTCATCAACAACGCAATAAAATAGTGCAAAAGTATTTTACGAATCAAAATAAAGGGGTTGGCTTCAACAACCCGGTATACTAACACAAGAAAAGTTGCAAAAACTTAACTCTAAGGCTTAATGTATTGGGTAACCCTATGTTATCGAGTGAATCACTAAGGAGTTGATTCCTTTTATCCTCATATAGATAAGTATGTGTATAAATATATTAGTAGCACTTGTTTCTGTGCACTTAATGCATACATTAAATCCACCCAACACATTGTACTAATTTAATAAAAAGTTCGGTTATATTCAAATCTTAGGTAAAATCAAAGTAATAACTAAGCATCTCGAGTAAAATGTCACTTAAACGTTCTAAGTTACCATTTGATCCATATTAAAATCAATTATCTATTCAAAAAGAGATTATCGTTACCATTTAGCATTGCATTTACTCGTAATTATAGCAATTATAGAAATTATAATTTATAAGTACTATTTTCACCATGATCATCATATAAAAATATAATCTAAAGATCAATCACAACATCTATACTATCATAAATAGATCTCACTAAATCAATTCATGGTACTTCATATCTCAAAATAGAGATATACACATGTATTGAAATGTGCAACTCGAGATCAACATATAATAATTTGGGCACCTTGTGCCAAATGCAACAATAAGAAAAGTCAAAAGCAGAGATTGATAGTTTAATTATAATTAAAAGGGTGAAAAAATGGGAATCCCATTATTATTCATTCAATTGCATGATTTACACATGTTTGTGTACTTGTTAATTATTATTTAACATGATTCACTAAATAGCTATGGTTTTGTTATTTGATCAATTATTGTAAGTGGTGGTGTCTTGGTTTCATTATTTTTACTATGTAAAGGCCTAAAAATACCTATATAACTATATTATTCTTTGGTTTACAACAAATTTCAAAACACATGTTTTGTTCTACTTATAGGTTTTCAATATATTATTATTCAAATAAATAAATAAATTTACATTGGAGGTGATAAAGAAAAAGCAAAGTAGAATTTGAATAAGGTTTTTGGAAAACATAAGTACAAAAGACAATAATTGAGAAATTGTGTATATGTTTATAGTTCAATATAAACCTACAAAATGATTTGGACATTTCCGAGAAAAAAAAATAAGCCACATAAAATTTATTTTTCTTTTTCCTTTTAAAAAATTATTTGGTTTATCACCGTAATATATCTACCACGCCTTTTTACTACTAAAACCTAATAAGTATTACGAAATTTTACAATAGTCAATACATATATCTAAACCTTACAATCAAACTTTTTTTTATTATTTCAAAATTAATTAAATTAAATTATTTTTCATATAGGTTTGATATTTTCTTCTCTTTAAAAGAGAGTGCATAAAATCTCTATTTTTTCACATTCAAGCAAGCCATATTGAATAATTCTCCAGACCCTCTCAGAAGCTAAAAATGCCCTTACAATGGCTTAAATCACCATTCTTTACAAACTGCCCATATACAAATAATACAAACTCGCATTGTACCTTACAAATACAAATATGTGCATATATATAATGTTCAAACCTCATGGTATAGTGGTGAGGGCTTATCTTTTTACCCTAAACGCCAAGGTTTTAAATCCCTTCCTTGACGTATGGTGTTCCTTGTTGGGATAAAATCCCACATTGGCGAGGATTGGAGCAGGGTTCACTTTAAGAAGCCTCTAGCAAATTGGAGGTGGAAAATCCCCGGTGAATATACCTTGAACTACTTGTTGCGAAATTTGAATTTTACTAGGTTTCAAAACAAAAATTTTGCCTAATTTTTTAAAGGGAGAGCGAGGTTTTTTTTTTACGCACGGACATCAAGACTTGCTATCACTAAACAACAAGGGTTGTTGATGCATGTCAGCAACCCTTGTTGTCATGATGATAACAAGTCTTGATGTCATGAATTGATAACCCTTGTTGTCATGAGACAAAAAGGTTTTCTAATGCACGTCGTCAATATTTTCTCGCTTGCAACAATCGAAGGTTGTTGATACACATCAAAAAACCTTGTTGTCACGTGGCGAAATTCTTGTTGACGCCGCGTTAAAAAATGGTTATTGATGCATGACAACAAATCCTCATTGTCGTGCGTCCCACCATCCACGGCTCCAAAAAAACCCTAATTTTTCCCTATAAATACCCCACCGGCCCTCATTTTCACATTCACACTTCCCGGATCCCAATTTTTCCTCTGTTCTACTTCTCCTAGTGCTACCTGCTACATGAACCATACGTCAACACACCAGTGGTCTAGCAAAACACAAGAAAATCCATGTCTCCAGACTCCAATCAAGCTCAAGTACTCATGGCTACTAGTGCTCAAGCTCAAGATCCAACACAAAATCAAACTAACCAGGCATTGGAAACACCGAAGCCCTACCCAAGGGAAAGATTCAATACAAGAGCGTGATGTGCCCCACATCTATATAGTTTTGCAAATGAATGCAAAATAAAAGGATGTTGTAGAAGCATGTGAATTCCTAGGGCTTGTTAATATGCCCTAATTCGAGATTGATCATGACATTCTTAACTACCTTCTCTCCTCATACAATATAGAAGATGGTCATTTTACTGTTACTTTGGAATATGGTCGTACATTCAGGTTTAGTGTTGATGTAGCTGATATCCATTGATTGACAGGCCTTCCATTTAAAAATTTACCCATAGTAACAACCAAAAAAACCTCACTAAAGAGGATAATATTTACCTCGAATCTTGTTTTGGTTTCCATGTTGATTGTACGTGTAACTTGCTTTCATTTGAAATATTTTTATTTTTGATATTAATTCCAATGACTTTTTGCAGCTCATGTCAACAAATCAAGACGAGGCGTGGATATGCAAGGAATTACACACCACTTTCTTACTTTGCCATGATTTCTTTTTTCAAGCCAGAATTATTCTGCAAGGTCGGAAAATTGATATTCCAAATTGGGCCATTGCATACATTCTTGCAATGATCACAAAGAAGAAATTTGATTGGTGCACATTTTTATCTAATAAGATAAAATATGACATTACAAATGCATCACTTTCTGAAAAACCAATTATTCATTCCACAAACTATCTCCTTGCTCTTTATTATGAGGCATATTTTAATTTAAAAGACAAACCAACTCCCACTTTCTTAAATGAGAATTTGAATAATTTTTCAATTCCATTTGAAGAACAACAGTTAATAGTTTACTATTTATATTTCGACGTTAGTAAGGTTATTGTCTTGATTATGTACTTTTGATTGAATCTTTATCCACTAACATTATGTACTTCTGATTGAATCTTTACCGTATGCAGAGAATATTTTTGGAGGCCCTTCCATGAAAAAAAGAAGCATCAAGAGGAAGAGGCCAACAACACGTTGAGGCGTCGGAGATTCCCAATCTGAAATGGAAGTTCACTCATCACCTAACCCCCAAGTGTTTTCATTAGTTAAACGACAGAGACATAATACCCTTAACTCCCCATTTACTATTTTCCATATACAAAACCAACCACCCACAGCTCCACGAAACCAATCACCCACAACTCCACAATAATCAATTCAAACTCCGACACATCCACCTTTGGCATAAATGACACCTATCTCTTCAAAAAGGTATAATTTTATTGCTTTTGTGTAAGTTTTTAATAGTTTTTCATATAATTTAGTAGCTTGAGTATTTTTAATATTTTTTCATATAATTTAGTAATGATTTTGTTGATTGTTCTTGGAATTTACAGTACATAACATTCCTTTTCCATCTATTCAAAAAATGGCACCGCCACGTCCTCCACCAACATCATTATGATTCAAAATTCCCACAAGAGGTTCAGGTAAAAATACCATTGGTAAACGCATGCTAATTCCGGCCCCTAGCGGGACACTAAACATTTCCTCTTCATTTCCAATTTCGACCCTCTCTCTCGGTGGTGGCCCAACGTAATGGAGCCAATCAAAGTGTTGAATCAAATAAATTTAGATGAAGATTATTTGGGCATTGATAGTAATGACCCAACATGTTTTTTTAACACACGTGATATGATTCAAGGCCAACAAGTATATTTCCATTCCAATGTACTTTATTTAACTTTTTCACATTTCAATTTCAATTTCAATATTAATTAATTTTATCACAAATAGGATCATGGTGCCCAAAGGCAAAATGTTGTTCGACCCAGAAAGCCCCCATACCTCTCCATCGGCATCATCCTCTTCAGATACAGATAGTGAACAATTTCCATCATTTCCTTTGGAGAACTTGATTGGTAATGATTTTCAATCCCATGTTAAAGAGTTTATTATACCTCATATCAATCAGCTCATAGAATGGGAGTGAAGGGAAAAAGTATTCATCAACGAGATAATAAGTCATTATGATAACCATTGGAAAAGGGAAAATTTATATGTGGTAGTCCAAAATCAACCTGCCAAGATGGATGCCTTACTCATCCAAGCAAGAGGTGGGACTGTAACATATGACAACAATTATAACGACAAAATTTTAGATAAAGTATTAAACAAATTGGAAAATATTAGTGTTGAAGCCTAGGCCTATTTCAACAAATGGTCGAAGGACAAGGATTTGGTGGCAATTGCAAATGTCGAAAGAGATAGGGTTGTTGTAAGTATTATCAACTTGAAACAATATTTTTATTAATTTGAAAATTTCTTATTTTAGTAATATGTTTAATTGACCTCACTATTTTTGTTGCAGTTGAAATATGAAAATTTAAAGAGTCAAGCAAAGGTGTTCCAAGTTCACTTGGAAACCACAAAGAACAATTTAAACGCAACAATAAAGATGAAGGAAAATATTGTTTTGGTTAACAAACAAAACAATACACTTAAGAAGATAATCAAAGAGAGTGGCTTCGACCTTGAGATTTTTTCAATGCAAAGGAAGCTATAGATCCTTCTTTGGCATCCCATGGAGATGCTACAAAGGAAGAAGAAGCAATCGTAAGGAATCTAGAAATTGTTGTGGAGGATCTGATTAGTTATAGTATTATTCAAGCAAATAATACAGGAGGGAAAGCCATTGGAGAGAGAAGCACAGAAGATGTTACAGAAACTCAAAAGGAAAGTTCTAGTGGGGAAAAAGTTAATGATTGAGGCTTGAGCAAAAATAGTGACTAGTTCAGTGGGTGTGGGGGGGAACTTGAAAAATTGAAACTTGAAATATTTTATATATTGAAGAATGAAACTTGAATATTTATTTAATTTTAAGTTGCAATATGGATTTTTATATGTTGTTATATTTATATATAGAAATTCTAGATTGTATATGGTGTTTATGTTTGATATGGATGTGATGGTTATGAATATAATAGTGATAGATGATAATGATGATACAAATAATCATGATTCATGGATGATGATAATGGATTTAAACATTAGGCATTATTATCTCTACTTGCAATGATGATGACATTAGAATAGATATGGATGATGATGTATAAATTGTATGGATGATGATAATGAATTTCGAATTTGGTATGATTCAAACTCTGTATCAAGTTTCTTCACATTTATACCTTCTCAAAATCTTCTTCTCTCTACTTGTAATGATGATGACATTAGATATGGATGATGACATTAGAATAGATATGGATGATGACATTATAATAGATATGGATGATGACATTATAATAGATGTAGCTTCTAGCACGATCATGGATGATGATAATATAATGGATTTAAACGATAATGTTTTAAGAAATTTGGAATGTGGTATGACAGAGACATCTTAATACAGTAAAATCTTCTTCTCTACTTGTAAAATTTGAACTTTGTATCAGGTTTCTTCACATTTAAAACTTCTCAATATCATTTTTTTTCTACTTGTAAATGCAATGTCTTTTGGGAAGATCAATTTTTACATGTAATTTGATATTCATGCCACAAAGTTATTTTCCTCATTTTTCATTTCAAACCGTGATTTTTCCTAAACGTTTTTCACTCGCGCTTTGAATACCACCTCAAAATTGCTCATCGACTTCTGGATAGCGATAGATTCAACCATGCCACCAAGACGAGGAGGTAAGTCCCCGATTGTAATCATTTTTTGCATTTTAGGTTTTTTTTTAGGTTTTTTTTTTTGCATTTTCATGGGTTTTTTGAAATGTTTGTTTATGTATACAATTTTCTTGTTTTATCAGTTGGTCGGCAAGCTCAAATCATGCAAACCATCAAAACATTCCTCAAAACCCACCGAACATTCCTCAAAACCCTCCGAACATTCCTCAAAACCCTCCTCCAAACATAGATCCGCCTCCTGTGGCTCCTTCTGTCCCCATTGAGCCAGCCAGGAATGCAAGATAATATCATTGGAAGAATCTGAGAAAATAAAATTGTCATTGAGAACCTAATTCAAACTATAAGACAAAATCATGCTACAAATCCATCCCGCATGACTTTAGCCAATACATTGCAAACATTGATTGGAAGTCGAGTCTCACAACCAACCAAATACATAGATGGAACACCTTTAGAAGTGACTGTAGGTGGTGGTATGCGGATAAACTATCCCATGCGGCCATCAAAGACAAAAAAATTGGAAAAGACCTCATTTGTGCATTATTTACCGACCCTAGAACCAATGCCCCCTACAATTACTTGCAAACGGTTCCCAATCCATTGGTGCCATGATGACAAAATCAAAAACAATTTTTGGGACCGATGGTGGATGGTTTTTGATTATCCACCATGCAACAACAATGAGGTTCCTCTTTATTTTTTGAAGAAATTATATTGCGAGTTCGTGCTCAATGAGGTCCCAAATTATTTTGACTTTTCTAACTTTTTTGGTCGAGGAGGTGGCTCTGCACAGAGCAGACTTGGTGCACGTGCGTAGGTCAGCCTAGGATCCCCATGCCCCAAAACCCCCACTTGCCTTCAGTTATCCCTCCTACAGTGAAGGAGGTTGTGGAGATTGATACATTGCATGCATTGAGGGAGCTCACTGACACTCTCACCCAACATAGTGACCAGATTGCATCTGGTGATGTTGGTGGAGGTGCCAGTTCTAGTGCACCACACCACTGTGGATCATGTGGTGCCGTATGCACTGCAGGCGAGACATCATTTGCTGGTTCACATGATTTCTTTTCTATAGATGAGATGTTGGGGAATGTTTTTGGAACTGGTGCCACTGATATTGGTCTTTCACAGGTAAATTTCAAATAAATTTAAATAATATATATATATATATATATCTATAGTTTAATTCACATGTTTGAGATATATATATATATATATATATATATATATATATATATATATATCATGTATTATATCATACATACATGTAAAAAACTAATTTTTTATTTTATTTTAAATAGCAAGAGCCGGTGAAGGAAACATCCGGCGTCGACATGCTAGCTACTATGGCTGGGCTGTGTTTCAAACGTAAGTTTCAAGTTGTACAAACTTACATTTTTAATTTCATTTGATTGCACTAGATTATTATTATAATGTTTCACGTGTATGTTGTACATGTATTAATATTTTTCTCTTTTATACACAGGAGCCTGGGGTCATCATCATCTGCTCAGGGAACTGAGGCTACTGGCACGCCTCACATGAGTTTTACGCAGGTTAGTAAATCTCTTTACACTTTGTTTCTAATTACTGGAAGTTCACGTGGATTACATGCTTTGGACCTCTGTCATGTAGATTTTAATATTGATTTGTACATGTTTTTTGTATAGCTTATGACTGCTAGAGAGACTCCTCCATATATGCAGACTGTGGAGGCTGCTTGTAGATATTGCCATAGCATCTGTAGATCCACTAACTGAGGTACAATTTTTTAAATTTGTTAAATTTTGGAGGTTCATTATTTCTTATTAAACTTAAATCTACAATATCAAATTTTGTATGTATATGTGAAATATTTAATTTGAAAATTAATTATTTGTATGTAGCTTACCCCTCGTGAGTCTATTGTTGTCCCTTGACGCATCAACAACAAATTGATAGGGATCATGACATTGCGGTAAGATTTCACATGCATTTTAACTAAATTGTACAAGTTTCTAAATTTTGAATGTATTTTAAAATTTTGGGTGTTAAAAACTTGTTGTTTATGAATGTGCAGGTTAGGTTGCAGGCATGCTTAGAGACACCTAGGACCACACGGATGAAATCCATAGTGGCATCTCCCTCCACTACATCCCCAGGTCGTGGACGTGCTACTTCTAGCAGGGAAGAGAGGGAAGATGTTTCATGAGTAGATTTATAGTCCACCTGGATGTACATATGTGGTCATGAGTAGATTCATAGTCCATTGTATATATATAGCCTTTTGCGACCGCATGTGGTCCCATATGTACATTATGACACACTTAGTTCGAGATGTACACATACATTATGAACTTATACATATATATTTTCAGAGACGTGCGTCTGGAGCACACTTTGTTTGATTCTTATATATATATATATATATATATATATATATATATATATATATATATGTGTGTTGGTTTTCATAACGATAAATCTGAACTATATATGTTTGATTTGATTTCATTGCATGTATGATATCCTTCTATTTATATCATTATAGAATAAATGGTTGGACATTGAAGAAAGATAATAAGAGTACTGTAAACTGAACAATTGATAAATAAAGAACATGATTCTAGAATAAATTGTGTTTTTGAGTACACATTAGTAACCAGATCAGAGGGAAGGAGCAAGGGCCACTCCTCTCCGATGTGAATGGAAGTTTTATTTATTTCTTGTTCAGCTATTCTAATGTTTTTTACTTCTAGTATTAATGTGCTTGAATTATCTAGACAATATTTTCATTCATGTATGTTTATGTTTTCATGATCATAGAATTAGAAGTATTGTCCCCAGTTCTTACTATCTTAAATAAATTCAGAATAGATCCTTTAATCATGGAAGTTGTGTTATTTCCAGTTTGATTAAGTTTACATTCTTAATATGTTCCAAATCGTCTCTTCATTGCAAATAGGCTTGGACACAACATTGATATTGACAAAGTATTAAATTATTAAAGCGTGAGTATGATCCAAAAAATAGATCTAGAAGTACCAAATTATATGTATTTAAACTTTTTGAAACTTGGAAAATATACCCTCAACATGTTCATCGTTATGGAAAATGGCGAAGTAGGCAGGTTGACGATGATTCTTATTATATTTTGTGTATTGACTCGGTTACACAATTACCGCGTTGATTATTCTCTTCACAGAGTAGCAAACACATTACGTAATTGCCGCGGTGATTATGCAAACACCTCCTGTAGAAAGTAGTGATTTTGTCCTTGACGATGCCAAAATGGGAATCTAAATAGTTGAAAATGTTTGGACTTCCCAAACCAGTTCGTTTCTCATCTCCTTTCATCCTTGGATATAACAACTATAAATGCAAGCACATAAATAATCATCTAAGTAAGTCATTTGGAGTGAATTCAAGTGTGAGAAAAGGGGGAAAGTTTCAAATTGTTCTAGTTTTGTTCATAGACAACTAAGTTCTTTCTCGTTGAGGGTTATAAACAAGTGATGCAAGTAGAGAGATCTTAAATCCTTGTTAAAGGACATCTTTTGGTAGTGATCTTGTATTGTATTGTATTGGAGATTTATATAGTGAAGTGAATAAATTTCTTACCTAGCTAGAGTTTTTCCCACATTGGGTTTCTCTAGGATAAAATTCTTGTCTCCTTGTCTTGCATATCTAAATTTCAGTATTGTATGAATGATTATTTCATAACATACTTGGATAATAATAACTTTGGTAATTGTTCATTTATCATCACTAAGATAAGATCCATTTATTGTTTAAAAGATGCAGTTTATGGATCAGAGATTTTAAGATCAAGTGTTTTTGTGTGGTTTAACTTGTGTTGACATTTTTAGTTAGATACCCCTCACCCAGAAGGGTAGTGAAAGTGATGAAGGTATCCTCATTCCTTTTGAAGAAGATATTTCCACCAAGAAGTGGAAGCAAGGAATACGAAACATGGCTCGTAGTGAGATGCACATGAGACTGAAGAAGAACGTTTCTACAAGATGGAGGCAGATGTGGCAAGTCTATCCAAATATGTGGGAAATATTTCCTTGTCTATGGGAAATATTTAGTCCATCATGGGAAGAACAACCCCATACCAAACTTACTCCTCCTCCATTCAAAGAGAAGGTGAAGATATAAATTTAGCCTTATGATGGGGACATGAATGCCGATAAGTTAGACCATTGGCTAACTCAAATTGAGGTATATTTCAATTTGCATCAAATCAATGAGAGTCAATAAATTTCATTTTCAAGGTTAAAATTAACCATTCATGCTTTAACCTAGTTTGAAAGCTATGTTCATTCCTTGGTTGTTAAGAATCTTCCACCTATTTCTAAGTGGGATGAATTTAAGAGGCCAATCAAAAAGAAATTCTATCATATTTGTTACGATGAAGAGAGGTCCATGTATTGAAAATATCTCAGGAAAAAACAAGGCCAAGATGTGCAAGAGTACACCGACGAGTTTTGGAAGAAAGTTGTCTAAATGGGAAAATATCTCCAAGTACATTGGTGGAATCCATAACCACTTGAGGAAACCCATTCTCTTGGCCAAGTCGGTGAATGTAGATGAGACTCAAGTTCTCAAGCCCACTATCTAGAGAACACCAGTTGAATGCTAGAGGAGGTGGTGTTTCGGTGCGCAAAAGGGTCGTTGCTTCCGGGCTACTTCGTTCGGCGTAGTCCCTTAAGAGCCCTGAGACCAAAATATCGTTCAACTTGACGGGTGACTACTCAGACTTTGTGGCACCTAGAGAGGCCTCATCTGATCCGAACCTCGGTGTAGGGACCCTCTACAATAGCCTCTCTCTGGTTTTTTCCTTCTCATTTCGGTGCTCTCGTTGTCTATTGTTTGCAAACGCGTAAAATAGTGCAGTTGGAGCCAGTGTAAGGTTGTCAAATGCTATATTTTGCAAACGGTGGGTCGTGGCACCAAACCAACTATGCTGGAATGTCTGGTGGCTAGGTGAATGCTAGAGGAGGTGGTGTTTTGGTGCGCGAAAGGGTCGTTGCTTCCGGGGCTACTTCGTTCGGGCGTAGTCCCTTAAGAGCCCTGAGACCAAAATATCGTTCAACTTCGACGGTGACTACTCGGACTCCGTGGCACCTAGAGAGGCCTCATCTGATCCAAAACCTCGGCATAGGGACCCTCTACAATAGCCTCTCTCGTTTTTTCCTTCTCATTTCGGTGCTCTCATTGTCCTATTGTTTGCAAACACGCGAAAATAGTGCAGTTGGAGCCAATGTAAGGTTGTCAAACACTATATTTTGCAAACGGTGGGTCATGGCACCAAACCGACTACACCGACACATCCGGGTGGCTAGGTGAATGCTAGAGGAGGTGGTGTTTTGGTGTGCGAAAGGGTCGTTGCTTCCGGGCTACTTCGTTCGGGCGTAGTCCCTTAAGAGCCCTGACCAAAATATCGTTCAACTTGACGGTGACTACTCGGACTCATGGCACCTAGAGAGAGGCCTCATCTAATCCAAAACCTCGGTGTAGGGACCCTCTACAATAGCCTCTCTCAGTTTTTTTTTCCTTCTCATTTCGGTGCTCTCGTTGTCCTATTGTTTGCAAACGCGTGAAATAGTGCAGTTGGAGCCAGTGTAAGGTTGTCAAACGCTATATTTTGCAAATGGTGGGTCATGGCACCAAACCAACTATGCTGGACATGTCTAGGTGGCTAGGTGAATGCTAGAGGAGGTGGTGTTTTGGTGTGCGAAAGGTCGTTGCTTCTGGGCTACTTCGTTCGGGCGTAGTCCCTTAAGAGCCCTGAGACCAAAATATCGTTCAACTTCGACGGGTGACTACTCGGACTCCATGGCACCTAGAGAGGCCTCATCTATCCAATCCAACCTCGGCATGTAGGGACCCTCTACAATAGCCTCTCTCAGTTTTTTCCTTCTCATTTCGGTGCTCTCGTTGTCCTATTGTTTGCAAACGCGTGAAATAGTGCAGTTGGAGCTAGTGTAAGGTTGTCAAACGCTATATTTTGCAAACGGTGGGTCATGGCACCAAACCACTACTATGCCAAAATGTCCGGTGGCTAGGTGAATGCTAGAGGAGGTGGTGTTTTGGTGCGCGAAAAGGGTCGTTGCTTCCGGGCTACTTCGTTCGGGCGTAGTCCCTTAAGAGCCCTGAGACCAAAATATCGTTCAACTTCGACGGGTGACTACTCGGACTCCATGGCACCTAGAGAGGCCTCGTCTATCCAAAACCTTGGCATAGGGACCCTCTACAATAGCCTCTCTCAGTTTTTTCCTTCTCATTTTGGTGCTCTCGTTGTCCTATTGTTTGCAAACGCGTGAAATAGTGCAGTTGGAGCCAGTGTAAGGTTGTCAAATGCTATATTTTGCAAATGGTGGGTCATGGCACCAAACCGACTACGCCGAAACATCTGGTGGCTAGGTGAATGCTAGAGGAGGTGGTGTTTGGTGTCGAAAGGGTTTTGCTTTCTTAGCTACTTCTTCGTTCGGGCGTAGTCCCTTAAGAGCCACGAGACCAAAATATCGTTCAACTTCGACGGTGACTACTCGACTCCGTGGCACCTAGAGAGGCCTCGTCTAATCTGATCAAACCTCGGTAGGGACCCTCTACAATAGCCTCTCTCGTTTTTTTCCTTCTCATTTCGGTGCTCTCGTCTATTGTTTGCAAACGCGTGAAATAGTGCAGTTGGAGCCAATGTAAGGTTGTCAAACGCTATATTTTGCAAATGGTGGGTCATGGCACCAAACCGACTACGCCGACACATCCGGGTGGCTAGGTGAATGCTAGAGGAGGTGGTGTTTTGGTGCGTGAAAGGGTCGTTGCTTCGGGCTACTTCGTTCGGGCGTAGTCCCTTAAGAGCCCTGAGACCAAAATATCGTTCAACTTCGACGGGTGACTACTCGGACTCATGGCACCTAGAGAGGCCTCGTCTAATCCAAAACCTCAGTGTAGGGACCCTCTACAATAGCCTCTCATTTTTTTTCCTTCTCATTTCGGTGCTCTCGTTGTCCTATTGTTTGCAAACGCGTGAAAAATAGTGCAATTGGAGCCAGTGTAAGGTTGTCAAATGCTATATTTTACAAATGGTGGGTCGTGGCACCAAACCAACTATGCACACGCACATCCAGGTGGCTAGGTGAATGCTAGAGGAGGTGGTGTTTTGTGCATGAAAGGGTCGTTGCTTCGGGCTACTTCGTTCGGGCGTAGTCCCTTAAGAGCCATGAGACCAAAATATCGTTCAACTTCGACGGGTGACTACTCGGACTCCATGGCACCTAGAGAGGCCTCGTCTAATCCAACCTCAGCAGGGACCCTCTACAATAGCCTCTCTCAATTTTTTCCTTCTCATTTTGGTGCTCTCGTTGTCCTATTGTTTGCAAACGCGTGAAATAGTGCAGTTGGAGCCAATGTAAGGTTGTCAAACGCTATATTTTGCAAACGGTGGGTCATGGCACCAAACCAACTTACTGCTGTGACATGTCCGGTGGCTAGGTGAAATGCTAGAGGAGGTGGTGTTTTTGGTGCGCGAAAGGGTCGTTGCTTCCGGGCTACTTCGTTCGGGCGTAGTCCCTTAAGAGCCCTGAGACCAAAATATCGTTCAACTTCGACGGGTGACTACTCGGACTCCATGGCACCTAGAGAGGCCTCATCTAATCCAAAACCTCGGCATAGGGACCCTCTACAATAGCCTCTCTCGGTTTTTTCCTTCTCATTTCGGTGCTCTCGTTGTCCTATTGTTTGCAAACGCGTGAAATAGTGCAGTTGGAGCCAGTGTAAGGTTGTCAAACTATATTTTGCAAACGGTGGGTCGTGGCACCAAACCAACTATGCTTGGCACATCTGGGTGGCTAGGTGAACACTAGAGGAGGTGGTGTTTTGGTGCGTGAAAGGGTCGTTGCTTCCGGGCTACTTCGTTCGGGCGTAGTCCCTTAAGAGCCCTGAGACCAAAATATCGTTCAACTTCGACGGGTGACTACTCGGACTCCGTGGCACCTAGAGAGGCCTCGTCTAATCCAAAACCTCGGCGTAGGGACCCTCTACAATAGCCTCTCTCAGTTTTTTCCTTCTCATTTCGGTGCTCTCGCTGTCCTATTGTTTGCAAACGCGTGAAATAGTGCAGTTGGAGCCAGTGTAAGGTTGTCAAACGCTATATTTTGCAAACGGTGGGTCATGGCACCAAATAACTACTGCATGCACATCCGGGTGGCTAGGTGAATGCTAGAGGAGGTGGTGTTTTGGTGCGTGAAAGGGTCGTTGCTTCGGGCTACTTCGTTCGGGCGTAGTCCCTTAAGAGCCCTGAGACCAAAATATCGTTCAACTTCGACGGGTGACTACTCGGACTCATGGCACCTAGAGAGGCCTCATCTAATCTGAAACCTCGGCATGTAGGGACCCTCTACAATAGCCTCTCTCGGTTTTTTCCTTCTCATTTCGGTGCTCTCGTTGTCCTATTGTTTGCAAACGCGTGAAATAGTGCAGTTGGAGCCAGTGTAAGGTTGTCAAACGCTATATTTTGCAAACGGTGGGTCGTGGCACCAAACCGACTACGTGAAGAAACATGTCAGGGGTGGCCAGGTGAATGCTAGAGGAGGTGGTGTTTTTGGTGTGCGAAAGGGTCGTTGCTTCCGGGCTACTTCGTTCGGGCGTAGTCCCTTAAGAGCCCTGAGACCAAAATATCATTCAACTTCGACGGGTGACTACTCGGACTCCATGTGGCACCTAGAGAGGCCTCGTCTGATCCGGCACCTTGGCGTAGGACCCTCTACAATAGCCTCTCTCAATTTTTTTCCTTCTCATTTTGGTGCACACGCGTAGGTATGGTCTTGTAAACACTTGGGGAGGAGTCGTTTTCAAAATTTACAACATTTTCAAAATTTACAACATTTTCAAAATTTACAACATTTTTCAAAATTTACAACATTTTTTTTCAAAATTTACAACTTTTTCAAAATTTACAACTTTTTCAAAATTTACAACTTTTCAAAATTTACAACTTTTTCAAAATTTACAACTTTTTCAAACAATGAAAGCTTCTCTTAGCTTCGAGAATTTAAAATTCTCTACTAACAGTGCCAACCACGTGAAGGTGGAAGCTTTTCTGGCACCACTAACCTAAACATAAAAGTGTTAGTCAAAGAAATTTAAGTTTCAAATCAAAACCATATACTATCTATATATGTACAAAATACACAAATTTAAAATAAAATATATTCAAACTTAAATCTAGATCTTTAAACTAAAAATTTATATATATATATGAAAAAATTATATATACCAGACATGAGCATTGTAAATTCATTCCAATGAACCATCAAGATCGGATCTACTCTGAATAGCAGACAAGATTGCTTCATGATCTGACTCTCGAACCTTCCAAAGAATCTTGTTATTAGGCCTTCCTCGATATCTATACAGCTGAATATTTGTCGCTAGAACTAGATGTGAATATAAGAGTATTTTCCTGTGTGTCTCAAAGTCTTCAAACACCCAAACAGAGGAGTTTTTTAATGGATACCATCGAAGCCAAGTTCCAGTAACTACCACTGACCCTGTAGGATACTCAATATCTTCGCCATCTATAATAGGAGAAGTCAACTTCTTTCTTTCCTCGATGCAACGACATAAGAAATAGTTTGTTCCTTCTTCATTGTCTTCTGTTACAATTACTGCAAACACATGTCCTACAAAAAAATAACCAAGGTTGAACAACTCAAATTTAAATTACATATTAAAATTTCAATGGACATAACTCAATACAAAAATTAAATAAATAACCATAAATACCTTGTCACACCAAAATCAAAATTTCATCAAAGTCCTTGGATGTTGTAACTTCATCTGCAGAAACAAGTCATAATGCTTGTGGAGGTTGATAACTAGGAAGCGGAGTTAGAGGCCTACAAATCCATCCTTCCACCCATTCTTGTGAATCACACTCAACAGTGACAAATTCGATACAAGATGCACAAAAACATGTCAACTTTCTTGTCCATACGGCCCACGAAGTAGCGTCTGAGCTACAAAATGAGTGCATATCACTGGACCCAGTGAGTGTCATACAATCCTCGTAGTTAGCAATATGTTGTTCCTCTATCAACCAAAAATATCTGCGAACTGTGGAATTTTCTTGAGAACCTCGGGCCATGTTGTCAGTACACCATTCCACTATGCTCTTTGCATCTTTTAATTTAGCACCATCTTTGTACTTCAACTCTTCTCTTGCAAGAGCTCTTTTCACACATGCCCCTGCACCGTCATGCTCTCCTTTTCCATGTCCAGCCTCAGTGAAACTCCAAATATGTTGCACACCCATCTTGACGTGCATTCTTCTCATCCAATAAAACATTCATGCATTCTTAAACTGAGACGTGTAATTATCTGACCATATATAATGTTGTTTGAAGTGGATGTCCCTATCAGACAAGTTTCCATAAAATAACTGGAAACACCCTTGCACAAATTCAATAGAATGAGTACGATCATCACTGATATAAAAGTGGTACTCTCTTAAAAAAATTGATCATTCTCTGTCTTTTAGGAGAATGTAGAAATGCTATATGCACAAAAATGGCAACTTGTACTGAGTTGTAATATTGCGATTGAACCTCCATTTGTGGTTGCAATGTGTAATTCTCTACAAAATCGACCACTGAAACAATAGTACCAATAGGAAATGTGTCTTTGCATAGCTTGAATTGTTCATCCAACCATCGAGCTCTATGTGTATGCCTCGCATACTCATAAACAATTTCATCCTTAAATTTTCTCATAAATTGAAAAATGGGCATTTGTTCTGTAACTAGCTCACACCGTTTCGACTCTTTTCCATCTTTCAACTGGTATGCAACTGATTTATATTTATCAAACTCAACTAAATTATGTCCTATTGTACCTTCAATTTTCTCATGGATGTAACTTTCCAATTTAGGTAATCCGCATGTATGTACTACAACTTCCATCTAAACAATCCTGACTATAAAAAAATTGTCCAACTTCTTTTTCACAAAATATAGTAGGAATGAAATCCCTGGAAGATATTGGTGGAACTTGAACACCACATTCTGATAACATAGTTTCAAAATGAAAATTAGAATGAATACGTAAAAATTTAGCATAATGCATCGCAAATTCAACATGTTGCCTACAACAAGTGGTGCGAGCATGGTTGATTTTCACATAGAATGGTTTCAACATTTCAAAAAATGTTGACTAATTTTAATTTCCAGATTCTCTTGTTCAAACTTACGAAAAAATTGAGTTTGAGTCATATCTAAGAAATGCTTTGGATGTGGTTCACGATTAGTAGAACCAACTCTCCGTTTTATAACATCTCTTGTATTAGGTGAAACTCTAGTGTTATCATGCCAAAATTTAATAACAACTTCTCTTATAGCATCAAATTATTTTTGTCCTTACGCGGTGCTCTAGCAGAAAATGCCCAAAAATCGGCATATTGAGTGATTGAAGGATATTACGTCTTTCAATTGCTTTCATTAGAGTTTTTCGATTAACTTGCAACATTCGACTTGTTTGCGTAATCAAACGTTGTTTTTTTATTGATTCACTTACAACACTAGTAGCAAGTACACACGCACAATATTACTATCCCTAGTGCGTCTCTTGACACCAACAGTGTGATATGCATCATGAAGGTTTTCAACAATTGTAGAGGTTTGACCACGTATATTAGATGTTGTCAATCCTAAGGTGTTTAATGTAGGTCTCATTTTAATCAATTTCATCAAACTAACCAACAACTGACATCTTTGGGAATCATTTAAAATTTCAAAATGATTATCCCAAATTTCAGTGGCTTTTCTTCTGATTTGTCATTCAGAAAGTTTGTCAGACATTGGTTTCAAAATGTTTTCATCAATTTCAATAAAAAAATTAGGTTTCTTACGTAAAATCCTAGGAGGTGTTTTTGTCAAATTTTGCTTGTCTACAGTTTCAACATGAATTTCCTTATTCACATTTTCATTGTCTCCTTCAATTTCAACATTTGCTACATCATGAGTATTTAATTCTTCTTCAACATTGACAATAAAAACTTCTTCATCACGAGTATTTAATTCAACTTCAACATTGACAGTAGAAACATTACCTAGTTCTTCATTGCTTACAATAGTTGGGATTGAAGATGAACCTCTTCTAGATTCACGAAGTTTCCGCATTCGCTCAACATTTTGAATTTTGTTGGCCTCTAATTCGTTTGGTGTTTTTTACTTAATGACTTCCTTTTTTGACTTCGTTTTTTGTCTCCCATGATGTTTTGCTTCCGGTGATAAGAAAAACGTGCAGAAAAAGATAGAATTTCACAGTAATTCATACGGTAAGGTCAGAGAGTAAAAATCACATGGTAATTCAGACATTGGGATGTGTGTAAATATGATTTATGAACCATGAGCGCTTTATAAACCGCGATCACGGTTTATAAAGCGCGCTCACGGTTTATGTTAAAACATGATCGCGCTTTATAAACCGCGATCGCGGATCTATCTGCCGAACCTAAGCCTCGGAAAATCTTTGTTTTTCCCCAACCAAAGCTATGGAAGGTCATTATGAAGTGTAAAAGGTCAAAAACCTCAAATCTGCTCTTCCAAAGACTTGAACCATGCTAAAAAACTGAAAACATTTCACAAAAATGGTGCCATCGCGTAGGGGAGACTCTTAGCTTCGTAGAAATATTGTTTTTAAAGTGAATAGAATAAGATAAATATCATTTTATAATTTTTTACTAACAATAGGTCTTTAAGACATTTTTTCCCGTGAATGTTCATGTCTACGTTTAAGACTGTAACTTTTGTTTCACTTATCAAAATATGATAAAACTTATACCATCCCAAGCGTGGACAAATTCTATACACGTTAAAAAAATATATATTTGATTTCGATATTTTTTGATATAGTTATGGCGGGCAAACGGAAAGCGCTCCATTTTCTAAATATTTTCAGACCACTTTCACGGAAAAAATCATTAAAAAATATTGCTAAAAAAATACAAAATAAAATCCATCCCAAGATAGACAACTACATCTAACGTTTCACCAAAGGAAAAAAAAAAATAACAAGATTTGGTCATCCAAAATGCGGGCAAACGGACTACAATCTTATAAGTTTTTTCAAAAAAAAAAAAAAAAACTAAGTCATATAATTTTAAGTGTTTAATATAGCTAAACTTGTCCATTTTTAAAAAAATTAGTATTTTAGAAACTAGATTCCGAATTTTTTTATAAATAAAACATATTTTTTAGAAATAATTGTATTTAAATAAATGTAAATATATATACCTATAACATCTTCAATGATAACAAGAGCTGAAACAAAATATGTTAAAAATCCTCCTTATAGTCAATATTTGCATCTGTAGAGTTACTATTGTGTTACATCTAACTATAAACTTTTATATTCAAATATATTAAAATAAAATTGATTAAATAACCATAGTTAAAATGTAAGGTGACAAGAATAAAATTAAGGTCAAGGAGATACCTATTTAAAGTTGAAACAATTCATTTTCAATAACTTCTTCAAATTCAATATTCACTTCTACAGAGTTTGACGATGCACCAATTTCAGTCTCATTGTTGACAACATTTGGACTTGTAGCTATATTATGTACACCTCTTCTTTCCGCAAGGGAATTCCAATGCATAATTTCTCTATCGAAAGGAAAGTTTTCCAAGGAGTTGCAAGAAACATAACACCTCATGCAAATTTCCATATTTTTATCCAACCTGTTTCTCAGTTTTGATTTTATAAATCATAAAGCACTGAAAACCCTTTTGTCCTCCACAGATCCCAAAACCATTGTTTGGCACAACTCATATAATATAAAATATTCATTGATGTCTTCTTGTAACACAGTACTTTGATAGATTCCTCGCCAGAGCCTTGTAATAACACCACTCTCAAAAGGTTCATCTAATAATTTATATTGGTTCCTCATTGTTGTTGCAAAATGTGTTGATTGAGTCTTCAATAAATCAACATTCAATATACCTTTGATTTTGATACCCTTGACCTCTGCCATCTTGGTGAAATGTTCCATTATTGTACCCATGGATTTATGGAAATGATTTCTTACAAAGTATGCACGAGCACCTTCAATATTCCAAAAATTAGGATTCATCACACCCATTGCTTCAAGAATTTTATCTTTACTAAACGTTCTCTAATTTTTGATGATAAGGATTCTGAATTTTTTTAAAGTTTTATTCTTATTTCAACTGTAAATAGAATCAAACAGACACGTGTCATAGGAACTTCTTCTCTTTCTGATCCTGTAATATCTTGATGTTTTTACAAAATGTGCAGTGGTATGTCCCTCCCATTAACATTGATACAAAGGTGATCATGGATATTAAATCTCAAATAATTACTGGGATTCTTAATATCTAATAAAGATTTCCAATTATCAAAAACATGTGTATCAAAACTATCTTGGGAAGTGTACAAGACATCAAGATTTTGACATACCATTTTTCTCATCTTTATAAAATCCACAATATAGACTAATCGACATGTGCATGCTTCATCAATACATTGATCTCCTATAATAGTGGAATAATGCCAACCAATGTAAGTAATGTCTCCAAATCAGTTAGACAGAACAACAAGTCTCTCGCCGTGTCAATTTCATGACAATATTTGTGCATGAAACCAACCAACGAAGGATATTCCTCACGCACTCAGCATGCATGCTCATACAAATAAATCCACCTTATATCAACATCCTTCAGAAGTTTTTTGCCATTTTTAATTCCAATTACAAATTTTTGGAACTCAATAAATCACTTTAGGTTTCTTGCCATATAGGCATGAAATTCTCTTATAAGGTCTTCTACTTTAGCAACATTTTCATTGTTGCTAACCATTTTATATGCTAAATTCATTTTGTGTTCCATATAGTGAATTGCTAGCATATAAGGGGCCACTACTATTTGCATTCTAACACACAGTCAAGTTTGGTGACCCTACATGACTGATGCACCATCTGCTCCAACACATACCAACTTTGTAGCAATTTCATAATCAGGCATGCAAGCAATATCTTTCAAATGAGAAACAACTATTTTATGTAGATTTTCAACATAATAATTTTCAATTATGTTCATAACATCCAATAGACGTGGTGTCCTTATATGATTTTCTAATGTATAAAGATGGATACATACCCATGCAATGTTGTCTAATGTTGTCACTTCATCAATTGATAGAGAGATAAACTTTGCATTTTTAACACTCTCCTTCAAATCTTCCTTCTCTATCATTGAAAGGCATTTGGCCATTTCCCATATGCTATTTTCTGACCAATGAGACCGAGGAACATTTTGCATTCCATTATATTGATAAAAAACTTTGTAATCAAGAAAATTTGAAATCGGTCTTCCTTTCTTAATTATGTGAAATAAAGTAGAGAACTGTATGAGTTTAACATGCAAATTTGATTGATTCATCTTACCAATTTTTGATGTGATTGTTCCTCCCTTTTCCACGAGATGTATGCGTCTTTTCTACTCTGCTTCATACTATGCTGTGTATTTGACATGCATGCATTCTTTTTTAGTTTTCCACCTATGTGTTTTGATTTTATGGCCATCCTCCTCCATTACAGTCAAATATTGTTTTCTATAGTGTTTTTCAATTATGTCTAGCTTCAGTTGCATTTTTTTGTTTCTTTCCCAATTGCCATGTACATATTGTACATGTACATTCAAATGGGATATCGTTTGAATTAGCTAGTTATAAAAAATCGATAAAGGAAGATTCGTAACCTAATCAAACTTGTACGTCATCTTGTTGTCTCCTCAAAACTGATCTATGTTTTCATAGCCAAATTCAATTTTTTTGAGCTCATGCCCTTTGTTGGTGTTTAAGCCAAGTTAGAGATTCAAGAAATTAGCAAAAGTCATTCCCTAGAGCTGTTTAAACCTCTGTTTTGCTCATTTTTAGAAATCCTCCATTTCCCGGTCTGTGCACATAATATCCTCTTTGCAACCTCCAATTTTGATCAAAAATTTCACTTGTTCTATGGCCTGGGTTGTCAAATCATTTTTTTACCTCCATGCCTCTGGTTCATGAGGAAATTTGAAAATTGGACTCAAAACGATGAAGTTTTCTTCCTCTGCGTATTTTCAGCAGTTGGGATGACGAGCGTCTTTTCCTCGTCAAATTTTGACCCCAATGAATGTAGGTATGTGGTCAGATCCTATTGGATGGGGAGGAACGGGATTTTTGGTGAACTTAACACATTTGGTCACTTTTGGCAAAAATGGTAAATTTACCCCACGACCCTAGAAAATTTGAAGGGAAAAAGTCAAAGTTGAAGCCCACCGTTGAAAATTCAAAGCGGAAGAGCGGGTTGGTGGAGAAGTATGCGTTTTTGAGCCTCTTTGTAAAAAAGTTAAAAAGTTAAAAATGAGCCGCACCCCGATCAGCTATATAAGGTAAAATTCAAAGTTGAAGCCCATAGGGAAAAATTCAAAGGTGAAGCCTGCCATTGAAAATTCAAAGCGAGAGAGTGGGCCGGCGAAGGAAATTTATTTTTTGAGCCTTTTCCAAAAAAGGTTAAAATGTTGAGAAAAGGGCTACGACCCCATTTCCAATGAAAACGTGCCACGTTCCTAAGTTAAAAAGTTGAAGTGGAGGTGTGGACCAATTTGCTCCAAATTGCCAAATCTCTAAAAAATTTGCAAAACGTGAAGGGATTTCCCCCATACCCACTCCAATCTCTTCCTACTACGTGGGCGACCTGATTTCAAAGTTATATGAGAAAATCAAATGTAATGTTCGTGTTGCAAGATATGGTTTTTAACCCGCCATGAGCATTTACTTCGTAGTGGAGGAATTTGAAGAGGCGTAAATGATTTGTAAAGATTATAACCATTTTGGCAAAGAATATAATGGCTCCTCAGAGCCATTCCAAGGGTTGGTGGTTGATTTTAAAAAATACCAGAGTGCTCTGTACTTGGAAAAGATAGAAAAATGCCATATTTATTTTATCTTCTTTCTCTCTCGAATTTCTTCCATTCTCAAGCTATGTACAAACTCTGCTCGAGCTTCAATAATAAAAGAAGGAATTTTTTGCCTATTTGATTGAGAGATTAATTGGTATTTTACGTCCAATGAGTTTTATTCGGTCTTGTAGCTTCTCCTGCGTATTTGTTTTTCTTCTAACTATAAATGCATGTGAATGCAGTTTATAATTAATGTGTGTGGGCATATGATATTCTACTCGCAACATTAGTTTTCTCCTACCTCCATTCTCACTCCCTTTCCCCTTCTCACACAAATTTCTTCTCTATTGAGAAATTGCTAGCTTTTCCACAAGGTCAGTGGAGTGTTCATGTTGGATCTCTGGTTGAAAGGCCACCGTTGGAATCCACTTTTCCACACATGCACATACAGAAGTTGCACCATTCAAATAGATGGACTTAGATTCCCATATCGTTGGCTTGAAACCCACCAATTTGTCCACAAGAAATTTTTTCTCACCAATAGTTTTTGGCGCCCACCATGGGGCAGAGTTTACAACATCTGCACCTAAAAATGACCTTAGGGTCATAAAAAAAATATTCTAGAAGAAAACTTTCTGGAGATTGAATAATCACACAAACTGCATGGATGTAAATCATGGCTATTCTAGAAAATCCTCCTGTTGAGAGACTTGATTTACTCTTTCACATCAAAGAAGACATTGCTTTTGATCTGAGAGAAGCTATTTGGCATAATAGACAAAGTGTCAATCAATACTTCATTGCCATAAGGATTCTGGACCTGGAAGAGGAATGTGTTGTCGAATTGGAAAGGCAGAGACAAATTCCAGCACCCCAGAGAAGAGCATAAACTTTCAAGCTGGCTGATAGAAGATACACCCAACAACTGAGGCAAGGAGGAAAAATTGATCCCACATTTGAAGAGCTTGAAAGAGAGGCTTTGAAGAGGAGATAAGGGCTCAACTTGAAGAAATAGAAAGACTCCAAATTGAAGCAGAAGAAAGAGCAACAGCAGAAGCAGCCTTAGCAAGACTAGAGGATAGAAACAGGAATAGAATGGGTGATCATGAGCATGAGGAATGCAGGCCTAACGTACCATGGGGAAGAAATATTGGTCCACTGGCTCTTGCTCAACCACTCCATGAGCTCCCAAGAGGCTCAAGAAAGAACTTCCCAAGATTCAAAGGGGATGGTTCTCAGCTCCCCGAAGAACATGTTACAACATTCATCACTACTTGTGGAGTGTTGGGAGTTGCAGATGAAGATGTTTCAGTTAGGCTCTTTATGAGTCACTCCAAGAAAGAGTTGTTGAATGGTTTTACATGTTGCACCCAAGATCTGTCACATGTTGGGAAGATATAAGAAGTGCATTTGAACATAGGTTCAAGAACACAGAAGATTGTCATGATATGCTGGTCCAATTGGTTTAGATGAAGAAGGATACCTCTAAATCAATGAGAGATTTTGTATCAAGGTATAATAGGTTGAACAGAAGGATCTCAGAAGATGTGGTACCCCCTGAAAAAAAAACTTGAAGAGCTTCTTCATCAGTGCTTTGCCATCAGAAGTTAGTTTCTTCCTCAGAAGAGCCCAACCAAGAACATTGAGGGAAATCCAAGACTTTGTAGTTGAGACCGATGATGATTTAATTCTTTCTGGCAAAGTGAAAGGACCAAATGGGAAGCAAAAAGGTCGAGTTCAAATTCAAATCACCATTGATCCAATGTTCCCAAAAATGGCAAATGACCTAGTTGCAATGAAGAAGCAATATCACAAATCACAATGAGGAATGCTCCAAGGAGACCAAATCTTCCTGATAGACCAAGAATTACTCCACCTCCTCATAGGCTTGCTCTAGAAGCACCACCAATCAATGCCATATGTGACACTAGAGAATCAAAAGAAGGAATAGACATTGAAGAAAATGAAGAAGAAAGCATGGATGACTATGAAAACTATCTTGAAATTGAAGAGGTTGGTATGCACAATGACATGATTGAATATGTTGATGATGAAGAAGCTTCAAGTTTTTCATGTGATGTTTTCACTTGTACACAATCCAAGAATGGTGTTTCAGCCTCAAAGAATTACAACAGATGGTAGGAAAAACAAAGAATATTTCTCTCCAAAGCTTCCAAAAACAAGATCATCAGTAGAGGATCACCATTACCATCTTCCATGGAATCAGCCAAAGAGAAATCAAATTCACTAGTTGTCAAGGATCATTCTTCACTACGCCAAGTAAGTTATCTGATTCTTTTCCCAACTCAAAATTTGTTAATAGCAATTTTCTTCTAAATGTTGGTTTTGCAAGAACATCTAAATTTCAATCAAAGGCTACACCCCCATATCCTTCCAAGCCAATTGCTACATTTGAACAGGATAACCCAACACCAAAGGTAACGACACATCTGCCATTTAAGTCCTCATCCACTGCTGGAACCTCTTCCTCATCTACCATAACTTCATTTGACTTTGTAGAGCATGCTAGAAAACCAAAGTCCAACTCTATGAAATTTAATACCTACAAACACATCCCGCCCAATTTGGCTGATTCATCAAGGCAATCAGGGGTGGTAACTCTACATTCCCAATCTCTAATTCTAAAGGCTTACTTCCCACACCACCACACCATCTTCTCAAAACATGCTAGCCCTCGGTGCCTCCACTACCAACAGAGTTGAGCCTTTTTCCCCGTCACTTCTCATCAAAGGTTTCTAGTAACAATTGTATTATAAATTCCAGAGCCTTAGATAATGTGATGCCAAAAAATTTACAAATGCTCTTAGCCTCACTTTGACCATGGTAAATGGAACATGCTACTCAATGGAATCCAAGCAAGTTCCATTGGTAGGAAGGATTAAGGATGCTCAAGTTGCACTAGTTGATTTCCTTGACAAGAAGATACTCCTGACCATTTTGGTGGCGGACATCCCATCATATTTTGGTATCTTTGTTGAGTAGAATTTTTTGCAGAGATCTAGGTGGAGAAATAAAAATGGATTGGTCATCTCAGAATTATCCCAATGAAAGGAGAAATGAAGAAGTTGCTTTACAATCGGAAAATGAAGTTCATAGTAAGGAAGAATGATGATCCAAGAGCCGATATCCTTTTTCAAGATTGTGGGCTTGGAAATTACCTCATTACATCACATAAGGAAGAGACTTGCCACTTCTCATGGAGGAAGAAGAAGACCGAATGCGACAATGGAGTTTGATGGCGGTCATTCTAGAGTAGGTTCGGAGCTGTTGTAATATTATACTTTCCTCCAATGAGATATATCCTTTTACATACAAGTCTGTAATTTGATAATATAAACAATACTGCAGAGTATGAAGCATTGCTCTTAGGCATGAATGCAAAGAGAGGGCATGGTAATCAAGAAGCCGAGATGTAAGGTGATGCGAGATATTGTAGTGAAGCAGGTCCCAAGCAACAATATCGTGAAAAATCCAAGGCTCGGGCACTATAGAAACAGAGTGTGGGACCGCATTGAATCCTTTGGTGCATTCTCCATTGAAGCTATCCCTAAAGCGTAATAAAAGGATGATTCTCGTAGCGATGTCATATTCCTTAGTGACACCTCATCCTTCTTTTGGCAAGGATAAAGTGACCATTGAGATGGTGTTCGGACCCAACATACCGGACAATGCAAATCTCTAGCAGTCTTCAATGATGACAATCGATCCTAGCCTTCTTAGAAAAAAGGGATAACTTTAATAATCTTTCTTTGAAGGAAGTGAAAACCCACACCGTGAATCAGTCCCCAAAGAAGAGAAGGAAGGAATTGAGGGAATTGATGAAGAGGGAGTAATCAAATTGAAAGGAAACAAAATCCCCAAAGGCCTAGTTTCTTTGGAAGACCTCTTTGACAAGCATGACAGGTTCATCCAAGAGAAAAATAAAAAGTCTTCTTGGTGTCCATCTGATTTTGATCAAGAAAACATTGGCACTTCAGAGAATCCAAGGATGGTTAACATTGGTAAATTCTACTCACCGGAGGAGAATAGAAAGTTTGTTTCTCTACTAAAAAGTACTCGATGTAATGGCCTATTCATATGATGAACTCAAATCTTTTCAGCCAAAGGAAATGCATCACTCCATTCCTTTGAAGCAAGGAGCCAAGCCCTTTAGAAAAAAACAAAGGCCCTACAATCCAAAATTTTCCGATGTTATCAAAGAAGAGGTGAAAAATATGCTCAATGATAGAACCATCTTCCCCATCCACCATTCAACATGGGTGGCCAACATTGTTCTAGTAAGGAAAAAGAATGGGGAAATAAGTATTTGTGTAGACTTCCAAAATCTGAATCAGGCATCTCTCAAGGACAACTACCCTCTTCCAATCATGGATCATATTTTGCAAGCAATCACTAGATCTGAAATGCTCTCTTTGCTTGATGGATTCTCAGGGTACAACCAAATCAAGGTGTCGAAGAGGATTGCAACAAAACAGCCTTCACAACACCTTGGGGCACTTTTTCCTACAATAGAATTCCTTTTGGCTTGATCAATGTTGGAGCCACTTTCCAGAGAGAAATGGACTTGGCCTTCAAAGATTTGAAACATTGCATTGTCATTTACCTTGATGACCTCACGGTTTTTTCAAAGAGGAGGGGAGATCATATCAGTCATTTGGAGCAAGTCCTTGCAAGGTGTAGGAAACATGGCATTTCTCTAAATCCAAAGAAGTGCATTTTTGGAGTCACAGAAGGTAAGTTCTTTGGGACACATTGTGAACAAACATGGAGCACACATTGATCATGAGAGGGTCAGAGATATCCAAGCACTAGCCTTACCAACCAACAAGAAGAGAGTTCACTCATTCTTTGGAAAGGAAAACTTCCTTCACCATTTTGTGCCCGAGTTTTCGAATCGACTAAGCATATAACTTCCATGATGAAGCCTCAAACAAGTTCCAAGTGGAATAAGGAAGAAAAAACAACATTTGAGGAGATCAAGAAATTCATTTCCAAAGCTCCAACTCTTGTATCTCCATATTTCAACAGGGAGTTCAACATGTATTGCTATGCATCAGAACATACACTCTCTGCTATCCTTGTTCAGAAAAATGATGAAGGTTTGGAAGCACCCATTGCTTTCATGAGCTGTCCTTTGAAAAATCATGAGCTAAAGTACAACCAATTGGAAAAACATGCCTACGTAGTGGTCAAAGATGTTAAATGTTTTAGATTCTACATTCTCAATTCCCATATAGTGGTGATGGTCCCTAGAAGTGCAATCAAGTCCATTTTGACTCAACAAGATCCTGGGGCTAAGAGAGGAAGTTGGATTGCAAATACCCAAGAGTATGACTTAGAGATTAGACCCTCTAATCTGGTAAGAGGAAATGGCTTGTGCCGGTGATTGCTGAAGATGAAGCTTTCAAAACTCGGTAGGGGAGAAAAATATGGTGTTTTCTCGACTTTGTTCAGAGATAGTTCACAGGCGCTCTTTGTCACCACTACTTGATGAGTGGTATGTTTGACATTGTTTACTATCTCACTTACGGAGAATTCCCTTCTCATCTTGATTACAAATAAAGAAGGACACTCAAGCTAAAGGTAGCCAAGTTTGTGATCTCGGGGATCATGCACTTTACAAGAGAGGCCTAGATGGTTGCTTCCTCATGTGTGTAGATAAGGAGCAGTAAGAAAAATTACTCAGGGCATATCATGATCAAGCTTGTGGTGGACATTTCTCAGCAATGGTCACCACACATAAGATCCTCATAGGGAGATATTATTGGCCCTCCATCTTTGCAGACACTCAAGATTGGGTTTCCAAATGCAAATCATGCCAACAATTTGTTGGAAAGCCACAACTAGTTGCATTGCCACTCGATCTGTGGTGATTGAAGAACCATTTCAACAATGGGGGCTAGATTTTATTGGTGTTCTAAATCCTCATTCTAGTGCAGGGCATACTTATGTACTCACTGCAACTGATTACTTCACTAAATGGGTGGAAGCCATCCCAACCAAGCAAGCTAACTCAAAAGCACCAGAATTTCATCAAGGAGAATATCATTGTTTATTTTGGGATACCACGTAAAATTGTTGTAGATAATGCCACCTATTTCTATTCCAAGGAGCTGAAAAAGTTTTGTTATGGCTTTAGAATCTCCCTATCTCACTCTTTTGACTACTACTCACGGGAAATGGGCAAGCTAAGTCAAGCAACAAGAACATTGTGACCATTGTTCGCAAGTGGTAGATGAGAATTAAAGGCCGCACAAGAAGTTATATGATTCATTGTGGGGCTGATAGGATCACTCCTAAGAAGGCAATAGGTATGTCACATTTCTAAATGTTGTTGGAGTTGAGGCGAGAGATTCCCCTCACAATTGAGATGCTAGCTCTCAAGTTGCTTTGTAAGAAATAGAAGATGGTCAATACAAAGACTCCATTGACAAGAGGATCCTCTTCCTGGAGAAGCTAGAAGAAAGCAGATGCCAAGTGGTGGATAGAATTAAAGAACACCAATTGAAAGTGAAGAAGATATTTGACAAGAGGGAAAAGGAAAGAGAATTCAAGGTTGGAGACTTTGTCCTGCTATGGGACAAGAGAAGAGAACCAAAAGGCAGCCATGGAAAGTTTGATTCATTATGGCTCGGCCCATTCCAAATTCATGGAGCTTGTGGTGAGAATGTTTTTCTCCTCTCATACTTGGATGGAACGCCATTGGAATTTCCTCGAAGTGGGCAATACTTGAAACTATATCATCAGTGAAAGCGGGTTGTCCCCCGCCTTGTACCATAGGTGATTTCGTAGGTGTGTTTTTCCCTTTTCTGTTGTGTGGTTTTGGTTTCATTTTGTTTGGTTGTGTGTGTTTTGGCTTTTGTGTTTCCTCCTTCTTCCTTTCTTTCTCAGAATTGTACATGACTTTGCAAGGCCTAATGGATAAGGCACTTTAGTCATTGTAATATGTTTTGAAACTTGAGATTCTGGATCCTCATGTTGTGCCCTAGCCATGCCCAGAGTTCATGCCATGTCCCCAAGCTAGAGCCAATTGTTTTCTCCAAACCCGCTCTGTGTTTTCATATCCAAATTCAAAATTTTTGAGCTCATGCCCTTTATTGGTGTTTAAGCCAAGTTAGAGATTCAAGAAATTAGCAAAAGTTGTTCCCTAGAGCTGTTTAAACCTTTGTTTTTCTCATTTTTAGAAATCCTCCATTTCCCGGTCTATGCATGTAATATCCTATTTGCAACCTCAATTTTTGATCAAAAATTTTCACTTGTTCTATGGCATGGGTTGTCAAATCATTGTTTTTCCTCCATGCCTTTGGTTTGTGAAGGAAATTCAAAAATTGGACTCAAAATGATGAAGTTTTCTTCCTCTGCGTATTTTCTCACTCGGGATGATGGGCATATTTTCTCTGTCAAAATTTTGACCCCAATGAATGCAAGTACGTGGTCAGATCCGATTGGATGGGGAGGAACGGGATTTTTGGTGAACTTAACACTTTTGGTCACTTTTGGAAAAAATGGTAAATTTTCCCGTGGCCCCGGAAAGTTTGAAGGGAAAAATTCAAAGTTGAAGCCCACAAGGAAAAAGTCAAAGTTGAAGCCCGTCATTGAAAAGTCAAAGCGGAAGAGCGGGTCGGCGTAGGAATTTGAGTTTTGAGCCTTTTTCCCAAAAAGGTTAAAATGTTGAGAAAAGAGCGGCGACCTCGTCTTCAACCAAAATGTGCCACATGTCCTAGTCAAATCGGAGAAGTGGGTCGGTGAGAAGTTTTTGTTTTTGAGCCTCTTTGTAAAAAAGGTGAAAAGTTAAAAAATGACCCGCAACCCCGATCAGGCTATAAAGGTAAAATTCAAAGTTGAAGCCTGCAGGGAAAAAGTCAAAGGTGAAGCCTGCCGTTGAAAAGTCAAAGCGGGAGAGCGGGCCGGTGGAGGAAATTGAGTTTTTGAGCCTTTTTCCAAAAAAGGTTAAAATGTTGAGAAAAGGGCCGCGACCCCATTTCCAATGAAAATGTGCCATGTGCCTAAGTTAAAAATTTGAAGCGGAGGTGCGGGCCAATTTGTTCCAAATTGCCAAATCTCTAAACAATTCACAAAATGTGAAGGGCTTTCCTCCATACTAGCTCCAATCTCTTCCTACCACGTGGACAACCCGATTTCAAAGTTATATGAGAAAATCAAACGGTCTGTATTCAAACTGGCAAATCAAATGTAACGTTCGCGTTGCAAGATTTGGTTTTTAACCCGCCATGAGCATTTTCTTCGCAGTGGAGGAATTTGAAGAGGCGTAAATGATTTGTAAAGATTGTAACCATTTTGGCAAAGGATATAATGGCTCCTTAGAGCCATTCCAAGGGGTTGGCGGTTGATTTTGAAAAAGACCAAAGTGCTCTGTACCTAGAAAAGACAAAAAAATGCCATATTTCTTCTATCTTCTTTCTCTCTCGAATTTCTTCCATTCTCAAGCTATGTACAAACTTTGCTTGAGCTTCAATAATAAAAGAAGGAATTTTTTTCCTCTTTGATTGAGAGATTAATTGGTACTTTGTGACCAATGAGTTTTATTCGGTCTTGTAGCTTCTCCTACGGATTTGTTTTTCTTCTAACTATAAATGTATGTGAATGAAGTTTCTAATTAATGTGTGTGGGCATCTAATATTCTACTCATGAACATTAGTTTTCTCCTACCTCCATTCTCACTCCCTTTCCCCTTCTCGGACAAAGTTCTTCTCTAGTGAGAAATCATGCGAGCTTTGCCACAGGGGTCGATGGAGTGCCCCTGATGGATCTCTAGTCGAAAGACCACCATTGAAATCCACTTTTCCACGCATGCACATATGGAAGATGCACCGTTCAAGTAGAGGGACTTAGATTCCCATAACGTTGGCTTGAAACCCACCAATTTTTCCACAAGACAAATTTTCTTGCCAACACATCCCAATCGTCCACATATTCTTGTTCGTTTTCAAAGTTTTACTTTTTTAGTAGAATTTTGAGCATTATCACAATCACTGGTTTCCTCTTTCGCAAACCTAAATTTGAATTTTATTTTTGTGTTCCATTTTCTTTGAGTATTTGTATATGCGATATCTTGATGCACTACTTGGTTGCACCTTAACAGAAATATATTAAGGATCGACATCTCAACAGGAATATCTTCAATCTCTTACATGGTATCATCATAGGTGTCATTTGGTTTATACTTTGTGTAGAATGCATGTCCACTTGATAATACCTTCAACACATTCAATACTCTTATTGATTCCAGAAGTGGTAGCATGTATGGGTGTTGGTGGTTATGATATCTATAAAGAACAAAGTTTCCAAAATACTTGAACAAGGACATCTGAGATTTTTTTGTTACTTTTGGATCTTCGAGCACTAACAAATTTCCATTATTTTGAATGGCCGAGTTGAACCTTTTTCGTGTGTCACTAAACACAATGTCGCACGTCGCCAAGACTTTGTCGTGCGTTAATAAAAAAATTGTCGCATACGTCAATCGTATCTCCTTGTCGCACATTAATTGTCTCTCCCTAGTTGCACGCCAACAAAATCCTTTTTCATGCGTCGATAAACAACAATTTTCGCCGACTACAAAATTCCAAACCTTTTTCGTGTGTTAATAGAGTGACCTTTGTGCGTGCATCAATAGAAGTCGTCAACAATCAAACCCTTGTTGCGCATCAGTTGTATCTTTCTTGTCACACGTCAACACAAGTCCTTTGTCACACATCAATAAATAGTAATGGTTACACGTCAACAAATAGAAATTTTCCCGATTGCAAAACTTCAAAACAGATCTGCGGCGTATCTTGGTGTTTAAACTTTACAAGTTCACTTTGTACTTGATATGCCGATACCTCAACTAGTAGTAAGTTAGTAGTATCCTACCCGACGAATCACCTAGGTTTTTATAGGTTATGTTTTCAAATGTAGGCGAAGCCGACCCCTAAAAAAATATACTAGAAATTTTAGGCAAATAAGGCACTGACCTGCTCTGAAAAATTTGCCTTTTCAAATTTTCCTAAAATGGAATATTCACCAAATTACGAATATTTGCCACTAAAAATTCCTTGATTGGTGATAGTTTAAGCCTTTAAATAGGCTTTGACCACCCAAGTCTTACGTGGTTGCCGCCACATCCATGCCTCTTTTTCCATTTGAATGAATAAGCTCCTTCGTGAGCATGTGAATAGTTAGCGAGCTACAACCGCCCGTTGAGTTGTGTGGATCATTGGTGAGTGGGAGAGTTGGTTGGTTTATTGGCGAGCCCAAGCTGGTCGTTGAGCTGGTAGGTGAGGATAAGGACCGAGATGGCAATGAGTTCGGTGAGTGATGGTGGCAGGCCACGTGGTGGCCTGAGGACCCACCATGTGGACCTCTCCGAAATTGCCAAATCTATAAGCTCTTCACTTGCCACGTGTTAACACGAGAGGGCACAAAATAATGTGATAAAAACTATAATGTAATTGAAAAATTAAAATTACACTAATACCATGGCGGTCGGGTCCCCTTTCGAAATAAAAGTGGACCCCACTATCAACCCCTTTTATGCACACGACGAAGAATGGAGGGCTAAACCAAACATGTTTAAGTCAATTTTTGTCTTGGCCAACCTTTGAATCACACAAATAAGTTTTGGAAATGAACCAAGGTCATGTTTTACCTGCGCTTTCCTGTTGAACAACTTTGACCCAAACTTTGACCGACGACAACTTGAGCATACTGTGTCCAATTCAAGTGTTTTGATAGGCATTGGAAAGCTCTTGGGATGCTCTTGCGTATTGTATTATTTCATAGAGATATTGGGAACTTCTAATGCCCAAAAATGAGCTACGGATCAGTCACACACTATAGAACTATGGTTTTGTTATTTGATAAATGATTGTAAGTGGCGGTGTCTTGTTTTCATTATTTTTACTATTTAAAGGCCTCAAAATACCTATATAACTATATTATTTTATAGTTTACAAAAAGTGTCAAAACACATTTTGTTATACTAAAAGTTTTTCAATATATTGTTATTCAAATAAATAAATAAATTTACATTGGAAGTGATAAAGAAAAAGCATAAAAAATTGAGTAAGGTTTTTGAAGAACTTAATTACAAAACACAATAATCAAGAAATTATGTATATGTTTATACTTCAATATAAACATACAAAATAATTTGGACATTTCCAAAAAAACAAATTAAACCACACAATTTATTTTTCCTTTTTTACATTTTTTTAATTTTTAATAAATTATTTGGTTTTGTAATATATATTACACTTTTTACTACCAAAACCTAATGAATATTAATTTTTATATAGGTATGATATTTTCTTTGTCTTTAATAGAGAGTGCATGAAATATCTATTTTTTCATATTCAAGAAAGCCATATTGAAAATTTTGGTTTGAAAGTATTTAATTCATGACAAGTTGCCCCAAAGAATCAATGGAAGGCCTATATGGAGCCCCACACATCCTTAATGCACTTTTACTTGAAAAGTTTCAATACTCCGAGAATTGGAGAACTATACAGTAATATGTAGCCTAGACATTATAGCATAAGATATGCAATTCATGGAACAACTATAGAAGATCAATTCAGTGTACACTATTCATGAATAGGACAAGTGAATGGTTATATAATTTCCAAAAGAATCATCACATAGATTTATGTCCCTTAATTTATTCAAGATATTTCCTTTTGAATCTCTAGATATTTCATTCTTTTAATGAAAGATTTGTCATCACTTACCCTCCACCCTTGAAAAATAACACTTGGGTAGCTTTCCCCATGATTTGAAATTTTGTAACTACAAAATGACTGAGAGTCCTACGTGTCCATGTGACTAGGGATGGATCATAAAAGGTGTCTTTGTCTTTATGGAATCTCCATTATGAGTCTATTCTAACATCATTATTCCAAACATTTTTTTAGTCTTTATTTTATTAAATGGCTACACATGGAAAGACACGTTTCCACAATGTGGTTTAGCTTTTTTCGTACAAATAATATCTACTTCTTAAATGTTAGAAAGTTGTTTGTTTGGAAGTCCCTCTCACAACATTTGGATTTTAAAATTATTGATATTCCACACACTTGTTCCTCATTGACAGAGTTATTATAGAGATTTATGAGGTGGGTATTGATTGTATTCATGTTGAAGAAGACAATGACCACTCACACCAAGCACATGAACCCTAACATGCATTTGTAAGGTTAAATTGGGGTCAAACCAATCAAAGATAGGTTATTAACACAAACCATCTTAAAATCTTAATTTCATATAAAATATAATTATAAAAATCATTTGTAACTTATAAAATGTATATACAATATTATCCCAGTCACAATATGGTTAAGAGTGGATTAAACTATATATCTGAAAAGAGAAGATACTAAGATTTATACAAAACTATGTTTTACAAAGAGTAAATAAAATTATTATAACCATTAGTTTCTTGGGAAAAGAGATTTGCATGTGAGATCACAAGCATCAAATCTTTACCAAATTATGAAAAATTGAAAATAAATGTCTATTATAACTCCATACGTTCCCCAAAATATGAAAAATAAATAAAAATGTATTTTATAACTCCAATGGTCATAGAGTATGGTCAAAACGTGTAATGTTATTTTTATATTAATAATCTAAAATTGTAAGGGACCCTTTAATAATGCACCGACACACTAGTCAATGCCAAGGAACAATTATTCAAATGATTGACTTGAGAACAATGCCACATGGTATGGAATTTCATTATGAGTTTGGATCCCAAAGAAGGGGAATTTAACTAGTGTTATCACTACTACTAGAGTTAAATTGTTTTCATTGCCAAATATGGTTCTTTTTAACACAATGGATTACCTCACAATAAATTAAATAGATGATGACGTCTCACCTTTGCTAAAAAGTAGGTCCTTGTACATGTTATTGTACTATACGGAATATAGTTCACATATGCTTAACTAATATAATATACCACGTGATAGTGACCTTTCATGGTTACCCATTCTCTTCAATGTGGTAGGTAGGTGTGGAAAGTAGCTTACCACCTATTTCAATCACACTTAATTGAGATTTAATCAATGGTTGCATAGTTTGTATTAATTCGGTACAGTTCATATTATTATAAAACTAATGTACTCCGAAAAAATGTATAGAAAAAGATATATTGAGAAGACTACACCGTCTATAAGTGCACTAAATGTATGTTTTATCAGATCGTAATGCGATTTACGTTTTTAATATAAAAGAATAGTAACAACTATGGCTTGTCGCGAAAGAAATAAGTGTAAACAATGAAGACATATAAAAAGTGAATGCAAGGCATGTGGATGTTGACGCGAGACTTTGATTGGAAGATCCCGCAACACTTAGCAATGTTTGTATCATAATAAAGTGTAGTCATTTAAAATCAGAGTGTAGATGCATATGGTACTACTTGTTACTAACTTGGATTTGAAGTTCCAAGGCGGGCTTTGACTTGGGTGTTTGTTCTTAAGCATCTATTTAGTAGATGTGGTATATGTGTGGTCTATGCATGTGAGATACACATATTGTTGGCATCATAGGTTTAGGTGGATAATGTATTCCGTAAGTATACTAACAAACATTTCCTAAAATACCAAAATAATAAGCATTTTATGTGAAAAATAATGGAAAGAAATGCAATTTAGTTGCATAGCTTATCATAGACACACTTGTTCTTATTGGGAGCTAACATGCATAGATATTACATACCTTCTTGTTTCATCTCATAGTAGCTCTAAAAAGAGTGATGGAGAGATTCTTAAGGAGTCAATAGACTTAACTCTTTATAATGTTGTGAAAGTCAACATCGATTTCTCTACATCTTCATTATCTATGGTTATTTTAGGCAAGGTCATACATTAGGACTTGTGTATGGTAAATTCCTAGGCCATTTTTAGTGGAGCTTGTTTATGATTACCTCTTATTGTATAAGCAACATTGGAACCAATCTTGGGTTTCCTCGGTCCCCAAGGTGTACCAATATAGTTTACAAATTTGAGTATTACACACATTAGAAAGTTGGGTGGCTTTAAGCCATTAATATAAACAATGTTCTATATGGTGCCAAGAGAACCATTTACCAATCCTGCATGAATATTCAAAAACGTGGTAACATGACATATTGACCAATACATATAGGGACTTCATTGTCGATTGGTCGTCATCGATATCGTCTAATCCTAAGCACCTTGTATACTCAACAATGCTTCTTAATGGGCCTAAATAAAGATTTAAGCATCTTCTTATTATGTAGTTTAACAAATTTGTTTCTTGTATACAAGTGAATAAATGCATCCAATGACACCCATTCATGTTAGCTCAAACATGTGATTATCTTCTTCATGAGAGTTTTCAAGTCATCAAAATCGGGGTTTGCATTTCTAATGTTTCTCAACATTTTTTCGAAGATGACTTGTCTAGGAGCATTTCCCCATTGATGGAATATTGTGGCCAAGGTAACAACAATGTTAAAGGTGTCCCAAAATCTTCTCCCAATTGTGTTTCTTGAAATGCTTGTAATTTACAGGTGTAAGTAACTTTAAGTGTTAAGAATCTATCAATTTCATAAATGAAAAATCATTACAAACAAATGTGCAAGGTGTGGAGGGTACAACTAAGATGCAAACTTACCAATGTAAAAAAGGATGTCTTTTATAGGTGGTAGCCGAGAAAGATCATGAAAAATAATTATTGACCGAAAACCAAACAATTTATTAACATGTACTTGAAAATACTTATCCAAGTTGATCATTAATATTTTTATACATTTTGCATGCTCTATAAAACTCATCTCATTAGTTAAAATGTAACATATATGCATAATTTCTTCTTGAAATATGGACAATGTATGTAATTTCTAATTGTTGACATTTCTAATTGGGAGTCCGAGAGGTCGGTATATGTTATTCTAGCATGATTGTTAAAAATGTATACACCTAACTCTAACCGCATAATTTTAATACTAAAATTACACTAATTGTCTTCATTATTATCATTTCGTTATAATTAGTGGTTTTCCGTTGTCTTAGTCAATTAATGACACTTCATTAATTAACTAACTTCATCCCCATCCTCGGATGCCAATTAAGTTATTAACGTTGCTTCGTTACTTATAATCCTCTTTTAATTAATTAATTAACCATTATTAATTAATTAAGCCTTTCAATCTTGTATTTAATTAATAAACCCTCTTATTGGTTAAATCCCCCTTTCAAACCCTTCAAATTCTACTATTTTCCCTCCAAATGGCTTCTACGAGCCTAATTTTTCCTCTTACTTAATCTTAGTTCATTAATTAAATCACCCCAAACTCCCATGAGATGCTAATATCTACTTAATCTCTTCTAATCATACTTATCTCTTTCTAACCCTATTGGGAGATCTCTTCAGAGAAATCCTTGATCGTGCATAGTGTGGTTCAACTTATAAAGGAAGTATCTACAATCCAAAACACATTCAAAATATCAAAGGGAGGTTTGCATTTAATGTTAGATTCATGTTTTATGCAAGTTAATTATCTTTCCTTTCATGCTTTTATCATGATGTATTAGTTTAAATTAACTAAGTTATGAATCTACTTGGTGTTAGGCTATTTTAGTTAGCTTAAATTAATTTAACATGCATACATATGACATGCCTGGTGGGACACTCCTTTATCTCATGTGCATTCATTTATTTTTTTCTTAGTTTAAAACTCCATTTTTCATGCTAACTATTTCAATTTGTTGAAAATATTGTGTTTCTAAGCATGTATATTAGTGTTTGGTAGTTTTGAGTCTTCTTTGTAGGTATAAAGGAGGTGAAGTGCTATCAAAATTGGATCTTGGTGGGAAAAATTCAAGCTTTCTTTATGTTTTCATTTTAAAAGCTTCATTTTTCATCATTTTACATGCAAAGTTATTTCAATTTGTTAGAATTTCTTTGTTTTTAAGCATGTATGTTAGTGTTTGGTGATGTTGATTCTTCTTCGCAGGTATAAAGGAGGTGGGTTCTTTGTCAAAAAATTAGATCTTGGTGGGAGAAATTCAAGTTTTTGCTATTTTGGGACTTTTTTACAATTTTTGTGGAAGTATATGTTAAGTGTGTGACTATAAGAGCGTAAGCATAACCTATCATCCTGGAGGCCCTAACTTTTGATCCAGAACTCCAAATGAATCTTTTTTGCGACAACAAGGTCTCCAATTGAACTATGCAATGAACATATAAATTTGGGATTCAACCTCACAAAAAAATCAAGGTTTCCTTTCCCCTAAAACTTTTCATTTTCTTTGTACGTTAGACTCATTTTTTCTCCAAACTTCTAAATCTTGTGCATAGGTTTCCTAATTCACTTGCTAAAGATTTTTTTATGAAAATAGCACTAAGAATTGAGTAAATATCCATTTGGTTTGATTTAATCAAAGCCACGTATGCTCTTCTCTTATGCTCTTAAGTGACCTTGAGGATCGAAACAATTACGATTGTTGTTATTCTAACATTATGGTTGTCATTTGTTTACAAATGGTGATAACGCTTGATGTCTTGGTTTAAAATTTCATTTTGGTTTGATTGGATCAATGCCACATATGCACTTCTCTTATGCTTTCCAGGTGATCTTGAGAATCAGAAATGGTTGTGATCCTTGGTATTTTTCTAATATTGTGATTGTATGGAAAACTAATAATAATTTGAGTGTAGGACCATTTACGCTTTCCAAAGACAAAACAAAAAAATACTAATACTTTGTGTGTAGGTTGCCTTGGCCAAAGAAAGGTGTTCAAAACAATCACACTTTGATAAATCAAATAAAAATGAACAAATCACATTGTATTTATAGGTTCGGATAAGGTTAAAACCCGCCTTTAACTATAGGAAGTGCATGGGCCTAATCCCAAACACTCTTTATTGACTACTATAAAAACACCAAAGTAGTTAGCACATTGAGGGAACTAGCCAATGAAACGATAAGGTCCCCATCAACTACATGACTAGTACACACCCACGAGGAAAACCAAATATTTTCCTTGGTGACCACCCCATTCATATAGATTACAGGGCATAATATGTGTCGCTTTTATTCGATATGCATATCAGTTCATAAAAATATTGGTGAGTGTTGAGTCTAAAATCCTAGGAAGCTATTTGGCATTTGGGTCAACCTTACCTTATCTGATTTGTGTGTATCAAAACCTTATAAAGCAAAATTGTCTTAGTTTCCACCTTGTTTTAAAAGAAGATGAACTCTGCCAAGGAGTTGCGTCATGTAATTTTTATCACAAAACATATCCCCCTTCACAAATTTTGGCTCCCCTTTTTATCAAAGCAAACTATCTAAAGTGCTGCCAAAATTGTATCAACCATTTTTGACACTTAAACCTTGTTTTCTTAAACTTTATTTAAGTGTTAAAATGCATTGTTATGCTGCCCAAATTTTCCTAGTTACCTTAAACAACTTTTGTGACATTCACACTTAGAAAATTTTTCATTCGTAGTCGTTACGCTACCAAAATTTAACCAAACATTTGGCATTCACACTTAACTTGTTTTTCAAACCCTATTTGATTGTCAAAATCGTGTCATTAAAATGTCTATTTCTCTTAGGTTCCCTTTAAAAACTCACATAAACATCCAAATCTTCTCAATATGTCTAGTTAACAACCATCATACTTTGCTTGAATTGACATGGAACCTCCTCAATATGAAGGTGTTCGCTTAAACAATCTAGGTCTAGGATTTTACCTCAAACAATGTCAACCATGAATAGATATCGGATGGTTCCTCATGTTATTGACAATAGGGAACCCATAATATCTTCCACTTCCCCACCTTCATCTCCTAATCAATTCTATCTAAAAACCAATTCTCCATGGACTCTTGATTCTCATCCAAACAACTTTATTCTATGGAATAATTAGTCACCTCGCCAACGTCTTCCTCCATTAAAGATCCATGTGAATCCAAATTCCTCTAATCAAACATCTAATTCAACCCCGAGTCACGGTCCTCTCTTTTTCCATAAGACCCCCTTCTTTTATCTACACTATGTAGTATTCTAGGAAACCCAATGCCAACCTATCCCACATCCACATCTAACTCAACACTCAAGGTACCCGGATCTGAATCTACTTTGTCTCTTGAGTCATATTATTCTACCAATCTAAATCCAATCTCTCTTCGGACCTCGGGTCATTTCAACCATACCTTATTCTATCCTTATCAATCTACTAAAGACAGATGTTTGTATCCGCGTTGAACAAGTAACGAGCAAGGATGTGCTATGATATATTTTCAAAGAACTATCGAGTTCATTTGTGGATGTAATAAGGTCAAAACTTCCCAATCCCATCATCTCCATTATCAAATATCTTCTAAATCCTAAACACTTGTTAGACCTCTTCCTTCAAATCAACCCTTTATCATCGACCAACAATGACCCATCTTGATCGATTTATTTTAGAATGAAGAAACAATAGGAGAATTTATGGTGCTACACTATGACATTCCTATAGAAGATCTCACAAAAAGATTCACCATTGACCTAGATGCATGCACATAATTTATGGAAGAGGTTGATTCCTATGGTCAGCAAACAAAGGAAGAGTCTAAGATCATCAAAATTGATCCACCTATTGTTCTTTCATCTTCTCAATTCCAATTACATGGAGAAAAAAAGGGGTCTATCCTCGACTCCTCTCCTATCTTATCATCACCAAATCATTCCTTATATATAAAATCTCCTCTATCACGATCTTTCCTTGGGATGCCTCCTAGTAGCCCATCATCTTTTCTCCTCGGGCCACCTCCCAATATCCAATCATCTTATCTTCTTGGTCTACCTCCTAGTTTTCCATTATCTTCCGGACTTGGGCTATCTACTAGCCCATTATCTTCTTCTGAGAAACCTTTGGTTGACCCATTACCATCAATTCTTGGACCATATCATATTTATCCACCATATCATCCCTCTATCAAAAATTGTGGCAAGCCCACCATCATCCCTACCAATCCTATTATCAATCCCAAACAACCACTTTCTTCTCCCATTTCTCGAGACACGAAGAAAAAACAATTTCTTTATAAAACTAAGATCATAAATTTAAATAAATCCAAAGCTCTTAAGCAAATCAAACAACCACAAATCAAAAACTCATATGTGATTCAAACATGCACCACAATGTCAACACCAAGTAAGACACAAAGTGCACAAATCTATGGATAAGGAACTCAAGCTCCCACATACAAAATCCATGTTGAAAGATAATTCACAATCACTTATTGAGTATGATCTCACCATGATCATTGAGATTGGAGATAATATCACTCTTGATAAGCAAAAATCCTAGTCTCCCTCATCAAATAAATCACAAACATTGTTGTTGGATCTTATCACACGGAGTGACATTGTTGGTCCCAACCTTCTACTCCATCCCATATTATTCTTCCTACCTTATCATGGATATTTCTCCTCCTGTCCATCCTCATTTCACATCCATTTTCATTTCCACCCTTTAAAATTGAGAAACTATTCTTCCTTTGTGGTTTTCCCTTCACAAAATCACCAAAAATACAAAAATGAGAAAACATTCAAACATTACAAAAAATCAACATAACAAAGATTAGACATCACAATCAGGAATTGCATACACATTGATGTTATTTCCTTTCCTTATATTCCTCTACAAATCACACACCATTTTCATCCCTTTGATGATCTTTTGGTTAGTCTATCAACACTCATTTTGTGACATGTTATCTCTATTATATCCGTTTGACCTTGGTCTTTCATCACCTCAGTAAATTAAAGAACGAATGACCTCTAAGATTCTATCACTATCATACATTTAATAATCTTATTGCGAAAGAACTTTGGGCATATCTCATTGACACTAGCCAATGTCATCATAAAAATCACTTCCACATCCTTCCATCAAGCCATCTCGTAGATATTTAAATTCCTTAAATTTCTCAAATGCTTCATATTTTTCCCTTAGAAATGTAACCCATGTCATTCTAGTAAAATCATCAATGAATAACATGAAATATCTCTCACCTTGCATGCTTTGAGTTCTTGTAGGCCCACAAAGATCAGTATGCACTAGTTCCAATAACCTTGTGGTTGAGTACTCCTTTGTCTTGAATGAGGCCCTTGTCTACTTTCCAAATTGACATTGTTTGCAAATGGTTTTGATGGTTTAGTAGTATTAGGTATGCCACTAACAACTTGTTTAGAACTAATTTTAATTAGATTATCAAATTTCATGTGATCCATTCTTCTATACCACAACTAACTCTCATCCATTTGTCCCATGAAACACTTTTCACCTTCATCTCACCGAGAATGTATAGATTATTTGTTGTTATGCATGCATCGAAACAACCTACCCAATACTTGCTTTTATGATTTCACAACCTCCAGTATAAAATGTTATCGTATATCCTCTATCACCCATTTGACTTACACTTACCAAATTATGTTTCAAACATTCTCATTGTTTGACCGACCATTGTTTAAAATTATAGTACCCTTGCATGAAATTCTTATTGCAACATTGTCTCCAAACTTTAGAGTACCCCCATTTATCTTTTTCAAGGTAAGAAACTTAATTTTATCTCCAATCATGTGGCTTGAGAAACCACTTTCAATGTGCCATTGGTTTTCTTCATTTTTAGTATGGAATGTTGTCCTAAAAATCACGGATTCTTATTTATTCTCATCTTTTTTTTGTTTCTCCTTCCAATTTTTGCTGACTTATTTTTCTTATTATCTCTTGTTTTCTCATTTTTATTATTCCTACTAGTATCCACAAACCTACTTCTACAAAATAGGGCTTTATGCCCATAGTTGTGCACTTATAACACTTAATGTCAAAAGTCATCAATGGAACAAATGAGTTATGGTTTCTATTTGAGAATATATATGACCTTGCATTTTCACTCCTATTTTTAATAAAATTTCATGAGAAGGATCTACACATTTATTCTCTATGACCAAATTTATTACATGAAAAAAACAACCATAAAAAAATTGAAACTTTTTTTTTATCTGCTTTGCTGCCTCAAAGGAAACAATCTTCCTTCTAAACTCTTGATGCCTTTTAGAGGAGTACTAGTCTTGTGATGAACATAAATATCTTATCTTTTTCTAATTTCAGCTGAAGTGTTTATATGTTCATCTTCCTTCTTGTTGTTATCATCTTTGATAGTACATTTAACAACATCTATATAGTTTTTGATTTTACGTACTTGTTACCTTTGGAGTCTCTTTAGGATCTTCTTTTATAGACTTTTCACTATATCCTAGACCATTGTTGATAAAAGGAGATATTTGGCTATTGATAATATCACCTAAATATTTAGAGCTCTTTTCAAATTTTAGATATTTTTTCAGCTTGGTAGTCGTTATCTCAAGTTTATTTCTTAAGGAACCAACTTCAAACTCAATTTTTTCACAACTTTCTTCCTTCGACTTCAACAGTGTTTTCACATCCTCATCTATATTCTTCATTTATTCTAGTTGAATCTTTAGATAAATTTTTATATTATTCGATTCTTCCAGATCTTGTGTCACTTTGTCTTTAGGGCATTGGAATCTTCTTTTAGACATTGAATTTTCATCTTTTGTTTTGATTTTTCTTTCTCGTGCTCTTGAACTCCACTTAGATGAAATGAACCCTCCTTCAAGATCAAATTTTGCTTCATATTATAAGTCTTCATCATATTCAAGATGCATTTCTTATTTGTTTTCTTTGATTTCTAGAGCCATAGACATAAATTTTGTGAGAAGGATCTACACATTTATTCTCTATGACCAAATTTATTACATGAAAAAAATAACCATAAAAAAATTTGAAACTTGTTTTTATACTTGTTGCCTCAAAGGAAACAATGTCCCTTCTAAACTCTTGATGCCTTATAGGAGTACTAGTATTGTGAGGAACATAAATATCTTATCTTTTTCTAATTTCATTTGAAGTGATTATATGTTCATCTTCCTTCTTGTTGTTATCATCTTTGATAGTACATTTAACAACATATATATAGTTTTTTGATTTTACGTACTTGTTACCTTTGGAGTCTCTTTAGGATATTCTTTTATAGACTTTTCAATATATCCTAGACCATTGTTGATAAAAGGATATATTTGGCTATTGATAATATCACATAAAGCTTTAGATATCTTTTCAAATTTTAGATATTTTTTTAGCTTGGTAGTTGTTATCTCAAGTTCCTTTCTTAAGGAACCAACTTCAAACTCAATTTTTCACAACTTTCTTCCTTCGAATTCAATAGTGTTTTCACATCCTCATATATATTCTTAATTTACTATAGTTGAATCTTTAGATAAATTTTAATATTATTTGATTCTTTCAAATCTTGTGTCAACTTTGTCTATAGGGCATTGGACTCTTCTTTCAAGCATTGAATCTCCATCTTTTGTTTTTATTTTTCTTTCTCGTGCTCGTGAACTCCACTTAGGTAGAAATGAACTCTCCTTCAAGATCAAATTTTTCTTCATATTATAAGTCTTCATCATATTCAAGATGCATTTATTCTTTGTTTTCTTTGATTTCTAGAGCCATAGCCGTAAATTTTGTGAGAAGGATCTACACATTTATTCTCTATGACCAAATTTATTACATGAAAAAAAAAACATTAAAAAATTTGAAACTTGTTTTTGTATCTGCTGCCTCAAAGGAAACAATCTTCCTTCTAAACTCTTGATGCATTTTAGAGAAGTACTTGGTATTGTGAGGAACATAAATATCTTATCTTTTTCTAATTTCAGCTTTGAAGTGATTATATTTTCATCTTCCTTCTTGTTGTTATCATCTTTGATATGACATTTAACAACATCTATATAGTTTTTTAATTTTCTGTACTTATTACCTTTGGAGTCTCTTTAGGATCTTCTTTTATAGATTTTTCACTATATCCTGACCATTGTTAATAAAAGGAGATCTCGGCTATTGATAATATCAGCTAACTCTTAAGAGCTCTTTTCAAATTTTAGATATTTTTCAGCTTGGTAGTTGTTATCTCAAGTTTCTTTCTTATGGAACCAACTTCAAACTCAAAATTTTCACAACTTTCTTCCTTCGACTTCAACAAAGTGTTTTCACATCCTCATCTATATTATGTATTTATTCCAATTTAATCTTTAGATAAATTTTAATCTTATTTGATTCTTTCAGATCTTGTGTCGACTTTGTCTTTAGGGCGTTGGACTCTTCGTTCGGACATTGAATTTTCATCTTTTGTTTTTGATTTTTCTTTCTCAGACTCTTGAACTCCACTTAGGTAGAAATGAGCTCTCCTTCAAGATCAAATTTTGCTTCATATTCTTAGTCTTCATCATATTCAAGATCCATTTCTTCTTTGTTTTCTTTGATTTCTAGAGCCATGAGTAGTGATTCATCTTTATCATTGGCAGAAGTGCATCCATCACTATCTTCAGATGAGTTATTGTCTTTGATATAGATATTCTTCTTGTGCTTGTGGAAGTTTTTCTTATTTTCAGACCTCCTTAGCTTATGACTCTTCTTCTTGGACTGATAATACATGCCACTCTCCTTCAAGCTTTTTTTTTCTTTATTTTCCTTGTTTTTATATGGGAATTTTTTTGCATAATGTCCTATTTCACCATAATCAAATAATTTGAGTGATTACTTACCTTTATACTTTCCAAATCCTTTCTTCATCCTTATGAAAAATTGAACTTATTATTTATTTGATTCATCGCTAGAATAGGCATGTGACTTAGGTTCATTGGTTTTTACCTTATTTGATGCTTTGAAATACACCTCTTACTTTTATGGTTTATTTCCTTTAACTCTCATCTCATATTCTGTGAGAATGACATGCAACTCGTCGATTGTTAAGAAGATTAATATTTTTAGTTCTTTAATAACGGATACTTTTGTATCAAATATCATAGGAAGATATATAAGAACTTTTTGCACAATAGTTTCATACTTAAAATATTCATCAAGATCTATAATAGTATTAACAACAACATCGATGCAGAGAAGGTAAGAAGCAATGTTTTCTTCATCCTTCATTTTCATACTCTCAAATTGACTTCTGTGTATTTAAATTTTGGATTTCTTTACTTTATCATCTCCTTCATTGATGTTCTTTAGCTTATCCTAGATATCCTTTGCATAATGATAGTGCATTACTTTAACACATTATTCTTCACATAATCCACTCAAAATTGTATTCATAGCCTTTTCATTGCTCTCACTCGCCCTTTTTCCTACCTAATCTATTGGAGGAGTTGTTGGAGCTACATAACCGCTAACAAAACAAATTCAAATCTAAGATAAATTAAATAGGTGCACATCCTTATACTCTAAAAATCACAATTGGTTACATCAAACAATATAGCCTTGTTTGAGGAAAAACCTTCTTGATTCGCTATGTGTGTTCCTGTTATCTACCTTCCTGATCAAACTTTTCTAAAGGAACACTTCTTTGATACCAATTGTTGAAAAAAATTTATAATGAGGGGGTGAATCAATTATAGTCCAATTTACACTTATTTAAAAATTAACATCCATAACATGAAGGATCACACAAGATATAACAATTTCACGACACAAAATTTAAGTGGAAACCCTTTCAGAAAAAACCACATAGAAAAGACTTCTTGAACCTAATGTCTAAATCAAATCACAAAATCAATTGTCTTACAAATGTTTGTAGGCACCAACCTACTTGAGACACCAAGTTAGTAATGATTTATGAGCACCAACCCACTGGAGACACCAATCTTCAAGGTGAGCACGAACTCATAGATATTCATGAGCACTAACTCACTGGAGATAGCCAATTCCCAAGGTTGAGAACTAACTCAACAATAAAAAAATCCACCTTCTATAGTTTCTTCTTCAACCAGATGATGGCATGTAAATATATCATCACTTATTCCTACTTTTTTTACACCTACACTTTACATTCATCTTATTTCAAATTATGCTAGCTCTTTGTTCCCCCTTTTTAACAACTCATCATTCTAATCTACTTGTGTTTACTCTTTCTCCTTCTTTTCTAATCCTCTTGATATGTCTTCATTAACCGATATTTTATTTTTTCTCTTATTTCTTCTCTATTAAAAATAGCATAATAATATTATGAGTGTGCACAAACTTTGCAAAATGAAGCTATTTATATATACCATGCTTATTTCATGAAAGGATGTGACTAGTCCCATAAGTCAGCAAGTTAAACATAAACTTGAGCATTCAACATGAGTGGGCCATAGTGGAATGAAATTTGAATATTTGAATTTTCAATGAATCCCATAGCCACCCCTATTTTTTATTTTTCCTGGGCATCTCATGAACATCATGGAAACTCTGAACATTCGGAGTAAATTATTTGTTACATGGTTTTCCTCCTCTATATCTCATCATGCACACTAACCTTTACATATTTTTCCTTAGTACGTGGCATATTATACATTTCTCATCATTCCCTTTTCCATACTTTGATAATGTGGTACTTCTAGACTTCGTAGCCCATTTTTCCAACACCCATAGATCACTCAAAGTTAACACTTGCAAAACATTATCATTACTTTTGAATCACAACCACTACCTGGGAACACTATCACAATCCATGAATTAATATAATGCCAAAACAACCAAAGGGAAAATATACAATCCACGGACCATATAAGGAACACTTTGACATCCGTAAACACTACACCATCTCATGAAAACTACCAAAACCCGTAGAATACTATAACAATTTTTGTTTAAAGTGCTACATGTAGGAATCAAACAGAGCATCAATGACATTATTCCTTAAAAGAGTAAATACTTATCATAAATCCTTTGAAATCAATGAAAATATATCCAACAACATTGTGCCAACCCAAAGATGGAGTCCACCATACTTATATTTTAAATGCCACAAATTTTTAGTCTTTGGCGGGTTTTTTATTAAGTCAATTTATCTCTTACTATTACAACCCCAAAAGAGTTAATTCTCCATCATCCTTGTATATCAAAGACACTAAAATACACCCATAAAATCACACTTTTTATTGATAAAGCAAGCAAATATGACACACATATAAATCTTGAATTTTCCATCTTAGATTTCATTTGATTTGACATATAACTTCCCTAAGAGTTTATTATCAAATTTTCAAGTGGGTCCCCTAGCTTATCGACAAATTAGGGGTGTGTTATGATCATAACACTCCCATTTTTCAAGTTATTCCTAATGATCCTAATTATTACACATTTTTGGGGTGTTTTTGGATATACACCATTTATGTTATTCAATTCACTCTACATGTTTGTCTTAAATACACTTATAAATGATTCATATATGCCTACTATTTTGATCATGTGACATGTGATATATTATGTTTCCATGCATAAAATTTTCTTCATTCTAATGCTAATTAGGTGAAACAATAAATTATAACAATCCACCCTCACATTTCTCTTATGGTTGAGAAGGAAGTTCATAAGATCTTATATGTTTCATTCACTTTGTTGATTATCCTCAATGGGTGTCCAACATAGTCCCCGCTCACTAATCCTCGTGGTGAAATTCATCAGTAGTACATATTTTTGAAATTTAAACAGATATTTTCCTAAAGATAGTTTCCCTTACCTCATATTGAAGTGATAGTTGAATATATTGTGGGATATGAAATGTTATCTTTTATGGATGTAATTTTTAGATATAGTTAAATCAAAGTTAACCTTGTTCATAAAGAAAAGACATATTTTACTACTTCATGGGGTATGTTGAGTTATATAGTTATTACTTTTGGGTTAAATAATGTTGGGTTTACCTATTATTATGTTATGACACATATATTTCATGGTTTCATTCATATAACCATTGAGGAATGTGTTAACATATAATTATAAAAATCTACCTAATAGAAATACCATATTATAGATTTGTGGTATATATTTGAGTGCTTGTGATAGTAAAATATGTGACTAAATCCTAAGAAATGTGTCTTTGGTGTTACCTCGGAAATTTACTTGGATATATTATTTCCCAAAACTACATTGAGCTTAATCACAAAAATATTCAAGTAAAATTTGAAATGCCTCTACCTAAGAACCTTAAAAATTACATTCTCTTTAAGGAAAAATCTAGGTGATTCGACATATTATATCCTAATTGGGCAATAAGACACAACCTTTCACACAATTTTTAAAAAACACTACCTTGAAATGGGATGAGGCTTTCCAAAAATCCTTTGAGAATATTAAGCAATATTTTCTCAATCCTTTCATCCTTACACTACCCATTCCTAATCGAACACTCTTCCTCTATATTTCTACTATTAATCATGTTATTGTAGCCTTATGTTTGTAGTGCGATGATAAAAAAGGATCAAAAATTCTATTATATTAATCAAATAATACTATAATATGAGCATAACTACATCATCATCAAAATTTTATGGTTATATTTATCTTTTATTGCTTATAAATCACACCAATACATGTTTAATAATGAGGTGCTTGTTATTACCAAAGTATTTCCCAAAATTATTTGATTTCTTGCTCTCACTTGTCTATATGAATAACTAAATGGGTAATGTTACTTCCTGATTTTGATGTCAAGGTTATAGCTAAAAATATATCAAAGGAAAAATCATTATTTATTAGTTAGTTGAGGAACCATTATTTAATGTATACCCTATCAATGGTGATTTTTATGATGAATTCACTACGTGAAACATTGTAACAATGATTTGGACCATGTATTTTAATGGAGGAATTAAAAATTTCATATATATTATCTCATGAGTACATCATTTACATCATGTATCTTATCTTTTATTGCATATATATATATATATATATATATATATATATATATATAATAAGTTTGGTACTTTCTTGTTACATAGAATACTTCACCGTATCTCCATGTAATCAAACTCTAATGAGATCACCTTGATTTATATCAAGACGAGTGGCCTTATTTTGTAGTACTCTTATAATTTAAATTTAAACACCGTGCAAAACCCGATGTGTAATCCGCCACACTTTTTAAAAAATTCCATGACTATTTAATCTTTAGAGGGTTTCTTATTAAGTTAGTTTCCGCTTAATATTACAACCCCAACACTCCCCCTTAATGTTAAGTAGGGAAACATGCCAAATTTCTTTTTTATACAAAAGGAATTACAATCCATAAATCATCACATGAAGATTTAGGATAACATGTAAATATATAATGCTTATTCCAAATAACACATGTCAAGTCACCTTTTTGTACAAAACGAATTTAATTCATAAACCATATAAGTGATTTAGGATAGCATGCAACAAAACATTTGTTCTGCGAATTTTGTAACTCTGTGATATACTACTAGAATTTCATGGTTCATTGTCGCAACATTCCATAGAATTAAACAAGCTACAAACCAAATGTAAACTTTCCACGAGCTTTGATAAATTCATAGTACACTACTTTAGTGTTCCACAAACTTTAAGAATTTAAAGCAAAAAGTAATTATTTGACGGGTTTTGTAAAATAATTAAGTACACATGAAAAATGTTTCATGGTTTTTGAAATAAAAAAACTACGTGGTACACTACATGTAGTGTTTCATAAGTTTTTAAAATTAAAAAGCACATGATACACAAGAACAAAGAGTAATTCTTAAGATAAAGTGATTACATATGAATTCTTACTTAATATTATGGAGTTAAAACTCTTATATCTAATGCTTTCGATGGGTATTACAAGTAAACTCACATAAAGTGAAAGTTTATTGAAATAAAATATAAATAGTATAGAGATATTTTACATTTGATATAATCAATTCGATAAGATGCGGCATTATAAAAGAGGTGGAATTACAATAAAACATGCAAAACATGCTCAATGCTCTTTACATTCCCCTCAAGGTAACCTCTGAAGTTCAAATCTCATCCGATTCGTAGAGTGAATATCAATTTCATTCACATGATCATTTGAGTCTTGCTCATTTGATTCAAGGTGGAGATCAAGGTCATCCTTATGACGATTTGAGCCAAATTATGAAATTCCCAACATAACACAAAATTTGTAGAACTTTTTAGCACACAATGGCTTTGTAAAAATGTTTGTAACCTAATCTTTAGTAGAAAAAAACTTGAGATATATATCACCATTCAAAATTTTCTCTCAAATGAAGTGCATATGAATCTCAATATGCTTTGTCCTTTGATGATGAACTAGTTTTTTTGCAAGAGAAATGTAACTTTTTCTATCACATAGAAGAAGATTACTTCTTCTTATGCCCATATGAAGTTCATCTAAAATCCTTTTGAGCCAAATGGATTCCTTTGTTTCTTCCATAACACTTCTATACTATGCTTCAGTAGAAGAGATAAATATTTTTGGTTATTTATTTCTACTCAAGTGACTACACCTACACCCAACTTGAAAACATATTCAGAAGTAGATTTTCTATCCATAATATCAGCAGCATGGTCAAAATCACAATAACCAAATAAATTTACATTATCACAAGAAGAATAATACAAACCATAATTGATTTTACCTTTGATATACCTTAGAATCCTTTTTCCATTTTCCAATGGTCCTCATAAGGATCCTACATGAATCTAGAAACAATTCCAATAGCATAAGATATATCAGATTAGTGATAGTCAAATAAATCAAACAACCAAAAAGTTGTCTATATAAGTAGGATTAAATTTATCACAAGCAGGTTTTGGATCTAATTTAATTCCAACTTCCATAGGAATTTAGATAAGATTACACTCAATCATATTAAATATTTTAATAAGGTTAAAAGTATGTTGAGCTTGAGATGCAACAATAGAGTTGTGATTTTGAAAAATAACCATTCCTAAGAAATGATTTAACAGACTAAATCAATCAATTCAAAATATTGTCTTATCTTCTCTTTGATTATAAGAATTAGATTCTTATCACTACTAGTAATTAAGAGATCATCAACATATAAAAAAATAATGATAACATGATTGTTTTCATATTTTACAAAAAAATCATTATTAGAAAAGTAGTTTTAAAGAAGATCTTGAAAGAAACTATTTATCTTAGCATATCAAGCTATATGGAGCTTTGTTTAAGACCATATAATAATCATACAAATAATTATTTACCATGTTCTTCAAACCCTCTAGGTTGATTAATGTAAATTTATTCTTTCAAGTCACCATTTAAAAAATCATTTTTAACATCCATTCGGTGAATCTCCCATCTATGCTGAGCAACTAGAGCTAGAAGAATTCTAATAGTGTTCATTTTGGTAACAGGAGTGAAGTTTTTGACATAATCTAAACCATTTTTCTAATTAAACCCTATAGTAACTAATATTTCCTTTAATTTTTCAATCTTACCAATAGAGTTATACTTAATTTAATACAACCATTTAGATCGTAAATGCTTATTTTATGAGGAAGAGGGACTAATTCCCAAGTATTATTTTGGATTAGAGCATTGCATTCAACTTTCATAACATTAACCCATATGTCATTTAGGATGGATTCTTCAAAATATTGTGGTTCAACCTCATAAAAAGTTGACAAGGCATGATAAGAATGTTAGTTGTAGGTCAACTTTCTCAGATTATTAGGATGAGAATTAGAAAGCAAATTTTGAGCCCACTTAGGAATTCTAGACTAAGATATATATTGATATGAATCCCCCTCAATATCAAGATCCATTATATAAAATGGAGGATAACCTCTTGGAAATCAGATTCTATATTGCCTAAAGTAGAATTATTAATTGAAGAGATTCAGACTCAAGAAACACAGAAGAGGGAAGAGAGGAAGAATTAAAAAATGATTTCTCAAGAACATGAACATTCCTATTTTCTATTATCACATGTTTGACTGGATCATACACTCTTAATCCTTTTTGTGACCAATCACCCAACAAAAAAATAAGATTAAGAGGTAGGATCAAGTTTTTTTCAAGTAACTTTAGGAATGAGAAGAGAATAAGGACTACCAAATATCTTAAAATGAGAAATATAAGGTTTTTTCTTAGTCCATACTTAATGAGGTGTAGTTTGATGCAAATATTTAGTACGTACTCTATTTAGGATATCAAATGTAGTGTTCATAGCTTCAACACAAAGAAACTTAAGCACATTATAAACATGAAGCATGGTGCTAGCCATTTCTATGACTATTCTATTTTTCCTTTAATCTATGTCATTTTGTTGTGGAGAAAATGGAGTTGTTAAATCTCTTTGAATTCCACAAGATACACAAAACTCATCAAAATTATTATTGACATATCTCAATTATCAGTTATGATTCTCTTTATTTTCATATTATCCATGTTCTCAACCAAGGATTTAAACTCTTGAAACTTAGACAAAACTTCAATTTTTTTCTTAATATAATAATACCAAGTCATTCTAGAAAAGTCATCAATGAAACTAACAACATATAAGGCCCACCAAAGAAAAGAACTTCTAAAGGACCTCTTACATCACTATGAATTAACTCAAGCAAGTTAAAGGAATTAGACTCGTGATGTTTGTGAAATGGTTCCACGTGTTGCTTACCACACAAGAAAATTTCACAAGATTCATGGTCTGATTTTAACTTAGGAATACCTAACATAATGTTAAAATGATACATTTCAAACAACCTTTTAAAGTTAACATGCCCAAGCCGTTCATTCCATAATCAAGCAAAATTACAAGAAGAAGAAGAAACACAAGATTCAACAACAAATCATTCAAATATATACAAGTCATTCTTTTGAAAACCAACAACAATAATCTTACCAAGCTCATTATTTACATACCATTTATCTTTTAATAACATAACTTTGTAGTTTTCTCTAGCTAGTTGAGAACAAGATAAAAGGTTCTTCTTTAAGTTAGGAACAAATAAAACATTACTAATGGTTCCATTTTCTAACTTAACATTACCACAACATTCAGAATTAATGAAAAAATTATCACCTAGATATATATTCTCATGACATTCTACAACATTAGAAATAATTTCATGAATATAGGTCATGTCCCTAGAGACACCACTTTTAGTATCCATTCATTGTCATTAGAGGCTGAAAGAGTAATATATAGAGAAATGGTTTGATAAACATTATTAGCTTGATTTTTAGATTGATTTTGATTTCTATTCTTCTTATTTTTATTGTTGAAGTTATTATTATTAGAGCCTCAACCTTATTAATATTATAATAACAACAAACTACCTTATGACCAAAATTATCACATTTGGTACATGTTCCATCAAAATTGACATTAAAATTTTGATTATTCTTAGGGTTGAACTTAGATTTAAATTTTGATTATTGATTAGAATTATTTTATTCTTATTTTTAAATGATTTTGATTTTGGGAGAACAATTCTTGAGAGGAATTCTCTTTTGAGTTAAAATTATCCATGAATATTTCTTCTTGAATGAGTAGAGAAGACAAGGTATATAAATCATGTAAATCATGTTCATTTTGATAATTAGAATTCAAAATAGAGATGTAATTTTTAAATTTCTTATGAATGTTAATTTGAATAATAAAATATAACAACTTATCTTGGAATAATCCATAATTTTAGACATCTAATTGAGCCTTAATGTTATTAATCTTAGCTAGATAATTAGCTATATTTTCATCTCCTTTCATTGGAGTTGTAAACAATTCCATCATTAGTTTTATTATCTTATCAAGGCGACTTCCTTCATACATAATATGCAATTGTTTACATGTATCAGTTAGAGACTCCATGTGTCCTATATGCAACAAGAATTCATCTTTGATAATTTTTAGTAAGATGGACATGGCTTCTTGAGATTTTTGGGAGAAGATACTCAAGATTTCAAGGTTAACTTGTCTTCACGTGAATCTCTTTTCAACACCACTAACTAGATCCCAAAGATTTTTTTCCATAAAGATGGATTTAAGCATAACTCTCTAAATAATATAGTTAGTACCATCTAACAACTAATATTTATCCATGGAAAATTTAGAAGAACTATCCATATTAGAATAGAAAAAGATTTAAATGTTTTTGATTTTTAACAATAAATATATATTCATAGTTAGAAGAAAATAGACTTTTGTAGATTTGAAAACTACTTGAACTTAATAAACACTCAAAAAAGGTATGAGAACTAAGAAGGGATGCCAAAAACACTATAAAAAATCCACGAGAGGCCACAAGATAAAAGATAAGAAGATATAGCTTTTCGAAATTTTAAAATATGTGGAATAAGGAAACAATGTTCCACGAAATGATGATTTTTAATAAACCGAGAAAACCTTTAAAACAAGATAAGTAAACTCAAGAAAGAGGCCTCAAAATAATTTACACAAGACACGATGCAAGAACAAGGAAGATATACAAATTATAACTTTTAAGTGTTATGTGGAAATTCAAGGTAAGAAGATGTAAAACATAGGTTCCTACAAAAAAATAAAAGTAAAATCCAAACACACAGGAGCCCCCACAAAGAAAATAAAATATCCGTGAGAGACTTTAAGTTCGTGGAACAAATAACAATGACCGCAAGATGAAGGAATTCAAAAAAGAAAGTATATAATCCGCTATACCATGGAAATCCAAAAACATAGAAAATAATCTGTGGGACCAATGATGCGAGATAAGGCCACGAGAATCATTTCACTAGAAAATAACAATTTTGCAAAGTGATAAGAAAGATAGTGAAACAACGAACATCGAAAAGAAAAAAATTCCATGAAACAATTAAAATGTAAACAGTTAACAAGGATGGAAATCAAGCAAAACAATAGAATGCAACATATCCATTCAACAAAGATGCTACAAAATGTAGAATGTTGTGTAAACATGACTGAAAAAACCACACATAAGCAATGGTTCCTCACAAAGAAGGAAAAATTTGAAAGTGTGGACTAAGAAAAATCTCCTCATAAGACTTTGGAATGCCACACAAGATGAAAAAACGTCCACACAACATGACTAAAATCATGCATGATGAAATTTTTTTCCTCCAAGACCAAGAGATCCATAGAACAATCAACTTGGCCAAGAAAACTTAGAAATGCCACAAAATACTAGGAAGCTTTACAAGTCACAAAAACTGAAATACATAGACATGTGGCAAGATACTTAAATAAGTTGTGAAAAATTCAAATAAGTTGTGTACGACCATAAATTCCATGAAAACACTCAAATATGTCACTCAAGACTAATGTAAGTTGCAAAAGCAAGGTGAAATACCTAAAAGACTTGAAACTACATAGGGGACATGGAAGATTAAAAATAGTTCTAACCATGTAGATTCAATAACAACCTAGGTTTTGGTCATCCACACTAATTTGAAGCATACACACACACTTAAAATTATATTAATTCACATGTAATTATGGTTTGTTCACTTTGTAGGATTGAAACAACTATGCAAAATTGGTTAGGGTATCAGATTTTGAAAATTTCCAAGTACTTCAGATCCAAAGATTCTTTACACTTGAAAATTACAAAAACTCATATCTACCCTACATAAGAATAAAAACTAACTTTGATGCCATGTTAGGAAACCATGCAAGATAAATAATAGCACAAATTTAATTATCCACCAAACTAAATTGCCAAATATTATAGTTTATGTTTGAACAAAAATTATGATATATTACATCACATAATGAATTAGATATTAGATTACATACATAAACATGAAATTAAATGAACACAAGACACAAGATATAAGTGGGAAAACCTTTCAGTAAAAAAACCACTAAAAATCACTTATCTTTATTGAGAATAAACATTTCACCCAACACTCCCACTATTTCAATAGTTACACCTTCATGGAGGAATTACAAACTGTCATATACATTCACTCATGAGTACATCATTCACATCATGTATCTTATCTTTTCTCACATAATTTTGATACTTGCTTATTACATATAATACTTCATTTTATCTCTATGTAACAAATCTCTAATGAGATCAACTTGATTTATATTAAGACGGGTGGCCCCGTTGTGGGTCACTCTTATCATTTAAATTAACACATTGTGTTGACCTGATATGGAATCTACCACACTTATTTTTTAAATTCCATGATCTTTTATTCTTTGGCGGGTTTCTTATTAAGTCAAATTAACACTTAATATTACAACTCTAGCAAAGATAAAATCATTGTTTATCATTTAGTTGAGGAACCTTTATTTAATGCATACCACGTCAATGGTGATTTTCATAATGAATTCACTACATGATATATTAAAACAAATATTTGGACTATGTATTTTGAAAATTCAAAATGCGTCATTGCGCATAAGTAGTAATTGTTATTATCACACCCATGTTGAAACTACGCCATTTTCATATAGGCTTGGCTTTTCATGTATAAATAAAATTTCCAATTATGAATTCTTAATCCTTTGACTACATATTTTCCGTACATAAAAATTCAGCACCTACAAGGTTTGGGAAATTCCTAATTAGTTATTAATCAAGTTAAAGACATATACCAAACCAAAGAAAAATGGTTAATACCGTGTATAATAACCTAATCAATAATTTTCTATCTATGTTTGAATAATTATCTATTGTTAATATCCATCATACGCATAATAGACATGTTAACATAATGGTAAGTACATATTATCTCATACCTTTTATCATTAATGATTACTACATTACCTAACGCACCAAATATGACACACATTTATTTATTCTACTACTATTGAAATTCTTGAAGTCCTAATTATTAAATACATTACTACAAAATCCCAAATTATAGACTAATATTTTTAATTTCCTTCTGTCATAAGGCATTTTCAAAAATGCCTCGCCCAATGAGGAGTGTTGTTCATGCCATGAAGTTGCTTGATATGTCATTATTAGAAGATCATTATTTAAATATTCAGATTAAGGTGTTTGGGTAGTGATGAGGCACAATTATACCTTTCTAAAATGTATGATAGTGAGTGTGGCAGACACTTCAATGATAAATCCATGTCTTAAAAATTTCTATATCAATGTTATCGTCATCTCATGATGAAGAAAGCGTGCCAAGCATATGTAAAAATTGTGACAAATGTCAAAATTATGGTAATTTAAATCACACATTGTCCCATACGCTACATCCTATCATATCACCATGGCCATTCTCTCTATGGGGATTTGATCTATTAGATAATTGAATGGAGTCTTCTCGTGGTCATAAATTTATCATTATGTCCATGGAATATTTTAATAAATGAATTGAAGTTATACCCTTGCGGTGAGGAAATTTGTAATTTACTCATCACTAAAATTATCACATGCTTTCTAATTATATCTACAATAATTACTCATAACGAGATCTTATTTTGAAAATTAGATAGCCATAAATTTTATGTTGAAATTAAAATCAAACACACATTATCCACTCCTTGCTACCCAAAATATGATGGTCAAGATGAAGCTACTAATTATACAATTATCCATACTTTATGAAAAACTATTGCTAAATATGGTGCTAACTAACACAATCAAATTCTTTTTGCTTTAGGATTACCTTACCAAAATTCATACACTTAATAATGTTACTCCCTTTTCTTTAGTAGATGGTAAAGAATGATATTATCCCTTTAGAATTGGAAATTTCCTCACTTTTATTATCCTTGAGAAATGTTATCAAAGATAAAAATTATCATGAAAAATGGCTTCAAAACTCAAAATATTATATTCTAAGTGAGTGTATTTCCTTTAATATCTTTGAATGTATCAAGAGAAGGTCAATAGAGCATACAATAAGAAATTAGGCAACTGTGAATTCCATGTTGGTGACCTTGTGGTAAAATAAAATAAGAAGAATACAAATATAGAAGTTACACTTAAGGAAAATTTTAAAACCAAATGGTTATGCCCTTTTATAAGTTCTTGAAAGGATTACTCGTGGTGTCTACCATTTGTAAACATTTGAAGGAAAACATGTTAAGAACCATATGAACATCATGCATTTGAGGCATTATTATACTTATCTCATATTCTAAAATAAAAAAACATTTGAATAATTTATAAGTACAAAAACATTCAAAATACAAATTCATGACCTACATGTGATTGGTTTTGCTAGCTTTTCACTTTACATATGTTTATTGTCATATGATTTTAAGGATACCATATTTTTCTATATAATATTTACAAATATTTGTTAAATAGGTATTTTAAGCTTGATTTGTGACACACACAAGATTATACATGATGAAAAGTGTTGACCTATTCCTAACATAGTGGCCTTGCTAATATGGGGGCATTTCCTACACTATTCATGTGTTTTTGTTTCAATACATATACTATCCCTTCCTCATTATGCTCAATTTATTATATTGTACTATATGATATTTTAAAGATGAATATGGATAACACATGTGTTTTGTGAAATTCTAGATTATCTTGATTCATGTGCATCGTGGCTATTGTATTCACTTGTTTTATTATATAATATTTTCATGTATGCCACATATGGTCTTTTCTATGGGCATCTTTGTGATACTAAGGTGTCCCTTGTTTTTATCTATTTATCTTTTCTATGAATAACAAATATGACATTGTTTACCTTTATATTTGAGTACTTATGCATTTTTACTTATTTCCTTGTTTTATCTCTTTTTGTGTCATGGTTTATATCATGCACACTTACACACAAACAAGATCTCAATGGTGGTCACTTAAAACAACATAATTTATTTTGAATCGAGCACTCTCTTTGCACATCTCACTCACCTTAAAAGAATGTTGGGTTCAATACACATATATTTATGACATATATATATATAATTCAAACTTTAAGAATAGAATTGATACGGGTATAGATACTCAATAACACATCTAGATACCAAATAAGAATAGGTTGCACACTTTGGGAAAAAAATGTTAGACATTATGATTTGCTTATAGACATATTCATCCCGTGGTATATTTTTCAGATTGAAAAATGTTTAAATTTTCATAGATAGTTATCGGTTCAATAATAGATTACATAGTTAAAATTAGGATCTATTGCATTTTGGTATAAAATGTGGGGATTTTAGTATTTCATTCCTTTTCAAAATTACATAACTCGAGCATAATTTCACTATAGGATATGGAGGTAAGGGCTATATAACAAGTAAAAGATAGGTTCCTAGCTGGGTTCTCAAATGTAGGGATCTAATCTAATACTAGCCACACCATGTAGATATAAAGGTGCTTAAGGATCATCAAAGTCATAAATCTAGAGGATAATACTCTTATTCTAGGATATATATAGGTTTCTAAGGCCTACAACTAAGATAAAGATAAGTATCCTACTAGGATTCTAAAATGGAAGAGAGATAACCAAGGGTGGATAAAGCCAAGGGGCATAGTAATAATAAGATAAAGTAATAGATCAAAGAAAACCTACATATAATCTAATATATAACAATGAATGAAAAATAATGATAAGCACATACATACAAAATGAAAGACTAGGGAGAATTAGAAATTGTTAATTATATCATGTGTGCAATCATCAATGCATAATCCTCCCTAGAGATAACATCACCAAGAGAGAATCGATATGGGTGGAGAAAATTTAATCTCAACAAGAATATCTTCAGTCCTCACTATGGTGCCCCAAATGCAAAGTAGGAAAACTTCAAGGCTCTAAAGTATGCCAATAAGTGTGAAGTAGTGCGAAATGGTGTGAGAAATAGAAATTAGAGGTGTGTTCAAATTATTGTTAATTAGTGTAAGTGGTGGCTAGTGAAATTAATAATAAGGTAGTTAGATATATATGCACGACACCATCGCCCATGGGAGATAATGTCGACATGGTAAAACATTAACATACATGATCACCCATGGTTGATGGTGGAAGTCTTAGGAGAAAACCTAAGGTCAAATGGTAAAAATCATGAGGAATGGAGGCCAAGAGATAAGTGAGGATGAATGAAGAAGTTTCAAGATGACTAAAAGTAGGTATAATAGAGTACAATAATAAGAATCAAGTGAATATGATGGGAAAAGTAGATATACTTGAGTGAAATGTGTGAATAAAGGGAAGAAACGAGGCATGTATAGGGTGACTAAGGCTAATAATGACATCTATCAAATGTTGTGGTATATCCCACATGAAAAAATATAATCATACCCCAAGCTTGATAGGCCCCTTAAGGAACTCGCTTTCAGGATGATAATGCATCAACAAATCCTTCAAAAAAGAAATGGTAGCATGTATAAAAAAATATGGTGTATACATATGCCCCAACTAAAGATCATCATGTGTCATAATAGTGAAACATGAGATGGTATTTAGAAAAAGATATATATGCACCATCAAATAAAAGGAAAATTTGAGATTAAATTTGGAATGAAAGTACTATAAAAAGTAATGAATGCTAAATGAAATATACCTACCTCATACTTACCTATTGGTGTCATTCGACTTTCCTATGGAAGCACAATAGTTGTTTTGAATCCTAAATAAGTAAGATTGAAAATAAAAACTAGGATACAATCAATAAAATAAGACATAAACCACCTAGCAAGGAGGGACATGGAAGGATATCTAAGAGGTGAATAGAAATGTTGAAGAACACAAAAACTAGTTGGTAGATGTTATAACAATGATAAAGTGTGATAAAAGGTGCTAACTAGGATGCAATGCTATAGATTTAGCACACCCAAAGAGGTAGATGGATTAAATACCAAAGAATTTAAACTAGAAACCAATGGCCATATAAACCCAAGTGGGAAGGATGAACCCAAGCGGGATGAAACTAGAGTAAAATAGTAGGTGATGAAGTAGTTAATTTGAAGAATGTTGTTAAAGATAAGGTGTTATTATTTGAATATTTCTTGAATTTGAATTTTTGATTTGAAAGGAGGGTGATCATTATGCGAAGCCATGATATCTGTTTTGGGAAGAGAAGTGACATTGTAAGATGCCCCAAAAGAAGTGTCAATTATGATGGTATTATGGTTAAAGGTATAAATTATTTTTGAACTATGTTGGTAATGAATAACATCTAAATGGTGTGATTTTACATGACATAATATGCAATGTTCATTAATGATAGGTGAATTATAATGAGTTGTAATGTCATCATAATCGGGCTTGTCAAAGTTAAACCATGACCTCCATTCTACTAAAATACCACAGGGACAATGGGTCTACATGAAGAGAATTGCAATATCAAGCTTATCATTTTTAATTGGGTTTTCATGATGATGACGAAGGAGGAAGCATTACAAAGAGGTTCCTCATATTATAAAATGGGAAGAAATCAAAACCAAGGTAGTAAAATTAGAGGAAGCCAGTGTATAATTGCATTTGGTAAATAGTTTTATTGACTATGGTTTTCAATACATTAGGTTTGTCATCATCGGATTCAGCTAAAGTAGATTGAATATCAAGTCTATAGTCATAAAACTTAGGGTATGGGATGCTAGTAATTGTAGTAGGAGTATGGATGTGAAATGATTTTTCATAAAAGGGGACATGTATGTTCTAAGGATTTGGATCAAAATCATGTCTATAACGTTGATTATTTTGGATCAATTTAATGTATTGGTACTTAGATGATGTGACTAAACACATGCAATATTTTCAAATTTGAAAAAGAAATATATTGTAATAAAGAGGGAATTTAAGAACTATAAGTTTGGTGCAAACAATCCTGGGTCCTATTGTCACTTGAGATTGCACCCTTTGTTGAGGCCAAGCTCAACACCTCAATGAAACATGGAAATACCTCCAAAGTGTGGGACAATGACACCTTTTGAGGTAAATCTCTAGAGAAGGTTGGTTCCTTCTAATATAACTCATTAAAACTACACTAACCAACACTAAAAATACTACTAACTAATCCTAATCTATGTTCTCCGGGAACAAGGTTAGAGAGAAAATGCAAAAATAAAGGGAGGTGATGCACCAAACTAAAATAGGGTTCTATTTTAATTCCTTATCCAAATACATACATATAAAATTTAATGTAAAGTCTAACAAAATATGCACTGTAAACTATGGGATAAATAAATAGAAGAATGTTGAAATCATGTGCGGGAAAAATATATTCACATCAAACACTAATGCATTCAAAGTAAATAAATCAAACATGCATATGTTATCAAGAGTTATCCATTTACAACTTTGTAGAGAATAGGCACGTGAAACTTCATAGATGCATTATAAATTTCTTCAAGAAAAAGCTTCGGGATCAAAAGGAAGATATCTCATACTTATTAGAAAAGACCCTTTTTATGTGCCTTTACACTTACATTTATAGAAAATTAGAGAGAGAAATAGATTACATCCATAAATGAATGAATCCAAAGACTCTAAGAACCACTAAGGACCAATATCATCCATGTTAGACCCTGAAATTGACTAAGTCCCAAGGTAGAGGAAGAATGCACGCACGGAGGGCAAGTAAGGTAGAAAAGCACTCAAGGAAAGGTGTAAAAGAGAAAAGGTTAGCACATAGAAGAAGGAAAGGGTTTGGGGACTTAGCTGCATTTCTAAGATGGAATCACGGGAAAACATGTGAAGGATTGAGTAGGTGTGATGAGTGGATAAGGTGCCAGCTTGGAGTCTTGGGGCTCAAGTAAAGAATATTTCATGAAGGGAATATTCCAAAGGAGGATCATTACAGTTAGTGAAAGTTTTTGCAAGATGACATTAAAACTCAAGTAGAAAGGAGCACGTTTCCACCTAGCATGCGTCCCACTTATGGATAAGGTTATGGTGGTGAAGGATATCCCCTAATTTCAATATAAGGAGGCATTTGGATCTAAAGGTTAGGAGGTTTTAGAGGTAACAAAGTGCTTTGTAAGAATGTTATGGGATAAAGGGGTTTTGATGTTGGGGTTACCATGGTTATTGTAGGTTGTTACTACTATTTTTAGTGCTAGAGAGAGGCTAGGAAGGGATGATGTTATGCATAAATGTAGGCACTCAGGTCTGAACCAAAGTTGAGATGGAAGAACATAGCTAGGACTCTCTTGTGCAGAGTAGTTTTTTAGGGTTGGGATGTTATTCCTTGATGTATATGGTCTGATATGACCCTTTTTGATGCAATATGGCTACTGTAAATGATTATAATCAATATATGAAGCTTTGTTCCAAATATATGTGTTTATAGACCAAACCCTAGTGTATTTTCATGTTATTCTTGGTTCAGATTTGATTATATTATGTTGTTGTGATGTTTATGTTTATCTCATGGTGTATTTGTGCTTAGAATTAGTTCCACTACCTCTGTATTATATTACATGCATGTTTTTGTTCTGCAAACCATTCCTCCATTAATGACAAAACATTATCACAAGGATCACATAAATGAGGGGCTCAACACTTGTGCATGCCTTGGGTGAGTTCCTAGCTTATGGTGGGTGATAGGCCAATGCACTTGGGGTTAAAAGAGATATTAGAGGTAGGAGGTAAATAATACTACATTTTGGTTCCATTTTCAGGACCTCTTTTGAAGCTGTTGTTATAAGAATTCTTTGTGATGATGAAGCATTTGACCTTGGACAATGTGAAGACACAGCTTAAATTACGGAGGATAAGTTTTCTTAGCAATTTAACACTGGATCTAAGTTTGATGCACATAAATGGGTGGAGGAGAACATGTATCATGAGCTCTATGAGACATTATTTTGTTATTTCCCAGTAGATTTGTATGAATGGATCTGAACATATGCGTTAAGGATGAGTTTGTACTATAGACCTCATGTTTGGGTTCAGGAGGAATATTAGTTGTTGCAAGATGCTGATCTGACCTTGAATCATGTTATTGATCACTAGTGGAAAGGTGTGTTGACTAGATATACCTTAGAATACATGATCTCTACGTATTCTTTCCCGATATTTCTAAGTTTGAGTTCTTAAGGGAGCCAAGAGGATCATTCTTGTGTGCTATACCATGTTAGCCATCAAGATCCTGATTATCACTTTGAGTTTGGAAGCATTTCATATAGTTGGATAAAATCTCACTAGGCACGGGGCATAGAAGTTGGTATGGTAGAGATGATAGACCTTGCAGCGGAAGCAGAGAGAGAGGAGACACAAATCAAGTACAATGAAACGTGAGAAAGGGAGTTGGCGAGACAACGTGAAGTTACTGCGGTGTGATGGAATTATGGAGGTAGACATTGCGGGAAGGATTTGAGGTTCATTTGGATGGCGTGGAACCTAAGCAATTTATTTTACCCCATCTTGGTAAGCACGGAGAGAAACCCCTCGATTTTAGAGAGAGATCATTGTGTGAAGGAAGAAGAAGAAGATCCATAGGTGCGCATCTTGATCCACATATCAACCTGACCCTTGCGATTAGTTTTCTAGTTCCTGAGGCAAGTTTGTTCTAGTTGGCATTGGTCTTGGTAGTCAGACTTCACCTAGGAGGTATACTTTTTCATTTAGTATATCTATGGCCATGAAGAAATTCCCTATGTTTGGAGGCATATTGCTTGGCACAAAATTTGGGCAAAATGGGGGTACACATAGTTTGGGCATCACGTCTTGAAGCAGTTTGACTTCACGGTGTTTTGGTGCGTAGTTTAGCACAACAGTAGGGACTCGGGGCACAACTGCTTGAGGACACTTACCTACTATGGGGGAGGATTAGGTGGTTCCGAGGGTATAGGAGCTAGTGGATCTAGTGGGTCTGGTGGTGGAGGCAACATGGGAGGGAATCAATGTCCCATATCTCGGAAGACAAGGGCCTCAACCACATCAGTAGGTGTTTTATGAGATGTCGCTCCACTTACCTAATTACAAGGGTGTTGAGGATGCCGCAGAGCATGTCCATAAATGTGAATTGCTATGGTGGGCTAAGGGGATCACTACCCTGGAGCGGAAAGTAAGTCATTTTGTAACCACATTGCAAGGGTACATGCATAACTGGTATTAGAAGTATGACCCCCATCAAACAGTGGTGGATTATATGGTGTTGCATGATGAATTATTGGCGAGAATTCCGCATTCCTAAGTTTGAGCAAAAGAGCATCAATGTGTTGAAGAATATTCAATAAGGGATGGGACAGAGTGTGCGGGAGTATTATTTGCATTTGAAAACTCTTCAGAAAGCTTTCTTATGATGTCCATCCCTCACACCATGCTTAATGGTTTTTTGAGGGCTTGATCATGCCCTTGAGGCAAGCCCTTTCACAAAACACTTCACAATCCACGTGAAGTATTGAAGGGTGCTTTGCACATTGAGGCCGTGGGGAGTGCTTTGACACCTTTGGTGCGATTCTATTTTTAGAATCTCAAATTGCCTCCATGGCTAAACAACTTGGAAATATGTCTATGAATTTGACTCATGATACATGCTATAGAATTTAGAGCATGGATTGTGAAGTGGACGGGCACACAAAAGGATAGTTTCCCTCAAAGATCAATACGTGCCATATCATTGGATTGTGAGATATGTCATGGAGATCATGATCCTAGTAGATGTTCTTTGTTGTAGCGCACTGCAGAAAAATGTGTCCTATTGTAAAATTTTCACATCCACTACTCACGATACGAAGAAGGAATACCAATTGATAGACCAAATCCATGATACTATTGATCTCAATGTGAGCCGGACCAACATTAGGAACAGTTATAAGGCCAAGGATCATCATTATGAAGGGTTCGCAGATGGAGGAGGTTGAGGAAGAGGTTTTCACGGAGGATTCGAGGCATAATGATCATGGAGGAAGAGGTGACTTTTCTTGTGGGGCCTATTACAATTGAAGGTCGAGTGAACACTACAAGTGCGAGTGCCCTGATTTTTGTAGTGCTCATGGTGCGGGAAGAAGAAAAAGTATGAAGAATTCTCAAAGTTGTATGACCACATGAGAAAGAACCAGAAGAAGGAAAAATGCATGGGGATGGTGAGTGTAAAGAGGACTGACCCACAATGGATGTCGAGGGTAGCGCTTAACTTTGAGCTAGAGCTTGTTTTGGTCACTACACATGCTAAGGCCATGTACGCCAGGAAGAACAAAGAAAATACCTCTTATCACAAGAGAATAATTGTTACATGGGAAATATCCTGATCCTACCCATCGAAAGAGGTGTACCAAGAAACCATGGAGGTGATTAGGAGTTTGCAAGGATAAATCCAGTGTCTGAAGGAGAAATCACGCAAGTTGGAGTAGAAGAAGAGAACGAGGTTCTTGACGGGATATGGATGAGGTTAGGGAAGTGTGTCAGATTCTGCGTAGGAGGGAAAACATTATTCCTCTATTGGGAGAATGGTGAGAGGAAAGGTACCATGCTTTGGAGGAGAGCGTGAGAGACAAGTCCTACATGCTAACCTACCTCCTCACAACATTGATTATGATAAGGATATCACATTGAATGTTGTTGTTTACCGGTGGCTCCTGAGTAATATATTGATTGACACATGCACAGAGAGGTCAATGTCCTTACTCTAGATGCATGAAATCAAATGGGGAGGCCCCCATTACAGCCATCTTCAAATTTGTTGTAAATGGCTAACAGAAAAAGGCCATGCCTCTCGGAGTGTTGAAGAGTGCATCCATAACTATTCAAGGGAAAATTTTACTGGATATTTTGAAGTTCTAGATCTTACTTGAGGCTAATAATTTACCATTATTATTTGGGTGCCCTCGTTGTTACATGAATAAAAATGACTTGTGCTTTAATAAGGGGTACGTCATCTTTGAAAACAAGGAGCATGTGATTATCCCACTAGCTGATGGAAGGTTTGTTCCTTATGTGAAACCCTTAGGAGAATATGACCTAGAAAAAATTTATGTGTAAACCATTAGGGACCCCGATGTCATTCATCCATCAAATAAAGGATCCATTCAGTGGGAAGAGGCCCAATCTATAAGTGACACAACTAGTATTACATGCGATAATTGGGCACATGGGACATATGAGTTGGTTGGAAGGCATCTAAAGGATACTGAGACTTGAGTTGTTAGAGCATACTCAATGAGGCACTTGGGAGGAAGGAAGTTTCCATGGTACATTGGGGAGGGAAACCATGATGTCTTTCTACACGAAATGGAGATCCAGTGGAAGTGTCAAGTGGAGAGAAGGAATATGCTTACCTATACCTTGTGCGGAACAATGACATGTTGGTGGGTGACCCATTGAGACAATCTTTTAGAATGGCACGAGATGAGAATCACCCTCTCTATAAGGTTTCTCTGAAGAAATGCACCATCTCAAATTTGTGACTATGATGGGAGGGGATCTATGTCACGCCATGTATATGAGTGTGATAATACTTGGATGGGAGGTGAAAAATATTTACCTCCTTCCCTATGGGTGCATAAAGTTTATTCCACCTTGTAGGGTTGTGAACACACATGGTACATCCATTTAGAGTTATGCCATCGACGGGGAATTTGTAGGAGATGATGGCATATATCATCTAGAATTTTGAGTATCAAATTTTAAAGGCATTGTTGAATGAGGTGCTGCAAGTAGTCAAATGCCCTACCTTGGGAGATTGTGTCATAGTTGAGGACCGAAATTCGAAGTTTATGGGAGAACCTAAGTTGGGGCGTACTTCGTTTAAGAATAAGTACAACTTGAGTGCGTCTATATGGAGAAAAAAGGGTAAGTTGGTATACAGTCGATGGTGAGGAGATGGAAAATTTACATGCTAAACATCACTGCGTAGGTACGCGTAAATTGTTGGATAAAACATATGAGCAAGGACACGCCTTCCATGAACCCTTGAAAAAAAAGGTTAACATTGCAGTGCAAGAAGAGCCCAAGAAGATGTTATTGGAGACTACCGAGGTAGACTAGGAGGTTTCAAAAGTGGTTGAACTGCTGCGTGATTTCTAAGACTTGTTCTTGCACGGTACCATGAGTTAAAAGGGGTTCATCCTTCATTGGGAGAAATGTGGATAAAGTTGAAAGAAGGTACGTGCCCCATCAGGAAATGACCCTACAAAATGAACCCAAATTTACGTGTAAAGGTTAAGGAGGAAATTGATAAGATGATAGAATCTGGGATCATTGAGGCTATTGAGGAATCTAAGTGGGTAAGCCCCATGGTCATTAGTATCAAAAAGTATGGAAGAATAAGGATATGTGTAGACTATAGGGATATCAATGTTGCATGTGTCATAGATCCTTTCCCAACCCCATTTATTGAAGAGATTATGGAAGGTGTAGTTGGGAAAGAGATCTATTCTTTTATAGATGGATTCTTGGGTTATCACCAGGTGAGAATTGTGAAGGAATTTTTATCACCAAATCACAACACCCTTATGTTTACACAAGTGCATATACTTGAGCTCACGGTGTGATTGGATAACATGGGTACTATCTCTAAGTTGTGGGACTTACTACTTGAGATAGGCCTCTAGAGAAAGATGGTTCTTGCTCCTAAACTACCTACCACAATCTACTCTAACGCAGGAAAAACTAACTTTCCTAATCTAACTTTCCAAGGGACCAAGGAGAGAGAATGTATAAAAATGAAAGCCTACACTAAGTGGTGATACACCAGAAAAGGAGGGTGTGAGATTAATCTTCCAATGTGTGAAAAATAGAAGTAAAATGCATACTAGAAGGGGTGATAACAGTTCTCCACAATCAGCAAATGCATTTACAACAATATTTCATACATGCACAATAATAATGAGTCCTTGCAAGAGCATAAAGATAGACACAATATTATTGTAATGAAGGTTGAAAGGAAAGAAGAGTCAAAAAAACAGTGGGAAGATGCATCCACAAACTTGTATTTTATTGCTTCATGATATCTGCAGTTCAATCTATTACAAGATAAGGGCACTGATCACCATGCAAGGAGTCCACTACAGGGCCTACAACAAATTGGTTTCACAAATAAATTTTGATAGAGCTTTGCTACAATAAAACTACCTCCTTTACAATGAGCCCAACACTCCAATTTATAGAAAAATAAGAAGAGAGAGAGAGAGAGAGAAAATGGAAATCCTGAAATCTGTCCTTCAACCACTTGTAAGAGGTATTAAATGGAGTGAAATGATGTTATTTTGCTTCTTACATAAAGGCTCCCCATACTATCTCATTACTTACAGTAGTGAAATACAAAGACAGCCATGCTTCATTGAATGCGTCCAACTACCAAATAAAACACTATTATGAAATTAGCCACGTTTTCTACAAAATATCTATCTATCCTTCATCAAATCCAATTTCTTGATTGTTGTGCATCAAACTCGAGCCATGATTCCAAAAGTGCCAATTTCACGTGATTTCTTTGAGAAATGCAAAAGTTATGGCCTTTTGAGTGCGAGCAGCTATTTTGGGTCTGCGGGCATTTTCTCATTTGGTCGGGAATGAGCATTAATTAAGCTGGATTTGAATATGTTTGTTTTATTTTATGAAAATCCGTAAAGTCCAATTTTATGAAAATTAGAGCTTGGAGTCAAAAGTTATGGGCGTTTGAAGTTTGGGAGTCAAACGTTGACTTTTTCTCTTCATTGCGGCTATTTCGGCAAAATCGGTCCGCGTGTCCCATCCTCCCAGACCAAAATATCCACATCACCCGATTCAGGATTATTTTTCCCCACACTCTATCATTTATCGGGCCGTGAGGGCCATTGAATTCCACATTCGCCGCAACGTATGGTTCCTTTTGCAACTTTTTTCGCCTTTGCGCATCCCGCGCGTACTTTTGTCCCAACCGTCCCGGACACATTTCTCCACTCCACCCCCAATGCACTGACTTGCAGAAAAATCAGATTTTCACATCCTATGTGTACCTGCATCCCAACTTTCCTGCAGACTACCTGAAACAAAAATGTTTGATTTTCCACAAAACACCAGAATGAGCGCATTTTTCAATTTTTTTCCAATTTTCTCTAACTTTTTGGGTTTTTCTTTGTATGGGGAAGTTAGAGAGAAGCCAAGGGGACCCCAAAACATGATTTTGGGCCTTGAATCAATTCTACTTGCTCGGGACTAAAGAATTTGATGTATGTTATCAAAATTACCTCGAGGGGTAAATTTTGGATAACAGGAATACCAAGAGAAAACAACTTTCACCATTGAATGGGAAAGTTTTTCTTATACAGTCATGCCTTTTGGATTGAAGAATGTGCCTACTGTAATTTTGTGCATTGTTGTGCATGCCTTTCAAGACTTCATCCATAAATCTCTTAAAGTTTACCTGGATGACTAGATGGTGTATGGGTTAGTTAGAGATCATTGTGACAATCTACGACCGATGTTTAAGAGATGCGAGTAGTTGAACATCTCCCTAAATATTAAAAAATGTGTTTTTTCTACTCCTTTTGACACGTTGTTGGCACACATTATTTGTAAGAAAGGTTTACTGGTATACCCCACAAAAGTTATTGTTATAGTGGGATTGGAGGAGCCTACCAATCAAAGTGCGGTGCGTGGGTTCCTAGGGCATATAGGGTACTATAGGAAATTCATCAAGGGATATTCCTAGATTTCTACACCCTTGAAGTGTTATTCACACATAAAATTAAGTTCTATTGGGGAGAGGTGCAACAGGTGGCTTTTGACACCTTAAAGGAGAAACTTACTACATGCCCATTTTGCACTTTCCCTCTTGGGATAGGCCTTTCCATGTGCATGTTGATGCATCAGGTATGGTGATAGGAGCAGTGTTGGCACAACCTAGAGAGGGGATTGTTGATCATCCATTATGTTTTGCGAGTAGGAAATTAACACAAGTTGAGAAAAATTACACCACAACAGAGCGCAAGGCGCTATTTATGATCTATGCACTTTGCACAAGTTTAGGCAATACTTTTTGGTCACTCCATTTATCTTTTACATGGATCATATGGCGCTCAAGTACTTGGTGAAATTTTTTTTCTTCTAAGGGTGAATATGTCGGTGGATTTCACTATTTCAGAGTTCAAATTTTCGGTTGTAGTCAAACCAGGTAAAAGTAATTTGGGACCTAATCATCTATCACAGATTAACTCAGGTGAGGATGTGCAAAGCATCGAGGACACGATGCCAAATGCAAAATTTTTTAGATTGTAATGTGCACCCTATGAATTAGAGGATAATGGTGTTTTCTTAAGGAGGTGTATGATGCTAGAAGGAATGAAGGCCTTGGAGAAAAATTAGTTGGATGTACATGCTATGCATATATGTTGATCGGAAGATACCCAGTATAAACTAGGCTTGAGATGAGGTTTTGCACCGATGTGTGTTGGAACATGAACATACTGCAATCATGGAAGAATCTCATGGTGGCATTGCAGGAGGTCACTATGCAGAAATGTTACAATGTGTAAAATCTTATTGGTAGGCCTTTTGTGGGAAATTTTTATAATTATTGTATAGAGTATTGCAAGGCTCTGTAATCATTTCCGAATGCTGGTAAACTAGAAAGGAGAGATAAAATGCCATTAAGACCTATTGCTAGTGCAGAGCCATCTAAAAAGTGGGAAATTGGCTTTGTGGGACCTATTTTCCCATTTGAGTGTAGGATAGGTTCATGCTACATTATCACTTTCACAAACTATGTCACGAGGTGGGTGGAAGCAGCGCTTACAAAAAGATTACACTGCGACTACAACAACTAGGTTCTTATGGAAAATATAATCAACATGTATGGATGTTTGTTGAGCTTAACGAGTGATAGGGGTACACATTTCTTAAATGAGACTATTTGAATCTTGTTGGTAGAGTTTATGGTGGCCCATCACAAAACTATGCCCTATCACCCTTAGGCTAATGGAACTGCTTGAGGCATTTAACAAGATATTAAGCCACACATTAACTAAGATTTGTGATGTTAGAAGAAGAGACTAGGATGATAAAGTCTCTACAGTACTATGGGCATATAGAACAACTTATAAGTGATTGAACAAGGCCACACCCTTTCAATTGGTTCATGTTGCCATCTTTGCGTATGTACGTGCGTAGGAGGATTGGCTGATGAACAAGCATTAGAGGAGCACATTGATAAACTTATGGATTTGGATGAGAGGCGTGCCATTTCTAGATGGAGTCATAAGATGAAGAAATCATGACAGAAGGCATGGCATGATTTTCATATTAAAAATAAGAAGTTTGAGGTTGGGTAGATGGTCATATTGTATGATTCTAAGTTTCTGCGCCACCCAGGGAAGCTCAAGGTGCATTGGTTGGGACCATATACTATCACTTACATACTTGATCTAGGTGCTTTCCGATTCTGAAGTGCTAGACGGAACAATGTTTCCTTGCCATTTTAATGGGATTAGGTTGAAGCCCTACTATAAATAAGTCTTCAGTGTGTTTGTAAATAAGGCAATATTGCCATGTAGCTTAGGATTTCCCTTAATACAATTTCCTTTCTATGTGTTTCCCTTCTTCGTCGCTTTGCCTTGTCTTTTTTTTTTTTTTTTTGTGGGTGTGTTTGCGTGTTTGTTATCCAATTACTTTTTGAAATGGTTTTTATGCACAAAGGACCACATATCTGTTTAGTGTGGGGTGGAAGGTGTCAAAGGAGAGTCTTTGTGAAGAGTCTAGTAAGAAGAAAGTGTTGAAAATGATGTGGATTGGTGGCCCAAGTGGAAAAAATAAAATGCGTAAGGTTAGAAGAGTGCACATAGCAGAAGTGATTATGGGTGGAGATTGGTGTCAAAATCCTTATAAAAACCACGTACAAGGATAAAAACATAGAGAAACATGAGGTAGGTGGTGACAAGGAATATGTTTGATTGATGCAGCTTTTACGCACCGAGTAGGTTTCGGGGTTTTGTGTAGGATTAGACACGAGGAAAAATGTTGGAAAAATGCGTTCAAGGATGGCGTTGGAAAAATCTGAATTTAATGTAGTTGTACGTTCATAGGTGGCATGGGATTTTGTGTGGGAAAATCAAAAAGCTATAAATAGAAGGTCGGGTAAGTTATTTCTTTTTACCTTGTGTTTGTTGTTGAAGAGCTCTTATAAACTAGGGCATCCTTGTGAAAATAAATTTGTGGAGATTTGCATGCATAGTGGAAGATTTAGCAGAGTTGTGAACCAGAGTGGAAAGGGAGTACATGTGCATGAGTGGAGAAGTTTTATTGTGAATTCCCATGGATTTTATGTTGTCTTGTGGAAGGATATATTTCTAGATTAGGGTTTGCAGAGATAGGGCACGGGTTTTGGAGGAATTTCGTAGAGGAGTGAAGCCAAGGGATTGAGAAGAGTTAAAGCAAGAAGAAAGGAAGAACTAAAAAGACTAGATGAGGAAAATGGCACTAAGGAAGGGATCAAACACTTTACATTAGAAGGAAAGGAAAAATGTAAGGGAAAATGAGTCGCATCAACTAGTTTCAATGAAGAGTGGTACATGGAGATGCAGTACCCTGATGTCGTTATATTGGGGATGGAATATGTGTCTCACATGCAGAAGATGGATGTAAGTGATTACAACCATAAGACGAGCATTGCGGAGAAGGAAATGGCATTGGAGTTAGTTCATCCAACAGGAGAGAGGACATAAGATGATAAGTCTATTTATGATCACTTGATGAAAAACACATTAGAGAAGGATGGACTCTTGCAACTCTATGAGTTGCCATATTTTGTTAAACATGATAGGTTGTACCAATAGTTGATGTCATGTGTGCATGAGGATTATTTTTAATTCACAGGAAGGATAATGATCTTGACTTCCGAGTTGATTTCTAAGTACATTGAACTTATATGTACGGGAGAGTCATTAGATGATGACTTGGGAGACAAGGATGTAATTAAGGAAATGGTCTGCAGAGTATGAGTATAAGAAGCATTCACGCTACTTTGATAATAGAAATATTACTAACCCAGTTATGAAGATGGCCGTGCACTTGTTAACCAAGTTGAATGGATAAGAGCGCTGGATGCAAGTGAATAAGAGGTGGTTGAATATTTGCAGGAATATTTTAGAGGGAACAATCTACAACCTCCCGGCCTTCCTTGTAGACAAGATCATAGATGCGACGCATGATGGAGACAAGATCATGTAAGGTAATTTCCTTCTTACCATTGTCTTTGTAGAGATTGGAATTCCCAATTGTCCAAATAGCTATGTTTGGGAGTACCCTGATGAGGACCCTTCCCCACGAAGAGGTTTGAAACATACACTTATAACACAATGACTACTGCACATAGGGTTTACATAGAGAATTGATACAAGAGAATGCCCGATGCATTTGGGGAAGAGTGGAGAATCCCTGAGTAGATACCATCCCTAGTGCATGGTGAGGTTGAGTTCATCTGTATACCAGTACTTATGCATAGGCAAATTTACTTTGGCAGATAGCTCAAAAATCCCATGGTGTAAATTAGCATTTGCCTTCACAGCACAATGTTTTCGAGAGCGTTGTTAACAAGCTCAAGGAGGATAAGAAACTTAGATTTTATCTAAGTGAGGTAGACTAGAGTATCGTGTGTTGTGTAGAATGTTGTTAAACCCTAAGAAACACACGTATGTGTTATGTCTCCCATGACGTACGTATGCTGAAGCTTGTGTCAATACCTATTGCATTAAAAATGGCAGCAAGGGTGTTGTTGTCACCAAATCACTGCACCCTCCGAATGGCCAGGATTTGAATAGGACGTTCGGTGTGATTGGGACACATGGGATCACCTCTCAAGCTGTGGGACTTGGGCTCAAGGTGAACCTCCGGAGAAGGCTAGCTTCCTCTTCCTAAACTAAGTGTTATACTACTCCTAGTGTAACAAAAATGATTATCTAGTCCTATGCTAACATTTTCATGGGGTTTTAGGGAAAGAGATTTACAGAAATGAAACTATACTAGGGATGGTGATGCACCAAATAAAGGGTGTCTTCGATTCAGTGAAGGGTTAATTTGAAGAGGGTGTGTGCACCACAGTCAACTTCACCTACCGCAACTTAGAGAGGGTACAGATACCACAAACTAAGAGACACGCGTTCCCTTTGTTAAAATTTATCGACCGAGAAATATACCGTTTCCCGAAGAAGGATGAACTCAAGAAGGGTGAACAGACACCACAACTCAACCGCATGCAATACTCCACCACTCGATAATCACGTAACTCCAAGAACTCCGCAATAGAACTTAAACTTGCACAATGTACCTGCAAGTATGAGAAAGGCACAAAGAAGCATAAAAGGATGAAAGGACCGAGATTAGTCACAAAACACACACTTTTATTGCTTCAATAACATGCACAATGCATCATACATTCAGAAGAGGCAATAGTTGCCATTACAGTCTTGAAGAGGAGGCTTGAAAGTTCTCTCAACACACAAGAACAACTTGCAGAAGAGAGAGGATTCTTGAAAAGTATACACTCGCCTGAGATATCTAACTGTCCAACTTGTCTGAACTGTTGGAACCCTTTGAAATGAGCTTCCAACTTACATTTATAGAAGAATATGTGAGAAAGAAGAGGAAAGGTCATAATTACATTCCTAAATTGAAGGCCCATGATGTATTTATTAGCTTAGTAAAACCACCTGAGAAGGTTCCATCATGGGTCATTAATTGCCTGATGACCTAGTCTTCTCAATTAATTAAAAGAATATTTAAATAATAATAATAAATATTATTATTAAAATATTTAAATAAAAATATTAATTTAATTAACATAATGTCGGGACCCCCCCGTTGACCCATTTGACTTGAAGAGGAGGGGGGTCCATGTGGATAGAGTCTGCACAAATCTCAACTCGGTGAGCTTCGAATCCTCTAACTCGGTGTTGCAATCGATTTTGAACCCCACACTAACTCTTTCCTCATCTTGGCAATCGAGCTCTTTTGCATTGAGTCCTTCAAATGGTGAGCTATCAAACTTGATTCTTATCATTTTGCTAAAATGCATGTAGATCCTGTGAACCTGGCCTGACACAAATTAAGACTCGCCTCACGAATGCCACTGCTACGGTCTTGCTTCAAACTCCAAATCGAGCCATTCTGAATTACCAAGCCACCTATATGCATTGTGAACATGAAGCTTTAAGCCCGAAATTGAAAGCCTCTACAAATACATTAAACTTCAACACCCGCGAGCTTATTCTTTATCTCGACTTGGTACCAATGTTTCCACAATATGAAAAGTTTGACTCTAAATCATACTTAGTGGATTTGATCCATAATACATTGGTTGTACCCACAGAGGTTAAACAATTCAATGAATTTAAATTATTTCACTCCTACATGTTGTGCCATTTAGAAATGATTTTCGAGCTATGAAAATTGTTAGGGATCACGTTACGTGGCCCTGTCAACACTGAATCGATTGATTTCTCTGTGATAGCTCTAGTCTTGACAGATAGAGTTATTTCTTCTTGTTTTGGACCACATATTCACATGCATTCCACGTTCAAACTCCATGAAACAATACCATGAGCTCTTCAACTGATTCGACCTGGCTTTGTTTTGCATATCAACCCGAGCACCCGGTTGGCTCAACTCGGTTATCTAAATCCTTCATATAAGCTTTCTCCCGAACTCATTTTTGACGTGAACCGTGTCTTAGGCTTATGCAGATGGCTTATGCGGCAAATTCTTTCCTCTGAGGCACTTGACGCCTAGATCGGTTCCTCGAGCCTTTCCAATTTGAACCTCTTACTCGCTATGGATACCTCACCGTGTGCCAAGTACTGAGCTCTACTACCTTCGTTCTTAGAGTCATCCTTACATGTTTGTGTTCTCAACTAGAATTTTTATTCTCAAGCCTTTACCGTTTTCTGTGATGTATCCATGCAAACCATTTTCTACAAATTCTTCGACCTCACTTGCACACTTTATTTTTCGATTGGCTCTGCAATGATTCTTCTTGATTCGGACTTGGCATTTAATCTATGAATACTTCACCACAAGATTGGTTTTATTGTCAATTCCTGAATGAGATCTTCATTCAGTGTGGCTCGGTCACGATTCTTCTTGATTCAGACTAGGCTATCTACCTACTAAAATCTTAAAGAAAGCTAAGCCTACCTCCATTCGACTTGCTATGACTGCCAACTTCTCCTAATCCTCATCATTTCTCAAACAGACCATTTACAAGTGACAAGGATGTGAGTCGTGACATACAAAACGGCCGACTAGGTATTTCAGAGTTGACCTTCGCATTCGTTTCTAGGAGAAAACATGCTGAGCAATATGAATCGTTTCACTCGCACGTAATAAACTTCCATCTCCTGACTCGGGAAAAATTTTATGAAGCCTTAATGACGTGACTCCAATCCATCAGATACGGGTAGTGAATATTTGTTTCCTGCAGTGCTTGCTGGAAGCGTTCAAAAGACTTCTACTGTGCTGCACGTGCCTGCTGCCTGTGGTTGATCTGTCTCGTGACCACATTAGTTCAGAACTGTACAGAGGATGAGGAGAAGGTCGTGGCAGTTATTAAAGCCGATTCAAAATCTGAACAGTTCAGTATTCTGATTGGAATCCTAACAAGGGCGGACCTGTATGAACGGAGACACTTTCTTCGTATGATCTATGGAACCCAATCCACAGTCCATGCAACACGCATCCTTTGATCTCCATGCACTCACCGCTCCACTCGGCATTTGACTCGTTCCTCCAACCTGGCATCATTCTTTATTCACCGGTTTATATGGCAATTCGCTCGCCATCTCTCGGTCATCAACTTCCTCCTGGTGACTCGCACAACGTGCTCCGATCCTGTTTACACGGCCCGTGTGGAATTCTGATCACGGTTTTCCATCTTAATATTTCCCATTGGCACTGGTCACCTGAATCTCCCCTTCATGGAGTGAACAGCTTGGAATGCCATCTTAATATTTCCCATTTGGCATACCAGCTCCGAATTCCCGCATAACGGCTTGGCCACACCAATCCACGGGCCCTGGCCTCAGCTTTCGCCAAAAACTTGGCAATTTGACCTGATTTCTCCACTTCATGGAAGTTTGGTCATACCGCTCCAAAACTCCCCCGCGTGGAACTTCTTCTTTGGCTTGCCATCCACGAAAACCCACTTGGCATTAGGCTTCTCGGATTCCCATGATTTTTCTCCTGCCGAGTTTTCCTTCAACAGATTTGAGGATAACATTAAACTCTCAGTGCAAACATTTCAGCTGTAGCTTGTAAGGTGTGATAATTCGACAGAAACGTTTATGCCTGCCAACTTAGTGACTCGTTGAAGATGCTCATATAATTGCAAAGCAAATTATGCCTCATGAATATTCTCGATATGAAACATGCTTACACCTCTATGAGATTCGCTTCCATGAGTTACATCGTAAAACAAGTAAGGTCTCGATAGAGAATCTTTGTAATAAATTTCATCAGGCCTCCCAGTAACACTCTCACTATCACTTAATCGATTTTGATAAAAATATCTTGAAGGAGAATCCCAAATTTGAGGATGCATTCGATGCTGAATAGATAAAAACATAGTTGGGCGACCTGCTTGTTGGAAGTGCTCAAAAGAAATCTTACTATACTACAACATGCCTGCTCGCTCGCACCGAATACTCACCGAGGAAGGTCTCGAACACCATTATAATTCACATGCTCTTTTAAGATGTCGGTTTGACTCAATTTTACATTGGTATTCGATGGTGCTTATACTATCTTCCCCGGGTCGATAGAAGTCCTTCCATTATGTAATTACAAACCCGAGATTCAATGATGTCAACCTCCCATATCTACATAATTTCATATCATCTCGGCCAAACAAGATCATTCTCCCAAGTGGTTGGTCGAGCACTGTCTTAATGGATTAAACCCGCATCATGTTGACTTTGACTCTCCCCGACTTGGCCTTCGATCTTTTTTCATCGATCTCCACCGAGATCCTCAGTATGCAGCTCCTTTCATTCACAATTTTCAACGAGCTATATTTTGCATTAACAAGACCATCGTCGAGCTCTTACAACTGAGAGTCTCTACTGAGATGATTTCCGAGATGACTATCAATTTGACACCGGGTTCTTTAACAACTCGACCTTGAACTCTTCACTGAGTCGAGATCAACTGGGTGCCTTTCGATGCTAGGTGATCTCTTCATATGCAATTTAGGAATTATTTTTAATTATTGATCTCGATAATAACCGAAGGTGGGTTCCCGGACTATTATTTCATTTTGAACGTGACAGACCCCCTTGTCCAATCTTCTCTAGGTGTGCAAAATTGATAACATTTTTACGACCTTTCGGGATGATTGCCTCGCTAAGCATGATTCCAGAGCCTTAAGTCATCCATTGGGCATGGAGTCTATGTTGGAATCTTGAAAGTAGTATGATTTTCTTTGACACATCCCGAAATCTCCTTGAACATCACAATATCCTGACCTCCCCGGAATGCTAAGCATGAAGTATACTAATCATTGAATGCTTGACATCCATGGAACACCGCAAAATTTGAATGAAGTAGATTTTGAAACTCTTATGGAAACCTTGAACCTTTCTTCTCCTTGACACCTTCCAATGATGAAACAATGTGCAGAACAACACAAAACACAACAACAAGGAAAGCAAAACAACAACACACAACAATGTGCATAAGCACTTGGAGGAAAACACCTAATTTAACTCAGACAGGGGTGGAATGCTTCTCAAAAACAAGCTTTGAGATGTATCCCATTCACATGAATGGGCAAGTTCTTCTCCATTGAGCCTAGATAGATGAAATGAATTTGCCTCTTTGCAACTTGTGATGATATATGGCCCACTCTAGAGAGCGTCAAACTTGGCATGCTTTCCTGGTTTGGCCCCTCGTTCATCCCATTTGAGAACTAAATCTCCCTCTTGAAAACACCCTGCGACGCCTTCTTGTCAAAATATTTCTTAACTTGAGCCTGATGCTGCTCCAAAGTTTTCATAGCCTTGTCTCGTACTTCCTCTAACTCCATGAGTTCAACAAACCTTACTGTCAGAGGATCACTCTCTATAACTTCAAGTTGATGAGCTAACTCCAAAGAAGGTAACTCCAATGAGAGCGGGAGTTTTGCCTCTCTTCCATATACCAAAATGAAAGGAGAATTTCCGATGGCCCTTTTAGGTGTGATCCGATCTGCCCATAAGGCGTCTTAAGCTATGTATGCCAAGTCCTCTTATTAGTCTCCATTGTGCGCTTAATAATCCTTATGAGGTTTTTGTTGCTAGACTCAGCCAATCCGTTTCCTTGAGGATAGTAATTGGACAAAGTTTTGAGGTATACCCCATTTTTAACAGCCCATTCACTCAATTTCATACCAAGAAAAGCCAGCGCATTGTCTGAAATGACTGTAAACAGAACACCGAACCTCGTCATTATACCCTCCAAAAAATCTAGAACTACCTTTTCATTGCTCTCTTTTAATGCTACCGCCTCTGTCCATCGAGTAAAATAGTCTGTTGCGGTAAGGACCCACTTATGTCCGTCACTGGATGGAGGATTAATCATTCCGATGAAGTCCAACCCCCATTGAACAAAGGGTTGATCCACTTGAATTGGATGCAATGGAAGAGCTGCCAGCTTCTGCTTACCTATGAAAAAGGCACATTCCTTACATTTCCTTACCCAGAGATGGGCATCCTTGAATAAATCCAGCCAATAGTATCCAGCTCGCATGATCTTGGTAGCTGTTGTTCATGTGGAATAATGTCCTCCAGATAGGCCATTATGAAATTCTTCTAGTATCTTACTTACCTGTTCTGGTCCTACGCACCGAAGGAGGACGCTGTTCAAATCTTTTCGAAAGAGAATGCTATCTACCAAAACATATGGGATAGATTGAAGATGGAAAGTTCATCTTTGGTTTTTATCCATGTTTGCGGGTATGCTCCTGAGAAGATGAAATTCTTCATTTTGATAACCAAATCATTGATCAACATCCTCACGCATTTAGGAGTGTCACGTCCTCATTACTTTTTGATTCCATGTCTATTGCAAGTTGCTGACATAAACCCTTACCTCCGACAAGTTTAGTGACTTTGATGTGCACGTCATACTCCATTACCTTCGTGATCCATCCAAAGACGCTTTTCGCTTCATTTCTTTGTTCAGCAAAAACTCCTTGACACCTGGATGAGACACCATCAGATGAATCTTGTTGTTGGACAACATGTGCTTGAATTTCTTCAAAGCTTGAATAACCGCAAAGACTTGATTTTCAATGAATGAGTATTTGAACTCGTAGTCTTTGAGGGATTGACTGAAGAAAGCAATTGGTTGCTCCATCAGGTTGTTGTTTTGTTGGGTGAGGATCCCTGAAATGCTCTCTTGACTTGCAAAAGCATAAAGGATAAAATCTTTGTCAAACCTGGGGTTCACAAGCGTGGGAGCTTGAGAAATGGCTGTTTTGATGGCTTCAAAGCTTTCTCATCCTTCCTTTGTCCATGAGAATGGCATGTTTTTCTTTATCATGGTTGTCAGTGGTTTAGCCAATGTCGCGAATTGAGGGATGAATCTCCGCACGAAATTTATGGTTCCTAGAAAACTCTGGAGGCCCTTCTTGTGACTTGGGAGAGATAAGGACATAATTGAATGAATCCTAGGCTGGATCGATTGATAATCCTTCTGCTGAAACCACATGCCCCAACAATTTTCCCTCGTGCACTGCGAAAATACATTTCTTGGGGTTAAGTGAAACCCCAAATTCCCTACACCTTTGGAAAACTTTCCTTAGATGCGTGATGTGATCTTCTGCATGCTTAGAGTATACAGTTATATCATCAAGGTAAACTAAAATAATATCGTTGATTAGTCCCTTAAATGCCATGTCCATGGCTCTTTGGAAAGTAGCCCCGGCATTGGACAATCCGAATGGCATTTTATTGTAGGCATACGTGCCCCACTTGGTAGTGAAAGCCGTTTTGAATTGGTCAGATTCTTGACTAGGATTTGATTGTAACCTGAATATCCATCGAGCAAAGAAAATCTTTGAGCTCCTACCACCGTTTGAAGGATCTGCTCCATCGATGGAAGAGGATAATGGTCTTTTAATGATGCACGATTCAAATCCCTGAAATCTACGCATAACCGGATCTCTCCGTTCTTCTTCCTCACGGGCACCAAATTGGCTACCCATGAGGAATGCTTGATGGGAAAAATTATACAGGCCTCGATGAGCTTGGTTAGCTCCTTTCTCATTAGTGGCTCAATTTTGGGATTAATTGGTCTCTCAAGCTTTCGATGAACCGCTTAGCATTAGGATCCAGCCGATGGTATGTTGTGCTAGACTGATCAAAACCACGCAGATCTTTATAGCTCCATGCAAAGATGTCATGATACTCTTGACAAAGTTTGATGAAAGCTTCTTTCTCTTCAGAAGTACACACTTTTCCGATCTTAAGAAATTTTTCATTTGATACTTCAACTTCCTCAAAATATTCTTCTCTAACCACCATGTTAGGGCTTTGTCTTGTGGCTTGGTCATCTGAATTGAAAATGGATTCCAAAGTGACTAAACCTTTTGGTAACTTGTTGCTTTTCAATTGAATAATTTTCTCACCATATGACTCCTGCAACTTATCTTGATTCTTTGTAGCAAACTCCACCTCTTCTTGTAGGAAGAGGACAATTTGTTTGTCACTATCAAACACTTGCCAACTACTCACATTATCAGGGACTCTGGTCAAACCACCATTTTAACAAATTTCTGCCCTTCTTTCATGATATCAACTGGTATGTTGTATTGTGAACCAATTGTAGCAAGCCTATCTGCATCTTGATTTTGATTTCTAGGGATTGCATGGATTCCAAAAGCTTCAAAATCTTCAATCAGGTCCCAGACTTGATTCTTATATGATCGTAAAAGATCATTTTTGGATGCACTACATGCCGAAACTTGATGAACAACTAACTCACTATCTCCAAAAATAGTCAGGGCCTTGATTCCCTTCCTTTGGGCTAGCTGAATTCCTTACACAAGAGCCTCGTATTCAACAACATTGTTAGTGCAACTGAACTGCAACCGGAAAGATGAGAAGTACTTATCTCCTCTCGGAGAAATTAACATAACACCAAAGCACCGATCCATTCTTACTTCTTGAGCCATCGAAGAACAATTGCCACAATCCTTTAGAATCACTTGGTGTTTTGACAAGTTGTGGTATGATCGTATCTTCTTCATGGATACAGTAAGTACCTAATCTTGTTTCTTCCAAAACTAAAGAAACCAAATTTCTTCTTCACCAATACATCAGCATAGGGATCATACTGATGATCTCTACTTACTTCATCTAGAAAATTATATCAGGACTTCTTCAACAAGGGTGGTTGGTTCATGATCGGCATCTTCCTCTTCGGATCGCCGATGGTGTAATTTCCATTTATGGGACTAGCAGTGTAGGGTTCTACATGATTATGGCAGATTGGTTCTACCCTTATAGTTACTTTGGTTCCGTATCGAGTCCTGAGAATCATATGTGACCAATCGGCTGATAGGTAACCACCCATCTTGGCAGTGAAATCCCGTGATAGGCAGATGGCAAAGAGGGGAGGGAGATCAATGACCGATATGTCTTGGGTGAATGACAAACTTGGGCATGCATGAATGGTAAGTTGAAGTCCTTTGATAACCCCAATAGTCTTAACAGCTGTGCCATCTAGTTGAACAACCCCTCTTGTAACTGGTGCATATTGTATGCCTAGTACATCTACAATTTGTTTCGGCATGACAGAGCTACTGGCACCAGAATCGATCATGCAATTATGTACCAGGTGGTCGCCAATGATCAGGGAAATGTAGAATGGTGGTGGTTTGTTTGCCGTAGGAATGATTTTCCTTCCTCGGTTGACACAAATTTGTAGCATTTGTCACTCCATGGCTTGGTGATCCGCTGGTTGTACTAAAACTGTTCAGAGCTTCTCGCAATAGGTTTCTTTGGGAAGGGATCGAGAGTGCGTCCCACATGGTAACGCTCAGATTGGTTTTCTTCATTTGTTCTACTATGCTAAAGGGAATTGCTCCAACTTTGATGACACTTTTTTGGGCATTGGGGTCCTCCTTTGGAAAATGTTTGTTGGGTACCGTGATGCCTAGAGAACCATCTTTCCCTGTGGCATGGCTAGCCGGTGTTTCTAGTGATTTCTTTCCCGCATTTTTATCAACTACCATTTGAAACCCAGGTTGAGAAGTGGATGCTAGATCAGCTTCGAGAGGTTGAGGCTCCATTGCTCTTTTTTTGGAACGAGTGTTTGCTGCCACTGATGAAGAATCTATATTTAATCCACAAAAATCTTCTTCTTGCCAGTTTAGCAAAGCGGATTCTTCAGGTGCCTGCAGTTGATCTGCTACTTCTTGCGTAGATGAATTGTTTGTTAACTCTGAAGGGGAAGATACACTTTGAACCATAAGGGCCTGGCTAAGAACCCCATTGGGACAAATATTTTGATTGTGAGGTTGAGAGCAAGGATAACACCATTCGTAGTCTTGAACTAGATTATTTTGAATAGGTACTATAGCTCTAGATGAGCTAGCTGCAAGAGGGTTCTGAAAGTTCAAGGGCCTTACATTTGTAACTTGACTTGTAGTTTGATTTCGAGGCTGATTGTTTCCTTGAAAAGGAGGACGGTTAGCCTGATACTGCTGATTTTGTGGCTGATACGGATGATTGTATTGAAATTGTTGCCTTTTGAGTGCAACGAGCTCATTTCCAAAATTTTGCAGTAGTGACTTGACTTCAAATAGGTCATTTGAAGAGGCAAGGGGAGATTGATATGGTTTCTTGGAGTCTACTGGAATAGGAGCAATGATAGGCTGATGATTCGTAAGATCTGGAGAAAAGGGCATTGGTGGTCGTGGAGCTATCTTTCCAGCCTGAATCAAAGAATTCTCTGCACTTATGGCAACTTCGTAAGCATCAGGAAGTGTAGTCCCTCCCATGGACTGGATCATAACTGCTACATCACTATTCAAGGCTCGCAAATAGTACAAGAATGCATTATGTGCGGAAGGCTTTACGAGCACCGAATCCTATTCCAAGTCCTATGGAATCGGAAGTTGAAATCACTCATGTATTCTTGGGAAGCTCTCTTTATGGTAGTAAGTTGTTCCAAAAGTGATAGGTGATCACTTTTGTCTTCAAATTGTTTACATAGCTTTTCTCCCAACTCGTCCCAAGTGGTTATAGTGCCAACACCTAACCCGTGAAACCATTGAAGCACTTTTCCCTTGAAAGAGGTAGCAAGAAGTCTAACTGCAACGTTGTCTTCGGTGATATTATGTACTACAGATGATGCTGCTACATCAAAGATATGCTCCACTGGAGTAACGTGAGTTTCCCCCATGTAGAAGGGTAAACTTTTGAGTGCCGCAACAGGTATCGGGTCACGTTGAGCCAACATGAGAGGACTGCTTGCATTGAAAGGGGGAAAAACTTGGTTCCTCGCCATAACAATGAAAGGTTGATTGTTCCTGGGTGGAGGAAATCTTCCGTAAGGAGGAGTTGAATGACCCCTACTAGGTAAATCTGCAACTGGGGATGTGGAAATGCCTCTTCTGCTTCTCTTTGGAGGAGACAAGGAAAGTTCGATATGCTGATACTTTCCTTTCTTTGAAGAAGCTCTTGTCTGAATTCTTCGCATAAGTTACTGCACTAAGATTTGGAATCCAGAGATATAGAGTCACCAGGTACTTTGACTTGTGTAAGTGAGAAGAGAAGTACCAACTCTGTCCCCACCGTGCACCAAAAATTGTTGTGTGTGGTCACACGGTGGCTTAAGATTTCTTGTTTGATAATGAGACACCTCTGAAAGATGGAACTCTAACTTTTGTGATCTCCCACCCAACATGCCAAAACCTCGTTGTGTGTGGTTGCACGGTGGCTTAAGATTTCATAATGAGACACCTCTCCGAAGATGGAACTCTAACTTTTGTGATGTCCCAATAAAATCAAGTTGTCGCCAAATCACCGCACCTCCAAATGGCCAGTGATGTGAATAGGACGTCGGTGTGATTGGGACACATGGGATCACCTCTCAAGCTGTGGGACTTGGGCTCGAGGTGAACCTCCGGAGAAGGCCGGCTTCCTCTTCCTAAACTAAGTGTCTGTACTACTCCTAGTGTAACAAAAATGATTATCTAGTCCTATGCTAACATTTTCATGGGGTTTTAGGGAAAGAGATTTACAGAAATGAAACTATACTAGGGATGGTGATGCACCAAATAAAGGGTGTCTTCAGATTCAGAAGGGTTAATTTGAAGAGGGTGTGTGCACCACAGGTCAACTTCACCTACTGCAACTTAGAGAGGGTACATGATACCACAAACTAAGAGACACGCGTTCCCTTTGTTAAACTTTATCAGACCGAGAAATATACCAGTTTCCCAGTGAAGAAGGATGAACTCAAGAAGGGTGAACAAACACCACAACTCAACTGCATGCAATACTCCACCACTCGATAAGCACAGAACTCCAAGAACCTGCAATAGAACTTAAACTTGCACAGTGTACAAGTATGAGAAAGGCACAAAGAAGCACAGAAGGATGAAAGGACCGAGATTAGTCACAAAACACACACTTTTATTGCTTCAATAACATGCACAATGCATCATACATTCAGAAGAGGCAATAGTTTCCATTACAGTCTTGAAGAGGAGGCTTGAAAGTTCTCTCAACACACAAGAACAACTTGCAGAAGAGAGAGGATTCTTGAAAAGTATACACTCGCCTGAGATATCTAACTGTCCAACTTGTCTGAACTGTTGGAACCCTTTGAAATGAGCTTCCAACTTACATTTATAGAAGAATATGTGAGAAAGAAGAGGAAAGGTCATAATTACATTCCTAAATTGAAGGCCCATGATGTATTTATTGCAGTTAGTTGAACCACCTGAGAAGGTTCCATCATGGGTCATTAATTGCCTGATGACCTAGTCTTCTCAATTAATTAAAAGAATATTTAAATAAAATATTTAAATAATAATAATAAATATTATTATTAAAATATTTAAATAAAAATATTAATTTAATTAACATAATGTTGGGACCCCCCGTTGACCCGCTTGACTTGAGAGAGAGGGGGTCCATGTGGATAGAGTCTCACACAAATCTCAACTCGGTGAGCTTTGAATCTTCTAACTCGGTGTTGCAATCGATTTTGAACCCCACACTAACTCTTTCCTCGCTTGGAAATCGAGCTATTTTGCATTGAGTCCTTTAAATGGTGAGCTATCAAACTTGATTCTTATCATTTTGCTAAAATGCATGTAGATCCCGTGAACTCCGGCCGACAAATTAAGACTCGCCACACGAATGCCACCGCTACATTCTTGCTTCAAACTCCAAATCGAGCCATTCAATTACCAAGCCACCTATATGCATTGTGAACATGAAGCTTTAAGCCCAAAATTGAAAGCCTCTACAAATACATTAAACTTCAACACCACGAGCTTATTCTTTATCTCGACTTGGTACCAATGTTTCCACAATATGAAAAGTTTGACTCTAAATCATACTTAGTGGATTTGATCCATAATACATTGGTTATACCCAGAGGTTAAACAATTCAATGAATTTAAATTATTTCACTCCCCGCATGTCGCCCATTTAGAAATGATTTTCGAAGCTATGAAAATTGTTAGGGATCATGTTACGTGGCCCCACAACACCGAATCGATTGATTTCTCTCGTGATAGCTCTAGTCTTGACAGATAGAGTTATTTCTTCTTGTTTTGGACCACATATTCACATGCATTCCACGTTCAAACTCCATGAAACAATACCACGAGCTCTTCAACTGATTCAACCTGGCTTTGTTTTGCATATCAACCCGAGCACCCGGTTGGCTCAACTCGGTTATCTAAATCCTTCATATAAGCTTTCTCCCGAACTCATTTTTGATGTGAACCGTGTCTTAGGCTTATGCGGAAAATTCTTTCCTCTAAGGCACTTGACGCCTAGATCGGTTCCTCGAGCCTTTCCAATTTGAACCTCTTACTCGCTATGGATACCTCACCGTGTGCCAAGTACTGAGCTCTACTACCTTCGTTCTTAGAGTCATCCTTACATGTTTGTGTTCTCAACTAGAATTTTTATTCTCAAGCCTTTACCGTTTTCTGTGATGTATCCATGCAAACCATTTTCTACAAATTCTTCGACCTCACTTGCACACTTTATTTTTCGATTGGCTCTACAATGATTCTTCTTGATTCGGACTTGGCATTTAATCTGTGAATACTTCACCACAAGATTGGTTTTATTGTCAATTCCTGAATGAGATCTTCATTCAGTGTGGCTCGGTCACGATTCTTCTTGATTCAGACTAGGCTATCTGCCTACTAAAATCTTAAAGAAAGCTAAGCCTACCTCCATTCGACTTGCTATGACTGCCAACTTCTCCTAATCCTCATCGTTTCTCAAACAGACCATTTACAAGTGACAAGGATGTGAGTCGTGACATACAAAACGGCCGACCAGGTATTTCAGAGTTGACCTTCGCATTCGTTTCTAGGAGAAAACATGCTGAGCAATATGAATCGTTTCACTCTGCACGTAATAAACTTCCATCTCCTGACTCAGAAAATTTTATGAAGCCTTGAATGACGTGACTCCAATCCATTGTATACGGCAGTGAATATTTGTTTCCTGCAGTGCTTGCTGGAAGCGTTCAAAAGACTTCTACTATGTTGCTGCACGTGCCTGCTGCCTGTGGTTGATCTGTCTCGCGACCACATTAGTTCAGAACTGATACAGAGGATGAGGAGAAGGTCGTGGTAGTTATTAAAGCCGATTCAAAATCTGAACAGTTCAGTATTCTGATTGGAATCCTAACAAGGGCGGACCTGTATGAACGGAGACACTTTCTTCGTATGATCTATGGAACCCAATCCACAGTCCATGCAACACGCATCCTTTGATCTCCATGCACTCGCCGCTCCACTCGGCATTTGACTTGTTCCTCCAACCTGGACATCATTCTTTATTCACCGGTTTATATGGAAATTCACTCACCATCTCTCGGTCATCAACTTTCTCCTGGTGACTCACACTTTGTGCTCCGATCCTGTTTACACGGCCCATGCGGAATTCTGATCACGGTTTTCCATCTTAATATTTCCCATTGACACTGGTTGCATGAATCTCCCCTTCATGGAGTGAACATCTTGGAATGCCATCTTAATATTTCCCATTTGGCATAACAGCTCCGAATTCTGCATAATGGCTTGGCCACACCAATCCACGGCCCTCACCTCACTTTTGCTTCAAGCAAACTTGGCAATTTGACCCGATTTCTCCACTTCACGAAAGTTTGGTCATACCGCTACAAAACTCCCCCGCGTGGAACTTCTTCTTTGGCTTGCCATCCATGAAAACCCACTTGGCATTAGGCTTCTCGGATTCCCATGATTTTTCTCCTGCCGAGTTTTCCTTCAACAGATTTGAGGATAACATTAAACTCTCAGTGCAAACATTTCAGCTGTAGCTTGTAAGGTGCGATAATTCTGACAGAAACGTTTATGCCTGCCAACTTAGTGACTCGTTGAAGATGCTCATATAATTGCAAAGAAAATTATGCCTCATGAATATTCTGATATGAAACAGTTACACCTCTATGAGATTCGCTTCCATGAGTTACATCGTAAAACAAGTAAGGTCTCGATAGAGAATCTTTGTAATAAATTTCATCAGGCCTCCCAGTAACACTCTCACTGTCACTTAATCGATTTTGATAAAAATATCTTGAAGGAGAATCCCAAATTTGAGGATGCATTCGATGCTGAATAGATAAAAACATAGTTGGGCGACCTACTTGTTGGAAGTGCTCAAAAGAACTCTTACTATACTGCAACATGCCTGCTGCCTGTGCACCGAATACTCGGCCGAGGAAGGTCTGAACACCATTATAATTCACAGCTCTTTTTAAGATGTCGGTTTGACTCAATTTTACATTGGTATTCGATGGTGCTTATACTATCTTCCTGGGTCGATAGAAGTCCTTCCATTATGTAATTACAAACCCGAGATTCAATGATGTTGAACCTCCCATATCTGCATAATTTCATATCATCTCGGTCAAACAAGATAATTCTCCCAAGTGGTTGGTCGAGCACTGTCTTAATGGATTAAACCTGGCATCATGTTGACTTTGACTCTCCCTGACTTGGCCTTCAGATCTTTTTTCATCAATCTCCACCGAGATCCTTATACGCTTCCTTTCATTCATCAATTTTCAACAAGCTATAGTTTTGCATTAACGAGACCATCGTCGAGCTCTTACAACCGAGAGTCTCTACTAGATGATTTCCTAGATGACTATCAATTTGACACCGGTTCTTTAACAACTCGACCTCGAACTCTTCACCGATTCGAGATCAACCGGGTGCCTTTGGATGCTAGGTGATCTCTTCATATGTAATTTAGGAATTATTTTTAATTATCGATCTCGATAATAACCGAAGGTGGGTTCCTCGGACTATTATTTCATTTTGAACGTGACAGACCCCTTGTCCAATCTTGCTAGGTGTGCAAAATTGATAATAGGTGTATAAACACCTAATGCCCAAGGTCAAGAAGGGCGTATATGTCGAGGATGATGTATCCATCCCAGAGGACCTTGCCATGAATAAAGGGATGAAGAGAGAAAGGGAAGAGTCTATAGTAAGCGGGGTGTCGAGCGTGTATATAATTCAGACCGTAGTAGTGCAGAGTCAAAGTGCTAGTCCAAGTACCTACACAAGGAGAAATAAATCCCCTATTAAGGAGAATTCACCTAAAAGGAATTGTCCCCTGTGATAGAAGAGCCGCTAGTAAATAAGAAGCATAAGATAACATCAAGTTCAAACTCGAGAAGACAGAAAGCATAAAGGATGACGACTCCAGGAGGAGAATGAAGAGCACGAGGAAGGTAAGAGTCCCCCTGTACATGATATACATGACTCTAATGAGGAGTAGAATGATTATGAGGAAGGCACTCATAATGTGGGAGAAAGTGAAGAAGAAGTGGGGATGAATGCGTAGAATATCCCACCCTTGGCCGAAGGATAATTGGAGGATACAATGGAAAGGGAAGTGGCAGACATCATTCAAAACTTAGTGGAGCACAATGATGAGGAGGTATTGAAGGAAACAGAGGAAGTATGAAAGGAGTATGGGAGCATGAGTGGAGATCCTGCCTTAGCACCGAGCCTCCCGACAATAATGCACAACAAAGGGAAAGGGCACAACAGTGGCGTAAGGACACATGGCTTATGTCAATGAACCTAGCAAATTCCTTCGTGTGTGCTTCCAGAGCATAGTACCCACATATCAAATATTTTATTGGTCATCATTTGATAGTGGTAGCTCGTACATGCACACCAGAATATATTTTCGTGGGCTTTCGAGTCTCATGTTGATGAGCTTGAGTTTAAAGTTGCGCAAATGTAATAATAGAAATAGAGAACCCCAGTGAGGTGAATCTTGTTGTGGATACTCAGTGGTTAACTAATGAATAGGTTTGTAGCATGCTTAAAAAGGTATTAGTGGACGTAGAGGATTGGTTATTCAAGAGGAATAATGTAATCAAATAACTCGGAGGATGAATTGGAGGAAAAGAATGAGGAGATAAAAGGGAAGGAGTCTATCATTACATAACTAAAGGCTGAGTTAAGGGAAGAAAATGTGAAATTGCGGGAGGCATATAAGAAAGCAGAGTCTATCTCAAAATCCATTATTTTGGCATGCTTAGATTTGCCCCCCTTTACAGAAGTATGAGTCAACTTTTCTCTACTTGGAGGACTTGACATGATTGATCACGAACAACCACTTTCCCTTGAGTTGGTAGAGGAATTTTTGGCATGATAGAAGGCCGAGGAGAAAGAAAAGATTGAGGAAACCATAAATTGGTACTTCAAGCTCCTTTCCTTAGTGAAAAATGTGCCACACATGGATAAAGTTGTCTATGAAAACTGTGGGGATAAGGACAAGGTGGAAGGTATATTGGTTGCTACCCATGAGGTGGACCTAAAGGAGTTTCAGGAGAAAAAATAGAATAACAGGAAGAACGAGACAATAATTGCAGAGAGGTCGAGAAGAAGTCTGAGGCGATCAAAGGCCTAAGGGTCTCAATTAAAAATAAAGTAAAAGAATTATATCCCCAGGTCACTCGCAGGATGGATGCACTAAGCGACCTTAACAAGAAGATGGAAAACATTGTTGATACACTGAAGGCTAAGGGCGAGGAGTTGTCATTTGATGAAGTTGACACATTGATAAGGGATCTGTTTTAGTAAGCACAAAATGAGGTGGATGCCTAGAGTAAGATTGAAGCAGGCTTGAATAAAGACTTCCCAATTATTCTTCAACAATGATGGAATTCTTTCATTCCTTTGTCATGTGCTTGTAAGCATGTTCTTCTTATGTCCCATTCTTTATTCTTTATAGAAGATCAGGTTATTTTCTAAGGATGGACAAAAATTTTAGTGTGGGGTGATGTTAGACCCTAAAATTGACTAATTCCCAAGGTAGAGGAAGAGTGCGCACACGTAGGGAAAGTAAGGTAGAAAAGTGCTCAAGGAAATGCATGCAGAAAAAATGTTAAGCACGTGGAAGCAAGAAAGGATTTGGGGACTTAGCCACATTTCTAATATGGCATCATAGGGAAATCACGTGAAGGATCGAGAAGGCATGATGAGTAGATAAGGTGTCACCGAGTCTTGGGGCTCAAGGAAATAATATTCCACAAAGGGAATATTCCAAAGGAGGATCATTACGCTTAATGGAAGATTTTACAAGCCGGCATAATCAATCGAGTATGAAGGAACAAGTTTCCACTTGGCATGTGTCCCACTTATGGATTTCATCAATGGGCCACAAATTTATTCTTAGGTGATTTTTGTTTCCTTATGGATTCATTTATCAATCAAGAGTAAGTATTTGTACGATGGATTATTAAATTTGTTTGGTCATGTTGAACACTATCTTATTATTCATTTCATGGATTTTTCTTTGTAAATTATTTACCTCATTCTTAATGCCTCACGGTTTGTAAAAAAATCGCTCTTTGTCTCTGCAAAATATACTTCCATGTATTTTCCTTTTCTTTGTGGATTTTACCTTCTTTGGTATATTATCTCTTCATTTTGTGACCTTTCCTTTTGAAGTCACTTAAGTCTACAACTTGAAAAGAGTTGTTAAAATAACATGGGTGCTAATTTGGATAATATTTTGGTGATCATCAAGGACACATTCCTACTAGATGAATCAATCAAATCTATCCTATCTATTAGGAATGGATTCATTGCATGACTATGAGAATTAACCCTAAATTTCAGCCGTAGTTTTGGTCTTTTATTTGTGGATTCCTTATTTCTTTATTCTGTGGATATTTCATGACTTTAAACAAAATTCAACTTTATTTTATAACATCTCTAACCTACAGAATTGCAAATGAGAATAACAACTTTTGTAACATAGCGCTTATTTATAGAAATTACCATAAAAGGATTGAGGGAGGGAAACTCAATCAATGATCACAGAACAAACAATCGAAGGGACCCTCTAAAAACAACAAGGAAAAGGAAACACAAAATAACATATTATTATATACAAGTTGTAACCTAATATACTCAATGAGAAGGTATAAGATATATCTCATTGACTATGTGTTAACATTTTAATCTACCTTGAGAAGCGAGATGTCAAAATAAATCAAAAAAGAAGCAAAAGTGTTTTAACTCCACCAGCTACAGCTTTATCTCATAGAGGTCATTCAACTCCTCCATACGGAAGGTTTCCTCCATCAAGGAACAATCAACCTCTTGCTACTATGGCACGGAACCAAGTTTTTCCCCCTTTCAATGCAAGCAGTCCACTTCTATTGGCTCAACATGACCCTATACCTGTTGTGGCACTCAAAAGTTTATCCTTTTACACAGGAGAAACTCATGTTACTCTAGTAGAACACATTCTTGATGTAGCCAACATCTGCGCGTACATATAACGTCACAATGGATAATGTTGTTGTCAATTTTGGCCACTTCCTTCAAGGGGAAAGCACTTCAATGGTTTCGAGGGTTACGTATTGGCAGCATAACCACTTGGGATGAGTTAGGAGAGAAGCTCTGTAAATAGTTCAAAGACAAGAGTGATCACCTATCACTCTTAGAAAAATTCACCAAAGATAAAGAGATCTCCCCAAGAGTACAAAAGTGATTTCAACTTCCGATTTCACAGACTTGGAATAGGATTCCCACACTCATTAATACATCTCCAAATAATGCATTTTTTTACTATTTACGAGCTTTGAATAGTGATGTAGTAGTTGTGATTCAATCCATGGGGGACTACATTAATCGATGCTTATGACATAGCCATAAATGCAGAAAATTCTTTGATTCAAGCTAGAAAGATAGCTCCCCGACCACCCATGCCATTTTCTCTGGATCTTACAAATAATCAGCCTATCATTGTGCCTATTCCAGCAGCCTCTAATCAGCTAGCTCAATCTATCTCAACCTCTTCAAATGATCTATTTGAAGTCAAATCACTACTGCAGACCTTCGGAAATGAGCTTGTAGCAATGAAAAGGAAACAATCCCAATATGCTCAACTATTTCAATCCCAATATCAAGAAAATCGTCCTCCTTTTCAAGGAAATAATCAGGCCCAAAACTAGGTTATTGGCCAAGTAGCAAGCGTGAAGCCTTTGAACTTCCGAAACCCTTCTATTACCATTTCATCCAAATCCATAGTACTAGTCCAAAATAACCTCATTCAAGATTATGAGTGGTGTTATCCTTGTTCTCAGCCTCACAACCAAAATATTTTCCCAAATGGAGTTCTAAGTCAGGCCCTTATGGTCCAAAGCATATCCGCTCCACCTGAATCATCCACCGGACCATCCACTCAAAAAGTCAAGACCAACCTTCTAATGAAACTACGCTACTAAATTGGCAAACAGAAGAATTTTGTGGTTTGAATACTGATGCCTCCACTATAGCATCCAACACACATTCCAAGAAAAGGGAAATAGACCCAAAATATTCCAAAATTGGTCAAGAATCTATTTCACATCCCCCAATATAAATATCGATGATAAATTCATGGGAAAGAAATCACCGAAAGTATTCACCGATCACCTACAATGAAGGATGGGACTTCAAGCATCACAATGCCTTACAAGAATTTTCCAAAAGAATACTTAAATGCCCCCAAAAGGTATTAGTAAAGTGGGGTCAATTCCATTCAAAGCATTGCGGAGCAAATGAAGAAAACCAATTTGAGTGTCATGATGTGGGATGTGCTCTTAATCCCGTCTCAGAGGAACTTTCTACAGGAGGCTTTGAACAACTTTGGCACTACCAATAGATCATAAAATCAAGCAGTAGCAGTGAGAACCATCTTGTGCCAACCCAAAAAAAGTGTTTTCTAAATCCAAAAAGCCTCCACCATTCTATATTTCACTGATTATCGGTGATCATTTAGTGCACAATTGTATGCTTGATTCTCGGAGCCGTAGTTCTGTAATGCCCAAAAAGATTGCATATTTATTACAAATTCCATATACTCCAATTTAAAGAGGAGTTGTCCGGTTAGGCAACGATCACTGCAGTCCAGGACTTTGGGGGTCAAGAAGGGGCTTCAACTTACTATCCATGCCTGTCCTAGCTTGACATTCATGCAAGACATATCTATTGTTGATCTCCCTCCCCTTTTTGCCATTTTCTTATCACAGGAGTTCACTGCCAAGATGGGTGGTTATTTGTCATTAGAATAGTTGTATATAATTCTTAGAACTTGGTATGGTACAAAGGTGACTATAAGAGCTGAACCCATTTGTCATAATCATGTAGAACCATACACTACTAAACCCATAAAGGGGAATTATGCCATTGGTGATCCAAATGAGGAGGACGCAGATCACGAGCCAACTACTCTCATGGAAGAAGTTTCTGACACAGTGCTTGACAAAGTAAGTATTAATCACCAATATGATCCCTATGCCAATTTATTAGTAGATGAAGAATCAAGTTTGCTACTCCTAGAAGAAACAAGATTGGGGACATACTGCATTCATGAAGAAAATACAATCATACCTCAACTTGTTAAGGCATCAAGTGATACAAAAGGACTGTGGAAAATGTTCTTCGATGGCTCACAAAGTAAAAATGGATCTGAGTGCAGGGGTCATGTTGATTTCTCCAGAAGGAGACAAATATTTCTCTTCCTTTCGGTTGCAGTTTAGCTGTACTAATAATGTTTCTAAATATGAGGCTCTCATACAAGGAATTCAGCTGGCCCAAAGAAGAGGAATCCAAACCTTGACCGTCTTTGGTGATAGTGAATTGGTTGTACACCAAGTAACAACCCATAGTGCATCAAAAAATGATCTACTGAGATCATATAAAAATTGGGTTTGGGACCTGATAGAATATTTCAAAGCTTTTGGAATTCATGCAATTCCCAGGAAGCAAAATCAAGATGTTGATAGGCTAGCTACTATTGGCTCCTAGTATGATGTACCTACAAACATCATGAAAGAAGAGCAACAGATGGTCAAAATGGTGGTTTGTCCCACAGTACCAGATAATGTAAGTAGTTCGTAATTGTTTGATAGTGATTAACATATTGTTATCTTCGTACATAAGAAGTAGAGTTCGTTACCAAACATCAAGATAAACTTCAAAACTCTTACAGTGATCAAATTATACAGTTGAAAGGAAACAAGCTACCAAAAGGCCTAGTTACATTGGAATCTATCTTCAATTTAGATGATCAAGCCAAATGACAGAGCACTAATATGGTGGTCAAGGAAGAGGATTTTGAAGAGGTTGAGGTGGCAAGTGAAAAAAATTAAAAATTGGTAAGGTATGCACTGCTCAAGAAAAGAAATCTTTCATTGAACTATGTCAAGAATATCATGATATTTTCACATGGAGTTATAAAGATATGTGTGGTTTTGATCCTAGTTTAGCTCAACATACCATTGAGCTGGATCCAAACTCTAAGCCAGTTCATCAAAAGAAGAGGCCAATCAATCCTAAAATTGAGCCACTAATGAGGAAAGAGCTAACCAAGCTTATCGAGGCCTGCATAATTTTTCCCATCAAACATTCCTCATGGGTAGCCAATCTGGTGCCTGTAAGGAAAAATAACAGAGAGATTCGGTTGTGCGTGGACTTCAGGATTTGAACCGTGCCTCATTGAAGGATCATTACCCTCTTTCATCAATGGAGAAAATCCTCCAAATAGTGGTAGGGGCTCAAAGTTTTTCTTTTCTTGATGGATATTCGGGTATAATCAGATTCTGGTCCAAGAATCTGATCAATTCAAAACAACTTTCACTACTAAGTGGGGCATGTACGCTTACAACAAGATGCCATTTGGGTTGTCCAATGTAGGGGATACCTTCCAAAGAGCCATGGATATGGAATTTAAAGGACTAATCAATGATATTATCTTGGTTTACCTTGACAACATAACTATCTATTCCAAGCACGCCAAAGATCATATCACACATATAAGAAAACATTTTCAAAAATGTATAGAATTTGGGGTCTCATTGAACCCCAAGAAGTGCCTTTTCATAGTTCAAGAAGGAAAATTGTTGGGACATATTATTTCAAAGTGGAAAGATTGTCTATTGATCCACTAAATCCATTCCATTATGTCCTTATCTCTCGAAATGGCTTTCCTTGGGTTAAAAATAAGTGATTGGGCTATTAAGAACGAGGTCTACCTCAAGAATTCATCTAACTACTAAACATAGGGGAACAAGTTGGCTAAATCTAGTAATAAGAATCGATAAGAATCATTGAGCATACGATGGAGCTCAATAAAAGGACCTCAGCATACACAACTTAAGATCTTCTTATGGGAAGATCGGATACCACCTAAAAAGGCTATTGGAAACTCACCTTTCATGCTTGTATATGGAAGGGAAGAAAAACTCCCACTTTCCTCGGAGATACCTTCCTTGGAATTGACTCATTGGATTGAAGTTATGGAGGAAAATACCTTAACAATGAGGTTTGTTGAACTCATGGAGTTGGAGGAAATTTTAAACACAACCATGCACACACTAAAGCCAACATCAGGCTCAAGTTAAGAAATCCTTTGACAAGAAAGATTCTCGATAGGCTATTCAAGAGGGAGATTTTGTTCTTAAATGGAACAAATACGGAGAAAAACTAGGAAAGCATGTCATGTTCAATGATCTCTGGAGCAGGCCTTATATTATTACAAGTTGTAAAGAGGTGAGTTCATTTTGTCTATCCAGATTCAATGAATAAGAATTTCCCATTCATGCGAATGGGATACATCTCAAAGCTTGCTTTTGAGATTGTTCCACCATGTACAGTGTCCCTTTTTCTTTTCCTCCAAGTGCTTTGCATATCTTTTGTTTTCTTTTCCGTTTCTTATGTGTGTTCTATTTTAGTTTTTATTTTTAGGTCTCTTTTGCCCAATGATTCCCTTAAGGCTACTGATCTAAAATCTTAGCATGAAAGCATTCCCTGGAGGTCGTAAAAATGTTAACGTTTTAATCTACCTTGAGAAGCAGATGTTAAAAGTAATCAGACATTTTTGAGAAAATCCTATGTATGGGTATTCTGTAATGTAAATTGAATTTTCTCCAAGTCATGAAATCTAAAATTTTGGACTTTGGATTTCGATATTTTCTCTTTTAGATTTTAAAGGTGCGAGTTTGAAATTGTGTTTTCAAATTTCCAAAGTCTGAAACCCCGAAAGTCTGAAATTTCATACTTTTGGGCTTTCGGGTTCATATTTTTTCTTAATAATTGGCAATTTCTAAACCTAGAGTTCCAAAATCAAACCCCGAAAGTCCGAAAATTTGTAATTTTGAGATTTCAGGTTTTGGAAATTTTGGTTGCACTTTTGGTTAAAGCTCTTTCGGACTTCCGAAGTCTGAAATTCTGAAATTTCAAACTTTCGGGCTTTCGGGTTTGAAATTCTTTGGGTCATTTTTTGAGGTTTTCACTTTCAAACTTCCAAAGTCTAAAATTCTGAAATTTCAGGATTTCAGGCTTTTGGGTTTCAGAACTTTTCATTGCCAATTCACATTTTTCATCTCCCAATCTTGAAGTCCAAAACCCCAAAATTCCAAAATTTCAGAATTTCGGGCTTTCGGTTTCAGACTTTTGGAGTCCTTCGTGTAATTAATTTTTCACCAACCTCCGTATGGATCAATTTCACCATTAATATCAAATTCTTCTATTTAGAATTGCATTTTATTTTTCATTTTCACCTGTCACTTTGCTCTGACATTCCATTTTTAATACTTTTTGACATCATTTTCGAGGTATTTTAACTTGGTTATTTTCCTTTTGGTTTAAGATCTTTTATTTTTATTTCCTCTTTATTGTTTTCTTTTGTTCCTCCTCTATGTGCCTCTTGAAATGAAAAACTCATTGCCACCATGTTTCTACGTTTGAAGTTTCCACAGGCATTCAGAGTTTTCAAGGGATCTTCTCAAGCTTTTCATTTCTCCCTCTCAACACTTTTTGGGATTTGGAGATTAGCATTGATTCAAAAATTTTCTTCTCAAATTTCGGAGACTTGGCTATGCATCACTGTTTAAGAGCTCTTGTTTTCAGCATTTTGGAGGATTTTTCTTTTCTAATTTTTTAGTTATTGGGAACCATGCAAATTCAGAACTTTTAACTTCGGAAATTTGGAACTTTTGTTTTCGGAACTTTTATTTTTGGAATTTTAGAGTTTTTGTTTTCGTGTTTTTGGAAGTTAGGTTTTCAAAAAATTTTACTTCTCTATTCGAGAGGTTTTTACTTTGGGATTCTTCAGTTCGGTTTTTAGAAGTTTATAATTTTTGGGATTTCGGGACCTTTCTTTTGGAGTATTACACTTTGGGTTTTGGAATTCTCTTTTCCAGGACTTTTTAACTTCAGCTTTTAGGATTCAGAAATTCATCAAGTTCTGAAATACAGATCTTGATGTCTACTTCCATATTAAATGGAAAAGAAAAGATGAAGTATTCATTTCTTGGAGTTGCTCCTCACTCCTACCTATCTTCCGACTTAGGGAATATAGGAGACACTAACCTAGGGTAGATTGATTTTCTAGATTTCTGGGAAAGAGTAAAGGTTCTAAACAAGAAACCATGGATGCAAGCCATCTACGACAGTGGGCTTGTCCTTGCTACCAGTTTTCCCACATCTATGCATTTCTTAGATTTCGTTTTAGCCATGGTAGCCCACTTTGACAAAGGATCTATGTAGGTCAAAGATGATGATGATAAGGTTGTAATCCGTTTGGACCTAGAATTCTTTGAAGATCTACTCAAACTTCCTGATGTTGAAGATTACGCCACAATTTTTCCAGTCAAGCATTGGGACAAGGAAGCAGAATTGTGCACAAAGGTCATGTTGAAAACTTATCTAGCCAAGAGCTTTTCCAAATTACCAAAGACCATGAATCACCAGATTTTGTTCGGAGGTCAATGACATCATTATGCTCTAAGTAGGGTTTCAAGTCTTCCTTCGGTAAAGGAATTCCAAGAATGGATGTTCTCATACATCGACACCATCAAGAGAAATAAATAATTTATCAGGTGGCGGGAGCACATCAGTAGCTCCATTTGCTATCATTTGAGTAAGGTGTTGACCACAAAGAGCTTATATATGACATCCTTTTTGGTTTATGCTTCCGTTCTATGGGAGAGTTCATCGGGTTGAATACTATCCTTATCTCATCTCAAAAATACCTCCCAAATATTTTATTTCTATCCTCATCTCACACTAATGAGGGGAGAAATCATTTTCATAGGGTAAATGATGTCTTATTTGCAGTTATCCTTTACCATTTCGATAAGGAGTTATACAATCGGAGGATTTCTAATGAAGCCTCAAAAGAATTGCATGAGTGGGGAGCCATCTATTTACAATTCCCCACATTTACTTACATTCAGATTCCAGGCTTCGTAGGTGCTCCCAAAAAATTACCAAGATGTCCTACTAATAAATGGGTTCTCCTTGAATTGGTTCGACAATTATTGGATTATCATCAAATTCAGAACAAATGCCACAAAGAAGGAATGTGTTTCCCTATTTCAATTGGCAGATACACCTACCCAAATATTCATAAGGCTAAAAATGTGGATGCAAAATGGATGAAGTAACCTCTGTGAACCTTTCATCCACAGATGAGCTTCAATTATTGGGGTAAATTTGGTGAAACGGGTCAGTCCAGTGCCCATGTTATAATTAGAGGATATCTGGATTCATTGTTGGGATGAATACATCATCCGACAAAGGGATTATGAGAGGTTGACCTTGGATGAATTTTGGCAGTTTGGTATAGCCGATGTCCCAAAAGATATGCAAGATAATGATGAGGTTTTGGATGTGGCATATAAAAATGATAATATTTCCAATCAACCATTTCCATGGATTGATTGATATGTAGAGGAATGTTGTAATACAAAGGAGAGGGTGGGGTCCATTCTACAAAGAACTTATAGCCGGTTGGTTACCTTGGGAATCTCACCCAAGGATTAAAGCAACCTAAAAATATAGAGGCCCCACCAACCATAAGCCAATCAACACCCACAAAGGGGAAAAGGTTGACCCAAAAAACCCATATAATTCCAAAAAAGATTTCATTTGTTGTTGGTGGCTCATCTCTCTCCAAGGCTTCTATTTCCAAGGCCATGTCTCTTGCAGCACCTATGACAGAAGTGGTTGAAGTCAATGACTCTCCTAGTATCTCACAAGATCCATCATCTCTTCCTTCTCTTCCATTGTCACTTCCAATATCAGTTCCTTCCACCTCCACAATCATTTCTTCCTTCCCATCTCCTTCTATGGCCCAGGTATTCTCATCCCTTTATGTTCTCTCAGCTGGAGAAACTATCGGTCACCCATTTCTTCTTCACTTTCCTTAACACTTTCATTTCCTTCCATCTCATCCCCTAACATCATTCTATCAACTCCTATGGCTGTCCTTACATCCACCCCGTCCATCATTTCCACTTCTACCCAAATGCCAACTAATGTTTCTAGTGCTCTTGTCATGACTAATGTTTTAGGTATCGGATCTACTTTGTTCCATCTTCATCAGCATTAGCCATCCCAAAGTGGTTATTTAGGCAGAATCCAAAGAAAAAGAAGAAGGTTCCTCTGGGAGATGTTATAGATCTCAGTATATTGGAACATACACCCAAAAGACAGGCCAAGAGGCCAAGGATTGTTTCAAGTCTGACAATGAATCCATCTGGGGAGTGAATTATAGAGGTTTCTACTCCCATTGAGGGAAAACTAAGGAAACAATTACAACGACAAATTATCAGATATCTAGATTTTCATTGGGAAAAGCTACTCATGAAGGAGCCAAATAAGATGTGCACACTACTCTTGGGGCTCTACTAGAAAAATATGACAAGGATAAGGCTACAAAATATGAGCTCAAACTCAAGGTCAAACAGCTCACTACATTGTTAAGCAAAGTAACCCAACCAACTCCATCTACCAAAGTCTCAACTACTATGGCTATGAAAATTTTGTCTACCATCGACGACATTTCTTATCATGAGATTGAAAATCTAGGCCAGAAAGGGAGATTAGTGAATGGATGGATGGAACGAATTTTGCATGAAGTTGATCCTTTAATCAAAGAAGTTATCGGGATATACAATGATTTGCAGGATGGGAGAACTACTATTTGTAAAATGGACAAAGCATTTTCTGAGGATAATAACAACTTGAATTTGAATCTGCAACATGGAGTGAAATAAGAGAAGTAGACCCAAAATTTCTCCTTTAAGAAGAGGTGATCGATGATGCCTCAAAGTTATTTGAATATCAAAAGGCCATGGAATTCCAGTGCCAAGTGTTGCAAGATTTAATTAAGAAATTGGATGATAAATGAATGGAGATCACGAATGCCCTAAATGATATCTCAGAAGAATTTGATGTTGCTAATTGTAAATTTTTCAATGAAAACATCGACGCTCTCCCAGAGGATCAAATTAAGGAAAATTTCAAGGATTTGGTGAAGCGTGACGATGAGGTCACCAAAACTTTCAACAGTGACTCCATTGACCGATTGGTCTTGTGCCAAAATTTCATAGGGAGGCTAAAGAAAGTTGTGAGTAAACTTCGAAGAGTGCACCAAGATCACAAAAGAGATCGAGACAATGGATGTTGTGAATCACTACACGTGTGGGCCTAGAGATGAAGAAATTCAAGGGATCATCAAGTGCTTCATCAAGTATAAGCATCAAATGGCTATGTGGGAAGGTGAACAATAGAAACCTGCAAAAGAGGAAGGCGTAGCTGAACAAGGCCAAAGCTAAGCGGCCATGAAAGGACAGATCCAAGCTCTAGATTGGTCAAAGTTGCAGGGTTGATTGAGTCAAACCCTTGTAACAAATTTTTATTTTCATGGGAGCATGTTCCCTTAATTTAATGACATTTCTATTTTTAGTAAAATGTTAGTTAAGGGCCCAACTGTAATGGCTCAACCTAAGAACTTATAAATAGTTGAATGCATGGAGTATTGAGGAGAACATAAAAACAATAGATCATTTTTGGGTGAAGTTTCTCTTCAAGCTTGGAAGAGTGCTTCAAAGATTTCTAAAACCTTTTAATTATATTTAGAGTTATACCTTGCCATTGGAAATATGATTTATTGTGTTGGATGGTTAATCAATGCTTACTTTGTGAATGTATGGTTCCTTAGTGTGAGTGGTTAGCTTACCTTTATTTCAGGTTATCTATTTCATGTTGTGAGGGAGTAATGTGATTATCTTTTATGTCAGTTGTGAAAATATTATTTTCCTTCTATTGTTAAAGTTATATTATCATTATTCATAGTTGCTGAAATAGATGTTTGACATGTGCATGTGTTCTTTCCTCATGATAAATTAACTGTGTTGAATCAAATTTGATCTCTCCTTTATGTATGCTCAAGTTTAACGAAGGAATGTACGCCCCTGGTTTGTGGTATTTTGTACCCTTTCCAAGTTGCAATAGGTGAAGGTGGCCAACGATGCAAGCATCCTACCCACATTAACCCTTCTAGATATTAAACATCCCTTTATTTGGTGCATCACCGTCCTTAGTATAGTTTCATTTCTACAAAATCTCTTTCCCTAAAACTCATGAAGATGTTAGCCTAGGATTAGATAGTCATTTTATTACACTAGGAGTAGTACAACACTTAGTTTAGGAAGAGGAATCCGACCTTCTCCAGAGGTTCACCTCGAGCCCAAGTCCCACATCTTGAGAGGTGATCTAATCTGTCTCAATCACACCGAACGTTCTAATAACATTATGGAAATTTGGGGGTGCGGTGATTTGGTGACAACACTATGATTTGAAGTGCCTCCCCATCAAGCTTTGACAACCGAATTGGCATGCTTACAAGATATGATGATGTATGACCTGCTCTATAGTTTATTGAGCTTGGATTACCTCCTAATTTGGATCTATTTGTGTCCCACTTTAGAAAAAGATCCCCTTCTTTGAAGGTCTACTCATTTTCCTTCCTATCGAACCACTACTTCATTTATATTTAATGTTCCTCTAATTTGATCATGGTGGAACCCATCAATTCTTCTAGCTCAACCAACTCTTCTATTCTAACTATCATCATATATTCTCCTTCTAATTCCAACTGTTGGGCTAGTTAAAATAAAGGTAATTTAAGAGATAATGAAATTCTATCCTCTTTACCATATATCGAAATAAAAGGAGATTTAAGTATTTTTCTCTTGGGCATAATCCTATCATACAAAAGAGAATTCTTGATCTTTATATGAAACTACCTTTTTTTCATTTCCATTTTCCTTTTCATTATTCTGACTATCTTCTTATTGGTAGACTCATCTAGGCCATTACATTGAGGGTAATAGTTGGAAGAATTATTTAGGTAGATTATAACGTGAGTTCCCAATCAAATATTTTGTAACCCAATTAGGCCTTAGCATTATTATAAATTATAGTTCAAGGAATCCCATACTTTGTCACAATATCATCTACAAAGTATAGGATGGATGATTCAGATTGCTTTCTTGAGTACCAAAGCCTCTGTTCACCTAGTTTAGTAATCAATTGTGGTCAAAACACATTTGTGGCTAGCACCGATGCTAGATTGATCATGCCAATGAAGTCAATACCCCATTGCGATAAATATTGAACCTCTTAGATTGGTTAAAGAGGAAGATTTGAAATCTTCATATTTTCAATAAATAAGGCACAAATAATGTCAAATTTAGTACCCTTCTCTCAATATTTTTGTTGTTATGGCCCTTAGGGAGAAATAACTGCTAGAGAATCCATTATGGAACTTCATGAGGACCCCATTCACTTGTTCTCCTTCAATGCGCCTTATTAACACTCCATTTAATTTCTTCCTAACAATAACTCCACCTATCAATTCATAAGGAATGGATTGCAGCCTAAAATTCCACCTCTTATCTTTACTCAAACCAAAACAATATTCACCTAAGGTGGGCAATAATTTGGTCATGTTATATGTATAACTATTTTAATTATTCATACCTTTTGCTAATTGTTCTTCCCCTTTCTCTAATACATAATATGTTTCTCTACCACTTCTAGTATTAATAGTTAATTGTTCACACAATCTCTTACCTCTAGCTAGATTTTTGGCCTTGATAGTCACATCATGTTCCATAATTTTCCCCCATGCATCTCTCTTCTCATTGATATCATCTCCCATTATGAAGTATCTAACACTAGGATGGAAGACTAATAATTTAATGAGGTTGATCATGAGCATACAATTGAAATTTTTAGAGACTTCATGATGGAACAAACTTGCTTCTTCTAATGGATTTATCTCAGTTCATGTTCTTTTAATATATGACTGAAAAAGGAAACCAGTTGTTTTGAACCTTCTCATTTTGTTAAGTTAAGACAATAACAATATTAAATTTGACTTTATAGGAATAAAGAATGAAGTCCTTTGTATAATATAGATTAATGAGAGTAGGTTCTTGAGAAATTGCCTCCTTGATCTTGAAATAGTTATCCTTTCCTTCCCTGGTCCAATTAAAATCCACATCCTTTTGACCATCATGGTGATGTGTTTGACTAATCTCGCAAAGTTAGGAATAAACTTCCTAACAAAATTAATCTTACCCAAGAAATATTGGAGTGAATTTATGTGAGATAGTAATGAAAGAGAGAGAATTAATGATATCTTCTTTAGTTATATGGAAATACATTCCTTTGAGATGACATAAACAAAAAAAATTCCTTCAAAAATTGTGAAAATGCATTTATTTTTGTTGGGTGACACCCCAAACTCTCTACACCTTTCAAAAACTTTCTCAAGATGTCTCATGTGATCTTCACCCACTTTTGAAAAAATTGTGATATCATCCAAATAGATAAGGATAAATTTGTTTATGAAGCCCTTTAATGTACAATATCCATGGCCCTTTGAAAGGTAGCACCAACATTGGTTAGACCAAATGGCATCTTCTCATAGGCATATGTTCCCCATTTCTTCATGAATGTTGTATTTTGTTGATATTCTTCTTTGAATTTTATTTAGTTAAAACCAAAATAACCATCCAAAAGATAAAACCTTTTAGCTCATGCTCTTTGTTTGCAAAAAATTTCTACGGAGAGTAAAGGATAATGATCTTTGAGGGAGGCTCTATTTAAGTCTTTAAATTCCACACACAACCTAATTTCTGCATTCATATTTCTAACATGGACTAAATTTTCCATCCAAGAGGAATACTTAATAGGAAATATGATTTTGGCTTCTATGAGCTTGGATAATTATTTTCTCATGAGGGGTTTTTTATCTTGGGATTTACATGCTTTTGTTTATATCTAATGATTTTGACATTGGGATCAATATCTGTAGAATTTTGGGAAATATTTATATCAAAACCTCTAAGATATTCATATCTCCATGAAAAATATTATTATACTTTTGACACAAGGAAATAAAATCCCTTTTCTAAGTCACATCATAATCCACATACCTTACCAAGAAATAAAATTTTATCTTTTGTGATGGTGATTGTTTCGTATTCTTCCTCCCTTAATGTTATGTTTTTATTTTCTCCCTTAAACTCATCATTAGGGCTGAATATGTCTTCAAGTGTAACCAATCCTCTAGGAATATTTTTTGTCTCTAATTGAATGATCTTCTCACCATTATTTATTGCAATTTAGAGCACATATTTGATGACAAATCTACCTCATTTTGGATGAACTAGAATATTTTCTCATCACTGTCAAAAACATGTTAGCTTGTTTCATTATCTGGAATGGATGATCTAGCCACCACATTAACATGTTTGTTACCTTGGATGAGGTCCCCGAGTGGAGAAAATGGTGGTCTTATAGTTTTCATATGATTTTATTCTTCATTCAAATTACTTAGCACCACTTGTAGGTTGATGGTATCAAAATTTTCCATAAGATCTCTTACTCTATGTTTATAAGATATCATAAGCTTGTTATTAGAAACAAAATTTCCTCTTACTTGATGTACAATTAGCTCAATGTCCTCAAATACATGAAAAATTCTAATATTCCTTTTATTTACCAACAACTATCCATGGATCATGCCTCATACTCGCCACATTGTTCGAGCATATAAACTACAATCTATGGGAAAAGAACTTCTTACCACCTGGAGAAATCAAAACCACACTTAATCCAACATCATGTTTTCTCTTAGAACCATAAAATAACATATTTCATAGGCTTATAACATCAGTTATTTATTTATGTGTCATGGGAAGAATATAATCTTGGTCATGGATACAATAAGTAACCAAACCAATTTTTTCAATTGTGTCATATGGGTCAAACTCATAAATCTCCTTGCCTATTCATCTAATAAAATATTAAGTATAAATTAAGGTAGGGAAATCTATTAGGGATCAAATAGAAATAAATGCATAACAATCCCACATAATTGTAGAAACAATAACTATGAACAAAAAAGTAGAAACAACAAAAATAAAAAATGCACAACAAGAAGACATAGTTTAACGTGATTCACCTAATGAGGGATTTATCCACCAAGAAACAATTTCTCAGATTTTATTACAAGATAACAAGAATACAATCCACTTTCAGATCAATATTCTTGTTGGGTTTTATAATATTAAGTAGGAAATTACTTATTATAAAACCCACCAAATGACCCCGGTCATATTTTAAAGAGTGGATCATGACTACCCACCTTGTATATAACAAGGTGATCCTTTAGGGATTGGTTACACATGGTTGCAACATTGTATGCAAGCTATATGTGCAAGGATATTTTTAAGTCTTATGAGAAAATGTGTGAGGCAATTCATAATTCCTTATTGAATGAGTAACTACATGTGAAGTAGTGGGAGTACTGGGAAAAAGTAAATTCTCAATAAAGATAAGTGATTTTTTACCTTTCATGGTTTTCCACTTAAATATGGTGTTCATATGTCATATACATTTCTCTATTCACTTTTTGTTCATGTTCTGTAATATGTGATATGAAACATCTTAATCTATGTTTAATTTAAATTTTCCTTTACAACAGAATCTTAAAAGTGCATTAATGCCTTTCCTAATTGTCCTTAAAATCCCAAGCACCATTATCTTCTCTATCTAATACTATTTAGTTTATAGAACCATACAATTATAAGCCAAACATTTCCTCATGTATGTGACAAATGTGACATTATACCTTACACCTAAGAATATTTAACACTTCCACACCCACATGAATGCTCACAACTAGGCTCATAGGGAGGAACACACAAACTCATATGGAGCCTCTAAGTGTTTAGGACTATGAAAGAAACTAATAGTTGATCCATTTAAATTCCCAAAGGAGGTTTCACATATTTAGAGGTTAAGAAAACATGTTCCTATGCTAACATGGGTTTGAGACCTTATCTCCTCTTTTTGATTAAACTACTATAGTCCAAAAATGTTTGGATGCATTTTGACATACACATGGGTCATATGAGTCCCATGTTTGAGAAAGAAGGTCAAAATGTCAACATACATGCTCTCATAAGAAGCAAACCATCTTATCATTTAAAACATGGAAGGAATTACTAATGGGTTGAAGTAGGTGGTTTCCATGTCTCACTTCATTCATATGCTTAACACTCTAAGACACAATTTGATAGAAAAAAACTCAACATGGGATTTTATCACCAATTAATCTCTCAAAAGGGCACTACGTGTAATTATTTCCCCTTAGGTATCAAGGGATCTACAACTTAATACATGTTAACATAAGATCAATCCAACATCCCTAAGATCAATTAAATAAGAGGGGGTTTATTGGAGTCAAAACATAATGGTTTAATGTGTATGTAAAGTGTTAAAACTAATTCCACTCACGTATATTAGATCTCTTAATGAGAACATTCAAGATGAAATACAAGAAACATAGTGATAATTATAAGTCTTTTCTTAAAATGATAAGGTATTGCAAAAGTGAACAACACTCAATTAAAAGAGAGAAATAAAAAAATTATTATGTTGAGCTGAAGAAATATAACTCAAGTATGAAAGCACATAAGGTTTGGGCATGTGGGCATAGGGCATACGTAAGAGCAAACAAGTATAGCAAAACAGGTGCGCCTGAATAATTTGGAAACAAGACTTAGCCATATTTGCAGTTAAGGCTAAAGATAGACGTGGAGTACTGAGCATAAATTTTAGAAGACTATGCCAAGGCTATTTTGGATAAGCAGAAGATCAAGCACCATGCGAGTTTTGAACTAATAATAGGATCTGTACTAAGAGTTAACTATAGGAGATCTATTATTAGTACTTGCATGCTTTTTTATTTTTATGTAAGGGCACATGGCTATTATTAGCATGTAGCCTATTTTTGGAAGGTGCATGGGTGGAGAAGGGAAAGTACCCACCCCTATAAATATGTATTAATTTGCATGGTTTAGACAGTTTGTGATTTATTGTAGTGTTATGTTGTGAATCTATTAGCGTGCATAACCATGGTGACTTCATGATGTATGTAAGAAGAATTTTAGTGTTATAGTATTTAATAGAATGGATCTTATCGACTATATATTAGTTTTTGATGTAACTGAACAAGGATCTTGTATGGTAAAATTGATTATAGTGATTGTTTAGTTATTCCTTCATATGGTTTAGATCTAGATCTGGTTTATGCATTGTGGTTTAATTGATTATCTGTTATGGATCTGAAATATACTTGTAATCATGCTAACATCTTGAACAAGCTTCACTAAGAGGGACTTGGTACCCTTATGTGCTTCGGGTGAGCATTTAGTTCAAAGTTGAGTGATGTGCCAAAGCGCTTTAGGATATTTGTAGTGAATTTTTAGCTAGATCATTGGATCCATTGTCGGGACCTCTTTCTCAACTAATTTTCGGATGATGTATGATGAAGACATACCATTTCACCTTGGAAAATATTAAAGATTGGTTAGAAAATCTAGAAGAATAGTATGCTCATAGATTTAACATTGGGACCGAGTTTAATGCACATGGGTGGGTTGAGCGTAACTTGTATGATGCATTGTATGAGACGTTCGTTTCTATATTTTTGTAGAGTTATACAAGTGGCTGGTTGATTATGTGTCTAAGAGAAATTAGAGGTTCCGCACACTTGTTTGGACATAAAAAGAATTCCAGACCTTGTATGATGCATATATAATTTGGACATGATATGTGGATGTTTGGTTCCATGGTTTTTTAAACTATATTCTTGAATACGCAGTTTCCACTTAATCTTTCCTAGAAGTTACTAAGTTCTAGTTTGTACGTGAGCCCAAAGGATCTTACTTGTGCGGTATTCCTTTAGCAATTAAGATCTTGATCGTAACCTTGGATTTGGAAAATAATCCTATGGCTAGCTAAACCCCACCACGCACGGGGGCAGGAGCAGGTTTGGTAAAGATGGTGGACCTAGCAATAGAGAGACAAAGAGAAGAAAGGTGGCTTAAGTTTAATGAAGTGTGCGAGAGGGATCTAATGAAGCATGGAGAGATCACATAAATAAAGGTGTTTCAGAGGGAGATGGCTCATGAAGGATTTGAAGCTCATGTAGAGGACGTGGTGACGAGATCATCTAGAACTCTCCATTTGGGAAAGCATTGTAGAGAACCCTCCTCGGCTTTGGATGAGGGTGTGTCGAACGAAATATTTTAGAACGTGTGGGCGCATCCGGCTACCTAGCGTTTGTTGTCTCCTGAAAAAAGCTCTACATTTTCATTGCCAAATACAATTTTTTTGGGCTCACGCCATTCATTGATGTATAAGGAAAGTTTTAGATTTAAGGAATTAGCTAAAATCGTGCCCTTGAGCTATTTAAACCTTCGTGTCACTCATTTTTTAGAAATACTCCTCTTCTTGTTCTATGCATGTAATATCCTTTTGCCCCTCCCATTTTTGATCGAAATGGTTCAATTGTTCCATGGCCCGGTCGTTGAATCATTGTTTTACCTTCATGCCTCTGGCTTGTGAAGAAAATTTGAAAATTGGACTCAAAATGACGAAGTTCTCTTCCTATGTTTTTTTATCCACAATGGGAACGATGGGCGTTTCTTTCCCTCCAAAATTTACCTCAAAGCATTCCTCAATGATACGTAGGTCTCCCTAATTGGTGTGGTCCAAATTTATACTTTAACGACTTAGCGCACGACTCCATGCATCACAATGGTGCAAGTCTAAGTGTAATTCTAAGGGGCAATCTTCAATTGAGCGCGGGCTCTCCACGTGTCCCAGGTCTAAAATGAAGGTAAAATTAGCTAAATATGAAAGGCTCATCGGAGGAATCCACGTGTTGCAATGTGGTGGAAGACATTGAAAAGTCAAGGTGGACGAGTGGGCCATCAGGGGAATTCAAGACTTTGAGCCTTTTTGTAAAAAGATGAAAAATTAAAAAGTAACCCGCAGCCCCGATCAGGCTACCAAGGAAAAAGTCAAAGCTTGAGCCCGTAGGGAAAAAGTTAAAGGAAAGGCCCACCATTGAAAATTCAAATTGGAGCAGCGGGCCGATGGGGAATTTGAGTTTTTGAGCCTTTTTCCAAAAAAGGTTAAAATGTTGAGAAGAGAACTACGACCCCACCTACAAACAGAACGTGCCACGTGTCCTAGTCAAATCAAAGTAGTGGGCCAGTGAGGGAATTTGAGTTTTTGAGCCATTTTTCCAAAAAAAGGTTAAAATGTTGAGAAGAGGACCATGATCCCATTTCCAATAAGAATGTGCCACGTGTCCTAGTTGAAAATTCAAAGCGGGGTTGTGGGCCAATTTGTTCCAAATTGCCAAATCTCTAAAAAATCACAAAATGCAAAGGGCTTCCCCCCGTAACCACTCCAATCCCTTCCTACCATGTGGATGGCCCAAATTCAAAGCTAGAGGAGCAAATCAACGGTCTAGATTTAAACTAGCAAATCAAATGTAACGGTTGCTTTGCAAGGTCTGGTTTTAGCCGCCATGAGTGTTTTCTTCATGATAAAGGAATTCGAAGAGGCGTGAATGATTTGTAATGTTGTAACGGTTTCTTGTGAAGAATATAATGACTTCTTGACGTCATTCCAAGGGTTGGCGATTGATTTCAGAAAAGACCATAGTGCTCTGTGCCTAAAAAAGATGGAAAACGCCACACTTCTTCTATTCTTCTCTTCTTCCTTGAATTTCTTCCATCCTCAAGCTATGTACAAACTCTGCCCAAGCTTCAATAAGAAAAGAAGGAATTTTTTGCCTTTTTGATTGAGGAATTAATTGGTACTTTACGATTAATGAGTTTCATTCGGTATTGTATCTTCTCTCGCAGATTTGTTTCTCTTGCAATTATAAGTGCATGTAAACGAGACTTCTAATTAATGTGTGTGGGCATTTGATATTCTACTCACAACATACATTTCTCCTAACTCCATTCTCACTCCCTTTCCCATTCTCAGACAAAGTTCTTCTCTAATGAGAAATTGAAATCCTTGCCACATGGTCAGTGGAGTGTTCTTGTTGGATCTCTGGTCAAAACGCCACCATTAGAATCCACCATTTTTGCATGCACATATGGAAGCTGCACCGTTCAAGTAGAGGGACTTAAATTCCCATAGTGTTGGCTTGAAACCCACCAATTTTTCCACAAGACAAATTTTCTCACCAACAATTTTTGGCACCCACCGTGGGGCAGATCTTGTAGCATCTGCACCTAAAAATGACCTCAGGGTCATAAAAAGATTCTAAGTGAAAAATTTATGGAGATTGAATAATCACATGAACTACATGGATGTAAATCATGACTATTCGGGAAATCCTCCTGTTGAGAGACCTGATTTACTCTTTCACATCCAAGAAGACATTGCTTCTAATCTGAGAGAAGCCATTTGGCACAGTAGACAAAGTGTAAATCAATACTTCATTGCCATAAGGATTTTGGACCTAGAAGAGGAACGTGTTGTCGAATTGGAGAGACAGAGACAAATTCTAGCACCCCAAAGGAGAGCATAAATCTTCAAGCTGGCTGAGAGAAGATACACCCAACAACTAAGGAAAGGAGGAAAAATTGATCCCACATTTGAAGAGATTGAAAGAGAGGCAATTCTGAAGAGGAGATAAGATCTCAACTTGAAGAAATAGAAAGACTCCAACTCGAAGTAGAAGAAAGAGCAGTAGCAGAAGCAACCTTAGCAAGACTGGAGGCTAGAAACAGGAATAGAATGGGTGATCATGAAGATGAAGTACATAGGCCTAACATGCCATGGGGAAGGAATCTTTGGTCCACTCTCCCTTCCACAACCACTTCATGACCTCCCAAGAGGCTCAAGAAAGAACTTCCCAAAATTCAAAGGGGATGGTTCTCAACTTCAAGAAGAACATGTAGCAGCATTCATCACTACTTGTGGAGTGTTGGGAGTTGAAGATGAATATGTTTCAGTTAGGCTATTTTTGGAGTCACTCCAAGAAAAGGTCATTAAATGGTTCTACATGTTGCCCCCCCAATATCTGTCACATGTTGGGAATATATAAGAAGTACATTTGAACATAGGTTCAAGAGCACGAGAAGATTGTCGGGATTTTCTGATCCAATTGGTTCGAGATGAAGAAGGATACCTCTGAATCAATGAGATATTTCATAGCAAGGTATAATAGGTTGTGAAGGATCCCGAAGATGTGGCCCCCGAAAACAACTTGAAAAGGTTCTTCATTAGTGCTTTGCCATTAGAAGTTGGTTTCTTCCACGAAAGATCCCAACCAAAAACATTGAGGGAAGTTCAAGACTTTGCAATTGAGACTAATGATGATCTAATTCTTTCTGGCAAAGTGAAAGGACCAAATGGGAAGTAAAAAGGTTAGAGTTCAAATTCATTCACCACTGATCCAATGTTTCAAAAATGGCAAATAAACTAGTTGCTTTGAAGAAGCATCTATCACAAATCATAATGAGGAATGCTCCAAGGAGACCAAATCCTCCTAATAAACCAAGAATTGCTCCACCCCCTTGTAGGCTTGATCTAGAAGCACCACCGCCACCGGTCAATGCCATCTGTGACACTGGGGAATTAGAAGGAGCAAACATTGAGGAAATTGAAGAAGAAATCATGGATGACCATGAAAACTATCTTGAAATTGAAGAGGTTGGCATGCACAATGGCCTGATTGAGTACATTGATGATGAGGAGGAAGGTGATGAAGAAGCTCCAAGTTTTTCATGTGTTGTTTTCACTCGTGCACAATCCAAGAATGGTGTTTTAGCCTCAGTAGTTGCAGTAGAAAATAGGAAGAACAAAGAAGATAGCTCTTCAAATCCTCCACAAAACAAGATCATCAATATGAGGATCACCATTACCACCTTCCATGGAATCAGCCAAAGAGAAATTAGATTCACTAGTTGCCAAGGATCATGCTACTCTGCCAAGTAAGTTATCTGACTCTTCTTCCAACTCAAAGGTTGTTAAGAGCAATTCTCTTCTAAATGTTGGTTCTGTAAGAACATCTAAATTTCAATCAAGGGCTACACCCTCACCTCCTTCCAAGTCAATTGCTACATTTGAAAAGGAGAACCCAACACCAAAAGTAACAAAACCTCTGCCATTTAAGTCCTCATCCACTGCTGGAACCTCTTCCTCATCTACCATAGCTCCATTTGACTTTGTGGAGCATGCAAAAAAACCAAGGTTCAGCTCTCTGAGATTGAATACCTACAAACACATCCTACCCAATTTGATAGATTCATCAAAGCAGTCTGGGGTGGTAACTCTACATCCCCAATATCTAATTCTAAAGGCTTGCTTCCCACACCATCTTCTCAAAACATGCTAGCCCTCAGTGCCTCCAACACCAACAGAGTTGAGCCTTTTTACCTGTCACTTCTCATCAAAGGTTTCCAGCTGAACAATTACATTATAGACTCTAGAGCCTCAGATAATGTGATGCCAACAAAAGTTACAAATGCTCTTGGTCTTACTTTGACCTAGGTAAATGGCACATGCTATTCAATGGAATCCAAACAAGTTCCCTTGGTAGGAAGGATTAAGGATGCTCAAGTCACACTAGCTGATTACCCTGACAAGAAGATACTCCTGACCATTCTGGTGGCAGACATCCCAACATCATTTGGTATGTTGTTGAGTAGAAGTTTTTACAGAGATCTAGGTGGAGAAATAAAAATGGATTGGTCATCTATAACTATCCTAGTGAAAGGAGAAATGAAGAAGTTGTTACCAATTAGGAAGATGAAATTCATAGTAAGGAAATCTGATGATCCAAAAGCTAACATCCTTTTTCAAGATGGTGGGCTAGGAAACTAATTCCTTACATCATAAAAGGAAGAGAACTTGCCACTCCTCATGGAGGAAGAAAAGGATCAGGTTTGTACAATGGATTTTGATGGCAGTCATTCCAGAGCAAGTTCAGGGGATGGTTTAGTATTATTCTCTCCCTCCAATGAGATATATCCTTTTTCCTACAAGCTATAATTTGACAATACAAATAATACAACAGAGTATGAAGCATTACTCTTAGGCATGAATGCAGCAGAGGACATGGGAATTAAAAATTTGAGATGCAAAGGTGATGCAGAGATTGTGGTGAAGCAAGTCCGCCAGCAATATCAGGTAAAAATCCCAGACTCGGGCATTATAGAAATAGGGTGTGGGACTGCATTGAATCCTTTGATGCATTCTCCATTGAAGCTATCCCTAGGGAGCAGAATGAAAAGGTTGATTCTCTAGCAGTGTCAGCTTCCTTAGTGACACCTCATCCCTCTTTTGGTAAGGATAAAGTGACAATTGAGATGGTGTTAAGACCCAGTGTACTGCAGGACAATGCAAATCATTGATGTGTATTCAATGATGAAAATCAGATCTTATCCTTTGTAGAACAAAGGGATAACTTCAATATTTTTTTCTTTGAAGGAAGTGAAAACCCACACCGTGAATCAGTTCCCAAAGAAGAGGAGGAGTTGAGGGGATTGATGAAGAGGGAGTAATCAAACTGAAAGGAAACAAAATCCCTAAAGGCCTAGTTTCTTTGGAAGATCTCTTTGACAAGCATGACAGGTTCATCCAAGAAAAAGAAAAGCAGTCTTCTCGGTGTCCATCTGATTTTGATCAAGAAAACATTGGCACTTCAGAGAATCCAAGGATGGTTAATATTGGTAAATTCTGCTCACTAGAAGAGAAGAGAAAGTTTGTTGCTCTACTAAAAAATACTCGATGTGTTGGCTTATTCCTATGATGAACTCAAATATTTTCAGCCAAAGGAAATGAACCACTCCATTCCTTTGAAGCAAGGAGCCAAGCCCTTCAAGAAAAACAAAGGCCCTACAATCCAAAGATTGTTGATGTTATCAAAGAAGAGGTGAAAAATATGCTCAATGCTAGAATCATTTTTCCCATCCACCATTCAACATGGGTGGCTAACATTGTGCTAGTAAGGAAGAAGAACAGGAAATAATAATTTGTGTAGACTTTCAAAATTTGAATCAGGCATCTCTCAAGGAAAACTACCCTCTTCCAATCATGGATCATATTTTGCAAGTAGTCACTTTGGATCTGAGATGCTCTCTTTGCTTGATGGATTCTCAAGGTACAACCAAATCAAGGTGGTAGAAGAGGATTGCAACAAAACAACCTTCACAACACCTTGGGGCACTTTAGCCTATAGCAAAACACCTTTTGGCTTGATCAATGTTGAATCCACTTCCGAGAGGGAATGGACGTGGCCTTCAAATATTTGTAATGTTACATATTCCTTTACTTGGATGACCTCACAATTTTCTCAAAGAGGAGGGGAGATCATATCTATCATTTGGAGCAAGTCCTTGCAAGATGTAGAAGACATGGCATTTCTCTAAATCCTAAGAAATGCATTTTTGGAGTCACAGAAGGTAAGTTGCTGGGACACATTGTGAACAAGCATGGAGCACACATTGATCCTGAGAGGATCAGAGCTATCCAAGCACTATCCTTACCAACCAGCAAGAAGGGAGTCCATTCATTCTTTGGAAAGGTAAACTTCCTTCGTCGTTTTGTGCCTGAGTTTTCTGAACTGACCAAGCATATAACTTCCATGATGAAGCCTCAAACATGTTTCAAGTGGGATAAGGAAGGAAAAACAACATTTGAGGAGATAAAGAAAGCCATTGCCAAAGCTCCAACTCTTGTATCTCCAGATTTCAACAAGGAGTTCATCATGTATTGCTATGCATCAAAACATACACTCTCTGCTGTCCTTGCTCAGAAAAATGATGAAGGTTTGGAAGCACCCATTGCTTTCATGAGTTGTCCCTTGAAAAATCATGAGCTAAAGTATAGTCAATTGGAGAAACATGCCTACGCAGTGGTTAAAGCTGTTAAAAGTTTCATATTCTACATTCTTAATTCCCATACAGTGGTGATGGTCCCTGGAAGTGCAATCAAGTCCATTTTGACTCAACAAGATCCCGGGCTAAGAGAGGAAGTTGGATGGAAAAGACCCAAGAGTTTGACTTGGAGATTAGACCCTCTAATCTGGTGAGAGGAAATGGTTTGTGCAAGTTGATTACGGAAGATGAAGACCTTAAGGCTCAACAAGGAGAAAAAGATGGTGTTTGCTCAACTTGTTCAGGAGACAGTCCACAAGTGCTCTTTGTCACCACTACTGATGAGTGGTATGCTGATATTGCTTACTACCTCACTTATGGAGAATGCCCTCCTCATCTTGAATACAAACAAAGAAGAAACTCAAGCTAAAGGCAGTAAATTTTGTGATCTAGAATCATGCACTTTACAAGAGAGGCCTATATGGTTGTTTCCTCAGGTGTGTAGATAAGGAGCAATAAGAAAAGTTGCTCAGGGCCTATCATGATCAAGCTTGTGGTGGAAATTTCTCAACAATGGTCATTATACATAAGATCCTCAGAGGAAGATATTATTGGCCCTCCATCTTTGCAAACACTCAAGATTGGGTTTCCAAATGCAAATCATGCCAACAATTTATTGGAAAGCCGCAACTAGCTACATTGCCACTCAGGCCTGTGGTGATTGAAGAACCATTTCAGCAATGGGGGCTAGATTTTATTGGTGTTTTGAATCCTCATTCAAGTGCAGGGAACACTTATGTACTCACTGTAACTGATTACTTCACCAAGTGGGTGGAAGCCATTCCAACCAAGCAGCCAGCTCTGAAACGGTCTGCAACTTCATCAAAGAGAATATCATTGTCCATTTTGGAATACCACAAAAGATTGTTGTAGACAATGCCACCTATTTCTCTTCCAAGGAGCTCATAGAGTTTTTCTATGGCTTTGGAATCTCTCTATCTCACTCCTCTGACTACTATCCATAGGGAAATGGTCAAGTGAGAGTCAAGCAACAAGAACATTGTTACCATTGTTCATAAGTTGGTTGATGAGAAGCAAAGGAACTGGCACAAGAAATTATATGATGCATTGTGGGCTGATAGGATCACTCCTAAGAAGGCAATAGGTATGTCACCTTTCCAAATGTTATATGGAGTTGAGGTAGATATTCCCCTCACAATTGAGATGCCAACTCTCAAGTTGCTGTAAGAAATAGAAGATGGTCAATACAAAGAGGAAAGTAGATGATGCCAAGTGGTGGATAGAATTAAGGAACACCAATTGAAAGTAAAGAATATCTTTGACAAGAGGGAAAAGGCAAAAGAATTCAAGGTTGGAGATTTTGTCTGATGTGGGACAAGAGAAGAGAACCAAAAGGCAGCCATGGAAAGTTTGATTCATTATGGTTTTACCCGTTCCAAATTCATGAAGCTTGTGGTGAGAATTTTTTCTCCTCTCTTACTTGGATGGAATTCCATTGGAATTGCCTCAAAGTGGGCAATACTTGAAACTGGATCATCGGTGAAATCGGGTTGTCCCCGCCTGTACCATAGGTGATTTTTGTAGGTGTGTTTTTCCCTTTGCTATTGTGTGGTTTTGGTTTTGTTTTGTTTGGTTTTGTTGTGTGTGCTTTGGTTTGTGTGTTTCCTCCTTCCTTTCTTTCTCAGAATTGTACATGACTCTGCAAGGCCCAATGGATAAGGCACTGGTCAAACATAATATGTTTTAAAACTCGAGATTCTGGATCCTCATGTTGTGCCCTAGCCATGCCCAGTTCACGCCATGTCCCCAAGCTAGAGCCAGCTATTGTCTCTGAAAAAAGCTCTACATTTTCATTGCCAAATCCAATTTTTGAGCTCACGCCCTTCGTTGGTGTCTAAGGAAAGTTTGAGATTCAAGGAATTAGCTAAAATCATGCCCTTGAGCTGTTTAAACCTCCATGTCACTTGTTTTTAGAAATCCTCCTCTTCCTGGTCTGTCATGCACATAATATCCTTTTGCCCCTCCCATTTTTGATCAAAATGGTTCACTTGTTCCATGGCCCGGGTTGTCGAATCATTTTTTTGCCTTCATGCCTTTGGCTCGTGAAGAAAATTCAAAAAGATGAAGTTCTCTTCCTCTGTGTATTTTTCCACAGTCGGGAACGATGGGCGTTTCTTTCCCCACCAAATTTTTCCTCAGCATTCCTCAATGATACATGGGTCTCCCTAATTGGTGCGGTCCAGTTATACTTTAAAGACTTAGTAGATAGCTCCACGTGTTGCAACAACACAATTCCAAGTGCAATTCTAGGGGCAATCTTCAATTGAGTGTGGGCTCTCCACGTGTCCCAGGTCCAAAATGAAGGTAAAATCAGCTAAGTATGGAAGGCTCAGTGGACGGCTCCACATGTTGCAATGGCACAACTCTAGGGGTAGGAAAGGTCAATTACCAATTCAGCGCCAAATCACCATGTGGTGGAAGACATTGAAAAGTCAAGGCGGATGAGTGGGCCATCGGGGAATTCAAGACTTTGAGCCTTTTTGTAAAAAGATGAAAAATTAAAAAGTAACCCACAAATTTCTCGATCGAGTAACCAAGGAAAAGTTAAAGCTTGAGCCCGCAAGGAAAAATTTAAAGGAAAGGCCCAAGGGGAATTTGAGTTTTGAGCCTTTTTTCCAAAAAAGGTTAAAATGTTGAGAAGAGAACCACGACCCCACCTACAAACAGAACGTGCCATGTGTCCTAGTCAAATCGAGTAGCGGGCTGGCAGGGGAATTTGAGTTTTGAGCCTTTTTCCAAAAAATGTTAAAATGTTGAGAAAAGGACCATGATCCCATTTCCAATAAGAATGTGCCATGTGTCCTAGTTGAAAAGTCAAAGTAGGGTTGTGGGCCAATTTGTTCCAAATTGCCAAATCTCTAAAAAATCACAAAATGCAAAGGGCTCCCCATAACTGCTCCAATCCCTTCCTACCACGTGGATGGCCCAAATTCAAAGCTAGAGGAGCAAATCAAACGGTCTAGATTTAAACTAGCAAATCAAATGTAATGGTTGCTTTGCAAGGTCTAGTTTTAGCTGCCATGAGAATTTTCTTCATGATAAAGGAATTTAAAGAGGTGTGAATGATTTGTAATGTTGTAACGGTTTCTTGCGAAGAATATAATGACTTCTCAATGTCATTCCAAGGGTTGGCGATTGATTTTAGAAAAGACCAGAGTGCTCTGGCCTAAAAAAGATGAAAAACGCCACACTTCTTCTATTCTTCTCTTCTTCCTCAAATTTCTTCCATCCTCAAGCTATGTACAAACTCTGCCCAAGCTTCAATAAGAAAAGAAGGAATTTTTTTCCTTTTTGATTGAGGAATTAATTGGTACTTTGCGATCAATGAGTTTCATTCGGTCTTGTAGCTTCTCCCATGGATTTGTTTCTCTTCCAATTATAAATGCATGTAAATGAGACTTCTAATTAATGTGTGTGGGCATCTGATATTCTACTCACAACATAAATTTATCCTACCTCCATTCTCACTCCCTTTCCCCTTCTCAGACGAAGTTCTTCTCTAGTGAGAAATTGCTAGCTTTGCCATAGGGTCAGTGGAGTGTCCCTGTTGGATCTCTAGTCGAAAGGCCACCATTGGAATCCACCATTTTTGCATGCACATACAGAAGCTACACCGTTCAAGTAGAGGGACTTAGATTCCCATAGCGTTGGCTTGAAACCCACCAATTTGTCCACAAGAAATTTTTTTTTCAAACAACGTCCCCAGCCTTTGCACTTGGTTTTACAAATTCTATAGTAGTTAACAATAAGAAAGCTAGTGGGAGCAAAGAAAGTTGCAGAGATAGAGTTAATTTCAGGAGTTAATCAGGGATCTTATTCATCTATGGTGCAATCGTCATCTATTTTACTTGGAGGACCAACTGGAGGTATCTTTTCTAGTGTGTCATCGACACAGAACATGGGCGCATAGAACATTGGTATAACATATGGAAGTAGCATAACTTCGCAATCTCCTGATCCTAGTTTAGCATGACCATTGGAACATAAGGTAGTACATCCTCTAGTCTATTTCCTACTTCAAGAGGAGGATCGGGAGGGTTAGGTGGCTTGGGTGCTAGCAAATATGGTGGTTCTAGAGCGGAGGAAACACAAGTACTAGATCTGGGGAAAGGTCCACACAAAACCCATCGATTTATATGGATATATCTCTTCATCTTCCAAAATATAGAGGCATTGAAGATGCAGAATGTGCATATGTGTGAAATACTATAGCGCACAAATGGGATCACTACTCTAGAGTGCAAGGAAAGTCAATTTGTAACTACATTATAGGGGTGCACACATAGTTGGTACAGAAAGTTTAAACTCCGACTAGAATTGTGTAGATTATACCGCATTGTGGGATGCTTTCTTGAAATAATTTTATATCCCTGAATTTGAGTAGAAGAGCATCAACGTGTTGAAAGATATTAAGCAGGGCACTACTGAGAGTGTTTGGGAGTATGATGCTTGGTTCAAAATCCTTTTTTCTAAGTTATCCTATGATATCCATGCAAGCCAACATTCACAGTGGTTTTTGGAGGACTGATCACGCCTTTTAGGAGGGTTCTTTTACATAAGACATATCTAGATCCAAGTGAGGTGCTTGAAGCAGCTCTCGCACCGAGGTGGTAGGGAGTGTAGACACAGGAGTGATTCCATTTTTGGAAGCTCGGGATTGGAGCCATGACTAAACAATTAGAGAAATTATCTCGCTAATTCGGCGGATGAGACGTGTAGTAGAATTTGGTGTATAGATTGTGAAGTAGATGGGCATACTAAGGATAGTTGTCCTCATAAATCGGTATATTCCTTGGTGTTGGATTGCGATATATATCATTTGGACCATAGTTCAAGTCAGTGCCCATTGTTACAGCGCATGATAAGAAAGAATTTGTTCTGCATACTTCAAGATTTGCATGTCTTCCACTCATGATAGTGAATATTACAGTTGATTGATCATATTCATGATGGCATTGATATTGGCATACAATGATTGGTGTTGGAAATAATTCTAAGGAGAAAGGTGAGATCGTGAACCATGAGGGCACTTTGATGGAGGCTATGGTAGAGGTTGAGGTTACCAAGGAGGATTCGAGAGGCTAAGGTCGTGGTGGTGGAAGAAGTGATTTCCCTCGTGGAACTTGTTATACATGTGGATCTCCCGATCATTATAGGTATGAGTGTCCTTAGAGCTTTGTTTGTTCTTTTTGTAGAAAGAATCATAGCTATGAAGAATGCCTAGACTTGTATGAAAATTTGAGTAAGAAACACAAACAAGAGAACAAGATCATGAGAATGGTTAGAGTTTAGCACACTCTTTGGGAAGATTAATGGATGCCTAAGTTAGCGCCAAATCCTAAGTTGGTACTGTGAAGACTACTACACGTGCACCGAGAAGTTATGAAATCAAATCTATCCATTACTAAGGAGGAGGTCCTATATGAAAAGTATACGAGACCTTATGCATCGAAGGAGGTTTATCAAGAAACCATGGAGGTAATTCATAATTTACATGGTGAGATACGGTGTTTGAAAGAGCAAAATCACAAAAATTATAACAAAATAAAGCAAATAAGCTCCATCTAACATATGTTGCTGATTTAAAGGAGGTTTGCATGATGTTGCACTAGGAAAACATTATTCCTTTCTTGGGAATTGGTTAAAGGGATACACTCTATGCATTGGGATTGAACATGAAAGGAATATTTTACATGCTAACCTTCCCCTCATATCCTATATTATGACAGAGAGATCACTCAATGTTGTTGTTGATGGTCGGCTATTGAGTAATATATTGAGTGACATGGGTGTGGAACCGAATGTGCTCACTTTGGATGCATGGGTTCGAGATGGAGAAAACCACCATTACGTTCATCTTCTAATGTTCTGTTTATGGAAAATAGGACTAAGGCCATGCTAATTGGGGTTTTGAAATATGCATCAATTACTATATAGGGAGCCAAGTTTACTAGGGATTTTGAGGTCTTAGCACTTGCTGAAGCCAACAAAACCCAAATAAAACCCATCAGATTTATATGGATATATCTCTCCATCTTCCAAAATATAGAGGCATTGAAGATGCAGCTGAGAATGTGCATATGTGTGACATACTATAGCGCACAAATGGGATCACTACTCTAGAGTGCAAGGAAAGTCAATTTGTAACTACATTAAAGGGGTGTACACATAGTTGGTATAGAAAGTTTAAACCTGACTAGAATTGTGTAGATTATACCGCATTGTGGGATGATTTCTTGAAATAATTTTATATCCCTGAATTTGAGTAGAAGAGCATCAACGTGTTGAAAGATATTAAGCAGGGCACTACTGAGAGTGTTTGGGAATATGATGTTTGGTTCAAAATCCTTTTTCTAAGTTATCCTATGATATCCATGCAAGCCAACATTCACAGTGGTTTTTTGGAGGACTGATCACGCCTTTTAGGAGGGTTCTTTTACATAAGACATATCTAGATCCAAGTGAGGTGCTTGAAGCAGCTCTGCGCACTGAGGTGGTAGGGAGTGTAGACACTGGAGTGATTCCATTTTTGGAAGCTCAGATTGGAGCCATGACTAAACAATTAGAGAAATTATCTGCTAATTCGGCAGATGAGACGTGTAGTAGAATTTGGTGTATAGATTGTGAAGTAGATGGGCATACTAAGGATAGTTGTCCTCATAAATCGGTATATTCCTTGGTGTTGGATTGCGATATATATCATTTGGACCATAGTTCAAGTCGGTGCCCATTATTACAACGCATGATAAGAAAGAATTTGTTCTGCATTACTACAAGATTTGCAAGTCTTCCACTCATGATACTGAATATTACAGGTTGATTGATCATATTCATGATGCCATTGATATTGGCATACAAATGATTGGTGTTGGAAATAATTCTAAGGAGAAAGGTGAGATCGAGAACCATGAGGGCACTTTGATGGAGGCTATGGTAGAGGTTGAGGTTACCAAGGAGGATTCAGAGGCTAAGGTCGTGGTGGTGGAAGAAGTGATTTCCCTCGTGGAACTTGTTATACATGTGGATCTCCTGATCATTATAGGTATGAGTGTCCTTAGAGCTTTGTTTGTTCTTTTTGTAGAAAGAATCATAGCTATGAAGAGTGCCCAGACTTGTATAAACATTTGAGTAAGAAACACAAACATGAGAACAAGATCATGAGAATGGTTAGAGTTTAGCACACTGGGGAAGATTAATGGATGCCTAAGTTAGCGCCAAATCCTAAGTTGGTACCTGTGAAGACTACTACACGTGCACCAGAGAAGTTATGAAATCAAATCTATCCATTACTAAGGAGGAGGTCCTATATGAAAAGTATATAGACCTTATGCATCAGAAGGAGGTTTATCAAGAAACCATGGAGGTAATTCATAATTTACATGGTGAGATACAATGTTTGAAAGAGCAAATCACAAAAATTATAACAAAATAAAGCAAATAAGCTCCATCTAACATATGTTGATGATTTAAAGGAGGTTTGCAAGATGTTGCACTAGGAAAACATTATTCCTTTATTGGGGAATTGGTTAAAGGGAAACACTCTATGCACTGGGATTGAGCATGAAAGGAATATTTTACATGCTAACCTTCCCCCTCATAGCCTATATTATGACAGAGATCACTCAATGTTGTTGTTGATGGCTGGCTATTGAGTAATATATTGAGTGACATGGGTGTGGAACCGAATGTGCTCACTTTGGATGCATGGGTTCGATGGAGAAAACCACCATTACGTTCATCTTCTAATGTTCTGCTTATGGAAAATAGGACTAAGGCCATGCTAATTGGGGTTTTGAAATATGCATCAATTACTATATAGGGAGCCAAGTTTACTAGGGATTTTGAGGTCTTAGCACTTGCTTTGAAGCCAACAAAACCCAAATAAAACCCATCGATTTATATGGATATATCTCTCCATCTTCCAAAATATAGAGGCATTGAAGATGCAAACAGAATGTGCATATGTGTGACATACTATAGCGCACAAATGGGATCACTACTCTAGAGCGCAAGGTAAGTCAGTTTGTAACTACATTAAAGGGGTGTACACATAGTTGGTATAGAAAGTTTAAACCTCGACTAGAATTGTGTAGATTATACCGCATTGTGGGATGATTTCTTGAAATAATTTTATATCCCCGAATTTGAGTAGAAGAGCATCAACGTGTTGAAAGATATTAAGCAAGGCACTAATTGAGAGTGTTTGGGAATATGATGTTTGGTTCAAAATCCTTTTTCTAAGTTATCCTATGATATCCATGCAAGCCAACATTCACAAGGGGTTTTGGAGGACCGATCACGCCTTTTAGGAGGGTTCTTTTACATAAGACATATCTAGATCCAAGTGAGGTGCTTGAAGTAGCTCTGCGCACTGAGGTGGTAGGGAGTGTAGACACTGGAGTGATTCCATTTTTGGAAGCTCAGATTGGAGCCATGACTAAACAATTAGAGAAATTATCTGCTAATTCGGCAGATGAGACGTGTAGTAGAATTTGGTGTATAGATTGTGAAGTAGATGGGCATACTAAGGATAGTTGTCCTCATAAATCGGTATATTCCTTGGTGTTGGATTGCGATATATATCATTTGGACCATAGTTCAAGTCAGTGCCCATTGTTACAGCGCATGATAAGAAAGAATTTGTTCTGTTACTTCAAGATTTGCATGTCTTCCACTCATGATAGTGAATATTACAGGTTGATTGATCATATTCATGATGGCATTGATATTGGCATACAACAGATTGGTGTTGGAAATAATTCTAAGGAGAAAGGTGAGATCGAACCATGAGGGCACTTTGATGGAGGCTATGGTAGAGGTTGAGGTTACCAAGGAGGATTCGAGAGGCTAAGGTCGTGGTGGTGGAAGAAGTGATTTCCCTCGTGGAACTTGTTATACATGTGGATCTCCTAATCATTATAGGTATGAGTGTCCTTAGAGCTTTGTTTGTTCTTTTTGTAGAAAGAATCATAGCTATGAAGAGTGCCCAGACTTGTATAAACATTTGAGTAAGAAACACAAACATGAGAACAAGATCATGAGAATGGTTAGAGTTTAGCACACTGGGAAGATTAATGGATGCCTAAGTTAGCGCCAAATCCTAAGTTGGTACTGTGAAGACTACTACACGTGCACCGAGAGAAGTTATGAAATCAAATCTATCCATTACTAAGGAGGAGGTCCTATATGAAAAGTATACGAGACCTTATGCATCGAAGGAGGTTTATCAAGAAACCATGGAGGTAATTCATAATTTACATGGTGAGATACAGTGTTTGAAAGAGCAGTCACAAAAATTATAACAAAATAAAGCAGCTAAGCTCCATCTAACATATGTTGCTGATTTAAAGGAGGTTTGCATGATGTTGCACTAGGAAAACATTATTCCTTTCTTGGGGAATTGGTTAAAGGGATACACTCTATGCATTGGGATTGAACATGAAAGGAATATTTTACATGCTAACCTTCCCCCTCATATCCTATATTATGACAGAGATCACTCAATGTTGTTGTTGATGGTGGCTATTGAGTAATATATTGAGTGACATGGGTGTGGAACCGAATGTGCTCACTTTGGATGCATGGGTTCGGATGGAGAAACCACCATTACGTTCATCTTCTAATGTTACATTTATGGAAAATAGGACTAAGGCCATGCTAATTGGGGTTTTGAAATATGCATCAATTACTATATAGGGAGCCAAGTTTACTAGGGATTTTGAGGTCTTAGCACTTGCTGAAGCCAACAAAACCCAAATAAAACCCATCGATTTATATGGATATATCTCTCCATCTTCCAAAATATAGAGGCATTGAAGATGCGGTGAGAATGTGCATATGTGTGACATACTATAGCGCACAAATGGGATCACTACTCTAGAGTGCAAGGAAAGTCAATTTGTAACTACATTAAAGGGTGTACACATAGTTGGTATAGAAAGTTTAAACCTGACTAGAATTGTGTAGATTATACCGCATTGTGGGATGCTTTCTTGAAATAATTTTATATCCTCGAGTTTGAGCAGAAGAGAATCAACGCGTTGAAAGATATTAAGCGGGCACTACTTGAGAGTGTTTGGGAATATGATGTTTGGTTCAAAATCCTTTTTCTAAGTTATCCTATGATATCCATGCAAGCCAACATTCACAAAGTGGTTTTTGGAGGACTGATCACGCCTTTTAGGAGGGTTCTTTTACATAAGACATATCTAGATCCAAGTGAGGTGCTTGAAGCAGCTCTGCCTGCGCACCGAGGTGGTAGGGAGTGTAGACACTGGAGTGATTCCATTTTGGAAGCTCAGATTGGAGCCATGACTAAACAATTAGAGAAATTATCTGCTAATTCGGCGGATGAGACGTGTAGTAGAATTTGGTGTATAGATTGTGAAGTAGATGGGCATACTAAGGATAGTTGTCCTCATAAATCGGTATATTCCTTGGTGTTGGATTGCGATATATATCATTTGGACCATAGTTCAAGTCGGTGCCCATTATGTTGACAGCCGCATGATAAGAAAGAATTTGTTCTGCATTACTTCAAGATTTGCATGTCTTCCACTCATGATAGTGAATATTACAGGTTGATTGATCATATTCATGATGGCATTGATATTGGCATACAAATGATTGGTGTTGGAAATAATTCTAAGGAGAAAGGTGAGATCAGAACCATGAGGGCACTTTGATGGAGGCTATGGTAGAGGTTGAGGTTACCAAGGAGGATTCGAGGCTAAGGTCGTGGTGGTGGAAGAAGTGATTTCCCTCGTGGAACTTGTTATACATGTGGATCTCCTGATCATTATAGGTATGAGTGTCCTTAGAGCTTTGTTTGTTCTTTTTGTAGAAAGAATCATAGCTATGAAGAGTGCCCAGACTTGTATAAAAATTTGAGTAAGAAACACAAACATGAGAACAAGATCATGAGAATGGTTAGAGTTTAGCACACTGGGAAGATTAATGGATGCCTAAGTTAGCGCCAAATCCTAAGTTGGTACTGTGAAGACTACTACACGTGCACCGGAGAAGTTATGAAATCAAATCTATCCATTACTAAGGAGGAGGTCCTATATGAAAAGTATACGAGACCTTATGCATCGAAGGAGGTTTATCAAGAAACCATGGAGGTAATTCATAATTTACAAGGTGAGATACAGTGTTTGAAAGAGCAGTCACAAAAATTATAACAAAATAAAGCAGCTAAGCTCCATCTAACATATGTTGCTGATTTAAAGGAGGTTTGCATGATGTTGCACTAGGAAAACATTATTCCTTTCTTGGGGAATTGGTTAAAGGGATACACTCTATGCATTGGGATTGAACATGAAAGGAATATTTTACATGCTAACCTTCCCCCTCATATCCTATATTATGACAGGAGATCACTCTGAATGTTGTTGTTGATGGCTGGCTATTGAGTAATATATTGAGTGACATGGGTGTGGAACTGAATGTGCTCACTTTGGATGCATGGGTTCAGATGGAGAAAACCACCATTACGTTCATCTTCTAATGTTCTGTTTATGGAAAATAGGACTAAGGCCATGCTAATTGGGGTTTTGAAATATGCATCAATTACTATATAGGGAGCCAAGTTTACTAGGGATTTTGAGGTCTTAGCACTTGCTGAAGCCAACAAAACCCAAATAAAACCCATCAGATTTATATGGATATATCTCTCCATCTTCCAAAATATAGAGGCATTGAAGATGCAGCTGAGAATGTGCATATGTGTGACATACTATAGCGCACAAATGGGATCACTACTCTAGAGTGCAAGGAAAGTCAATTTGTAACTACATTAAAGGGGTGTACACATAGTTGGTATAGAAAGTTTGAACTAACTAGAATTGTGTAGATTATACCGGATTGTGGGATGCTTTCTTGAAATAATTTTATATCCTTGAGTTTGAGTAGAAGAGCATCAACGCATTGAAATACATTAAGCAAGGAACTACTGAGAGTGTTTAGGAGTATGATGTTTGGTTCAAAATCCTTTTTCTAAGTTATCCTATGATATCCATGCAAGCCAACATTCACAAAGTGGTTTTTGGAGGACTGATCACGCCTTTTAGGAGGGTTCTTTTACATAAGACATATCTAGATCCAAGTGAGGTGCTTGAAGCGACTCTGCGCCGAGGTGGTAGTAGGAGTGTAGACACTGGAGTGAGTCCATTTTTGGAAGCTCAGTTGGAGCCATGACTAAACAATTAGAGAAATTATCTGCTAATTCGGCGCATGAGACGTGTAGTAGAATTTGGTGTATAGATTGTGAAGTAGAGGGGCATACTAAGGATAGTTGTCCTCATAAATCGGTATATTCCTTGGTGTTGGATTGCGAGATATATCATTTGGACCATAGTTCAAGTCGGTGCCCATTGTTACAGCGCATGATAAGAAAGAATTTGTTCTTACTGCAAGATTTGCAGGTCTTCCACTCATGATACTGAAGATTACAGGTTGATTGATCATATTCATGATGCCATTGATATTGGCATACAACAGATTGGTGTTGCAAATAATTCTAAGGAGAAAGGTGAGATCGTAAACCATGAGGGCACTTTGATGGAGGCTATGGTAGAGGTTGAGGTTACCGAGGAGGATTCAGAGGCTAAGGTCGTGGTGGTGGAAGAAGTGATTTCCCTCGTGGAACTTGTTATACATGTGGATCTCCTGATCATTATAGGTATGAGTGTCCTTAGAACATTGTTTGTTCTTTCTGTGGAAAGAATCATAGCTATGAAGAGTGCCCAGACTTGTATGAACATTTGAGTAAGAAACACAAACATGAGAACAAGGGCATGAGAATGGTTAGAGTTTAGCACACTGGGAAGATCAATGGATGCCGAAGTTAGCGCCAAATCCTAAGTTGGTACACTGTGAAGACTACTACACGTGCACCGGAGAAGTTATGAAATCAAATCTATCCATTACTAAGGAGGAGGTCCTATATGAAAAGTATACGAGACCTTATGCATCGAAGGAGGTTTATCAAGAAACCATGGAGGTAATTCATAATTTACATGGTGAGATACAAAGGTGTTTGAAAGAGCAATATCACAAAAATTATAACAAAATAAAGTAGCTAAGCTCCATCTAACATATGTTGCTGATTTAAAGGAGGTTTGCATGATGATGTTGCACTAGGAAAACATTATTCCTTTCTTGGGGAATTGGTTAAAGGGATACACTCTATGCATTGGGATTGAACATGAAAGGAATATTTTACATGCTAACCTTCCCCCTCATATCCTATATTATGACAGAGATCACTCAATGATTGTTGTTGTTGATGGTCTGGCTATTGAGTAATATATTGAGTGACATGGGTGTGGAACCCAGAATGTGCTCACTTTGGATGCATGGGTTCGAGATGGAGAAACCACCATTACGTTCATCTTCTAATGTTCTTTTATGGAAAATAGGACTAAGGCCATGCTAATTGGGGTTTTGAAATATGCATCAATTACTATATAGGAGCCAAGTTTACTAGGGATTTTGAGGTCTTAGCACTTGCTGAAGCCAACAATTTTCTAGCTTTACTTGAGTGCCCTTGGTGTTATGCAAAAACGTTGATTTGTGTTTCAATAATGGGTATATAAGTTTTGAAAACAAGGAGGAATGCATTATTATTCCCTTGTCAGATGGGAAATATGCACCTTATATAGAGCTCTTAAGTGAAGAAGACTTGAACAAAATTTATGTGTGGACCATTCGAGATCGAAGTTCTTGTTGTCACTAAAAACCAACATCCTCTCGATTTATCATGCCTATGTGAATGAGAAACTAGTGTTTTTAGGTAACATTGGACCATCTCTCAAGTTGTGGGACTTGCTACTTGAGATGGACCTCCAGAGAAGGTTGGTTCCTCTACCTAATCCTAGCACTAAACTACTTCTAAGGAAGGAAATGCAACTATCTACTCCTAATCTAACAATTCCAAGGGACCAAGGAGAGAGAGAGCATGAAAATAAAGAAATCCTACACTACAAAGGTGATAGCACCAAGAAAAGGGGGTGAAATATCCTGTTGAGGGAGAATATAGAAGGAAAATGGAGTTGAGAGAGGCCGAACAATTTGTACTGCACTCCATCTTCATTTACCACTAAATATCCATGAAACACAACATCCTGCACTTGTAAATGAGACATATATGCATAGAAAAACAACAACATAATAGAATGGCAAGGAGATACAACAAAAAATGCAAGGATTGAAAGAACACGACAAACACAATTTTATTGCTCTTAGAATATGCACGGTTCATTAAATTGTTGAAATAGAGGAAAAAATACACTTTCCAGGCCCATGAGAGGGTTTATAGCTCAATGGTGTTGAGAAATAAATTTTACAGAGTTTCCCCACATCCCAAAATATCTCCCTTCTCAAATGAGAAGTGTTTACAATATATAAAAAATGAATGAGAGAAAGAGAAAGAGTGAAACTCAGATTTCTTCTCTCACCAACCAAAAACTACCATTAAATGGTTTGAAAATGGCATGGGCATCCTTACAAATCATCTTACATATGTACTTTAGCTTCTGGAAGAAGAAATGGGATACCATACTTCATTGATTGCGGTGGTTGGGCCTAGAACTGTGTATTTCCGTGCTGGAGATGTTTTCCAATTTTTGCACATATAACCTTAATAAATTTGAAAAGTACAATTATCATTGCATAGAGGATGTTGAGAAATTTCCAATGATATAAATTTTGTCAAATTTTGAGCACTGGATCAAAAGTTATGCCCATCCAAAGTTTCATGCGAAAAACTGTCGTTTTCCTTTGTTCAGGGATTTTCCAATTTTCTACAAAATTTCACGGATATCATGTGGCCCCTTTGTTTTGTCAATTTTTCCACGGATTTTACTCTACGGCTTTTTCTGTGGCTTTAGTTTTGTGGCTTTGTTACATGGCTTTTCCCATGGATTTTTCTGTGGACTTTTCTATGGATTTTTCTGTAGCTTTTTCACTAACTCCTTAGAATTTTCTTGGATTGGGGAGTTAGGAAAAATGAAGTAGAGTGCCTCAAAGCCACATTTTCTTGATTTTACTCAATTTTCTCAAATTTGGCCAAGAATTGAACTCCTTTCCCTCTAAAAACCCCAGGCTCAACCATGAAGCTCATCATTTTGCCCAAGTTTGGTTTTCTCTAGTTATCCATTTTTACCAAGGGGGTAAAAATGGATAACAATTTGGTGACTCATGGGGACATCTTCCTGCTAGATGAAGTGATTAGTGGCCTTGAAGTATCCATTGGGAATGGAGTCAATCCTGATAAACACAATTCTGATATGAATCTCTTTAATATGGTCCTTAAGCACTTGAAACATTAGTGGAACTGGAGCTAATCTCACCAAATGTTACCTCCAATGTATTGTGCACAAGAATCAAAACAACACAACACACTATGTATAAAAGATAAAGATCATACATGCCCCGAGTGGAACATGTAGAGTGTGTAAAAGTACTTCTTCTCATTTGAAAGTGAACCTACCTACTCTACGCTAACCGAGAAAGCAAAGGGAACTCAAAAAATCCTACAACTGGCAGGGAGAAGTAGCTTCCCTTTGTCAAAATAGTCAGCCATGTGTATGCTTTGGTGCTAAACATGGCTGTTATTATGAGTGAAAAAATGACAAGAGGTCGATCCTCCACCCAAATCACCAAGGTATCAACTGAAACAAGCCAAATACCTCTTTTAGTGGATTTTTATTTAGATTGAAGAGGCATTGCAGCTGATCTTTGGTACTCTGAAACTCATCCTAATGCTCAAGAGAAAACATGACTGGTAGCAACTTTGAATCTTTCTCCAATGAATCCAAGTACTTGATTAGGCAAGGCCTGATCTGCTGAATTTTCCCATTGCACGGAAGCCCAACTTCAATAATGAAGTCTTCTTGCAGACATTCCTGGTGGATGGTGTGGAAGAGATGAGATCTTCATGCTCTTTTCCTTCCTTCATGGAAATATGGAACTCCTCCCAATATGTAACTCATTTTTATTGATTGCAACATCCAATGAAGTCACTTTTGCATCATTATAATTTTCTACAACACATTGTTGGCTCTGGAGTTCCTCCATTGTTTCTTGAAGACTAACTTGCTCTTGGGTAGCCTCTTCCTCTAGCATGAAATTTTTCAAATCAAAATATTCAATTCGCTGCTCTAGAGGACTATTTGGGGCAGCAAGGTCTTCTTGATAGCTCTCCTCCATCATGGATTCATCAATCAAATCAGGCCCTTCAAATGAAAGAAAAAAATTCATCAAGTGGATTCAACTATGATTCGATCTCTTCCAACTTGCTCCTCTTCAATATGACTTAGAGCTGATTGTTCTTCCTCCCTCTTGACTGATTGTGTAGTTTGGATTAGATCAACATCCTCTTCAGAAAAAGTGTCATTATGGACACTGCATTTAGAGAAAACAGATTGTTGATCTTCTTGTTCTGCTACAAAATCAACTTCCACCACCTCGTGTTGTGACCCTGCACTCCGTTGAAGCTTTAACCATCAAGGGGATTTTTTCTATCCCAAATCTGAGAGCTAATCTTACCAAGATTTTGATCATTTCTTCTCTATTTGGCTCTCCTTCCTGCTACTCTCCTTGACTGTTTTTGGAATTTCTTCCCGACATGGAATTGGGAAGGCAAGAGGAGGAAGTGGATGGAGTTTCAACTAGTTTTACAATTTTTGTGGTGGTGAGGGAGGTGGATTTTTTTTTTTGGAGGGGATGAATTCTTGGAAGGGAAAAGGGAAAAATAATTGAGGTGAGATGGAAGATTAGAATATGGAGAAGGGAAATCAACACTTGGGGCAACATACAATGGGCTTGAATCTTGACACTGCTGAAATGATATTGATTGAGAAAGAGGAAAAGAAAAGCTATGAGGTGGTGGACTTACCCATTGACAAGGTTGTCTTGTATCCAAATCATAAGCCTCAATCTCCTCATTCCACTATTGTGCAAGTTGAGGCAACATTTCAACCATGAAGTCAAGCTTCTTTTGCGGGCTATAATGTCTTGGAAAAGGGCCTTCCCATGGACAAGGTTCCCTGTAACCAATTTTGAAATATTTCATCTGTGTTGTAGCCCTAGATTGAACCATGTTAGCCTCCATTCTTTGAATCTTCTCTAGTAGATCAGCATTCTCCATATAATTGTTATCATCATATGCACACCCTCGCTCTTGATAAGCTCCATAGTTTGGTGGATGACCAAACTGATCTACATCTTGCTCATATGGGTAAGCATAATGGTTACAATCTGATCATAATGTTGATCTGGAGGAGTTGTGAAATACATTAGAGGTGGACTGCACCATTGTTGTTGTAAGTGTGAATTCCAAGATGGGAATGAAGTCATGATTGCACAACTTCATGGAATGGAAGAAAATGGAAGATATGAAAAGAAAATGGATGGAAGTGCACGAAAAGAAAGGTCTGCAACTCAGAAATGGGTTGTTTGGATCAGTGGAGTTGTGAGTTGTGCTTAGAATGTGCCTCCAAAGGCTTGAAATTTCATCAAGAACACAACAACTTGAAAAAATGAAGTGGTAAGGTACTTCAAACCTGTCCCATTGAGCGCGTCAGTGTAAGATTATGGAGCCTGTTTTCATGTGTGAGAGTGTTGAAGACTGTAAACTAAGAGTACTGTACACTTTTCATGTATCCTCGCGGGTTCGGCGCTAGAAGCCCTCGATATTAGGGGTTTGGTGGCACAACCCCTAAAAAATGTGTTTTGGGCCTTAAAACATGCCCAATATATTAGGAAACATGATTTTATCATATGGGAAGATTTTTTGACCCATAGGTTTATGGGACGGTTTTGGCCCATGATTTTGATACCCGCGGTTTTGTAAAATTGTTTAAGCAATTATCTATTTATATGGTTTTGTGCATATGGTAGATATAATCTAAAACATTGTAGATGTGTTTTGAATTTGGTTGTGAATTCCGTAGAGTTTGTTGATCATAGCTCCAAACAGATCTGGGTATTGTATTGAGAGAGTGGTGGCTTGTAATAAAATATGAGCAAGTGATTTTTGTGGACGTAGCCCAAATTTGGTGAAGCACGTTAAATACCGTCTCTTTATGTTGTCTTATTTTATTCTTCACTTTTATTTGAGATCTGTAATAATTTTTCTCGCATATCGTTTCTCTCTGTTGTGATTCTGAGGGGATTATTCCGCATATTTTATCCCTTATTCCCTAACAATTGGTATCAAAGCCTGGTTTGGTTTGCTTTGAAGTGTTGAATCATAGGGAAAGTTTTATCTTGAGTGGGAGCTATGGTAGATGATGGAAGATCTAGGGTTGATAAATTCAACATTCGAGAATCAGTCTTTAGAAGATGCAGATGGAAGAATACCTTTATCAGAAGGATCTTTATATTCCATTGTCTAAGAAGGTGAACAAACCCTCGAGCATGACATATGCGGAATGGGATTTTCTAGATAGGAAGGCACTTGGGATAATCCGGCTATGTCTTTCATCTTTAGTATTATTTAATGTTTCAAAGGAAAAGACTACAAAAGAATTGATGGATGCATTAGGGAAGTTGTATGAAAAACCCTCTGCCTCTAATAAGATTTTTTAATGAAAAAGATGTTTAATATGAAAATGTCTGAGAATGGTTCAGCGAGATCATTTAAATGATTTTAATATAGTTGTAAATATGCTAGATTTGGTTATAATAGAATTTGATGAAGAAGTTAGGGATTTATTAGTTCTGTGCTCTTTACTCCGAGAGTTGGAATAGCACAGTAATGGCGGTAAGAAACTCTCGTTCCAGCTAATTCAAAGTTGAAGTTTGAGGATGTTGTAGGGTTGATTTTAAGTGAGGAAATGCAAAGAAAAAGCTTTGGGGAATCTTCTACTTCAGGGAATGATTTGACAGTGGAAACTAGAGGGAGACAAAAGAATAGAGGAAGCCGTGGAAAATCAAAGGATCATGCAAGGTCAAAATCTAAAAGCAAGATAGTATGTTGGCATTGTGGAAATTATGGGCATGCAAATAAGGAATGTTGGGAGCTTTGGGACAAGAAGAAACAACAGGAAGAAAACAAGGAGGCAAATGTGGCAATAGGTAATGTATGTCAAGATGCTTTGATTATTTCTTTGCACAATATTACTGAATCTTGGGTTTTAGATTCGGGGGCTTCTTTCCATGCTACTCCACATAGGCATTATTTTGTTGATTATGTTCAAGGAGATTTTGGGCATGTTTTTCTTGGTGATGATGAGCCTTGCAGCATAGTTGGAAAAGGTTCTATTTAGGTTAAGATGCATGAATGGGAATACTTGGTTATTAAAGGATGTCAGACATGTGCCTACATTAAGATGAAATTTGATATCGGCAGGGTAGTTGGGAAGTGATGGTTATACTATGATATTTACAAACTCTTGGAAGGTTACCAAGGGTGCTCTTGTGGTGGCAAGAGGTAAGAAGGTTGGAACCTTGTATTTAACCACTTATAGCACTAATGTTTGTAATCTTGTGGCTTCAGAAGTAGATACAACATTGTGGCACTATAAGCTCGGTCATATGAGCCATAAGGGCATGGAGATCATAAAGAAGGATTTTCTTGGATATATAGAAATAGGTTTAGAGTTATGTGAGGACTACATATATGGGAAACAAAAGCGAGTAAGGTTTCTCAAGGTTGGACCTACAAAGAAAGAGAGTAAGTTAGAGCTGGTGCATTCTGATGTGTGGGGGCCGGCTCAGGTATCATCTCTTGGGGTTCAAGTTATTATGTTACTTTTATTGATGATACAACAAGGAAAGTTTGGGTTTATTGTATTAGAAAAAAATTTGATGTATTTGACACTTTTGTTAAATGGAAAGCCTTGGTAGAGAATGAAACAGGTCTTAAGCTAAAATTTCTCAGGTCAGATAATGGAGGGGAGTATTACAACAATGAATTTGATGATTACTATTCTAAGAATGGAATCCACAAGAAAAAGATGGTTCCAGGAACTCTGCAGCAGAATGGGGTATCAGAAAGGATGAACAAAACAATAATGGAATGTGCTAGGAGCATGAGGTTACATGCAGGACTACCTCTTTCTTTTTGGGTAGAAGCGGTGAGCACAGCTATGGTATTTAATAAAAGAGGACCCTCAAGTGCCTTGGATGGAGGCATACTTGAGGAGGCTTGGTATGGTAAGAAAGTTGATTATTCATTTCTTAGAGTCTTTAGATGTGAGGTGTTTGTCCATATAGACAAGGATGATAGGACCAAGCTAGAGGTTAAATCATAAAAATGTACTTTCATTGGTTATGGTGGTGATGACTTTGGATATAAATGTTGGATTATTAAGGACAAGAAAATCATTCGATCTAGGGATGTGGTATTTAATGAGAAATGCATGTATAAGCGATCAGCGGGAAAACAAGGAAGAATCCAAGAAAGAATATGCAGCAGTAGAGGATCTTTTGGATGGGAAAGTGACACATGAATCAGTTTAGGAACCTCCTCAATAGGAACCCCAAACTCCTATATTGAGGAGGTCTTCTAGGGTAAGAAGAGAACCTAAACATTTTTCTCCTTCTCTTTATTATTTATTACTCATTGATAGTGGAGAGCCAGAGAGATTTGATGAAGCAATGTAGGTAGATTCTAGGAAGAAGTGGGAGCAAGCCATGGATGAGGAGCATCAAGCTCTCATGGAGAACCAAACATGGGATTTGGTGAAGCTACCCGAAGGAAAAGAGCATTATAGAATAAGTGGGTGTTCAGAGTCAAAGAGGAAGAAGGAGGCAAGAAAATATACAAGGCCCAGATTGGTGGTCAAGGGGTTTGCACAAAAAAAAGGTATAGATTTTGATGATATTTTTTCTCCTGTAGTAAAAATGACTTCTATTAGAACTATTCTAGGAATAGTTACAGCAGAATACTTGCACTTAGAACAACTTGATGTAAAGACTACATTTCTCCATGGTGATTTGGAGGAGGAACTATATATGCAGCAACCAGAGGGCTATGAGGTCAAAGGTAAAGAGGAGATGGTGTGCAAACTGAAGAAGAGCTTGTATGGCTTGAAAAAAGCTCCACGTCAATGGTATAAGAAATTTGATAGCTTCATGATGGAGCAAGGTTATATTATATGTCATTCTGACCATTACATGTATACAAAGAAATTTGAGGATGACAGTTATATTATCCTGTGTCTGTATGTGGATGACATGTTGGTTGCAGGTAAAAACATGCAGAAATAAAAGTACTTAAGAAGCAGGTAAGTGAATCCTTTGCTATGAAGGATTTGGGGGCAGCCAAAAAATCCTTGGTATGAGGATATCTTGGGATAGGAAGGAACAAAAGCTTACTTTATCTCAGGAAGAGTACATTAAGAAATTCTTGGAGAGGTTTAATATGCAAGATGCTAAACCGGTTGGGACTCCTTTGGCGAGAGCCATTTCAAGTTGTCAAAGGAGCAATGTCCTAAGAAAGATCAGGGAGAGAAATCAGATGTCTAAGGTACCTTACTTATTAATGGTTGGTAGTTTGATGTATGCCATGGTGTTCATTAGGCCTGATATTGCCCATGCGGTGGGAGCGGTGAGTATATTTATGAGTGATCCAGTAGAGATCATTGACGGAAGTAAAAGTGGATCCTTCGATGTTTGAGAGGGACCATGGGGATAGTTTTGTGCTACTGATGGACCGACACCACTTTTTGTGGTTATGTAGATTCAAATATGGGTATAGATGTAGACAACAGGAGGAGCATGATAGGTTATGTTTACATTATAGGTGGGACAATAGTGAGCTAGATTTCACGACTACAGAAGTTGGTAGCTTTGTCACAACCACGGGCCGAGTTGAGTATGTTCTTTGCCACAGAGGTAAGAAAATAAATGATTTGGTTACAATAATAGCTTAAGGTGTTGGGGCATAAGCAAGAGGAAGGAAAGCTACATAGTGATAGTCAGAGTGCTATACACCTAGCTAAGAACTCTGCTTTCCACTCTAGGACGAACCATATATAGTTAAAGTACCATTTCATCAGGATAGCTTTAGAGGAAGAGAAGTTGAAGCTAGAGAAGATCCATACTAGTCAGAATCCTATAGACATGATGACCAAGGTGGTCACAAGGGAAAAATTGAAGTTGTGTTCAGCTTTGGTTGGTCTTCACGAAACTAGTGAAGGGTTGAGAAGCTTGCTCAGAGGAAAACTAGTCTCCAAGTGGGAGATTATTAAGTTGTGGATCCTATTTTCATTGTGAGAGTGTTGAATACCGTACACTAAGAGTACTGTACACTTTTCATGTATCCTCGCCGGGTTCGGTCGGCCGATGGTGGCAGCTCTCGGTAGCGGGGTTCGGGTCGTAGCCCCGAATTTTTTTGGGCCTTAAAATGTGCCCGATATATCGGGAAACATGATTTTCTCATATGGGTGGGTTTTTTGACCCATAGGTTTATGGGACAATTTTGGCCCATGGTTTTGATACCCATGGTTTTGTAAAACTACTTAAGCAGTTGTCTATTTATATGGTTTTGTGCATATGGTAGATATAATGTAAAATATTGCAAATGTGTTTTGAATTCGGGTGTGAATTCTATAGAGTTTGTTAGCATAGCTCCAAACAGATATGGGTATTGTATTGAGAGAGCGGTGGCTTGTAATAAAATCTAAGCAAGTGATTCTTTGTGGATGTAGCCCAAATTGGGTGAACCACGTTAAATACTATCTCTTTGTGTTGTGTTATTTTATTCTACACTTTTATTTGAGATCTGTAATAATTTCTGCATATTAGTTTCTACTATTACAATTCTATGAGGGATTATTCTGCATATTTTATCCCTTATTCCCTAACAGCCCAGAGCTGTTATCACCAAAACCAACACTTTGATTTATCATGCCTATGTGAATGAGCAACTAGTGTTTTTGGGTAAAATTAGACCATCTCTCAAGTTGTGGTACTTGCTACTTGAGATGGACCTCTAGAGAAGGTTGGTTCCTCTACCTAATCCTAGCACTAAACTAATTCTAAGGAAGGAAATGCAAATATCTACTCTTAATCTAACAATTCCAAGGGACCAAGGAGAGAGAGCATGAAAATAAAGAAATCCTAAACTTCAGAGGTGATATCACCAAGAAAAGGGATTGAAATATTCTACCAAGGGAGAATATGGAAGGAAAATAAAGTTAAGAGAGGCCATACCAATTTGACATAGACCCAGATCTTCATTTACAACTAAATATCCATGAAACGCAACATCATGCACCTGTAAATGAGACATATATGCACAGAAAAACAACAACATAATAGAAGGGAAAGGAGATACAACAAAAAAATGCAAGGGTTGAAAGAACACGACAAACACAATTTTATTACTCTTAGAATATGCACGGTTCGTTACATTGTTGAAATAGAGGCAAAAATACACTTTCCAGGCCCATGAGAGGGTTTGCTGCTCAATGGTGTTGAGAAATAAATTTTACAGAGTTTCCCCACATCCCAAAATATCTCCCTTCTCAAATGAGAAGTGTTTAAAATATATTAAAAATGAATGAGAGAAAGAGAAAGAGTGGAACTCAGATTTCTTCTCTCACCAACCAAAAACTACCATTAAATGGTTTGAAAATGGCATGGGTATCCTTATAAATCATTTTACATGCGTACTTTAGCTTGTGGAAGAAGAAATGGGATACCATACTTCATCGATTGCGGTGGTTGGGCACAGGCTGTGTATTTACTGTGCTTTAGAGATGTTTTCCATTTTTTTTTCACATCTAACCTCTATAAAATTAAACATTACAATTATCATTGCATAGAGGATGTTGAGACCTTTCAAATTTCGAGCACCAGATCAAAAGTTATGTCCATCCGAAGTTTCACGCGAAAACATAGCTCGTTTTCCTTTGTTACTGCAGATTTTCCAATTTTCTGCAACATTTCGCGAATATCTGTGGCCTCGTTTGTTCTGTGGATTTTTTCATAGATTTTACTCTATGGATTTTCTGTGGCTTTTCTGCGAGACTTTAGTTATGTGGTTTTTCCTCGTGGCCCTTACTGCGACTTTAATTCGAAGCTTTGTTACTGCGGCTTTTCCCACGGATTTTACTCGAGGCTTTTCTACGGCTTTTGTGGATTTTTGTGGACTTTTACGTGGATTTTTCTGCAGCTTTTTTCACTAACTCCTTAGAATTTTCTTGGATTGGGGAGTTAGGAAAAAAAAATTAGAGTGCCTCAAAACCACATTTTCTGGATTTTACTCAATTTTCTCAAATTTGGCCGAGAATTGAACTCCTTTCTCTCTAAAAACCCTAGCATCAACCATGAAGCTCTGTCAATTGCCCAAGTTTGGTTTTCTCTAGTTATTCACTTCTACCAAGGGGGGTAAAAATGGATAACAATTCTTGAGCCATCAAAGGAAGGAGTGCTCTAATGGGATGATGCACAGTCCATGAGTGATACTTATAAGTGTTTCATGTGACAACTGGGCACATGAAACTTATGAAATATTTGGGTGCAAAGTAAGAAGTGCATGTGTGTGTGTGTCAGTAAGCCACATAGTATCATGTGTTTGGGTAGCAACTGTGAAGATCGAGGTACAATAGCGAAGAGAATTGAAGTATTCACGCTTGTCATGGAAGTTCAATAGGAATTTTAGGTGGAAAGAAGGAATATGCTAGTTTATACTCTATGCAGGATGACAGTGTGCCGGTCAATGGTTCAAAAGGATAATATTTTGGAGTGGAGAGAAGTGAAGATTGCTTTATCTACTAGATTTTTAAGGAGAAATGTGCCTACTCATATCTATGCATTTCATGGTAATGATCTTGTTCAACACCACGTTAACAATGTGAGAGACTCTGGACAGAGGGGAAGGAAGATTTACCACCTTCGTTGTGGGTGCACAAGCTTTACTTCACCTTGCAAGGTTATGCATGTGCATGGTATATCTATGCAAAGTTGAATAGAGATACTAGAAATTGGTAAGAACTTACTACAGGTATGATTCAAACCTTTGACTATTTTTCCACTAAACCTCCGGTGAATGAGGTGTTACAGGTTATGAAGTGCTTAACTATGGGAGATAGTGAAAAGGATGAGGAGCTCCTTTAGGAGTTGTTAGGAGAGTTAGACTTGGAGGCATGTTTTGAAAAGGAAGAGACAGATGCATAAAATCTTGGGAAAGCCTACTTAGAAAGAGAAAAGGGTAAGATTGTCTATATAGTTGATGATGAAGAAATGGACAACATATATATTGAGCACACGAGAGGGTATGCGCGAGGTCTTAGACATTGTAGATGAGAAGGTGCGTATCTACCTTGTGCCTATGAAGACCTAGAAAGTAAACATTGAAATGGATGCTAAACCAAATGAGGCCACCATTGAAGATTATTGGTCTGACTTTGAAGTTGCTAAGATAATTGAGTTGTTGCACGACTTCTAGGATTTGTTTCGAGAGGATATCATGAATTGAAAGGAGTACATGAATCTTTGGGCAAAATGAGAATCAAGCTATAGGAAGTGCATGCCCAATTTGGAAGAGGCCTTACAGGATGAATATGAACTTACGCGCCAAGGTAAAAGAAGAAATTGACAAAACATTAATTTCTGGAATCATTGTGCCCATAGAGGAGTCAGAATGGGTGAGCCCTATGGTGATCAACATCAAGAGGGATAGGATAATCCAGATTTGCATGTATTATAGGGAATAAAATGTTGCATGTGTGATTGATTCCTTTCCAAAACCATTTACGAGGAAATCTTGGAGGGCATTGCATGAGGCACGAAATATACTCCTTTACTGATGGATTTTCTTGGTATCATCAGGTAAGGATAAAAAAATAAGACTAACAAAAGACAACTTTCACCATTGAATGGGTAAGTTTTTCATACATGGTTATTCCCTTTAGATTAAAGAATGTGCCTGCAAAATTTTCGCGCATAGTTATACAGGCATTCCAAGATTTTATTCATAAGTTCTTGTAGGTATATCTTGATGATTGGAAATTCTATGGGCTTGTGAAGGATCACTATGATAATTTGAGGTTGATGTTTGAGAGGTTCCGACAGTTTAAGTATCTCTTTAAATATTAAGAAGTGTGTATTTTCCACACCCTTTGGAATTTTGTTGGGACACATCATCTGTAAGGAGGGCTTCTTTGGTGGATCTGGTAAGGTTGTTGTGATTTTGGGCTTAGAGGAACTTACTAGCCAAAGTAAGGTGCATGGATTCTTGGGGCACACAGGATATTATAGGAAGTTTATCAAAGGTTATGCCAAGATTTTTGCACCCTTAGAGGAATTGTTAAAAGGAAAAGGAAATTTTTACTAGGGTGAGGTGCAACAACGCACGTTTGAGACAATGAAGGAGAGGCTTACTACAACACCTATTTTGTACTTTCCTTCATGGTCCAAGCCCTTTCACGTTCATGTAGACACCTCTGGCATGGCCATTGGCATGGTACTAGCCCACTTGGAGAAGGGATTATTGATCATCTTATTTAATTTGTGAGCATAAATTTGACTCCAGCAAAACATAATTACACAACTACAGAGTGTGAGGCATTGTCTATGATCTACGTGCTCCATAAGTTTTGACATTTTTTTTCTTGCTACCCCATTCATCTTATATACAGACCACATGGCATTAAAATATCTTGTAAATAAGATTATTTTACGAAGTGCATATGTCTCTTGGTTCTTTTATTTAAGGAGTTTAAATTTACATTGGTGGTTAAGCTGGGTAAGAGAAATTCTAGTCCAAACCATTTATCAAGGATTCAATTGGGATATGATGTGTAGATCATTGAGGATACAATGTCAGATACACAATTGTTGAGGTTAAAGCACACATCCTCAGACTTAGAGGATATTGGTGTATTTTTACGTAGAGGTATGGAGCATGAAGGAATGAAGGATTTGGAGAAGAAACAAATTTTCATTTGCATTGTGCCTCACATGTTGATCAGTGGAGATTTATACAATTTAGACCTTGATGAAGTTTTACATCGGTGTGTACTTGAGCATGAGCGTGAAGAAATTATGGATGAGGCTCATGACGGTATTGCAGGTGGACACTATGCAAGGGATGCCACCAAACGTAATATTCTATTAGTTGGTCTATGGTGTGAAACATTATACAAGGATTGTAAAAAATATTGTAAGGCATGTGATCATTGTTAGCACCTTGGAAAGCATGGGCATAGACATGAGATGTCTTTGAGGCCTATTACTAGCGAAGAATCGTTTGAGAAGTGAGTAATTGACTTTGTGGGCCCTATCCCCCTAGATGCATGCTAGAAAGGATCGCGCTATATTGTAACTTGTACAAATTATCTTACAAGATGGGACAAAGAAGTGCCTACAAAGGATTACATAAAGCAACTACAACAACAAGGTTTATGTGGGAAAATATTATCAACGAGTATGGACACCCTTTAAGTTTACAAATTGATAGGGGTACTCATTTCGTTAATGAGACTATTAAGATATTATTGGATGAATTTATGGTTTCACACCATAGAAAAACACCCTATCATCCTTAGGAAAATGGAACTGCTGAGGCCTTTAACAAAATATTGAGCCATACCTTGACAAAAATTTTGATGTTGGAAGGAGAGATTGGGATGATAAAGTCTCTATTGTACTTTGGGCATACAAGAAAACCTACAAGAGGTTGAATAAAACAACACCCTTTCAATTGGTGTTTGACACAGAGGTAGTTCTACCCATGGAATTCATGTTACCTTCTTTGTGAATTGCGCACATAGGAGGTTTGGCTTATGAACAAGCACTTGAAGAAAATATTGAAAAACTCATGTAGCTAGATGAGAGGTGTGCCCTAGCACGATGGAGTCAAAAGAAAGAAAAAGTTAGGAAGAAAGCATGGCATGATAGGCACATCAAGGACAAGAAGCTTGAGCTTGGAAAAATGGTAATTTTTATGATTAAAAGTGTTTACGCCACCACCTGACAAGCTTAAGGTGCATTGGTTGGGACTGTATGTTATAACTTATATACTTGATTTAGGTGCTTGTCAATTAGAGGCATTAGATGGAACACGTTTCCTAGTTACTTCAATGGGAGTAGGTTGAATACCTATTATAAATAAGTCTTCTTGGTGTTTTTAATAAGGCATTATTGCCACTTAGATTAAATTTCCTTAATGCATTCCCTTTATATGTGTGTCCTTTCATTGTTGTTACACTTTGTCAATTTAGTTAAATGTTTTGTGTAATAACTGTGCTTACATGCTAGAAGATGATTACTATGTAAGTTTTTTCATGCATAGAGGACTCGCACATACCCTTAGTGTGGGGTGGTTTATATATAGGGTTCATTTCCAAGTTTGAATATTAACTGAAGACGGGTATGCATAAAGAAACTTTTGTGTGATTATTTTAAGGAAAGATGTAGATAGTAAACAATTTCTCCTGAATGAAGACCACTTATGGATGGACACACAGTGTAATGTGAGGTAGGCTGCGATGTGGAAACTAATTCAAAGAAGGTATAGTGGCGAAATACTTGGGGCATGAGGGTCCACGAAAGGAGGTTTGTGGCCAAAAATTAGAAGGCGCGCCAAAAGGTTATGACTGTGGCGTGGAAATGAGTAAGCGTGGAGAAAAGTTGCCGAAATGATGAATTAATGTTGGGGACGGTGGTAGGTGGAGAGAAATAAACATGATAACTTTTGGAAAATATATATAAGGACATGATGTGAAATCATTTTTACCTTTTCATACAAGATTTTTTGATCGAGTTGTTTGTAAGTGAGCTAGTGAATGCGCCAGAAGTGCGGAGAGCTACAAAATAGTTGTATTTTTCAGATTTGTGCATGAGGTAATCTTGTACTCCATTTGGTGAAGTGTTTGAGTGAAGCAAAGGCATGCGGGGAAGAGGATTGAAATATAGGGTTTAGTTTGGAGCTAGGGAATGTGGAGTTGAGTTACAAATCTCGAATAGGTAGAGAAACACACCTTTTTAGTTGATATGGCATAAAAAGAGCACCTAGAGCTGGTACAAGGGGAAGGAAGAAAAAGGAAGTTGAGATTGAAGTTGAAGATGCTCCCAAGAGTATATTTTCTAAAATGCAATACCCAGAAGGTGTTTTCATGGGCGCGATTGGGATTCACACATTCATCACTGCAAAACTAGTGATTAAAACCATAGAAACAAGGATACCAAGGAGGAATTAGAGAAATTTCTTGTGGTGAAGACTTCGAAGAGAACAATAGATGACATGGCAGTTTATGACGATGCGGTAAAAATTTATTGACCAAGGTAGGATTTTTACAGTTGTATGAGCTCCCATATTTTGGAAAAACCTGAAATTTATACCGGTGGCTTATTACCGAGTCTGCGAGGACTTATTATATTTTTAGTCACCGAATGATGATCAACGTGCCTTTGATTGGGAGTTTGACAGGGCTAAGGAGTACGGTCATTGGGTTGAGTAGCGACCTCACTGACAAGTAGGCCATAGAAAAGACAAAAAAAAGCACTTGGATACGCTAACAGAGGGCACAAGATGGACATCTATAAATTACAGAAGTATCTAGTTATTCAGAAAGATAGCCACCCTCTCACGAAAAAGATAAGCAATTAAGAGTGCTGGTCTTAGGTAAACAAGGCTTGGCTTCATGTTGCGAAGAAGATGACAAAGGTTTTGTATATAACTTATCAAATTTCATTGCTGAGACAATTATTGAGGAAGCACATGAAGGTGAGAAAATCAGCTTTGGCGCTATACTTCTATCATTAGTCTTTGTTGAAATTGGAGTGCCTAATGGGCCAAAAAATAATATTTAACAATTTCATGAAGAGAATAATTCCTTGGCAGAAAGATTTGCCAACTATACTTGTGATGGATCAATGAGTGGACCCTTCAAGCAAAGGGCATAAATGTGGTATGAGTGCTTGCATGCCACGTTTGAAGAAGAATGGAGGATACCCAAGGAGTTACCTTTGGTATTGGATAAATAAGTATAGTTTACAATGTATCAACACTTCTATATTGGGCACTTCGGGATGAAGGATGGAAAATGGGGCCCTTGGTGTAAGCTACCATATGCCTTCATTGCATGCTATTTTCAAGCATCTATACATAGGTTCTCAAATGCATGCCGGTTGTTGTTCAATGCTGACAAGGTAGATTGCGACTACCACACACTGAGGAAGTCTTATGTTTATCTAGGTAAGACTGCTTATATTGAAAGGTTGATTTCAGATGATATTAACATGAAGGATGTGAGTTTGGCCATTAGAAATTTGGGCACAACTCTGGTATATATATACTTGAAGCCTAAATTGCAAAATAGGAAGTATTTGGAGAATGAATTCAAGCTCTCTGGATTGCCCAAGGGAAAAAATACTGTGGGCACTTTATAGGAATAATATATTTTTCCCGTTTAATAGGAGGAAGGAGAAGAAGAATAAATTCATGAAGATATTGGTGGCCTAGAGCACAGGGGCAGAAGATAGCCTATGGTTGGAGAGAAGAGAGAGTGCAAGGTGACCCCTCCATTGTAGAAACAAGAGGATGAAGTGTTAGAGACAAGCGTAATGGAGATAGATGTAGATCAGACCACTGAGGATCCTCATTTTAAATAGGTAATCGGAAGAACAAGAGCTCGAGGGTGCGGGATCATCATAACCATTACAAATATCACCTAGGACTTCACCTCAGAAGGTAGAGCTGGAAAAGAAGAAAAGGTGTAGGTATAAACTTACGGAGGAAGAATCTAGGGAAAGCACGCCAAGTACTCCAACACAGCCTAAGAACATAGAGGAGCCTTGGGGAGAAGAAATGAAGAAGGATGAGGAGGAGCTAAAGGATACATGTCCAAAAATAGAAAAGAGCAAGCCTTCAGTGCAATCCATACTACACAAGAAGGTGAAGGAACTGTACTAGACTCAGACACTCATATTGCGGAAGGTAAGCACACCATGAAGGAGGAAGACTATGATACCCCTGTATTTGGATATGTTGATGATAGAATCAAAATCATATGTGCATGGTTCCAAATCACTTTGAATCCTAAGGATTTTTATATGTGGGAACTCATGAATGTGGTAATGGCGAACACATGCACACACACAAGAAATTATCTTGGTCTATGCAGACTCATATGGACGAGCCTGATTTTGACATGTGTGAAGAGTCATGTGTTTCATGCAGGATGAAGAAAGTTCCCCACGTCATGCATGTGAATTTCAAGCCCATTGTCATGTCGATGAGCAAGTGAGAAATTTTTTGGTGAAGGTATCTGCAGAGGTTGTGCGTAGAAACATAGATAAAGTAGAAACCATTAGGGAATTGATAGATGATAACAAGGACAAGGATAAGGAGATAAAGCACCTGACAGTAGAGAAGGAAAGGGATGAGGAAAAGGTAGAAGCTTTGGTTAGTATGGTAGAGGAAATTAGAGATGATATTTTAAAGGTAAGGCCACATCTAGAATAGTGAGTTCCCGAAAGTTTCCTTTTGTGATGCATTACATACACACTGCAAAAAGTTGGTAATCGATTAAGGTCCCATTCGTATGCGACACCAAAATATTCTACGAGAGGAGGCGGTAAGTTCCAAGGCTCTGATTGCAAGGAAATTTGTAAGTTATGAATCCTTGTTGTAGGCACTAAAGGATGAGTTGAAGAAGGCAAATCAAGCTCGAATATGTGTGCAACACCAAATTTGATTATTAGGACACGGAAAATTGAAGAGGATAATGAGGTCCTAAAGGCAATGAAGAATGAGATGCTTGGGCACATGAAGAGGATTTCTCTAGTATAATAAAATTACAATGCACTTGTAGCAGCCCAAGAACCACATAAGGAAATAATGAATGAAATTGGGAAGCTCATTGTGCAAAAGATGGATTTCATGGAGGGGATGGTTTCCAACATGGATAACATTATTAGAATTTTGCAGAATGAAAAAGAAAACATGACTCATGATGAGTTGGAAGTCATGGTTATAGACGTCCTAGATAAGACAAGTGAAGCGCTGAGTGATTGGAAGGCATTAGAGGCAGAGATTAAAAATGAATATCCAGAGTTAATCCTACCTATAGAAGAACATGGTGCCGAGTAGTTCTTCATTATTTTGTTCAAGTAATTACATATTATTTCATTCATTATTATTTATTCCTGGAGATATAAGTTTTGATTACCCATTTTCGGGGTGGAAATGACATTAGTGTGGGGTAATGTTGAGATGAGGAAATACAACTCAAGTATGAAAGCACATAAGGTTTAGGCGTGCGGGAAAAGGGCACACGAAAGAGTGCACAAGTATAGAAAAATAGGACCATGCCCAAAAAATTTTGGATACATGACTTAGAAATTTTTATGGTTAAGGCTAAATATAGATGTGGAGTACTAAGCACGAATTCTAGAAGACTTGAAGACTACACCAAGGCTATTTTGGATAAGCGAATATCGACCACCATGCAGATTTTTGAGCTAATAATAGGATTTGTACTAAGAGTTAAATATAGAAGACCATTATTAGCGCTAGCATGCTTTTGTATTATTATGTAAAGGAACATGACTATTATTAACATGTAACCTATTTTTGGAAGGTGGATAGGTAGTGAAGGAAAGTCCCCACCCATATAAATATGTATTAATTTACACAGGTTTAGAAAATTGGTGATTTATTGTAGTGTTATGTTGCGAATATGTTAGCACACATAACCATGGTGACTTCATGATGCATGTAAGAAGCTTCTAATTTTTATAGTATTTAATAGAATGGATCTTGTTGGCTAGATATTGGTGTTGGATGCAACTGAATAAGGATTTTATATGGTAAATATGATTATACTGATTGTTTAGTTATTCCTTCATATGGGTTAGATCTAGATCTAGTTTATGCACTATGGTTTAATTGATTATATATTATGGATCTGAAATATACATTCATTCATGCTAACATCTTGGAAAAGATACATTGAGAGGGACCTGGTACCCTTACGCGCTTTGGGTGAGAACCGAGTTTAGGATGAGTGATGTACCAAAGTGTGATTTGGGCTATTTAAAGTGATTCTTGGCTACATCAAGTTAAAAACATGATTCACTTTGATAGTTTATGAATAGTAAGTTTCCACAAAATGATATAAGTATTAAGAGGGAAAACAATAATTATCGTTATAGAAGATTATTTCAAAACATATAAAAAATAAGAAAAATTGTATAAACATGTAATTAAAATCAAACCAAAAATAGAATTCTCATTTCCCAAATATACCAATATGTTACAATTTATTTCTCGTCACAAAAAAATCAATAAATAACATTGTTGTTTATACCCATAGTGTTGATTTATTCATTTTATATTGCATATATTTCAAAGAAAATATCATATTATAAAAGCACCAATCATGCTACCATTTTCTTCTTGTCGGTACCTACATCCACCACATGGTCAAAGCACAACCGCTGGCATGGAATATACCTATAGTCTAGCACCATTTACGAGTTCATAGTTTTCCGATAATAATGAAACAATACTTAACACACTTCTAGGGAGAGTAAGAAATATAAATCCATTTCATTTCATTTTCAAAGCTAAAGAGAGAGATAAAGAGAGGAAAGAGAAAACACCAGCTTTTCCAAAATCAAATTATTTTCAAGAAATATTCAAAATCAGGTTTCCTATAGTCATGTATTAGTGTTTATAGGGTTTCCAAATCGATATTTTTCTTGGATAAGGTCATATGAAAGTTTTCTCCATTTTTTTACAAGTTTCCAAAAACATCAAATTTAGATAAGTAGCTCACCGATCCGCATTCAAAAAAATCTTCCGGACTCAAAAATACAAAAAAATAAATCCCTACCTACTCCCTTGTATCAAGAGAATCACTTGGAGCTAATAGAACCCAAAATTAGAAAATTGGGTTTGATTCGTAATCGCCTTTCGAGCTACCAATTGTAATTGCACCCGAATGACCTTGTCACCCAATGACTGAAGGCCTACAAAACCCACTTGGAAAACTAACTTGTGAGGTTATTTTATCCAAACTAAGGGTTGTTAGTGATTTTCATGGAGAAATACTAGAGGTATGAGGAATTCAAATTTAATATCTTCACCCATGACCAAAACTATGGGTCAAGACTAAGCTACATTTTAAACTCTCAACGGCTATCCCAAGTGTGAAATGGTCCACATGGATCCTATACACATGACGAAAAAGGGGTAAAAGTAACATTCGAGGAACAACCCAAGGTTTGGTGAAGTACTCCATGTGACAAGGAACGTGATCAAAGCTTGATATTATCATTTAGAGGTTTATGAGGATATTTTGTGCTTCATTAAAAATAGATTTTATTAACATTTCACAAGGTCTCAAGGAGTATTTTTACTAAGTTTCGAGTTTAACCCACCGACTTCGTGGTTTTCGTATCCAAAACTAATATTATAGTGTTTCCAACCTTCTCATGAGGTAATTTAGAGTAGCATTTACATTCATGGTAACTTGTCTAGTTACATACAAAATAGAGAATTTTTTTATAATAGATAACATGTCTCTTTTAATTCCCTAAAAATTCTTCTTCTTTAGTTTGATTACAACTCCATTAAAATTACGAAAAACTAGAAATGTTAAAATCGTGCAAGGAAAAATTAAGATGGCCATACCTATTAACTGACACAATAATGTAAGAGATGATCTCCATGGCTGGTTTGAATGTGCTCATTCTACGCGTCCATCACAAGCATTTTGAAAATCTGCTTCAAGAGTATTATGTATGCTTACACATTAAATAGACATCAAAATTCATTAGCTTAACTTCCCATTCCTCAATCCAAATCTCTTACCCATGTATTTAAATTGCTAAAAAGATTAAATTTATATCCCACGAAGCACTTCCCATACTAGTTGGTCCGATAAATCTTCCCTCACGCTCATAACTTTAAAAAGGTACCAAATTTATGGCTACATCTGGTCATGGTTTCTCAAAAACTAAGATAAAAAGGCTAACATATATTTAAATTTCTTAGTGGTCCCTTGGCCAGCTCCCATAGGATTTTTTCGAAGCACAAATTTTCATTGAATGAACCCACATTCCTTTGGCAAGTTTTCAAGTAGTTTACATGCCTTGTCTAAGATTCCTCATTTTTCATACACACCAAACTGGGAAGAAATTATCTCAAAATTCTGACACACTCCTCCCTCCTTTTGGTCTAAAAATGGATAAGCCATGTGTGGGAATTAAGATTTGCATATAAAGGCACACGTGCAAGAAAGATAAAATGAGATAAGACAATTCATGGAGGTGCACACACTTTAAAGGAAAAAAATTAGTGTACAAGGTTACGTGTATGTGTGAAGAAGATCAAGGGCTTAGCTGATTTTCCAAAAGGGATAAAAATAGAAAAGTAGAGTTGGAGTGCCACTCAAGAAAAGTCTCAAAATAGAAAAAATCATGAAGACTTAGCGGTCAAGCAAGGGAAAAGAAAGAAAATGCAGAGCAAGATAAAGAACACACATGAAATAAGTCTAATAATAGAATTAAAGAGGATTAAAACATGATTTATATTTATCTTAATCTATTATTAACACATAATGCAAAAAACATGCAATATATTGTAAGAACACCTAATATTAGGAAGGGTGCATTTGGTTAGTGAAGGAAAGTCCCCACTTTAGAGTATAAAAATGGGTAGTGCATCCTTGTTTTGAGAGTTCAATTTATAGTTTGAGTTAGAGCGTGAATAGAGTGTGTGAGTTCGGGGATAGAACTATATCTATCATGGAGTCTCGTAGGAGTGCGTGAAGGTCCCACATATTGATGTAATGAACTATTTTTAATCAAACTCTATGTTATGTAATTTATTATGCTTCATAATGGATAATTGTATGTGGGTTTCCAAATTTGACTACATCTGAGCATGGGATAATGGGAATCCAAATCCGTTGATCATTCCTTTTGTAGATTAAGTTTCCTTATTTTATGTGTTGTTGAATTGACATGGTATGATTTATATCTCTGCATGAATAGTTGTTATAGTTATAAATATGATGAATATGCATGCTAATATCTTTTTGAGCATAAAAAGTAGGGACTTGGTGGCTACGTGCACTTCGGGTGAGCTTCAGTACTTATCTGGATGAGATATTAATGCACATAGCTATATTGGGTAATAAATAAGACTACATTTTGATTCCATTTCTAGGACCTCCTTTCAATCTGTTCACCAAGATGTTGCATGCACATGGCATTCCAAATGTCTTTAGACAATAATGAGAACTAGATATATGAAGCCCGGGATGTGTTCGCTTAGAGATATAGCCTTGGACCAGAACTTAATATGTGTAAGTGGGTGGAAGATAATCTCTATGACTGTTTATATAAGACATTCTTCAGCTTCTTCCCAATAGAATTGTTTGAGTGGCGGTGGCATACGCAACAACACAAAGGTGTTCGATATGGTAAGAAAAGAGTGGAGACAGGGGAAGAATACAAAGAACTCTCGACTTGGACGAGTTGTGGACTACAAATATAGATTGTTAGTGGGAAATTGTGTTGCGTAATTATACCTTCGAGTAAGTAATTTTGACATAATATTTCCCGAGAGAAAGTAGTGAGTTTGTTTTTATGCAATCTAAAAGATCCTATTTGTGTGTGATACCCTTAGATATCATGATCTTGATGGTTGAATTGAGAATGGATAAACTACCTATGGTGAGTGAAAACCCCATTGCATGAAGGGGAAGGAGATAGGTTTGAGACAAATGGTGATAACCCTAGCGGAAGAAAGGTAGAGGGAGGAAAGATGACTTAGGTATAATAATGTGTGACGAGGGTAGTTGATGAGGCGCCAGAGATCAAGAAGAATGGTTACTATCTCGAAGTGATGAGAGCCCTCTAGAAGCACGGGGACATCGGGTCATGTCCTCCTAACATTGGGAAAGCGCAGAGAGAGGACCCATCGACATCGATGAGAGCAGTGTCGAAGAGAGAATGAGAATTGTGGGTGTGCATCGGACCCGGCCCTAGTCACCTATCGCTTACATAAGGTGTTTAGAATCTAGAGGTAATTATAAAAGAGTATCATAGTGAAGGAAAACAAGGGGGATCTCCACATTGGAAATTATATATAGGTAGACATGTTCTAGTTTCATCTCAAGAAGTGAAATAGATTATGGACGCACACATGGTAGCACTCTAGGCATCATTGTTTAGAACAAGTGAATTTGGAGGTATTTTTATAGGCACGTCGACAAGATAAATTGTTGGCATGCAGCCCATTAGAATCAATCCTATAGGTGTTGTTATAACACATACGATTGGTGTCCAATTTAGCATAACAGCTAGGACACAAGGAATTTCATATAAAAGACTTCAGGTCATTATGGGAGGCTCAATAGGTTTAGGATAGACACCACGTGGAGGAAACCCTCATGGGGGTTCATGATCGATCTTAGGATATGGTCCCTATTTAGGACAAAGGTGGCCGCCACCCCAACAATTATGGAAGCCTAAAAACCAACATAAATGCATCAATTTGTCTTTGAGATGTCACTTCACTTACTAGAATATAAAGGGGTAGAAGATGTAGCTAAGAATATTCATAAGTGTGAGTTATTATGGAGGGATAAAGGAATCATATCCTCTCATAGGAAGGCAATTCAAATTTCCACTACACTTTAATGGCGTGTGCACACGAGATGGTATACGAAATATGATCCACATCAGAATGTGGTGGATTATGATTCACTACACACTGTCTTTCTTATTAATTTTCATATACCAAAATATGAGAAACAAAGTATTAGCGCACTTAAGGACATCAAGAAAGGAATTTGAGAGAACGTAAGGGAGTATGACATGTAATTCAAAACATTGTTATCCAAGATCTCTTATGATATCAACCATATCCTGGCATACTCGGTGGTTCATTGGAGGCATGTTAACACCATTCGGAGAGCCTTATCACATAAGAAATTTAATGATCTGTAAATATTTAGAAGAATCTATGCATGCATAAGCATTCGAAGTGTTGATACTCAAGTGAGCCATTTTCTTGAGGCACAAATAATAGTGATGGATACACAACTTGAAAAACTCTCTACTAATCTAGTGCATGAGATGCACAAATGGGTTATGGTGTATATATTGCAAGGTTGAAGGACATACGAAGGAAAAATTCCCTCGTAGGAGTGTGCACATATTTTTGACATCTTGTGAGATTTTCCACAAGAATCATGAGGTTAGGAATTGTTTGTTATTACAACATGTAACACAAAAGATGGTCTCCATGCACTATAATATTTTTATGTGTACACCCACGACACATCGTTGACTATCATTTGATTTATGACGTTCAAGAAGCATGTAATATTGATCTAAGACGAACACCGTGGAAAGTATCTCTCAAGCGAAAAAGAGAAGGATATTGAAAGGTGTGATGATCAAAATGACTAATTTAGATGTGAATATATAAGTAGATGCTGATGTGGTAGAGAAAGGTTTGCACATGGGATGTGTTATACTTGTGGATCACTAGATCATTACCGGTGTGACTTCCCTAAGAACCTAGTATGTGTGTATTGTGGAAAAGCACATAAGGTTGAGGATTTCCCAGATATTTATGAATATATGTGTAAGAAAAAAATGAAGATAAAAGGTGCAGGGATGATCAAGGTGGATCACGCCAAGCCTAAGCAATAGGCACGAAAGAAGGTGGCTGATCAAGAAACCCATGTTACTACACACACATAAGCAACGCACGCATAAGAATCTTAAGGAAAAACCCCTTATCGGGCGTGAGGAGCTTGTACATGTTAAGTATATAAACACAACCCATAAAACAAGGTATATCAAAAACCATGGGTGTGACTAGATAACTATAAGGTGAAATCCAACATTTGAAGTAATAGGCACATGAGAGGGAATGCACGAGGGGGGTGAAGCTTCCATAAAGGATATTTGATTATTTGAAGTAAGTGTGCATGATTTTGCACTAAGAAAACATCATTACTTTGTTGGGATAATGGTTGTAGAAGAAAGTACCATGCACAAGAGTACAATGAGAGCATCGATCCTCCATGCAAATTTATCACAACAGGACCATGAGTATGATAAAAAGATTACAATAGATGCAATGATAAATGGTTAGTTGGTGAGTAATATTCTAATTGATACGATTATAGAGGTCAATGTGTTGAGCTTAGATGCTTGGAACTAAATGGGAAGGCCACAATTGCAACCATCTTCCAATGTGTTGTACATGGAAAATAATACAAGGGTCGTGCACATTGGTGTATTGAAATATGCCTCTATCATGATTCAGGGAGAAAAATTCATAGGTGATTTTGAGGTACTTGAGCTTGCAGAAGCTTATAATTTTTCCCGCACTACTTGGATGCCCCGATGTTATGCAAACAATGCGAGACCTACATTTCAATAAGAGATACATTAGTTTTGAGAACAATGATTAGCATGTTCTCATCCCGTTAGATGATGAAAATATTGTGACCTATAAAGATCCTCTCAATGAGGAGGAGCTTAATAGGATATATGCATAAACAATGTGTGATCCTAAGAACATGGAACCACTAAAGGAAGGTGTACTTCATTAAGAATATGTGCAATCATCATTAACACTACCAACATTGCTTGTGATAATTGGTCCCATGGTACATATGAATTGGTAGGTCATGAGGTACGGGGTGAGTAACCGAGAATGATTAGGCCATGCATGATCAAGTGTTTAGGAAAGACACGTTACCAAGGTACACTTGGAGAAATAAGAATGACTCTTTCTTGCATGCAATGGTGGAACAATGGCAAAATGAATGTGATAGACAAAATATGATGGTTTATAATTTACATGGAATATCAATGCACTAGTGTAAAAATTCACAAGGATAATCTATTGGGATGACACAAGGTAAGGGTATCCTTTTTGACAAGGTTTACTTGGATCAATATCCTTCATGGGTATATGAGTATGATGGGAAAATTATTTCTTTAGAACATGTCCACAACTATGAGAGACAATGGGCACAAGGCTAGGAGGCTATACCACCATCTCTATGGGTACATAAGTTATACTCTACTCTACATGGATACGTGCACGTCGAGCTCAAGAAAGATACTACATTTTAGTGAGACATGAATAAAGGTATGGCTCACACTTTTGATTATTTTTCTATTAAGCCACCAGTACATGAGGAATTGCAGGGTCATGAAGCGCATCACTCTAGGTGATAGCACAAAGGTAAAAGAACTCATGGTTCATCTTTTGGGAGAACTCCGAGATTGAGGCATGCAAGGATGCAATGGAAATAGATGGGATTTTTCTAGGCCACACGTGGAGAGAGAAGGAAAAAGGGAAGATGGTGTACCTCAAAACGATGAGGGCATTGAGGACCGGATGTTAAGAACATCGAGGACATGCATGAGGTGATGTATTTTTATATGAGAAGGTACATGCATACTATATGCCTATGAAAACTAAGAAAGTAGATATTTGCACCGAGGATGCACCTAAGGAGGCAATTATTGAAGATTATTGGTCAGAACTAGAGGTGGTGAAGATCATTAAATTGTTCTGCAACTTCCGGGATCTACTTCTAAGAGGATATCATTAGTTGAATGGTGTACATCCCTCCTGGGGTGAGATGAAAATTAAGATAAAAGAAGGCACACATCTATTTTGGAAGACGCCTTACAGGATGAACTGAACGTACATGATAAGGTAAAAGAAGAGATAGACAAGATGATTAAGTCAAGTATCATAAACCTATTGAGAAATATGAGTGGGTCATCCCCAAGGTAATTACTATCAAGGAATATGGTTGGATCAAGATTTGTGTAGACTATAGAGTACTTAATGCTTTTTTTGTCATAAATACTTTTCCTATGCTATTTACATAAGAGATTCTTGAATGAGTTGTAAGGAGTGAAATCTATTCATTCATGGATGGATTTTCATGGTATCATCAGGTGCACATTATGCGCAAGGATCAAGAGAAGACCACCTTATTTACTAAATGGGGAAGTTTTTCATACATTGTCATACCATTTGGATTGAAGAATGTAACAATAGTATTCTCGTGCATAGTTTTACAGAATTCCATGACTTTATTCATAAGTTTTTACAGGTTTACCTAGATGATTGGGCTGGTTAGGCTCATCAAGGATCATTGTGATAATGTGAGATTTATGTTTAAAAGATGCAGGAAGCTTAGCATCTCCTAAACATCAAGAAGTGTATCTTTTCCACCCCCTTTGGTATTTTTCTTGGGAAAATCATTTGTAAGGAAGGATTATTTGTAGACATTGCTAAGATCAGTAGTGATTTAGGGATTGGAAGAACCTACCAATAAGAGTGAAGTGCGCAGATTATTGGGGCATATTGGTTATTACAGAAAGTTCATCAAAGGTTATGCTAGGATTTTCATGCCCCTAGTGAAATTTCTCTAATCCAATGGAAATTTTTATCGGGGTAATGTGCAATGCAAGAATTTGAGACCTTGAAGGAGAATCTTACCACCACACCTATCTTACACTTCCCTTCATGAAACAAACCTTTCCATTTACATGTAGATGCCTCTAGCATGGCTATTGGAACAATATTGGAACAACTAGGAGACAATAATGTTGATCACCCCATATGATTTTCAAGTAGGAAGTTGACACCGGTAGAGTAGAGTTATACAATGATGGAGCGCGAGGCATTATCCATGATCTACATGTTGAAAAAATTTCAATAGTGCTTATTGGCCACACCATTTATCTTTTATATAAATCATATGGCATTGAAGTACTTAGTCAAAAACCCATTTTCATGGGTGCATATGCCGGTGGATACTCCTTTTCCAAGAATTTGATTTTAAATCTAGGAAAGAGTAACTTTGGGAAATGATCATTTTTCAAGGATGAAATATGGGGAGGACATGCAAAACATTGAGGATACCATGCAAGATGCACAATTTTTCGGAGTAAAACCTCACATTGACCGACTTAGAGGATATTTTAGTATTTTTGTGCACTAAGCATGCTCTAGAAGGAATGAATACCTTGGAAAAGAAGCAGCTTACTATTCATGTTGTGCCATATCAACTCATTAGAGAAGACTTGTAAGAAACTAGCGAAGATGAGGTATTGCATAGATGTGTTCTAGAACATGAGTGTGAAGCCATCATGGAAGAGGCTCATGGAGGGATAGCTAGAGGCCATTATGCAAGATATGCAGCCGTGCATAAGATCCTTTTACCGAGATCTATGGTGGGATACATTGTATAAAGATACCAAGGATTTTGTCAAAGCATGTGATCACTATCAAAGAATTGGAAAGCCTAGAAATAGAGATGAGATGCTATTAAGGCCTATTGTGAGTGCAAAATCTTTTTTAAAATGAGAAATTGATTTTGTATGACCCATTGCACCACCCGCATATAGGACAAGTGTGCATTACATCATTACATGTATTGATTATCGACAAGGTGGGAAGAGGATTGGCCTAAAAAATATTACACTTTGTAGAAACATAAACGAGGTTTGTTTGGGAAAACATCATCAACAGGTATGGATTCCCATTAAGCCTAATGAATGATAGAGGAACTAATTTATTAAATGAGAGAATTAGAATCATGCTACCAGAGTTTATGGGGGCATGCCATAAAATTACCCCTTATCATCCCAGGCTAATGGAGTTGCTAAAGATTTCAATAATATCTTGGGACAAACACTAACAAAGATATGTGATGTTGGAAGAAATGATTGGCATGACAAGGTATCCGTCGTTCTCTAGTCATACATGACAACCTATAATTAGTTGAACAAGGTCACACCCTTTCAATTGGTGTTTGGCATGGAGGATGTCTTTCTTGTGGAATTTATGTTACCATCACTTCGTATTGAATATCCGGATGGATTGGATAATGAACAGGAATTTGATGAGCGCATTGAAAAATTTATGCAATTAGATGAGAAACGTGCCATTGTTGATGCAGCCTAGAATCTACTGTGAATAAACCAGGCATGCTAGCACATCACTCAAACTGAGCTGAGCACTCACCCAAAGTGCACAAAGGTACCAGGCCCCTCTTTAGAGTTTCTTATGTAGGATGTTAGTGTGATGATGGAAAAACATATTCAGATCCATAATTAAACATAAACATTCCACAGTGCATAATCCAGATCTAGATCTTAGAGAATCATGAATTAAATAATAAATATAATAAGATTAACCATACATGAACCAAATTCAGTTATGTTCAACACCATTATCCAGCCAATATACTCCATTACATTAAACACTATAAAACACATAAGATTCTTACATTATAAGATATATCCATAAGTCATGCGTGCATAAGATCTAGAAGCATAATCGTACAATAATTCAAATCACTCTAAACTACATAGTTTAATACATATTTATAGAGGTGGGGACTTTCCCTTCACTGCCTACGCACTTCTCAAAATAGGTCGCATGCTTTGATAATAGTCATGCACCTTTACAATAGCATGCATACATGCAAGTGTTCTAATAATAGATTTCCTATAGTTAACTGGAAGAAGCAATCCTATTATTATCTCAAACCATGCATGGTGCTTATCAACCAGCTCGTTCCCAAAATATCATTGCGTGTAGCATAAGTCTTCATCCCTATGTGTGCTCCACATGCTATCTCCAAAAATAGCCCTTATCCATAAAAATGGCTAAGTCCCAAGCTAAAGTATTTTGGAGTGCATTTCCTTCCCTTTCCTTTTGTACCTTATAATGCACCTTGTTCCTTCCCACATCCTTTACGTGTCTACTCCTTAGAGCAACATTCTATCTACTCAACATTACCCCCAACTAAAGTACATTTGCATCCCGGCAATGGGAATTATTTCTGATGTTCCCAAATATTAAAGAATAAAAGAATCACTGTACAAAAGAATGAATCTTTACTCTGTAGCTCCCTCTTCTTCAACTGGGAGGATTAGCTCGGATATTCATTCTTGATCTTAGCCTCCAATGTCTGCCATTCATCTAGCACTGGTCCTTGTCTTCTCTAGAATATTTGTGGCTATGGCATCTAGTTCATCCTAAGTGATCTTTCCTTCTCATTCTGTAGTACTCAAACAACATTGGCCATACCTCGACATCATTCCTTCCAGGAGATCCATCTTCTGCGCTATGAGCTTCCCAATCTCATCAATCCTCTCTTTATGTGGATCCTGGGCTGCTATGAGGGCTTCACACTTTTGTTTCACCAATGCCAATCTTTCTATGTGCCCTAAAGTCTCATCTTTCATCGTTGCCATAACTTCATTATCTTCAACTAGAGTTCTGGTCCTTATTACTACCTCTAGTGCCACACACAAATTGAGAGCTTGGTCTGCTTTCTTTAGTTCATCCTTTAAATTTTGGAGCAATGCCTCGTAAGTTGAAATTTTTCTAAGCATAGAGGCCCATGCTCTCTCTGCTTCTTGTTCAACATATTTTGGTGCGGGCATTCGAATTGGTCCATCCTCTAACACCAAATCAACCAAAGTGCACACATAATGCATAACGAGAAGAAATTTTTCAAGTACCTTAGGTTCTAGATGTGGCCTTACTTTGAGGATGTGATCACCAATTTCCTCTGCCATGCTAACGAAGGCCTCATTCTTTTTCCGTTCTCGTTCCTTCTCTTCCTTTAAATGTGCTATCTCTACAATTTTATCTTTGTTATCCTCCATCAATGCTCAAATGGTGGTAGCCTTATCAACATTTATCCATGCCACCTTAGCAAATACCTTGACCAAGGCATTACTTGACATATTCATCAGACATTAGAGTAGGTTTTATTGTCATGTGCCTACTTTGGGAGGTGCCTTCTTCACTCTTTGTGAGACACAGGACTCCTTGCACATGTCAAAATATGGTTCATCCATATGAGTCTACATGGACCATGATAATTGCTTCCTTACGTGCATAGTGGGCATGTCTCAGGTCCATCGGCTCTCACTCGTATAACTCCTTAAGGTCCATCGTACTTTAAAACTAGGTGTGGCTGATTTTTCTCGCATCCTCAACATAGCCCATAGTAGGGACAACATATTATTCACTTCTCTTTGTCCTTGGCCCCTTAGGAACCTGGGTGCCAAGGTTTAGAGTTAGCCCTTCTCCTACTTGACTTGTAGAATCGCACGCTAGATTTATTGCACACAACTTCTTCTGCTTCTTTTACCCCTTCCTCATTATCTCTCATTTTTTCATCCCGAGGATCCTCCACATCTTCCGGTTGAACCAGGGTACCAAGCACGCTCTCTTCAGACTCCTCTGCCTCCTCGTTAAGCTTCAAATTTCTTCTTCTCTTTTTCTCTGGGACTTCTTTCTAAGGGGAGAGTTGATGTGACCTTTGTAAAGGTTTTGATGTTCCTACATCTTGGGTCTGGTTCTTATGAACACCTTTTAAAAATAGCATTCCTCATGGACTATATCTACGTATAATTATTCCTCTCCTTGTACCTATGGGGGAGTATCTGCGCACTCACTTTCCACTTTTTATGTGGGCTGCCTCTAACCTCTATGGCCCAAGCCTCCACTATCCATGTGTTCTTCTTCTTTGTCTATCTCTATGGTCGAGGTAGGCTTTGGAGCTGCCACATTTTCAATGGTGTTTTCCCTTAGGTGGCCCTGGGAGTATGAACTCATTCTCCACGTACTTATTATTTTCTAACCTAGGCTTAAGTTGGAGATAGACAAGTGCAGCTCCACTGTCCCCAATATCCAAACTTACCAACTTCATACTTATAACATCTGAAATGAGCCTCTCAATGTAGGAAAATTGACTGGATAAACATAAATTTTATGAGAGTATGGTAGTCACTATCTACCTTTTTTGCATTAAATATCAACCAATGAGCATTAGTAAACTTGTAAACTCAAGCTACTGGAAATAGCACATTGTGAAGGCATATGGAATTTTTATCGGGGAATCCACGTCCCATCATTTATTACAAAGTATGCAATTTAAAAATGTTTATACACCGCGAACTACAACTTTGCCTTACCCACTACTAGAGGGTAATTCCTTTGGAATGTGCCATTCCTCTTCAAAGGCCATGTTTAGCCGATCATACCATAGTTCTTCCCTTTGTTTGAACAGCTCCCTCATTGTTTCTTCACACAAATACTTCTCAAACTTCTCTGCCGAGGCAATTCTTCTCTATGGGGTATTCCCAAATTTTATTCTTTGGCCCATCGGGCACTCTAATTTATAAAAACACAAGAGATAGTAGGATAGTGCCAAAAATTATCTTTTCACCTATGCACACTTCCTCAATAATTGTTTCTATTATGAAGCTAGCTAAGTTGTAGACTTCTCCTTGTGACATTTTCTTCACAATATGTAGCCACATGGTATTTACCTATGACCATCTCTCTTGATCATTCAACTTAGTGAGAAGATGCGTGGCTGCTTGAACCATAGGGTACTTCCTTAATTTGTAGATTTCCATTCCTGCAAACCCTTGGAGTATCCCAAATCCTTGATGGTGGCTATAACAACCGCCTTTATTAGTCGGATCACTAATAATATATGTCCTTGTTCCCTTCGATCTAGTCAATGTAGAAATTATGGTCGTTGTGATCCTTACCCTCCATCCAAAAAATAGAAGAAGTCCTCATGGACTCTACTTGTAAGCCATTGGTATAAACTTTCTATTTTTCCAAAATATGGGAGTTCGTATAGTTGATACAACCCTACCTTCTTGAGAAAATTCTCCCTAGCATTGTCATATACTGACATTTCATCCACTGTGTGTTTGTTGGTCTTATTATTCAACAAAGTGTCCAACTCCCCCTTGTTGTTAGTGGTGCGGTGGTTGTAATCACTTACTTTGCATCTACGGATATGGGAATCCCAATCTGCATGATGATCACTTCTTCTGGATACTACATCTCTAAAAAATTGCTATCGGGAGAAAATTCGACCTTGGTTTCCACCTTATTCTTCCCCTTTGTACTGTTGTAGGTGCCTTCCTCGATCTTATTACAAGAATCTCCCATTTTGTCTTCTATCGAGTAAGCTTTCATGTCATATCTCAAAACCTCATGCGTTAGTTCAAAACATCATGCCCTATTTCATTCTCAATGCTTCTACTTCACTCAAACCCTTCTTCAATGTGGATGTAAGCCACTTCTATGAATAAATTTGTTCTCCACGTCTTGTTTCGTAATTCTCTGCACCTCAACATGTTTCACTTGGCTCAATCGCAACTAGCTCACTCGAATACTTGTGATTGCAAAGGTAAAAATGAACCCACATCACGTCCTTATATAGATTTTTGAAAATTTATTACATTTATTGTTCCTTTACCTACCATCGATCCTCTCATTAATTGACCATTTTCCCAACTTTCGCATGATACACCTTCATGCACCAGCCTATAACCTTCTAGTGTGCCTTCCTACCTTCTGGCTACAAACCTCCTTCTATGCGCTTCCATGCACCGAAGTACCTTGCCATTGTGCCTTCCTATAGTAGTTTCTATGGCCACAACTTACCTCGTGTTATACTATTCATTCATTTATTTCCAGTTATGGTCTTCTCTAGGAGCAATCTTCTTTCTAGCAGCTCCTTTCCATACTTGAATAACATCCATGTAATTTGTTCTTATGTGTACCTATTTTTGAATAAAAACAACCACCCCACACCAATGGTATGTGCAGTCCTTTACGCATAAAAATAATTCAGATTGTAATTAGCTTCTAGCGCGCAAACATGCTTATTACACAAAACACTAAACTAAATTGAAAAAGCATAGCAATGAAGAAGGAAATACATTAAAAGAAATACAGAAAGGGAAATCTATACTAAATGGAAATATTGTCTTATTACAACCACCAAGAAGACTTATTTATAGTAAGGCTTCAACCTACTCTTGTTAAAGTAATCGAGTAATTGTGTTCCATCAAGCGCCTCTAACTGAAAAGTGCCTGATTCGAGTATGTGAGTGATAACATACGGTCCCCACCAATGCACCTTAAGTTTTCCTGAATGGCACAAAAACTTTGAATCATAAATAAGTACCATCTGTCCAACCTCAATATTCTTTTCCTTGATGTGTCTATCATGTTATGCCTTTTGCACTGCCTTTTCCTACTTTTGACTCCAACGTGTTATGGTGCGCCTCTCATCCAATGTATTAACTTGTCAATTATATATTCTAATGCTTTCTCATCAGCTATACCTCCCACACACATAATATATAAGAAGGTAACATGAATTACATAGGAAGAAGCGCTTCTACGCCAAACACCAACTAAAAGGGTATCACCTTGTTCAACATTTTGTAGGTTGTTCTATATGCCCAGAGTACAAAAAAACTTAATCATCCCAATCTTTCCTTCCAACATCACAAATCTTAACTAAAGTCTAGCTCAATATCTTGTTAAAGGCCTCAGTAGTCCCATTTTCTTAAGGGTGATAAGGTGTAGTCTTGTGGTGCAAAACCATAAATTCATCCAATAATATCCCGATTGTCTCATTCAAGAAGTGTGTGCCCTTGTCACTGTCAAAACTCAATGAACATCCATACCTTGTAAGAATATTTTCTCATAATAACCTTATTGTTGTAGCCACTATACAATCCTTTGTAAGTGTTGCTTCTACCCATTTTGTAAGATAATTTGTATAAGTGATGATGTAGCACAATCCGGTTCTACGTGCGGATAGGGAAATAGGACCCAAAATTCTATATCCCATTTTTCAAACGTCTCTATACTATTAAAAGGCCTCAATGGAATTTCATCTCTTTTCCTAGGTTTGTCAAGGTGTTGATAGTGATCACATGCCTTATAATGCTCTTTGAATCCTCGTACAAAGTCTCCCACCGTAATCCTGTGAGTAGAATCTTGCACGTGGTGGCATCACCTGCATAGTGCCCACCTGCAATACCCCCATGAGCCTCTTCCATGATGTCTATGCGCTCATGTTCCAGTACATATCAGCGTAATAATTCATCTCGTCCCTAGTTTGTATAAGTCACCACCGATCAACTTGAAGGGTGCGGTGCATATTGAAAGTTGTTTCTTATCTAAGGATTTCATTCATTTTCATGTCATGTATATGCATAAAAGATAACAATATCCTCCAATTTTTAAGGCACATGATGTAACTTTACAACTGTACATCCGACATTATATCTTCAAATTTACGCATCCTCCCCTAATTGAATCCTTGATAAGTGGTCTAGGCCATAATGAGTTTTACGTAGTTTTACCACAATCAGTAAAGTCAAATTCTTTCAATAAGAGAACCCATTGACATATGCACCCTTATAAAATGAACTTATTTACCAACTATATTAATGCCATGTGATTTGTATAAAATACAAAGGGTGTTGCTAGCAAGTAATTTCTAAACTTATGCAACACGTAGATCATCGACAAGGCCTCGTGCTTTGTAGTTGTATAATTATGTTCTATAGGAGTCAAAATTCTACTAGCAAAATAGATAGGATGATCTATAATACATTCTCTGGGATGAGCTAATAGTGTGCCAATGGTCGGCCTAGAGGTGTCCACATGTACGTGAACCGGTTGGTTCCATGAGCAAAATGTAGAATAGGTGTTGTAGTAAGTCTCTCCTTCAATTCCTCAAATGCATGCTGCTGTAGTTATCCCTAATAGAATATCCCTTTTCCTTTGAGTAACTCTTCCAAGGGTGTGGAAATCTTCACATATACTTTGATAAATTTTTTGTAATACATTGTGTGGCCAAACAATATGTGAACCTCACTCATTTGACCGTAGGCTCCTCCAGGCCTATGATAACTACAACCTTAGTTGGATCTACTAACAAAAATTCCTTGCAAATGATATGCCCTAACAGAGTTCCAAAAGGTGTATCAAATACACACTTCTTGATGTTTAAAGAGATGCTTAATTTTCTACATATTTCAGACATTAAGCACAATTTGTCACAATGATCCTTAACAAGCCCATATACTGTCTAATCATCTAAGTAAATCTATAATAATTTGTGAATAAAATCCTGAAATGCTTGAACAACTATGCGCAAAAATACAAAGCGAGGCATGTTCTTGACCCAAAGGGCATCACCGTATACACAAACCTTCCCCATTCAATGGTGAAATTTTTCTTCTCTTGATTCTCCTATGCAATTCCTACCCGATTATACCCAGGAGAATCCATCTCGTAAAGAGTAAACTTCATGCCTGCAATGCATTCTAATATTTACTCGGTGAAAGGTGTAGGAAAAGGATCAATCACACATGCAACATTCATCTCCTGTAATCAACACAAACCCTAATCTAACCATATTTCTTTATACTTTGATTACCATGGGGTTAACCCACTCTAATTCTTCTATGGGCTTAATGATATCAGATTTCAACATTTTGTTAATTTCTTCATTAACTTTTATGTGCACATTAGGGTTCATCCTGTAAGGTATTTTCCCGACCGGGACACGCACCTTCCTTTAGCTTAATCTTCATCTCACCTAATGACTCATGCACCCCCTTTAACTCATGGCAGCCCCTAAGGAATAAGTCCTGGAAATAATGTAGTAACTTAATTATCTTTGCTACTTTAGAATTAGATCAATAATCTCCAATTATGGCCTCCTTAGGTTTAACATCTATGCTAATGTTTAATTTCTTGGTCTTCATAGGTTCATGATAGGCACGCATGTTTTTATCTGCACTGTCTAAGACCTTACGCGTACCTGCTAAATGATCTATGTCCAAATATTCTACTTATTCATCATCCACTATGTAGACCATCTTTCCTTTCTCCTTCTCAAGGTAAACACACTTAAATAGTTCAACATCTCTATCATCTACTTCCTCAAAACGACCTCCTTATAAATCCTCACCAAATAACTCATGAATGAGTTCAGCAGCATTTTCATTATTTCCCATAGTAAAGTTCTCCAAAACCCATAATACCTCTCTCATCAAAGGTTTAGTAGATAAATAGTCAAAATTACGAGTCATTCATGTAATCAAGTCTTGTCAATTTCTAGTCTCCTATGCAGTTCCACATAAACATACCAAGCACATGTGTAACCTTGCAAAGTGGAATAAATTTTGTGCACCCAAAGTGAAGGTGGTAAAGCTTCCTAACCCTCTATTGAGAGTCTTTCACACTACTGAAGGTGGTGCTGGACAAGTTGATTACCATGATATATGCATATTTGAGTAAGTGCATTGCTCTTGAAAAACCAAGTTTTTAAAGTAATACTGACTTCGTTCCATTCTATGAGATTATCCCTATGAACCATCCATGAGTGCATTGTCATCCCACATAGGGTATATACTAACATATTTCTTCTCTCCACTTAATCCATCCACTGCTCCTGCATGGCACACAGGAATACTGTAGGACCTCCTTCTCTAGTATACCGGGGTACAAAGTTGTTTATTATCCTCCTACGACAATGAGGTTTGGTCCTCCACACAAATGCACTTCTTACCTCACACCCAACCATCTCATAGGTGTCATGCACCCAATTTTCACAAGAAATACTTGTAGTATCACTAATATATTTTGCATCTTCCCACTGGAGGATTTCATCCTTAGATGGCTTAAGTACTTCTATATCTCGAATGGTGCGCACATAAATTATTTTCAGGTCTTCCTCACTCTAAGGCTCAACATAATGTGCATATTTCCCATCTATCAAAGGGATAATAACTCATTCTTCCTTGTTCTCAAAAATATTATACCCCTTTTTAAACCATAGATCAACATTATTTGCATAAAGCTAAGGGCACCCAAGTAGAGCTAGGAGGTTATTTGCTTTTGCAAGTGCTAAGACCTCAAATTCCCCAATGAATTTAGCCCCTTGTATAGTAATGGATGTATCCTTTAAAAATTTGATTGGAATGGCCTTAAAGTTCGATTAGACATAAACAAATACATTAGAGGATGGTTGTAATGGAGGTCTTCCCATCTGTACCCACACATCTAAAGTAAGCACATTCAATTTTGTGCATGTGTTAATCAATATATTTCTCAAAAGCACTCCATCCACAATAGCATTCAAAGTGATCTCCTTTTCATAATCCAAGCTATGATGGGAAAGATTAGCATGTAGGATCTACCATCCATTCTCAATACCTACAGTGGTGTTCCCCTTTAACCAATTCCCTAGTAATGGAATAATATTCTCTGGCAAAACATCTTGCATACCTCTTTCAAATCATCAACATCTAACTGGACTATCTCTGTTGCCTTCTTTTGTTCCAAATTTCGTGACTATTCCTTTAAACATTTTATTTCACCCTAAATATTTTTGAGTACCTCCATGGTTTCCTGATAAACCTCCTTCTGATGTGTAGGATCTAGATATCTTACATGTAAAACCTCCTCCTTAGTAATGGTAGGATTCTTTTGTAACTTCTCTAGTGCGCGTAGCTTCAACACGTGTAGTAATATTCACAGGTACTACCTCAAGTTTCGGTGCCAACTTTGGCATCCACTAATTTTCTATGGTGCATTGTATCCTAACCATCCATGCGCCCTTGTTTTCCTTTTTATGTTGCTTACTAAGATGCTCATATAAGTCTGGGCATTCCTCATAGTTATGATTCTTCCCACAAAAGGAACAAGTAATATTCTGAGGGAATTTTTGCCTGTAGTGGTCAAGATATCCACATGTATAACATGTTCCATGAGGAAACTCACCTCACCCACCACCACGGCCTTGACCCCCGAATCCACCATGGTATCCTCGACCTCTGCCACAACATCCTTCAAATTTCCCTTCATTATGATCATAACGCCATTGATTGTGATGACGATCATGGTGCTCACTTTTAATTTAATATTTATCGATACTCTGTCATTTGTACACCAATATTGATGACATCATGGATCTGACCAATCAAGTTGTAGTATTTTGTATTGTGAGTCGTGGACCAACAAATCTTATAATAAAAGATACATTCTTTCTTATCATGTGTTGTAATAATGGGTAGTGGCTTGCATCATGGTCTAAATGACATATCTTGTAGTCTAACAACAATGAACGCATGACGACCTATGAGGAAAAATATCCTTAGTGTGACCTTCCACTTCATGATCTTAACACCAAATCCCGGTGTGCGTCTCATGAGCTAAATTGGCCAATATTTTCTCCAACTGATTTTCCATAATTATAATCTATACTTCTAGGAATGGGCTCACTCCATTGTCTATACTTATGACTTCCTTAGCATGCAACACTTGCTTTAAGTGCTTCGCATAGGTCCGTATATGTTTTATGCGACAACTCCCTCCTAAAAGGTGTGATCAATCCCCCTACGAACCATTGTGCATGTTGGCTTGCATGAATATCATATGAAAGTTTAGACAAGATCATTTTGAAATGGGAATCATATTCTTGAACACTCTCAATAGTGCCTTGCTTAATATCCTTGAGCACACTTATACTCTTCTACTTGAACTCGGGATATAAAACTCTTTAAGGAAAGCATCCCGTAATGCTTTGCATAATCTATGCAAGTCTAATCAAGGTCAAAAATTTATACCTACTTTGTGCACGTCCTGCAATGTAATTACAACCTTACTTTCCTTACGCTCGGATGCCATGATTCCTTCTGTGTGCCATAGTATCTCACACATGTGCACATGCTCAGGAGAATCTTCTATTCCCCTATACTCTAGAAGATGAAGCAACATCTCCATGTAAATATTCTAGGGTGGTGAGGACCATGCCAACTCTGATCTAGAACCTCTGCGTTACCTCTGCCTCCAAACCCACCGAACTAGAACCACCTATGGTCCCCGATCCTCCACTTGTAGCTAGAATTGAATCGGAGGATGTACTTGCCATGTGTCCCAAAAGTGGTACTAAATGGAAATCCTATAGTCTACGAGGTGGGCCTACTCCTAGAAGTGAGTCCAAAATTCTACGTGCTTGAGTTCTATTCCAACGATATGCTTAGCGGTACCTCAAATAACAAAGAGGATGTTTTCCCGACAATAGATGTACTTGTTATTTGAATTACTCTTGTTCTTCTACTTCCCACACTAACTTGATGAATACTATTTTTACTAGAATCTTTGGAAAACCAAGTGCAAGCTCTAGGTTTCTAGGTAGATTCAAATCCGTTCCTGCGACCAATGTCATCTTTCTTTGGCACACTCCCATATGAGGCCGAGGAGGGTTCCCTGTCATGCTTAACCAAATGGGTGAGTTGCAGATGCTCTGGATCCATGCCTTCTGTGTGAGCTCCAAATATTTCATGAGCCATCTCTCTCATCAATTCCATCCATTCTACAATATCACGCCACTTCTCTATCTCCATCTTGCACTCCTCATCGTATTTAAGTTGTATTTATTCTCTTTTCCTCTCTACCACTAGGTCCATGTCATCCTTCACCAAACCTACTTCTTCCCCGTGTGTGGTGGGGTTTAGCTATCCATCGAATTTTAATCCAAGTCCGGGGTTACCATCAAAATGTTGATTGTCAATGGAGTGCCTTGCAAATAATTTCCCAGGGATACCGTAAAAACTCAAACTTGGCTACCTCTGGGTAAGAGTAAGTGGAAATTGAGTATTCCAAAATATAGCTATTTAGAACACTATGGAACCAAGTATCCATAACACGCATCCAAATTAGATTAGTATCATAGAGGGCCTTAAATACTTCCTACATCCAAACAAGTGTGTGATACCTCTAATTCCTTTTAGACGCATAATTAACCAACCACTCGTACAAATCTACCGAAATATAGTAAATAAGCTATCATATAAATAGTCATACAAATTCTTCTCCACCCACGTGCGTGAGTCAAACTCAGATCTAGTGTTGAAACTTCAAGCGTACTCTTCTTCCAGATCTTTAATCCACTCTTCAACACTTTCTAGGGTCAACTAGTACATCTTCATCACGAAACATCCTGGAAATAGCTGAAAAAGAGGTCCGGCAATAAAACCAATGATGCGACCTAAAATCTACATGTGAATAACCCAAGTTTGCTGGCACATCACTCGGCTTGAGATGAGTTCTCACCCAAAGTGTGCAAAGGTACCATGACTCTCTTTAGAGTTCCTTATACATGATATTAGTGTGATGATGGAAAAAATATTCAAATCCATAATTATACATAAACATTCCACAATGCATAATCCAGATCTAGACCTTAGAGAATCATGAATTAAACAATAACTATAATAAGATTGACCATACATGACTAGATTAGTTATGTTCAACACCATTATCCAACCAATATAATCCATTACATTAAACACTGTAAAACACATAAGATTCTTACATTATAAGGTATATCCATAAGTCATGTGCGCATCAGATCCAACAATATAACTCTACAATAATTCAGTCTCTCTAAACTATATAGTTCAATACATATTTATAGAGGTGTGGACTTTCCCTTCACCGCCTACACACTTCTCAAAATATTTCACATGTTGATAATAGCCTGCGCCTTTGATAGCATGCATACATGCAAGTGTTCTAATAATAGATTTCCTATAGTTAGGAAAGAAGCAATCCTATTATTAGCTCAAACCATGCATGGTGCTTATCATCTGGTCATTCCCAAAATATAATTACGTGTAGCGCAAGTCTTCATCCCTATGTTTGCTTTTCATGTTACCTCCAAAAATAGCCCTTATCCATAAAAATAACTAATTCCTAAGCCAAAGTGTCCTAGTGCGTGTTTCCTTCCCTATCCTTCTATGCCATAAAATGCACCTTGTTCCTATGTGTGCATCCTTTGTGTGTCTACTCCTTAGAGAAAGATTCTATTTGCATTGGAGTCAAAAGACATAAAAGGCATGACATAAGGCTTGGCATTACAAACATATCAATAAAAATATTTTACAGTTGAAAGAATGGTACTTCTCTATGACTCCAATTCTACGCGCCATCAAGGAAATTCAAAAGTCCATTGGTTGGGACACTTTGTAGTAGCCAAGATAATAGAAACATGCGTATGATAATTATAGGCACTCGATGGCACCATGTTTCCTGGTTACTTCAATAGGAGTAGACTAAATCCATACTATGAATAAGCTTCCTTATGTTTATAATAAGGTAGTATTACCACTTAAATTATATTTCCCTTTCATGTTTTTTATTTTCTTTTTTTTTGTAATAAGTGTGTTCGCGCTCAAGATCTGATTACTACTTATTGAGTTGATACATAGGACCATGCATACTTTTAGTGTGGGGTGGAATAGGTACAAGTACGTGCAAAACAAATATGGTATGTTGGTATGCCTATTAGAGTTGGTACAGGTGGTGAGCACGATAATCGAATGAAAGGTTCTATGTGGATATGAATGGGGAATACACGAAAGTAAAGTGTTGCAAGTGCTTAAGGATATTGGTGCTTGAAAGGAATTACTCATATTTGGAAGCCATGCAAGAAAGAGGCCATTCGGTGTAACGTGAGGGAGGCAACAATAGGAAAGACTACTTTGTATGGGGTGTAGAGGAAGATGGTTTGCGCGTAGGGAAGTGCATGCAAGGATGACTACAACTGGAAAGTAGTAGTGTGCTAGAAGGTTATTGCTGTCGTGTATGGAATAAATCATGGAAAAAAGAAAAACCACATTTAATTCTTTAAAAATAAGTGGTACATGAGGATTAATTAAAGCGATAAAAACCTGAAAATTTATTAAAAGGGCGCAAGTGAGTTCATTCTTACCTTGCATATTGAATATTTTGAGCTATTGAAAGAGCAATTAAGTGCAAATTATACCTCCAAGTTCCAAGATTGTTTAAAAGGAAATATGGATCAAACCAAAAGACAAACAATAAAAGCTTTGGGTGTGGAAATCCCATTGGTAAAAGGAGCATATAGGAGAGGTGCTCGATAAGGGTATTTGGTGAAGTCTTGAACTAGGGTTTACAAAAGAGCTAGGGCATCGAATCAAGAAGGGTAATAGTTAGGTTCAAAGTAAGTAAAAGCGAGTCAAGGGATTGGACACTTGAGCACAAGGATTGGGTAAGTTTATTAGCACCTAGGGAGCATGATCTCTGTAATTTTCAAGGTTGACCTTTGAAGAATTTGAAAGGTTAAGTATGACACCAAATAAGGCACCCACAATATCACCCAAATTAAAAGGGAATGGTAATAATAAGAATCCTGAAGTGGATGATGAGCCGGATGAGTGATTATCGAAGATGCAATACCTTGGTGAGGTGATTGTAGGACAACCATGGGAGTTTCACTTAACTAAGTGCAATATAAACAACTTAAACCATCTCTTGGAGGTGTATGAAGCTGAGATAAATAGAGAGATGATGAATAAAATGGACCAGGAGAACTGTAGAGGGGCGGTTGGTTTATGATGACATGGTGTAGAAATATTTGGAAAGCACTTGAGTCCTTTAATTGTATGAGTTTCCTTTCTTTAAAAACTTGAGTGACTGTACCAATGGTTGATGTCTTGCATCCATGAGGAATAATTATACTTGTAGGAGAAGAATATGCATTACCATGCAAATGATTCAAGAGGTACATGCTTCGTAGTTTGGGCTTTTAAATAGAGCCATATTTGGAGGATGATACAAGAGTAGAGGCCACTTTCATTGTGTTTAACTATCAAAGGGGATGCCATGTAATGGGTGTTGTAGGTATATTTTGACCGAGGCTTGAGATTCGTCACACACCTTGTCATTTGAAAGCTAGACACATCGAGAGGTGGACCAAAGTCAATAAAAATTAGTTGCACATAGTGAACAAAATGGCGTAAAGGACCATATACAACATTGTAAGATTCATTACAAAGGGAATAGTACAAAATGCGTGTATCCAAGTAATCAAAGGTGAGAAGATAAATTGGGGCATCCTCCTCCTTTTGATTGTCTTTTGGGAGATAGGGGTATTGGATGGGCCTAAGGACAAGGTCCGGAATAACCTATTGGAGAAAAATTACCCCACCCAAAGGTTCACATAATTCACTTGTGTTGGAGGCATCACTAATGCATACAAGCTCTTTGTGGACAAGTGGTACAGGTGAATGCATGAATCATTCAAGGATGAGTGGTGCATACCAAGGGAGTTTCCCTTTATTTTGGATGGTAAGTCTATGTTCACGGTGCATCAACATTTTTATCTAGGAAGGTTCTACATGAATAAGGGGATAAAAACTCATGGTGCAAACTATCATTCTCCTTCACATCTAGGTACTTTTAGGCATCATTGAATGATCTTGGATGCACAAAAGTTAATTTTTGATGCAGATAAAGTATATGTCGAATGCCACACTTTGTGCACCAAGTTTTTATATCCTTCCAAGTTAGCATATGTGGATATTATGGATTCTAACAATATGGATATTACTTGTGTGAATCTTGTAATGGGAAATAAAACGGATAGAGTCTACATCTACTTGAGGCCCAAAGATAAAAATAGAAAGTAAGGGAAAATAGATTTTGGGCACCAAAAGAGCACATGAGGAGACCACTCCTTAGGAAAAAGAAGAAAAGGAAAATAATGAGGAGGAAGAAGAGGAATATGTCGTGATTGGCCAATGACATAGGAGGAAGATACATAGGAGGAAGTTACACAGGCGATGCGCAAAAAAAGACTAGAGCTCAGGAACTTCAAGGAAAATAAAGAAGTCCCCTAATATTAATTCAACCAAGACAATCCTAGAAAATAAAACAAGTCCCCAAAAGAGGAGAAGTTGAAGGTTGGTAACTACTGAAGAAAGCGATGAGGAGAAGTTTGTAGAAGAGGTTGCATATAGTGGGGATCCTATCCATGATGAGGAAGAGGCTAAGGATGAGATTGTACAACATGGTGTGTATGTTCACAATGCGCACGAAGAAGGCCCCATATGATATGAATATGAAGAACAACAAAACATTGAAGATAATCTTACTAGAGAAGGCCTAGGAGCTTTGGGTAAAGATGGGGTACTATGCATCGAGTGTTGAAAAATAGGTATCAAAAGGAAAGCGTAGTGGATGGAGCAAGAAAAGGAGGATATATTATTAACACCACGGATGAATTATATATATGATCATACAAAGGTGTTGCGAGCAAGATCCAGAGCTCGATGCATAACAAGGACCTCTATGGTTGGGAGGTAATTAACCTAGGAGTGACAATGCGCACAAAGAAGATGATATCAAGAAGCTAAGGATGAGATCGTATAACATGATGTGTATGTGAACAATGCACATGAAAAAGACCCCATATGAGATGAATATGAAGAACAACATAACGTTGAAGAGAATCTTACTAGAGAAGGCCTAGGAGCTATGGGTAAATATGGGGTACTATGCATCCGAGTTTCGGAAAAGAGGTATCAAAATGAAATTGTAGTGGAGGGAGGAAGAAAAAAGAGGATATCTTGCTAATACCATAGATGAAATATATAGATGATCATACAAAGGTGTTGCAAGCAAGATCCGAGCTTAGTGCATAATAAGGACCTCTATGGTTGAGTGGTAATTAACCTAGGAGTGACAATGAGTACAAAGAAGATGCTTTCCTAGAACATTCGAGACTCACATGGAGGAACCTAATTTTAAGATCAACAATGAGGTGTATGTTAGGTGCAAGATGAAGAAGGTACCAAGTAAATTAATCACCACTATCAAAACCATGAAGTGATGATAAGAAATCTAGCAATGCATTGAATAAAATGACAGTGGAGGTGGCACGTAGAAATTTGGACTATCCCTTTCTTATGATATCATTTTGAAGCACTATCCCATTCATTTTTGGGCACAAAAAGGTCAATCCTTCCCATCCTATACATCATAAAAAATATTCTAAATCTTCCGCACTTTGATTGGACCCCTTTCTTCTAATCAACCTACTATGGTCAAAGAACAACAACCCATACTGATCGATTTCTTTCAAAATGAAGAAGCAATCAAAGAATTCATGGGGTTACATGAAGACATTCCTCTAGAGGACCATGAGCAAGGATTCTCTTCATACCTCAACGCGTTCATGTATTATGGGGAAGAGGTTGATTCCTCTTTTCAAGAAATAGAGGAAAACCCTAGGACCATTGAACTTGATCCTCATCTTATCCTCCCATCTTCATGTTCTTTATTGCATGACGACACGCTTTGGTCTGTCATTGATCCATGGAATGTCTTCTCATTACCCAATAATTATTTTTCTATCACAATTCCTCAATCACAATATCTCATTGGGTCACCACTAGGTAGCCCTTCATCTTCGTCTATGTGTGGGCCACCTCCTAGTAGCTCCTTGTCCTCTATTCTTGGGGCACATCCTAGTAGCCCTCCATAATTTTCCATTTATGAGTCACCTTGGGGTGGCCCATTACCTTCTCTTTTTGTTTTGTGTCCTAGTAACCCTTCATCTTCTTCTATCTATGGGACACCTCCTAGTACCCCATCTTCCTCCATCTTGGGGCCACATCCTAGTAGCCCTTCATTTTCTGCTTGTGGATCACCTCCTAGTAGTCCATATTCTTCAACCTTGGACCATATTATCTTTTTCCATCACATTATTCTTCTATCAATGATTGTGGCAAGCCCGGTATTGTTCCGATTATGATTTCTACCAATCCTATCATCTCTCTTAAACATCCATCTTCTTCTCCCACTTCGAGGATCGATGCAGTTATACATTGGTTGGTGTGAAACCCAAACAATGTCTTCATTAAGCTAAGGTTTGAACTCCAAAGAGCTATAGAGTTATAAGAAAATCCAACAGATCATAAAGTTCAAAATCAGATGTGATTCAATAATGCACACCAATGTAGCCATCAAGTATGGTGCAAAGTGCATAAACCTATGGATAGGGAACTCAAGCTCCCCTATAATAAATCCACGTTTTAAGATAAATCAAAATCATTTGTTGAGTATGATCTCACCATGATCATTGAGATCAGAGATAATATTACTCTTGATAAGAAAACACACCTAATCTCCCTTATATGGGAAATGCAAACATTGTTTTTGGATCTTATCACACAGAGAGGACATTGTTGATCCCAAAATTTAAAATTACAAAAATGAGAAAACATTAAAACATTGCAAAACAATAAAAGGTACAAATATCGAGACATTACAATCAGTTATTGCATACGGATGGATGTTCTTTCTTCCCTTTGATTTCAATTACTCTGCAAGTCATACACCATGTTCATCCCTTCGATGATATTTGGTTAGTATATTCACACGCATTTTGCAACATTTATCTCTATGGTATCCATTTGACTTTGGTATTTTATCACCATGGTAGATTAAAGAACGAATGACCTCATAGAGATCCTATCACAAGCAACATTTAATAAACTTGTTGCGAAGAAATTTTAGATATATTTGTTAACACTAGCCAATGTCATCACGATAATCAATTCCACATCCTTCCATCAAGCCATTGGTGGTTCTTAACCCTTTGTCAAATCAAGAGAGCTGAAATAAGTTTTTAGAAAACAAAATAATCATTAATAAAAATAAAAAGGTAAAAATCTAAATAAATATATAACTCTCTCTTGGGGTATTTCCAATATCTCTACCAGGGCTATGAATGTTTGGCTAGCAGTAGAGAAATGTTGCGATTAGAATCAAATACATCTCTGTCGGGGATATGGAAGCTCGATCGATAGTGGAGCAATGTACGGATCTCCTTCCACTCTCCATTCATAAAATCAAATTTGAAAATAAATCATTCCTACACATTGGATAGGGTGTCTTCACTTGTTGTCTATCAAATCTTCCCTCCAAGAGGTAATAAATTTCCACATGCACACACTAGATATCGATGAGAAAATAGGATTAGTATGTTAGCAAGTGTCTTTTTGGACCTTTTTAGACCCTTATTTTAGTATTTATCTTGTCTTAAGATTTGTGCCTTTGGCTAATCACTTTTTTGTCATGAGGATTATAAGCTACATTCATAACATTTGTTGTTCTTCTAATTTGTTCAAAACATCCTTGTGTATAAGATTGTATCTTTTCCATGTTTGTGGGAACCTTTGTCCCCTTTCACATAAATAATCTTCTTCTTCTTCCTATCATTAGATTCGTAACTAGCTTACACTTGAGGCGTGGCTTACTCCTTTTGGCACATCATTGGTTTAATTTCATCATCATGTTGAGCTTATCCATATTGGCCCTCATCCAAAAATTTTTTGTGAAGAGTTTTACTTTGTATGTTCCCATCTAACATTGGGGCCATATTCACATCTTCACTATCTTGAACATACACGTGGCATTCTACCCTTGTACATCCCATCTATCACTGGGGGCATCCACGTTCCTTTCCCTTCATGTACATAGTTTCGAAAAAACTTTCAAAATACCAAAAACATTCAAAAATGTATAGAAAATCACAAAAAACATTCGTATAACTTTCAAAATACCATAAACATTTACAAAATTCTCAAAAATCCTAAAAATTGTAAAATTCAAAAAATTCAAAAAAATTGGTAAATGACATGCACGTTGTTGAAGCTGTTTTAAACACATTGTATTCAAAATTCAAAAATCATACTATAAAACATATTTCTTGAATTCTCACCTGGTCTTATGTGTGACCCAGGATCATTTGGATCTACCTTCCATTAACAAAATTTGGTTTGCTTATTATGTCTATTTTCCCTTACATGAATGCATTGTTTAGGGCAGTATCATAGTGCACAATTGCTTTTCCATGGGACCCCTATTTCCTCTGTATATTCCCCTCATATGTATCATCTCTTGGGGCACCATCATTAACCCTTTTTCGTTAATTTGCACAGGTTGAAATCAAATATTGATAATATAAACATGTGTACAACTGTCTTAAATGTTGTTTGTTTGAGTATGTGTTTTTACTTGTTTTCCTGTTAGGTTATCTTGTTTACTTTCTCGTATTACATTACATATTGTATGTTGTATTGAGTTAGTGTTTTGGAAATGAAAAATTGTTCGTATTATTTCTTTTCATGTCATATTACACTTTTTTGTATGCGTTCATTTATAATAAAGGATCGATGACGTAGATCACTAGCAATATGATGAAATAAAGTTGTTTACATAAGCTAGATACAAGTTATTTCCATTCTATTGATCTTCATTTTATTCCCTATCATTTTCTTCTATCCTATACTATTCTTCCAACTCACTTGGGGAAATACAGATTACCTTCTATCATCCCTCATCCACATTTATTCTATTTGTTTCCTTCATCTTTTTCGATCATCGATCGACCTCTTCCATAACCCCATCAAAACTTAAGGGAATCCTTCATTCTAGTAATTTTTCTTTTATCTCTTCAAAATTTACTTGCCTTTACTTGTCTACTATCTTTGAAGTGGCATTGCTTATGCCACCCTAAAAAGGGGCAAATGTAGACACCTAGATTTCGATCAAAGCAATTTTAATACTTAAATTTCACTAACGATCTTCACTCCCTCTCACTTTAGTCAAATAACAACACTTCATTATCTAACTATGCTTCTAATTCACTCAGATGCCAATTAACGACATTTTGATTAGTGATAATCCTCTTAATTAGCTAATTATATGTTAATTAATCATTTAATTTTGAATTTAACAAATAAACCTTTTTGTTGGCTAAATCCCACTTCCAGAACTTTCAAGATCTACCCAAACCCCTTTTAGTTGCTCTCGAAAGTTTCCTAAGTCTACTTAGGATCCTTAAGATTAATTATCTCCTAATTTAATCGAAAAGTGCATTGACTTGTAAAATTCTATTTTGGGCTTACCTTTTGTCCCACATGCACTAGGATTCTAAACTTTCCCAAATGGAAACCTATAAATACAAGCCTAGTGCATCCCTTTCAACTTTACACCATGAACACCATACTTTTGATAAGTATCTCATATAAAAACATATGATCTTGAGCCTTACTTCCATTGTTGGAATAAATTTCTCACCTTGCATCCATTCTTCATGTTTGGTTAGTAGAGGAATATCTAACATGGCCTTATAGCCATTGTTTAGAGATATCCTTTCACCATCTTGAAGAAAAACAACAAAACAAATTTGATTGCTATAGGATCTAACTAGGTTCACATTTAGTTTAGTAATCTAAAGAGTAAAATGGCTTAGCATGTTAGTTTGTTTCATTCATGTTACATGCAAATAAGTTAGTTTTCTAAGCTCTTATCTTGATGTTTTTTGTTTGATCTAATCATGTCTTGAAGCTACTAGGTGTTAGTTTCAATTCTTATGACATAGTTAGTCTTTCATGCACACATGGTTAGTGAAGGGAAAGTCCTCACAGTATAAATATGGGTGGTGCATCCTTTTTTAGAGTTAGAATTCTAGTTAAAGTTAGAGTGCAAATAAATTGTGAGTTCGGGGATAGAACTAGTATCTGTCATGGAGTCTATATAAAGCGTACGTAAGTACAATGCATTGATGTAGTGAAATATGATGTAATCAGCCTCTATGTTATGTAATTGATTATGGTTTGCAATGGATACTTGTATATAGATTGCCAAAGTTGACTACCTATGAGAATGGTATAATGGAAATCCAAATTTTGTTGATCATTCTTTATGTAGAGTAAGTTTCCTTATTATATGTGTTGTTGAATTGACATAGTATAATGTATCTCTCTACGTGAATAGGTGTTATGGTTATAAATATGATGAATATGCATGCTAACATATTTTTGAGGATAACAAAATAGGGACACAGTGGCTATGTGTGCTTCAAACGAGCTTCCATACTTGTCTCATGTATGAGGTGCGAACACACACACACACACAGATATGTGTGTGTGTGTGTGTGTGTGTGTGTGTGTGTGTGTGTGTGTGTGTGTGTGTGTGTGTGTGTGTTGGCACCTCATATATTAGGTAATAAATAAGACGATGCTCTTATGGCCTTTGAGGAAATTCCATACCCTATTCCAAAGCTCCCCATTTTGTGCGGTAGGGGTACATTGGAATTTGTTGTGTTCGGATTTACACTAGACAATTTGCATTTAATTAAAAGTTTCTAAGGCGTATTCAACAAATCATAGTGTGTGTATCCAACATTTATTACTTTCCATGAAACTAAATATTCTTTCAAGCATTTATTTGAGCCATTTTTCAAACAGTTCACCTTACATAGGGGCCATGTTAATATTATCTACCAACACACTTGTAACTCGAATTTTTGTCAAGGATCCTCCTATCAACACCTATTAAATACATTTGTTTGAAAATTTCTAATTATTTTAAACAAATCCATTTTTGCAGCACCCTACAATCATCACACCCACGTGACCTCATTTTTGGAGGCATTTTTAAAAATAGTTCACTATCCTTACGCAACCTCAAATCCAAGTGCATCAAACATATGCTTCCATGTTTTCCTAACAATTCTGGTTGGGAATAACATATTGAAGATCACTCAAAAGGAGAAATGTAGAAGAGATCAAGTCTGTCACAAATATCAAACCAAAAGGAAAAATAAAATTCCCAACAAGCTTGGAAAGTTTCTTCACCACATTAACGAAGACATAGTAGAAAGACAATTGCAGGATAAATACTTCTACAACATAAAATGTGTTTTTAATGAATTCTACAACTACATGGAGAGAATATCATGTAAACAAAACTACCGTAAATGATATAATGATGGAACAATCACCTTTCCCAAAGAAAATTAGACTTCAAGAAGATCTACTTACAAAGATTCCAAAAATAATGTAGGAGGAACACACTGATAAATTTCTCATGACAATCACTTTGTTTGAGCTTGGATCAACTATCTTCTCCTTCCAACCAGATCTCGCCCCAATATTGAATGTATTCCTATAATTTTGCTAGAAAACCTTCAAGGATTTGATTAAGGCCAATGTATTGATGGTTGCGGAAGAATCTAAATACAATAAGGAAATGCTTTGTCAAATAAACATTCACAACATTTGTCCTTATTCCAAAACATAGTAAAAAGTAAACTACCTTAATCAAAATCAATTGATTTCCCTCTACAAGATGGATGCATTAACGGAACTCAAAACTTCACCCTTATCCTTTGGCATACATGCATACCAAGAAATTGAATACAAATATTCTCACAAACACCAAATTTTTCATTGTTTCTTTTCATGAAATGGAGTTGGCACAAGTCCCAAGAAGTTAGAGGAATTTAGGGATATTTTATGATTTCTTTAAATTTATTCGTACAAAATTGTATTATGTTTACTTTAAGATTTATTATATAATTTTTAATATACTTTTTCTTGAACCTCGACAACTCCCATTAAGGAAAATACTTTATCACGTAAATATATTCATTTGAAAATTATAAGGATTACTTTTATTTTTATCCATAATATAATTTGGTTAGATCAAATTTAATGTTATAAGTAAATATATATTTCAAATTCAAGATTCAAAAATTATCTCAAGTTGAATGAATCGAAAGATTAACGACATCACCACACAAATTGAAGACACCAAGACACTCCATGGGTTTACAAGGATTAGTTTGCGAGAAGGAAAACTTCAAATTTACCCTTATTATTTTATTTTCTCAAATGTTTAATTTATTTTATACTATTTTTATCCATAGTGGATTCAAATCCAAATTTTGATTATCGTTTCAAAACACATTCGCATGTGTTTTATCATAAGGGTATTCACCATTTATTAGTTGTACTAATTACATAGTTTACTTGTTCAATGTTCATAATGTTATCACTTGTTAAGGATTTCAATTTCAAATTTCTAGTAGGTTTCCCCAAAATAGTTGACATCACAATGTCACACAAGGTCCAAAGCACAACCCATAGAACACATTTTTAACACATTTTCATGATTGTATCACATCACAAGACCTCCAACCCAACCATGGGAAGAAACATGTAGTCCACATAACATAGAATTCTCAACACATATGTCCCGGTATAGATCCAACATACAAATTTTCCTAACATACAATAAGGCATCACACTAATACACATGCAATAGGTATCACATGACTCAAAACCATGATTATACCCACATAGTGTCAAGATAAGATCCAATAGCACATGTCAACAAAGAGGAGCATCAAGCCTCAAACATCACAATACATAACAAGACTCACAGGAGTAACTCATGAATCATACATACCAACTCTATATGTCTCTAAAATCTCTATAATCCTCCAAAACAACTCCATATGCCTCCCAGTAGAGAAAAGAATCATAGTACCAAAACTAGGCCGGGTCACTCACCATAGAGCCTCGTCACCTTATCTCTAGAATCTACATGCTAGGTCACTCACTAAGAGCCTTGTCACCTTATTTATCCATGTTGGGTCACTCACCAAAGAGTCGTGTTACCTTATTTCTCAAACTCGCTTCAATCAAAAATATCCCCACCACCTTATCTCTATATTCAATGAGGCTGGGTCACCCTATGGCCCTAGGCACATAGAGCCTCGTCACCTCCACCCAAGTGGCATAGTAACATGTATCTCAATACTACACAGCCCCATGACCCCCTTAGGGCATACCCCCATACAACGAAGTAGGTCCATAGGTCCAACCACTCCATGGTGAATCTCATGACCCTATTCCATCACATCACAACATTAGAACCAACATATCAAAAAGATCCAAATGCCAAATGGCGACAAATTGCAAGTCTTCGGCTAGGATAGAAAAATTTAAAACTCAAAGGAAATTTTCAAACTAAGAAAAATAAATGGCTAAATAGTCACAATAATGAAAAGGCCTCTTGTTAGCACAAAATCAAATTAAATGCCCAAAATTTAGGAATACATCAATCAAGAAAATTAATAGTTCTTACAAGAAAAGAGAAATGATCAATTTATGAATAAAATAAAAATACATAAAATCACATTATGATCACTATGTAGCCTTTCCGTGCCCACCAAATTGGTACCCATTGAGTTGTTGGCACTCGGATATCTAGCCTCAACTCAAAAATACATATGACTAGAAAAACTATATCTCCATATATCTCTAAAGCATGCATATGAGGATCCACATAGTCAGTATCACAAAGGATTTTTCAATTCCCAACCTAAATATGAGAGAGAAGGGACTTTATTTTACATAATATGAACCTTAGGTGGTGTACATCCACAATATATTGAGCAAGCTCAGAGTATACCAAATGGATATAAATGGGGTTTCGAGTCTACACACGAGACTCCAATTTCAAAATTGTACTTTGCTCAAGGTTATGGTCACTTGGTTCACACCTTCTCTATCCAAACATTCACTTTTGGATGTTACCTGTAGGTATTTATAGTTTAGGGTACATAACATAACAAACAACAATGTTACTTATCACAATGATTATTTATGAACAACAACAATATCATTTTATGCATGGAAAAAATATAGGGTATAACATAACAATATTCCACGACTTACAACTCATACATTTGCACATAACGCATAAAGAGTGCGAGTAAAATACATTAGGGGTCATTAAATCACCATATGCCCCCAAATTATGATATGAATTCATCAATAACATATGAATACATATGTATAATATGAACGTATGGATTTGACATCATGTCATACATTCCACTACAACACGATATGGTGACATAACACCGTAATACAACACAACATGGTGTAAATTAACACCATATAACATGTTTCACTATGAAGCACTTTGTCATGCAATACATTGTTCCACATATACAATATCAATAGAAAATGAAATGCTACAACACTTTCGTGGTTCACAAAAACATTCCCTTCACACAAAAATGTGGTAATACACATGAATTTCACATAGAATTCACAAGAAAGAGATATAAACTACTCCCATCAAGGAATACATCAACATCATAACAAGTCCACAAAAATTGGTATACACAACATGTTCATTAAAATAATCACAAGTAACTTGTTTTTGAAATCACAACAAAATGAAACATTACTCTTCCAAATCCTCCAATATCATGAATAACCACCACAACACCAAACTATCACAGAGGTTCAAGAGTATGATGCTTCTCTCTAATACCAACTTTACGACCCACCCATGTGGGACCCAAACACAAGACCAAATAAACCAAGATATTTTTTTACTTTCATTTACTGATACAACTATGTGACACCACTTAGGCTCACAAGAAATTGCTCCACATCACATAAGACATCTATACCAACATGAAGAACATGTAAATGATATGACAACACTAGATGCAGATCAAAGCCACACTATTACAAATGAACAAGTACAAAACCACAACCCAACCATAATATGAACATAAAAAAGGGGCACTTTCTACGTCACCACATTTTCATGGTTATAACTTTATTATATTCATATTTCATTATTTAACCTTAATGATTTAAAGAGTAATTAACATGAAAGCACACATTTTCCTTTTTCTATAGACTACATTTATTTTACTTCATTTAACACTTAACTTGTATTGGTTCCATCCAATTTAGTTTGTTTATCTTATTGTAAATAAATTATATAACTCGATTGATTATTAGAAGTATCTTAACATTTACACATAATTTTTTTAATTCCCAACATTGGAAACTATACTTTCTCAATTATTTATTTTCATGAGGATCTAATCACATCATAATAAATATTTATTAAGTTACAAATAATATCCATTATACTTGTAATCCATGGACCGATATCACAAGAGTACATTCTCCATAACTAAACAAGTTAAAATTTGCCTTTACAACAAAATCTTAAAAATGCATTAATGTATATCCTAATTGTCCCCGAGATCCCAAGAACTTTACATTATCTTCTCTTTCTGATATTTTTAGTTTCTAGAACCATACAATTATAAGCCAAACATTTTGTCTTGTATGTCACAAAAGTGACATTATATCTTAAACCTAAGCATCTTATACACTTCCACACCCACATGAATGCTCTCAAATAGGTTCCTAGGGAGGCACATACAAAATTATATAGATCCCCTAAGCCTTGACTACAAAATAAACTAAGAGTTGATCCATTTCAATTCCCAAAGGTGGTTTCACATATTTAGATGTTAAGCAAACATGTTCCTACGATAACATGGGTTTGAGATCTTATCTCCTCTTGTGTAATTAAACTTCTATAATACACAAATGATTGGATGAATTTTGAGATACACATGGGTTATATTAGTCCTATGTTAGAAATAAGGTCGCAATGTCAACATACATGCTCCCATCAGAAAAAATCATCTTATCATTTAAAACATGGAAGGGATTACTAATGAGTTAAAGGAGGTGGTTTCCATGTTTTTCTTTACCCCGTGTGCTCAACATTCTAGGCACACAATTCGATATACAAAACTCAACATGGGTTTCACTCACCAATTAATCTTTTAGAATGGTACTAGGTGTACTTATTTCCCTTTAGGACTCATGGGATCTACAACTTGATATAGGTTAACATTAGAGCAATCCAACCTCCCTAAAATCAATTAGATACAAGAGGGGGGTTAATAGAGTCAAAACATAAGGGTTTAATTCATAGGTAAAGTGGTAACACTAATACCACTCACACCTCTTAGATCTATTAATGAGATAATTCAAGGTGAAATACAAGAAACGAAATGTGATAAGTATAAGTATTTTCTTAAAAATAGGGTATTGCAAAAACTGAACAAGAATTAATTAAAAGAGAGAAATACAACAAGGGTAAATAACATGGTTCACTTCTATAGTTTATGAATAGTAAGTTTCCACCAAATGATATAAGTATTAAGAGGTAAAATAATAATTAATACTATATAATATTGTTTCAAAACATATAAACCATAAGAATAACCATTTAAAGTTGTAATTAAAATCACACCCAAAATAAAGTGCCCATTTCCCGAATATACCAATATTCTACAACTTATTACTCATCACAAAAATTCAATACATAACATTCCTATTTATATCCATAGTATTGATTTATTCATTTAATATTACATGTATTTCAAAGAAAGCCTCGAATTACAAAACCACCAATAATGCTACCATTTTTTTATTGTCCCGAGTACTGCATCCACCGCATGGTCGGCACAATTCTTTGGCATGAAATCTATCTACAATCTAGAACCATTTACAAGTTCATAGTTTTCCAATAAAAATGAAACTATACTTTTTTTTTATTATTGGCAAATAGTTTTTTGAAAGGGACTATACCCTTGAGTACAAGAGGGCCTAGGAGCCAGAATAGGAATGAAAATCAGAGAAAAAAGGATCAGAATCCAAGTATGACAATGAAGCCCAAAGTAGCCAAAAACAGCTACCCAAACAAGACAAAACAACAAAAATCTGCACAAAAGCAGCAAAGAAACCGCAAAAAGACAACAAAAAAACAAACAAGAGCAGCTAAAGCACCTACAACTACTTCTTGGCAGCTTTGTCGATGCTGGTTTTGATGTTCTTCCAGGATCTGAACATTCCCAAAGTTGTCATGTGGGCAGCATCAGTCTTATCCAGCTGATCAATGGTCCTTTTGCTTTCTTTATCATTGCCCCAAAGTGTTGCGGAACTCCACTGAGATTGGAGACACTTCTGACATGTTGCTCAATGAATTCCTCAATCACACTAAAAATGGCCATATTGTAGTCATGACGAGTTTTGGCCTTCCCTAAACAGGAGTCTAAGGAGTTTAGCTTCTTGTAGATATCTTCAATCTAGCTATTATCAATATCCACCTCCTCCTTCTTTTTCCTCTTTCCTTTCTGTTTTGCCAAGTTCTTAACCTCATCCTTCAACAGCTTCATTTCAGCTTCTAAGGCTTCCAGCGTTTTTGTAGAGCTCTCCATATGCACATCTCGGGGACTAGCACTGCTAATATTCAGGAGGTCATGTGCAATTTCAATTTCATGAGGGCCCTTCCCCACAAGAATATCGAGGTTAAGCCTTCTAGATGCCCTGGTGACTGGTCTGGCCGAGGTGGAAGTGAGGTGGGGGCGGGAGCAGCAGCAGGGGGAATGGAAGATGAAGCTGGATGGCCGGCAGGGGGGTGACGCAAAGAAGTGTGGCGGGGAAGAGAGTGGAGAAATGGGGCTAGCAGCAGCAGAACCCGGCATAGGGGGAACAGAGCTAGGAGAGGAAGGGAGACCAGGATACCTAAGAAGACAAAATTTATGCAGCAGCAAAATAAGCCCCTGGTGTAAAGGAACCACCTGGGTATGCTTTTGAAACTCCAAAATGGAGCGCTCAAGAGAGTTCAACAAATAATGGGGGAAACAAACCCAGCGATTCCTATGGAAGTGGTTGAGAAAGATAAGGTGCTTAGTAGGTATAGTGACAAACCTCCCTTCCAAAGAGATGAATCGTATCATCATGTGAGTAACCTCATCATAAGGCGGAGGGATCAAGCTAACAAGCAGGACCGCGGTAATATAGATCAGCTTCTCAGATCCCTCCACAAATCTCCTCTCTTCAACATCTCTATCGACCCTTTTGTTAAAAAAACGGTAGCCCTCCATGCTAAGACCGGTCACTTCAACAATAAGCTCCTCGTTGACCAAGATCTTCTGCCCCCCATATTCCACAGTCCGCTCCTTCCAATCCTTCACAAAACGCACTGAGATGCTTTGATCATGTCCCTGAACCTTCTCCATGAAGTTGGTGATGCCGCCCTTGCTGAGTATATTCCATAACTCAACATTATCCTTCCAGTCCGGGTCCGGGTCTACTAGGCTCAATTTGGCAAGGGGGACCCCCCATCTTCACTGTGCTTAACTGTTTGCAACAAATTCCAAAATCCTTGAGAGCACTGAAGCTAGTCTATTTTTACTGTTGTAATCTGCACAATGTTGAAAATGAGAGCCGTTTCTATTCCCACGAGCGTCGGCGTGTTTGCGGATCTCGAGCTCATGCGGAAATTTGCATGTGGGAATAACGGCCTTTTGCTTTAGCCCACTCCTATCATCAATTACTTTCTTACTTGTTTTTTTGTATCTCATGTGGAGCCTTGTATACAAATTTTAGCAAGCACAGTCTTTGCTGCATGCGCACGATTTTCATATCAAAGTAACTCCACTTGGACTTCCCCATATACTTCACACTATCTTGATTATTCGACAGGATTTGCATAATCATAGTTTTTAAGTCAACACGTGTGGGAGTTTTATTGATACTGATCCACACCCAATAATCATATCTCAACTCAAGAAATTGTGTGCGTATAGAAATCTACATGAATGTTGTTTTGAAGCTGCTTAGGGATGTTATTGTTATCCCAAACAATGTGATTAACATTAATGCCATAATTAGCCAGTGCATCTGCCAATTTATTACCCTCCCGGTAAGTATGCATGATCCTGATGTTATTGAATGTTTGACAAATACTTATGGACTCTGAGATAAAATCTTTGATGCTCCAACTTGGAGATGAGCACTGTTTAAGGAGATTAATGATATTCAGGGAGTCCCCTTCAATAATGAGGTTCTAGATATTTTGAGTCTGGGCAATTCTTAGGCCCCATAAAGCAGATAATGCTTCGGCAAAATGATTGGTTTGGATTCCCATTTTCCCAGCATAAGTAGCAATCAGACTACCTTTATGATCCCGTATCGCTCCTCCCCCTGCCGCAATCCCAGGGTTCCCCTTAGAGGCCCCATCAAAGTTCAACTTAAACCAATTAAAATCAGGAGGATGACATTTAATCAAATATCTATCAATGCTATTCCCGGGATTGCTACGACTATTGACAGTTCCAATCTGCCAATTGGATAAGATATATTCTTCATTCTCTGGATATCTCTTGTTCTTGGGGGGTTTAAATCTAGCAATGTTCTCTTTGATACCATTAGAGATTTTACCAATACTAAGTTTATAGTTTTGCTTCTTATTTCTGAAGATAATATCATTTCTATCCTTCCATATCCTCCAGATTAAATGAGGAATAGCCAGCTTCCAGATCCTTTTGACAACACAATGCCTAAAGGGTGGATTCCATTGAGTCCATAGCTGATTTAGATCCTTCGGCACCACCCATAGAGCTTCAAATTTAGAGAGGAAAAACTCCATATTCTGGTAGCATACTCACAATGTATGAACAGATGACTGATATCCTCAGAATCTTTCTTACAAAGATGACACCTATTAGGCATTATAAATCCTCTTCTCATCAGGTTGTCAGTGGTAAGAATCCTGCCTCTGATAGCCAACCAAAGGAAAAAATTTATTTTAGGAGTTAATTCAGTCATCCAAATCTTATTCCAATTGAACTTTGTTTGACTACTGTGGAAGAAATTATTATAACCAGTTTTGACAGAGTAATTCCCATCATTAGAATTATTCCATACCAGCTCATCCTTGGAATCCAGTTGACTTAAGGGAATAAGATCTAATTGATCTTGAAGGGAGGAAGTAATTTGCATCAGATCATTTCTCTCCACAGAAAGTTTTTTCCAATTCTTGCTGGTACCATTTTCCTCAATATAGTCCTTGATTTTAATGCCATACTTGCTTACAAGACTGTCCTTAACAATCCCAAACCTATCCATGAGATTGCCATTAAACCAATTATCATCCTAGAAGTTAATGTCCCTACCATCCCCCACTTTCCATTTACTACCCTGCTTAATGAAATTTCTGCTCTTAACCAGATTGTTCCAAAAGATGGAACCAAAGGGAAGGTGCTCATCTTGCAGGAAAGAGTACACAGATTGATGATTCAGGTATTTTGCTTTGATTAAATCAATCCAGGGTTGTTTCTCAGACAACATTCTCCAGCCCATTTTAGCAATGAGGGCCTCATTCATTTTCTCAATATCTTTTATACCCAGACCTCCCATAAACTTTGGGGTGCAAACCTTATCCCAAGCCACTAAGTGAAATTTGAACTTCTCTTCCATGCCTTGCCATAAAAAATTTTCTGAATCCTTTCAATCTTATCTCTGAAGGAAGAGGGGATCTTATAGAGTGACATGACATAAATGGGCAGATTTTGAAGAGTACTTTTAATGAGCAGGCACTTACCAGCACTAGATAAAATGGCTCCTTTCCAACCAGCCATTTTTTTTGGAATCTCTCCAATAAATCATCCCACACCTTCTTTAGAGACTTTCCTAGTCTTTGAGAGGAAGGCCCAAGTAAGTGGCTGGAAGCGCACTTATTTTACAACCCAGAATTTTAGCAATTTTAAGTTGCCTTTCCTCAGGAGTGTTGAAAAAGAAGATGGAGCTTTTATCATAATTGATCTCTTGCCCAGAAGTAGATTCGTAGAGCCGCAGTAAAGCCTTGGTAGCCTTGGCTTCAATGACTGACGCCAGAAGAAGAAGGATAGTATCATCTGCAAATTGCTGATGGGAGACAACTTGACTGATGGAAGTGGGCTTAGAGCCATTTAGAAGACCGTCATTAACTGCTTTGCCAATTGTTCTACTAAGGTTATCAGCCAAAAGAATGAAGAGCAAGGGGGAGATAGGGTCCCCTTGTCTAAGCCCTTTGTTGCTGGTGAAAAAACCCACAGGCTCACCATTAACCACCACTGAAAATATGGCCGTAGAGATACAAGCCTTAATAATTTTTCTAAATTTGTCTGGAAAACCAAATTTAGTTAAGACTTTGTCAAGGAAAACCCAAGAGACCTTATCAAAGGCTTTATTCATATCAAGCTTGAGGACCATATTTTCCTTATAATTATTTTCCATAGAATGTATGGTCTCGTGAACCATAATCACTCTGTCTTGTATAATCCTGCCTTTGATAAAGTCACTATGCTGCCTTGAGATTAGATCATTCATAATGAGTCAAGCCTAGTAGTATAATTTTGGTAAAAATTCTGTAGATAGCATTCACAAGGATGATAGGTATGAAGTCTTTGAAATCTTTAGCATCCATTTTTTTTGGGGCCAGCACAATGTGAATGTTGTTTAGCTCTTTCAAAAGATTTCCCGTTCTATAAAATTCATTCACCGCTTTGAGAAGATCCTTCGAGCAGATTTCCCAAAATTCGAAAAAATTTATGGAGAACCCATCCCGACCAGAGCCTTGTCACCCTCTAAAGAAAATACAACCTTTTGCAGCTCTTCAAGCGTGACCACTGTGGTGATATTTCTAAATTTCTGTTCCTCAATTTTATCTTGGGGAATGGCCTCCAACATAAAAGAAATAGCTTCAGAATTGATGTTATTCCTCTCCTCAAGAAGCTTTTTATAGAAATCAAGCGCTTCTTTCTTGATGCTATTGGGATCTTTTATGATATTTCCATTACTTTTAGAAACTTCTAAGATCCTATTACAGGCTCTGTGTTTCAAAGTGGTCATATGAAAGAACTTCATATTCCTGTCTCCCTCTTTAAGCCAAATAGCTCTAGATTTAAGTCTCCATAAAGATTCCTCTCTCGTTGCGGATCATATGCAACTCAAAGAATATTCTTTTCATTAGCTTCGTCCTCACCGATCTCCCCATAATATCCATTTTTATTTCCAGATCCTGAAGTTTTGTTATAAATTCTTTTTATTATCAAACACGTTGCCAAAAACGCTTTTATTCCATATTTTGACTTGTTTTTGACATTTTTGAGCTTTTGAACCAATATAAATTGAGCGAAGGCCTTCACCATTCCATCCCCACCATTATTTTATCTTGTCATAGATATTGTCATGTTCCATCCACATCTTTTCAAATATGAATGAGCTTCTAGTGGGTTTAGTCCAATTAAGAAAATTTAAAGCAATCGGATTGTGATCTCGATCCAACTCGACTCTGGCAAGGAAGAGAGGTGGAAGTCTTGGCTGAGAATCTAGCTCGCTAAAATTAGTGCCCTATCTAATCTCACCGGATAAAATCCTTTCCCAACATTCTATTATTCCAAGTGTATTTATTTCCATGAAGATCCACATCTAAGAGATTTTGTTCAGCAATAAAATCAGCAAAATCCTCCATACTCGTAGAATAGCTAGAGATTCCTCCATACTTTTCACCTGGGTTTAGTGGAGAGTTGAAATCCCCCATAATAAGCCAGTTAGCTAAACAATGTTGGTTTCTATATGTTTTAAGGTCAGCCCAAAGTTTTCTTCTTCCACTAACCATATTAGGAGCATAAATGTTAGAAAGGATCCATTCACCATTATTCTCAATAGCAATAAATTTGATTGCAAGATGATTAATACTAGCATTGAGAACCGTACCAGTACAGTGCCTTGTATCCCAAAGAGTAGCCAGTCCTCCAGAAGCTCCCTGGGAGTCAACAGCTGCCATTTCAGAATTATCCCAGAAACTCTTTTTATTAGTTTCAAGGGTCTTCGCTTTCATCTTAGTTTCCTGCAGAATTAAAATACTAGGATTACTAGAATCCCGTAACTCCTTGATGATTCTCTATTTGGAGTTTCCATTTAGGCCTCGGATGTTCCAAGAAATAATCTTCATTTGGAATGATTGGTAGTTGGAATTGCCTAATGGTTCAACTGACGCTGAACGCCATCTGCAATGTCTCTCTCCATTCTCTTAGATCTAAGAGCCTTTTTAGAAGGTCTTCCTCTTTTTGTGCTTCCTCCAAAGTCAACTAGTCATCTAGCAGAAGATCTAGTTGTTCTGGATGTTGAGGTGTCCCAGTTGTCTTTTTTCTTTTTCTTATCACTGTAGAGTGATTCTGGGATCATTTCAAATCCTTTCATTCTTTTTTTCTTTTTTGAAATGACCTTTGTGAATCCAGAATCTAGATCCTCCTCATCTTTGACAGGCGTAACTTCTCCCTCTTCACGTTCTTTCTAAATCCTGTCAGGTGTGTGTGTATCAACTGTTCTTGTGTTGTAGCAAGAAGGTGAAACCGTTGATCTGTTGCTGGAGCAAGGAGGTATATCTGCAAATGATTTACCATCTCCCCTAGGAGTGCTTTTCTGCAAAGATTCTTTAAAAACCATACAGTCCTTGTTCGATGTTTCCTTAATGATGCACAGATGATTATCTACAGCTTCCTTACTGCTCTGAAATTGTTCAATAGGGACTATATTAATCTTCACAGAGCCTTCTTGCTCGTTCACCACCATGGATACCTTTACAGGATTTTCCAAGTCCTCTTTGTTAGGTCCTTCAGAGCAAAGTCACATTCTTGATATTTTGGGACGCTGCACCGGATGTTTCCTTATTTAACACAAAATGAAACTATACTTAACACACTTTTAGGGAGTAATAATACAATGCCATTTCATTTCATTTTCAAAGCCAAAGAGAGAGATAAAGAGGAGAGAGAAAACACCATTTTTCCACAATCAATTTTTTTCAAGCAAGCATCAAAAGAAGGTTTCATATAGTCATGTATTAGTGTTTATAAGGTTTCTTGTTCAATATTTTTCTTGGATAAGGTCATATGACAATTTTCTCCATTTAGTTACAAGTTTCCAAAATGTCAAATTTAGACAAGTAGCTCAATAATCCACATTCAAAAATATCTTTGAGAATCAAACACATAATGAAACAAATCCCTTTCTATTCCGCTATATACAAGGAAAAACTTGAAGTGATAGAACCCCAATCTAGAAAACTCGGGTTTAATTGGCACTCCTCTTTCCAAACATAATCACACCTAAATGACCTCATCACCCAACAAACAAAGGCTTAAAAACCACCAGAAAAATAAATTGTGAGGTGATTTTATCCTAACTAATGGCTGGTAGTGGTTGTCAGAAAGAAATACTAGAGGTATGTGGAAGCCAAATTTCATTTCTCCACCCAAGGATAAAATTGCAGTCAAAACTAAACCGCATTTTAAACTTTCAATAGCTGCCCCAAGCTATGAAATGGTCAACCTGGGCTCCTAAATACATGTCTAAAAATGATTCGAATGAACATTCGAGGAACAACCCAAGGTTTAGTGAAACACTCCATGTGACAAGGATCACTTTCATAGCTTTATTTTCTCATTTCAGGGTTTATAAGGATGTTTTGTGCCTCATTAAAAACATGTTTTATTAAGATTTCACAAGGTTGCCAAGGAGTAGTTTTTACTAAGTTTTGAGTTTAACTTCTTAACGTGGTTTCTTCGTATCAAAAAATAATATTCTAGTTTTTCAAACCTTCTCATGGGTAATTGGCGTGCATTTAGATTCATGGTTACTTCTCTAGTCAGGAGGAAAGGAAAATTTTGCTAATAGATAACATGTCTCATTTAATTCCCCTAACAATTATTCTTCTTTAGTTTGATTACAACGATGCCTCGTGCATTTACTTTTCCGATGCGGATGGGTGACATATCATGTCACTTCTTAAATGTCTGAATGGTGGCGTGTGACAAAGGGAGGATCCCGATGATCTCTTCTCGATCTCTATTCAATGCGCATGCCGATGGTGAGATGAAGCTACAAGCCAGTGTAGCAGGCGTGTATGAGACGTCTCCTTCCGTTCCTCCTGGGCGCGTCCTTTTCTGTCTTCCCCGGCCGCGTGAACAAGGAGGATTGTTTAGTTTGCCCACGGTTTTCTTTCGGTCTGGCCGCGTGGGTTTGATATGGCGGTTTTAGATGAAGCTTCAGTCGCAGGCGCATTACCTCAACTTTCTCTGGGTGCCACGAGGTGTGTTCGAGTCGGGAAACCACAACAAACGACCTGCACAGTAAGTAGCCAGGCGGCAGGTGTGTTTCGATGTAGTGGAAGCCGTTTTGGGCGCTTCCAGCAAGCGGGTTGTCCATCTATGTTGTTAATTGTTCAGTACCAGATGCATCCTCAGATTTGGGATTCTCCTTCAAGGCGGATCTGTTCTTTATCAGAATATTCACGAAGCACAAACCGCCTTGCCCGTTTCACATTTTCCACTCTGCCCGTAGATGAGTATCTACCTCCTTGTGTCCGATTCTGGTGACTTCGGTCACACTTTGGCTCGTTCCTGTTGGCCTATCAAGCTTGGCTGTATTCAGGCCATTTTTGAGCGCTTCCAACAGGCAGACTGTCCAGATATGTTGTTATCTGTTTTATTTCGACTGCATCCTCAATTCGGGATTTCTCCTTCAAGATATTTTCATCAAAATCGATTAAGTGACAGTTTGAGTGTTACCAGGAGACCCGATGAAATTTATTACAGAGATCCTCTACTGAGATCTTGCTTGTTCCATGATGTTACTCATGGAAGAGGATCTCATCGAGGTGGATTTGTTTCATATCGGAATAATCTTGAAGCACAGTTTGCTTGCAAGAGAGCTTGTAGGAGGTCGATGAAGGATAGAGGAAAAAAAAAAAAAAAAAAAGCTTGGTGTAGTTAGTTTAAAGCCAATAAAATGGCGCATGCTTTTTGTATTGGTGACAGATCACACCCACAGGCACAGAAGATCTATGCAATGTTGAAGAAAATGTCTTGGGAGATGAAGGTAGCAGGATATTCCTCAGATCCAGAGCTTGCACTGAGTCGTTTCTCCAAAACCGATTCGTGACAGTGAGGGTGTTACCAACAGGCCTGATGAAATTTATTTACAAAGAGTCTCTATTGAGATCTTACTTGTTGTAGGATGTAACTCATGGAAGAGAATCTGATAGGGGCGGATCTGTTTCATATCAGAGTATTCGTGAAGCACAATTTGCCTTGCAACTATATGAGCATCTTCTACGAGTCACTATGTTGGCAGGCATAAAGGGTGCTGATGGAATTATCACACTTTCAAGCTACAGCTGAAATGTTTGCACCGAGAGTTTGATGCTGTCCTCAGATCTGATGAAGGAAAAGGTTTATTTATCATTATGGTAGATGCCTTCAGAGCCAGGAGTGTGATGTAATCAGTATATTTTGTGTCCAAGCTTCAAATCATGGGGTTGGCCTTGTAGATGTTATTCGCCGCATGAATGTGGCACTGGCACGAGCTCGCAAAGCAGCTGCATTGAAGCAATCTAGTGACTGGTCAGCCTTAATTGAGGATGCTAAGTCTAGGGACTGTTTTATGGATATGGAGTCTGTACCAAGAGATTGTTTTTGGTTTTAAAGCCATCTTCTTTTGCTTTGTCTCAAACTAGGGCTGCTCCTAACATGAGAACACCAAGGTTAGGAGGTCCAAATTAGAAACAATCAGATGCATATGGAGATGGTGGAGGTGTTTGGATGTATGACGAAGGATTAAGTTCAATTGCCAAAATGGGGCCTACAGAAGTTCTAGGGCTGATCTTGGAGCGGTGTTGGGAGAATGATGGCAAGCATTTTAGACCACCCACCCTGGCTGTGAACTCCTACCTGTGCCAACATGAAGATGTTTGATGTTTGGGCGCCCAACGAGCTTGAAGAAAATGGATTTAGGCTTCGGTTGCTGTTGCAGGCCCCGTCCATCTTGTTATCGACTGCGGGATCTTAATCAGGCACGATATTCTCTATACCATTAATTCTTATGCTGTTATTTAATTGAATCACTAAATAACTCTACTCTTCATATTAATGTCTCGTGTGATGGTATACTGTTTGGTTTCCACTTTCCTGGCTCGTTTGTACTTGTTTTGGCGTTAGAAATGATTGCGTTGGTTGAAGCCCTTATATTGTTTTCTGGGTTTTAATAAATATTATTTGGGTGAACTTTGTTCTTAAGACTAATAAAACAAAAGAGGCGGGGGTCTTGTAATGAAAATTCTCGAGTTTTAGGTGTTGGTCTCACGATTTGAATGATTTATCAAACATTGTTGTTGGACTCAACCTTACAGTTCCTGTTTTGTTCTTATTCTTGTTTCGGTTCGAGATCTTTAGTTCTGGGTTATGCCGAGTATTTGCGAATTAGGGATTGAGCACTGCAAGTGCATTGTGTATAGGTGAATGATGCTTTTCCTGTCTCTATTCTTTTCTTTTAGTTGTTTTAGTTTCTAGTAACCCTTCCCGGTTGGCTTGGTGTGTGCTTAGCTTGATTGATTATCGAATTGAGCCAAGTTGATATTACTCTCAACTAGGTTAGTTGCTTTTGTTACTTGTTTGAATCGCCCAAAGAAATACTTTTATTCTTCGAGTGTCATGTTTGATTTTCATAATTGATATCAATTCATGTTCACCGTTTGGAGATTGTTGTCTTTGGAACCACCTTCTCTTCCTTGGTGACTGTTGTATGTTTTGAGGAATGTAGCTGAACCTATGGAATGTTTTCTTTTGACGATACTCACATTTCTTTTGGATAGCTTAAAATGTTAGAGGAAATACTCTTTCTTACCTTGATTTTGTTTCACACATGTTGGAGGATACGAGAGCTACTTGATCATTAGTGAGGAAGTTTTCAAATCTTAAAATTGGGATGTTGGTTTTATGCGTAAGTAATTACTCTACATTTTGCTCCGTAAAGATGCTTAAATTTCATTCTCCTGTGACTTAGAGTTTGGTGTGTTTGGAAACTCATTGGTTGACTGGTTTTTGTGATGATCGTTGTGATACGACCTCCTTGCTGTCATTGTAGTAGAATGGTTATGTGTTGACCAAAAAGGTTAAAGTTGACTTGTTGTTGACGATAGATCCTTTGGAAGCTATGTATCCTGTGTTGTGTTCTTGTGAATGATTGAGTAACCCTCCTGTAAGATTTATAATGGTTATGTTTGGTCTTGTCAAAGTTTGTCCTTTTTCTTAAGACATTCTCTTGATTAGAAGAAAGTTTAATAGAAGGATTGTTAGAATAGGACGTGGCCCATACGGGGTCATTTGTGCGTCTCATCCCTTTTCTTTCCAATTTATTTATTCTGTGCTGACATAAAATTAACTGTTATAGGCACATCATCTTAATATTAATAAGTCATGTTGGTTTAGATGTTCTCATGTCGATTGATTGTTTGGAATCTTCCAATGACATAGTGAGTCCTTGGCTTGGTGAACTAACTTAAACAAATAGGGACATATCACGTTTGAAATTAATTCTCTTCTTGTAATTGTTTTTGTTTCGAAATGTTATCTTGTTAAAATGACGGTCATTATTGTGATATGAGTGAAATTCACTATGATGTTTATTAACTGCTCCAATGAGAAAATGATAATTAAATAGAGTTGTGTCGTCCCCTTTTATTCAGACATTTTATGCTATTGGACAACTCTTTAATTGCTCTTGTTTAGACTCTTAGATTATTTTTCATAATCAACGGTGTTTTTCTTCCTTGAAACAGTTAGATAACAACATATTGTCTTAATGTTATAGCTTTTATCGTGCTCAGTTCTTGCGAACTGACATGTGCTAACAAATGTGCAGGAGGATTTCCTGAGTAGAAAAGAAAAAAAAAAAGAAGAGAGAAAAAGGAACACGTGTAGAAAGTGGATTCCATCCTTCTTAGGAACTGCTGTTGTACGAATGTTTTTCTTTTGCTTTACATCATTGGTATGGAAATTGTGGAGACTATCTAGAAGGCATTGTGTTATAATTTTGTATTGTTCTCATGGAGGTTGTTATCGTTTGAAAGTCAATTTGAGAAATATTATCGTCAATAAGATTAAATGAACTTGTTTTGACATGCGTATCCTTTGTTGAATTTTCACTTTTCAGAATATGATTTATCCTTGAATTGTCAAACCTAATTCTAATTATCCAAACTTGAATCATCTTGCATCGCTCTAGTTACCTTGGTCTTGTGTCGTTTGGTAGAGGACTATGTTTTTGAACCTAGCAAAAAGAAAACAAGAGAAACAAATATACCTTGTGATCCCGCGTAAACTAATCAACAATCTCTTATTGTGGTAAACCTTAGAACGGTCTTAAGGTGAAATCAATGATTAAATTCTTGGAAGATAACAAGATTATAATAAATAGAAGGAACTTGCCTAAGAAACTCTTCGATCTGTCTTACCCGTTGAAAATGTAAACAGTATACTTATTTCTATCTCTTCAAGTGAAGCCCAAGTGAAACCTTTAATTTTTCTGATTAGACTCTTGACCCCAATGAAATATTATCAACAACTAATAAGATCTTAATGATGAATCCAAGGGTTAGATAGTCATGTACTGGAATAAAATAAAATAAAATAAAATAAACCGCCTGAAAAGGTAAAACATATATGTTCAAAGGCACAACGTCGAAAACAGATTGATAAAGTTAAGAGCCTTGAGAAATTAACTGCCTCCTCACAAATGAATAAGTTAATCAAGTAAATGAAGTAACCTCTTGCTATTCTATAATTGGTTTACACTGTAATTTAACATTATCAAGGTAGGGGAAAATTCTTCAAAGGAGACATGACTTTCAGATTCTCCTATCGTGATTCCTCTGCGAAAAGTAAAGAATGTAAAAACACTTACAGCTAAAACAGGAATCTAAAGAAACCTTCTGTGGGAAAACCTTGTTGTAAAATTGCATACTTTAGATGAACCATTGTGTCCTTAGTGTGTGCCTCATGTTTATCTGTAACCAATGTGGGTCCGTGTTGTGGAAAGCATGTCTTTAGTGGATTGTATTTCCTAGAGAACTTGTGTAGTGTCGTATTATCTTCAAGTAAGTCAAAAAAAGTTATCCTGTATTTCACTGTGTTGTCCTTGTGTTGGTAATTTTGGTGTGTTACAACAACTACATTAAAATTAGGAAAACTAGAAACATTAAAATCATGCAAGGAAAGAGTAAGATGACCATGCTTATTAACTAATGTAGCAATTTAAGAGAGGAGATCTATGGTTGGTTTGAGTGTGCTCATCATGTGTGTCCATCACAATCATTTTGACAACCAGCTTCAAGATTATTTTTTATTCTTACACATTAGATAGATATCAACATTCAATAATTTCTTAACTGCCCATTCCTATTTCCAAAGCTCTTACCCATGTATTCGAATTGCTGAAAAGATAAAATTTATATCCCACAGAAGCACTTCCCATACTAGTTGGTCTGATAAAGCTTCCTCATGCTCACAACTTCAAAAAGGTACCAATTTTTTGGCTAGATCCAGCCATGGTTGCTCACAACATCGAGATTAAAATTCTCAAGAAGATTCAAATTCCTTGGTGGTCCCTTTGTTAGCCCGCATAGTACTTCCTTGGAAGCACAAGTTTGAATTGAATGAAACCACATTCCTTCGGCATTTTTTCAAGCAGTTTACATGACTTCTCTAAGATTCGTCATTTTTCATACACGCCAAATAGGGAAGAAAAAATACTAAACTTCCAATACACTCATCCATTCTACAGATTTGGGGGATAGTCCATACCTTGTTCCGCAACTCCCAATTTGGTGCAGGTAGGGGTATGCTAGCAAATTTTTCGTGTATGTCTTTATACCAACCAATTTGCATTTGATTGAAATTTTCCAAGGTGTATTAAACCAAAAAAAAAATTAGATAAGGTAATAAAAAAAAGATCATGAATCCAAGAAGCCTTACATCTAAAGATGAATCGTGATTATAGAAAAAAAAGTCAAAAGAGAAACATGGCCAAAAACAGAGTTAAAACAACTTAACCCAGAGAACACCCGGCCTACTAAGAAACAAAAATAAAAAGAGACAACATTCTTCTTCAAAAAATAAACACAATCCGCCAGAAGGCCAGAAGCCAACAGAGCCACTAATTGTTCTTGGGGCATTTGAGGGGGTCACCCTGGGTGCTAGTTTGACCTTTCATCACCATCTAGAAGTTCTCCTTCCTCTCGTATTCTTCATCAGAGCTACTCAAGTGGAGTTGAAGCCTCTTATACCTTCGACCCTATTCCATATTATCCATCCTCTCTTGTACGTCCTTAACAAGATTTTTATCCCATCCAAATCCTCTCTCATGCAACGTTGAGATATACAAAGTTGTTTGGAAGCCTCTATACATTCATACATACTATCTCTCAAATCCTAACCAATTTTTCCCATGGATTCCATAATCCTTTCCAGCTACTGAATCCTGAGAGTGAGTTTGTAAATTTTCTCTTCCCACTCCAAGTAGGATTTTTCCTTGCCTTTAGAAGCTTCGCCCTTCATATTTTCTAATGACATCGCCGCCCTCTGAAAATCCTTTTCCTCACCATGATTATGAGTTCTCTTCCCTCTCCTAAGTTTTTTCATACACTCAGCTAGAGTGATAGCATCATCAAGATCCACCCCGGTCGGTTCAACCTCCTTGGGAATAATGGTTTTACCATTTTGGTAAAGAAGGAGGATAAGCCCATGGTGCAGGGGAGAATCCACCTTACCCTGCTGGAAATCCTTAATCGACACAGAGACCAACATATACAAATAAAAGGGAATGCTCATGGAAATTTTGTGTCGTAAACAAATCATAGTGTGTGTATCCAACAATTACTACTTTCAATGAAACCACATATTCTTTCAGGAATTTCTTTGAGCTATTTTTCAAATAGTTTTGTCCCTGTGTAGGGGCCATGCTAGTATTCTCTTCCAGCACACGTGCAACTAAAACGTCTAACAAGAATCCTCCTCTCAACACCTGTCAACTGCATTTGTTTGAAATTTTCTAAGACTTTTAAACAAATAAAATTTGTCCAGCACCTTGTAATACATTTTGGATGCATTTTACTAAACAGTTCGTTGTCTTTGAGCAGCCCCAAAGCCAAGCACATCAAATGTGTTCTTCCACGTTTTGCTAAAAAGTATAACGGGGAATAAAATATTGAATATTACTCACAAAAGAGACAAGAAGAAGAGATCAGGTTTTTAAAATCTCAAACCAAATGGAAAAATAAAATGTCCAACAAGATTGGAAAGTTGCTTCACCACACAAACGAAGACAATGGAAAGAGAATTGTAAGGGAAATACTTCTACAATAGACAAGGTGTTGTTTAATGAATTTTGTAGCTAGATGGAGACAATATTATGCAAAACAAAACTACCATAAGGATATTATGATAGAACAATAACCTTTCCTACAGAAAATCAGACATTGGGACGATCCCATTACAAATATTCCAAAAATAATGTGGGAGTAAGACACTGATAAATTTATCATGACAATCACTTTTTCTAAGCTTGGAACAACCATATTTTCCTTCCAACCCGAAAATGCCCCAAGATTGAATGGCTTCCTGGTATGTTGCTATCAAACCTTCAAGGATTTGATCAAGGCCCATGTATTGATGGTTGGAGAAGAATCTAGACACAATAAGAAAATGCTTTGTCAAATAAACATTCACTAAATTTCTCCTATTCCAAATAAGAGTAAAATCAAACTACCCTAATGAAAATCAATTGATTTACCTCTCAATATGGATGCAATAACGGAACCCAAAACTTCATCCTTCTCCTTTGGCATACAAATAAATTGAATAAAAATATTCTCACAAACACCAAAATTTCCATTATTTCTTTTCTTGAAATGGGGTTGGCACAAGTAGCTGGGCCTATCTATCACGCAGGTTCGTGTGGTCCTAGCCAAAATGGAACATGTGACCTACTGCCCGCTAATTTTGGGGGCCACCACTGCGCCAAACACAATTTAGCATAGAATTTGGGAAAGGTTAAATTTATCTTTGATTTCCCAACGTACGTGAGAGTTAGGCTGAACGGGCACAAGCTCCAACCAGCTAGAGGAATTTAGCGATGTTTTATGTTTTATTTAAATTTATTTTCACTCCTTTCTATTATTTTTACTTTAAGATTTATTTTATTATCCTATATTTGCTTTTTCCTCAACCTCAACAACTTCTCGTTAAGGCACTTATTTTATCACGTAAATATACTCATTTGAAAATTATGGAGATTACTTTTATTGTTATCTCGTAATATAGTTAGGTTAGATAAAATTTAATTTAATATAAATAAATATATATTCCAAACTCGTGGATTCGAAAATTATCTTGATTTTAATGAATTGCAATATTAAGGGAATGACCACACAAATTGAAGACACGTAGACACTCCATGGGTCCAAAAGGGTTAGTTCGTGGAAGGAAAACTTCAAAGTTATCCTTATTATTTTATTTTATCAAATTTTTAATTTATGTAATGCTATTTTAATTTTTTATTTTACGATCCATCCAAATGCAACCAAACAACAACCCAACATGAGCACTTTTCAAAAACATCCAAGCAAACCATAATAACCGAACCAACGAATTTTTTCTAGAACCGGATGGGGACTACAACATTATTGTTGAGTTCTTATTTTGGAATTTGACCATCCATAGAAAGTTATTAAGCATGCTTAGATTAGTCATCTCAAAATATTATTTTAGTTTAGTCTTAATTATACAAATTAACCTAGTACAACAATTAGTTATAAAAATGTCATCATCATACAATACAATAATAATAACTTGATTACCTTATAGTTTTATATGTATATTATTATCAAAGAAACAATTAGAAAAACCTAGAGTTTTACATTAATGGTTTATTTTTTAGAATCAAGCTATAGGAGTTTTTTAAGGCCATCGAGAGATTTATTTAATCTACAAACACAATGTTTCTTACTAAGCTATTTAAATATTTTATAGAGAAATATTTTCACTTGATTTTTGGTATTGATCCTAATTTTGATTAAGATCGTGATTGTTAAAAAATTACCTTTATTTGACCTTTTCTTATTGTGTTAAAAAATCTATCTATATGTGGCCAAATTTACCACTATTTTTACATTTTCCATTAAATTTGACCTTATAATGTTTGTTTAAAATATTCTTATTACCACTATTGTTGTTATAGCTAGAAAAGGGCTTTTGGTTTGAATTGAAATTTTGGGTTAGAGTTATACTTTCCAATATTTGTAGGACTAATTGTTTTATTTTTTTGAGAGAGGAATGTTGAGTGGCATTCTCTTTAGAGTAAAAAAATCATAGTTTTTCTCCTTGGCTAATAAGAGTAGACAAAGAAGAAGAATTTGGAATATTAATTTCATTTTTATATATAAAGTTTAACTAGAAATGAAATTCTCATTTTTTAATGGATAATCATTTAAAAGATAAAATATTGTAATTGATCCTAGATCAGGGTTGTATTTGCAACCATCTCACGGAGATTTTATGTTTTTGATTTCAACTAAAATAATTATGACTTTTTGTTACCATTTATAGGAGTAATCGCCAATTCTAGAATGAATTTTACGATTTTTGAAAATTTTAGTGCCTTGATACATGGATTCTACTCATTTATAGGTATCACATGGAAGATTCTTGATTTACAAAATTGAACATGAATTTATCCTTAGCAATTATCATAATGATGGACATTTCCTCTTGATATTTCTACTGGAATACATTTAGGTTTTCAACTTTTTGTCTACCAAAGAGGTTGTTTCTCTATTATACTATAAGAACCCATAATTTTTGGGATATAATTCTAGCCATAAGCTCATTTTTCTAGATGAAATTTCTTGAAGAATCCATTTTAAATTTTTGTATAATTTAATATAAAAATTAAAATGGGTTTCTAGGTCTTTTAGGATTATAAAATATTTCTTTAGATCCTAGAATTAATTTTTGAGTAGCTTATAAAATTAATGAGCTAAATAAAATTTTAAAACACTTTTCAAGAGTTAAAATATTTATTTGGGACTTAGAAATAGTTAGGGCCTCTTTTATTTACAATTACAATAGTTTTTAGGATTAAAAACCGAGTGCTATATTTAATTTCTTGACAATTTAAATATTTTTTTGGTATTTTAAATAAAATTCCAATATCTTGAATTAAATTTTAGAACTTTTTTTTAAGGACTTGAAATTATTTTTGACATTCAAACACAATTTAATATATTAAAATTTTACTTATAAATAAATAATTAAGATTTTTAATATTTCTATAATTATTTTATACTTTAAAAACAAATTCTTTTTAAAAAATCCTTTATTTTTTTAAAGGGGTGGGTATGTGTTTCAAATCCCTTAACCTCTCATTATATACAAGTTCTAACAAAAATGAGTGTAGTTGTTGAGACCAATAATATATTTCACTTCTTATATATTAATTTTAAAGTTTACCCATTTAGCTTCCAAAACAAAAAGGTGTGTGATAGGGCCAAACCCCTAACTTCATACCCCTTAGTGCCTTAACAAAATATCACAACCAATTGAGCTACTCCGATCGCTGTTATATAATAAACTCAAAAAGATATTTCAAAAATTAAAACAAAGTTTTGAATTAATAAAAATAGATTATACCGTTTTTGCATTTTTGGGTGAGGTGGAAATAATGTCTATTATTGTTTTATGCTACGAGAGATTAAAATGTTTGGTTTTGTATCACTACTTTTAGGATAAAAATCTAGTAACTTCATTGCATGGATAATAAATAAGATGATTCATAAGAGGAATCTCTACAATTTGGTTCAATGTAATGAATTCATTATCAAAGAGACAAAATGTGGGTGGATTTGAGCCACAATGATCATAAATTAAGCTTTCCCCACAGGAGCCTTCAAGAAAAAAATATGACAAACCGAATAATTGAGACAATACTATATATCTCTATGTCGCTAATGTAGTTATATTAAGCTTTGAGTTGATTTTTGGGTGCCCAATTAGGTTACGATTATTACCATAAATAAGGGACCAATACATGGTTGTTGATATTGTTCCAAGTTGGTGTAACATGAGTCAAGTTTGAGGAATGCTTAAGGTTCTTAGCTTGGATGTGAACTTTCTTGATATTATTGGATGGTAGAGATGTGTTTCAAGAAAAGAAGCAACATTATTTGAGATAATGTAACTCATCAAATTACAAGTAGGATGAGCTTGTATGTTCTTCATGAGGAAAACAAGTCGCAAGACGAAAAAGGAGAAGAGTCTAATCGAGTCTTCCATGAAAGAATAAACATGAAAAATGAAATATAAGGCATTGATATAGAATGTTAAGTTAATGTAGATCCAGTGATATGTGAATCAAATGAAAATCAAACAAATTTTGATTAACATAGATATTAAATCCTCTAATGTAGGTGTATATACCACAACCTAAAAACTTGTTTCAAAAATTACTATATGCTTTTGTACAATCAAACACATATGATCCCTAGATATACTATATATTTTTCTAATTATATATATTTGTTATATTTCATAGTAAATATTTTCTAGTACTTAGATTGCAAAAAAATTACAATTTATTGTCGTATAATTTATTTTAATTCTTCTTAATCAGTAGCAGGGCCAACTTTTAGACATATATTATTTTTTATCTTATATATAGTCTATACTATTTTCCATAATTCCACATACAAAAATGATTAAACTACATAAATTGTGTAAAACATGTGGCTATCGCAGACTACATTTTATGCAAATAGTGCCATTATATGGATCAATTTCACATTGAAAATCCACCTTTTGGGGTTTCATTTGTGTTTAATTGAGGAATTTAAGTTTTGATGCGATGCAAATCATGAAATAAAATTGAAGTGACTTAAACTTTTTAATTGTGTCACTTTTGTGTCACCTTTACACTAACTTATGCACCACGTTTAAGTGCTACTAATTTCATTCAATAAATTATTATCAAATGGTGCAACCGTGATGTAATTTTTTTTTCGGCATTCTTTAAAAAGGTAATCTAATTATTTGATATATAAAATTATTATATTAAATTAATAATTGTGTGTGTGTGTGTGTGTGTGTGTGTGTGTGTGTGTGTGTGTGTGTGTGTGTGTGTGTGTGTGTGTGTGTGTGTGTGTGTGTGTGTGTGTGTGTGTGTGTGTGTGTGTGTGTGTGTGTGTGTGTGTGTGTGTGTGTGTGTGTGTGTGTGTGTGTGTGTGTGTGTGTGTGTGTGTGTGTGTGTGTGTGTGTGTGTGTGTGTGTGTGTGTGTGAAATATAAAATGAAATTAACATATTTTAAATTAGAAATACATATACTTATTAAAACGATATTCAATACCATTTCTACAAAAACAATTAATAAGATTTAAATGGACAATATACAAAATAATAAAATTAAAAGAAAAAGTTACTTTAAAAATTAAAATTAAAATGTTAAAATAATAATTAAAACATAGTGTGTCTATTTATTGTGCTTTATTTCTTCTTTGAATTGTAATATGATTCATGTTTGTCCTAGAGACAATTGTGATAAAAGGTGAGATAAATCAGAAACAAAATAGCTCCATAAGTAGGAGCATGAGTAAGGAAATGGAAAGGAAGGAGTTTTCAATGGCCTTCCCTAGTAGAAATTTATCCTAGAATCATGAGTGGTGGCGGAATGGACATTGAGAAGTAGATATTTCTGGAGAAGCCACATAAATTCTTACAAAAATAGTTTTTGAATTAAGGGTGTTTCCTTTGTCAATCCCTACTATGCATTGATGCAAAAATGATATGAGAGACGATGATAGTAGAATCTACAAGGTCATGGATCTATTTAAGTATGAGATTAGCTTTGTTCCTACCCTTATCTTTGTTATCCTACCCTTGACCATGATAATAAAGAATTTGGTGGTTAATGTGGGCGTAAGTGCAAAGGTGGGTTGGATAGAAGCCAAAAATTTAATCTCATTAATTGCACATAGGCAAGGACCTAATTTTTCTATATTTTCCAACAATTGGATCTTGGGTGAGGTATGTTGGGGTATTTCGCAACACGGACCTTGTCTTATTGAACTTCTTATCTCTCCTTTATTGGCATTTTCTAAAAATTACGGTTATGGTTTAATCGGGATTATGGGGTGTCTCTAAGTTTGGTGAGGGGAATAATTAGTTTTTGGGTCAGCATGGATAGAACAAATTTCATACTATTGTTGAATATTTTTCTCGAGAGATATTCCTTGGTGTGATGTATCTTTCATATCCTTTTTCACCAATTTTGCTAAAACGTGACCTATTAGCTTGTTTTGGTTAGCAGGTGGGTTGGACTATTAGGGAAAGAGGAAGTAAAAATTTCTTTAACTCTCTTGATCAATCCATTTCCCCCTTTTTAAGTTCCTTTTTAATCTCATGCTTTGCCAAATCTAATGTTTTTCATGGTTATCTTTTTGTGGGTCCCCTAGAGGTGGGGTAGGAATTTCATTTTTTAGATTCAATCTACATGGTGGGATCAAAAAGAAGCTATGGTCAAGTGTAAGGATAATATTTTGAGGAAATATCCCATTATAAATCACATGGTTTACATAGTTAAGTATAATATTATACCATAGTTTTATTGTGATTGTTAGCTCATATGGATAGGTGGGGACTTGGTGTAGCTTGGTCAATCCAACATGGGTTAGTATTGGTTGTTAGAATGGGTTGGATGGAGTGAAGTATGATGGAGACTCATACATTCATATGAATTTCATTATGATTTAACCTAGTTGTAGGTGGTTCATCTAATATAGGGTATGTCCCATACAGTTCACCAAGTCTCAATTATCTTAATTGTCTCTCGAAAAATTTGTTATTTGGAGAGTTTTAGGTTGTAATTTTCTTCCTTGTTTTTAGTGTTATCAAACCTGTTTTGTATTCAAGTAATTATAAGCATTAGTGGTTGTAAAGGATATTATCGTGTCTTACTTGATTTTGTTGTTTTTCACAAAGATCCATCATCTAGTGTAGTATTTCCACTTATGCTTGTTAAATTATTATTTCCAATATTTGATTTTTATTATTACATCTCAAGTTTATCTTTGTGTCGCGGTTCCATATCTTAAAATAATCATCTAATCATTCATCAAGTATGTTTTTTCATGTTTGTGCCCATCTACAAGTGTAAAAATCACACATTCTAAATTTTCCTTTCCTTGAAATGTATTATTGTAATAAACAAATCATAAATGCAATTGGAAAAACTTACATAGTTATACATGATCTAAATAGTAGTCCTAAAGTTCAATAATAAATAGCATTGGTTAATCCATTACCATATAGTATCCACAATTTCATATATTATTTGGAAATAAGAGAAAACATTGTCTTTATTCTTCAAGTAATGGAATTTAGTGAATGAGTATGGGTCCAAAACTTAAACTACTTACTAGCTACTTACCCCATGCCTAATGGACTTACAACATCTTCCATACTTCCATGAAATAAATATTTCCCTACTTTTAATGCATTAATTATATGGACATAAAAGATGTATCAAAATAACATGATGAATAGATATAATTTACTACTCAATTAAAGAAAAGGCTTACCCATGACCAAAAGAAAAATACAAACTATAAATTATTCTACACAATAAACTTTAGAAATTTAATAGTTAAACAATTTGAGGGTTGTAAATTAGAATTTGTGAAATTTATCAAAATAAAAATAAAATTTATTGTATCCATTGAAAATTAGATATAACACAACAAAAAACCATAATGGATGACTCAAACAAATTATACACATCTCAATAGTCAAATAAACAAACCAATTTACTTAAATAAAATTAATATTTAGTAGAATACCTTATGGAGACCAAAAATACATCATATTCTTATGATCTCTTTACATATTTTTAATATTCAATTTACTCTATGGTAGTAAAGAAAAAGGTATTTTACTTTTAAAAATGAATTATTATTCAAACTTCCCTTTTAAAAGGCATACAATTTTTAATCCACAATATAGTGTGATGTAATCAAATTTGGGCACAAACATCAAAATGTATACCTGCAAGCAAAAGGTTACAATGTAAAAATGAGTCCATCACAACTAAATTGTAATTAAAAAGGATCCAAATATTAGGAGAAAATTATACAATCTATATGATAATTTATAAATGAATCTAAATTTTATATTTATTTATTTTTACATTACATAATTATTAATATAAAATACCTGAAATTCTTCGAGGCTCAAAAAAATACATAAGCATGCTTTTCATGTTGTGATTAGTTAAGTTCATGCACTTTCAAAGAAGCACTCGTGAATGCAATGGGTGGCTGAATTTTTCATTAATTTCTTGGACGCGGACTACTAAAATAGTATGCTTTGAAGCATAAAAATACAAAATGAACTCTCCGTTGAAATATGGACACACTAAAGTAGGAACCTTTGCAATAGAACCTTTGATAGAATCAATGGATTATTCTCCTTGTTTACACCAATTGAAATATTCCTTGGGTTTCATCATGTTGAATACGTCCTTTGTAATCTCAACAAAGTCTAGGAAGTGACTCAATTGTTTTCAAAGGAAGCGACTCAATTCCGTAGAATTTTACCACAAATGATAATGACAGATGACTAGATGAAGTATTTCAATTTGTATTGGTTCATTGAGGGAATAGAAGATGATGAAACAGACTTGTTTGACCATGCATATCAAGCACTGAAATATTCACCCCTTCCTATAATCCCATGTAACAACAAATAATTAGGTGATGTCAATGAAAGTACTGCAACATTCAGAGATCAAGAGAATGGTTTAAGAGAAAAAAATGCTTTCATCGAGTTTGGTGGCCTCTCGAACATATCCAGATAGATATCTCACACTTCCTCTATGAATACATCTTAGAAGACCATAATATCCACTCATTTATAAGAAACCTTGAAGAGAAAGGTTGTGGAAGAAGATAACATTGAAGAATCTCACCCCAAGAGGCTTCACAAGAAGGCTAAGGTCATTGAAGACCCCATTGAAACTCTTGAGCAAGGTGAAATCAACCCTTTATAGTATCCAGTTTTTGTCGACCAAGTGTATATTTTTTTTGTAGTTGAGTCATCCCACCATGTGTAAGATGTAATTCCCTATCGTGCACTTGAAAGTGCAGCCGTGTCTAATATCCAGCCCACTCCTGTAGAGAATTTCCATTGGATTCAAGAGTTTTTATGAGTGATTCAAGTACCGTGCAACATACCATGACACCTAATTTTGAGGCTATCTCAAAAATAATGAAAACCAAGTGAGGAAATAAGGTACATGTAACTTCTCATTTCTTTCGTGGATCTTTTTGTGCTCAATATGTAGATATTTCTTGACCAAATGTGTTAAAACCTATAGAATAGATTCCTGAAGATGATTACGAAATGATAAGGATTTCTTTTGTTCAAGCCACACAAAATGTGATGCACACATGTTAAAGGAATATGTTTCTTGCATCCTTTCTCGAAATGAGGAATGTAAACAAATAATAGAATAGTTGGAAGAGTATGTGAGAAATCTCACTGCTCGTTTGCAATCATTCTTGAATTCCAGTGTAATATCACCTCCTCCTACATAAGCCATCACTCATATCCGTAGATTTGACCCTAAAATAATCAAGAAAGACTAATGTTACACAATGCAGGAAAGGAATAATGATAGATGGTTCGAAAATATTCTTAAGAAAAGAAATGCATAGTTACTACAGATTCTCTCATTGTTCAAATTTTCCCTCGCCACAGATTCTAAAGTGAAAATGACCAAGGAGGAAATTGAGAAGGAAAAATCCCATTGGGACAATGTGTTTCCATTGGTGTTTTAAATGAGCAATCTAAATTTTCAATAAAAATGTGTTCACTTCCATGAATGATAACTTTCCATTTGGTCTTGCACAATGAGTACTCGGTATGACATGTTGAATGATGATATCTCTGAAGATTTATTCTTGTGAAGAGAAAGAATAGTATATTATATAAGGTATCAACAATAGTGCGTGAAAGCTTGGGTCACCTCTAATCAACAAAAAATTCATCAATTGAAGAGATCCAAAAAATTTCCAGGAGTTGGTTAAAAAGAGGCAAGAGAACCCTTCTCATTTAATGAAGATACATTAGAGTCTCCTCCGGAGGTTATAAGTTTAATATCTAATATTGTAAAATATCATTAGGTTTGGTTCAACCAATGTAAGACCATTGACAATTTTCCTAAAACCTGGATCAATGCTCGATTTTTGAATTTTGTCCATATTCCATAAGAGGATAAGGTGACACTTACAAAGGGCCTATTTCAAGAAGGAATTTAAAGGTGAGGAAATACTTACAGGAGTATTCCCTCAAGGTTCCTCAATAGTTTTTAATTCATCAATAGAGGTTTCTTCTTCATAAAAGTGATCATATATTTTCTTCCTTCCTCCTTTCTTCTCTCTCCATGTTCTAATTCTTCATTAAGGAGGTACTTTTCACTATTTTTTATTATTCACTTAAGTGACCTTTAGTTTTAACATTGTAAGAGTTATTTTTAATTAATAATAAAAGGCTCACTTTTGTTCCTTAGGAACATGAAATGTCACAAGTGATGAGGAAAGGTGAAAATTCATGTGGGGGAGATGAAAAAACTCTTTTTCTAATGTTATAAATTGGAATAGAATCTCCATTCCAAAGGGTTGTCAATTGTGAGTTGCTAGTGGATAGCTTTCCACTACTAAATACAAGTAAGAACTTACTTTCTTCTATTTTGCAATCAAATTACTTGTATAATTTAGATCATGAGTAGAAATATAACACCAAATAACACAATATTCCAGAATAATGATCTCAATATGCAATTAGAATAGCTTCGCCACTTCGAGGGGGTAACATCCAAACCATACAATAAGACTCAAATGCTCCAAATGATGATGACCTACTACCTAAAATCCCATATATATACTATTCATATGTTATGGCCAACACCAAGGCCAACCTACTAAGCATGAGAAAGTATAAATGATATAATAAAATGATATGGTAAGCCACAAGTTGGCTACTCATATCCTAATACAAGCAATAGGTTAAGGGCATAGCATGCCCTTCCCCTTCAAAGTAACATTGTCCCAAATGTTGAGAAGATCTGGGTGCTACTACAGGAATCTCATATCTTCCCATGTTGCATCTTCATTGTCCATATTCTTCCACTTGATCAGGTACTCAGTAATAACCCGTGTCCTCAATCTTTTAGTGCGTGTTTGAAGGATGCATTTAGGATCTAAGATGACTCTCCCCTCCTCATCGAGCTCAGGTAAAATTTTTTGGGCTGATACTCTCTGTCCAATTAATTTATTTAGGCAAGAAACATGAAAGACTGGATGTATTTTGGTTGATTGTGGAAGTTCTAATTTGTATGTTACAGTACCAATCTTCTACAATACTTGATAGGGGCCATAATACTTTGGTGAAATTTTCTTATCCTTTTGTTGTTATTTCAAAGATATTTTCTTATATGGTTGTAACCACACAAAAACCCAATCACCAACTTCAAAATGCCTTTCTGTGCGATGTTGATCAGCCTGTTGATTCATACGGTTTTGTGCCATGACCAAGTTCTCCTCGAGACTAAAGAGGACATTTTATTGATACTTTTTGAATGTGTTCTTCTATTGCTCTAACCCATGGTTGCCCTCTCAATGATGATGTGATGGATGGTGGATGGTACCCATAGAGTGCCAAAAAGGAGACATTTTAGATGAAGTATGGAAGGAAGTGTTATACCACCATTCTGTAAGTGGCAACCATTGGACCCATCTTGTTTGTTTATCTGACGTAAAGCAATGGAGATATCCCTCCAAACACTTATTTACAACTTCTATTTGCCCATCAGACTGGGGATGATAAGAAGAGCTACGAGCTAACTGAGTACCCAAACATGAGAATAAATCAGTCCAAAAATTACTAGTAAATATAGGGTCTCGATCACTTACTATAATCTTTGGTGTCCCATGAAGCTTCTGAATTGTGTCCATGAAGGTTGTTGCTACCGTGCTTGTAGCAAATGGGTGTGCTAAGGCACAAAAATGAGCATATTTGGTGAGTCTATCCACCACAACCATGATGACATTTTTTCCTTCAGATTTAGGCAATCCTGTGATAAAGTCCATGGAAACCTCTTCCCACCACTGGCTAGGAATAGATAGAGGTTGTAGAAGACCTGGGGATCGAACTGTTTCACCCTTATTTTGCTGACAACCATGCATTTTGCCAAAAATTTTTGGGCATCCCCTTTGAGACCTTCCCAAAATAAATCTTGTTTGACTCGATGATAAGTCTTCAAGAATCCAGAGTTCCCCCCTACTGGAGAAGAGTGAATCTCAAATAGAATCCTATTGTTAAGAGTGGAGTTCTTACATAGGTATAATCTATCTTTATACCATAAAGCATCCCCTTTCAATAAATTTTTTCAGAAATGCTTGGATGATTCTAGAGATGATGAATGAGGTTTTTTGTGGTTGGGTCATTTCTCCATTCGGACCTTGCCTCATCTATCCAATCTTCCTGTAATATGGATATGGCACATAACAAGGCTGCAGTTGATTCATCTTTCCGCGACAGAGCATCCGCAACTACATTCTCCTTCCCTTTCTTATAGATAATCTCAAAATCATATCCCAACATCTTGGAGACCCATTTTTGTTGTTCTTCAGATGATAAATGTTGCTTCAAGAAGTATTTCAGACTATCATGATCTATCTTCACTTTAAAGTGTCTTCCTATGAGATATGGTCTCCATTGCTTTACTGCATGAAGTATGGCTAGCATTTCCTTCTCATAAGTTAGCTTGGAAATATTCTTACCTTTGAATTGATAGCTCAAAAAGGCAATAGGATGGCCTTCTTACATGATAACTACCCCCATACCCAACCCTGATGCATCACATTCAACAAAGAATTTTTGGAAAAATCTGGAGTAGCCAAGATTGGAGTGGTGCACATGGCCTCCTTTAGTTGCTCAAATGCTTTGGTTGCATCCTCACTCCAATGGAAGGATTCCTTATTTAATAAAGCTATGAGAGGTGCATATATACTTCCATAATGCCTTACGAATCTTTGGTAATAACCTGTAAGCCCCAAAAATCCTCGTAGATTCTTTAGGGTTTTTGGAACCTTCCACTCCATCATGGATTTGATCTTATTAGGATCCACTTTAACACCTTCATGAGAGACAATGTGACCCAAATATTCAACCTCCTTGAGTCCAAAAGAACACTTAGAGGGATTTGCATAAAATTGATGTTGCTCAAGGGTTTCCAAAACCTTATTTACATGATGCAAATGTTCCTCCCATGTTTTGCTATAAATTAATATATCATCAAAAACACTAAGAAAAACTTCTACAGGAATGAATTAAAAATAGAATTCATCAAACTTTGAAATGTAGAAGGTGCATTTGTGAGTCCAAAAGGCATTACTAGGAATTCATAATGGCCTTCATGTGTCTGAAAGGTAGTTTTATGAACATCCTCATCCTTGATTTTGATTTGGTGGTATCCCGAATGAAGATCAAGCTTTGTAAAATAAACAACACCATGCAACTCATCAAGCAAATCATCAATTACAGGAATAGGAAACTTATCTTTGATTGTGTACTTATTAAGTTCCCTATAATCAGGACACATGCGCCACATGTCATATTTCTTCCATACCATCACTACTGGAGAAGAATAAGCACTCTGACTATGACGGATAATTCCTTCTTCCAACATCTCTTGTACAATCTTTTCAATTTCACTCTTTTGCACATATGGGTACCTATAAGGTCTGATGTTAGGTGGTTGACTTCCTAGTAATAACTGAATAGCATGATCATGATCTCTCTTTGGAGGTAAGCCCTTTGGTATATTTTCAAATACAACAGAGTGTGCATCCAACACTGCTTGCATATCTGATGGTATAATGTCCTTAGAATGATGAGCCTCCAATGAAAATAGTTGTGCCACAAATCCCTCTGCACCCTTTTTTAGCATTTTGTGCATCTGATGAGAACTTACTATTTGTGGAGACTTTTCTCTTAATCCTCTTAGCTCAAAAGTCCTTCCTTCAGAGTGAAATCACATGAACAAGTCTTGGAAGTTCATCTCAATGGTTCCCAAAGTGGTAAGCCATTGAACCCCTAACACAATGTCTGCTCCTCCCATAGAAATGGCATACATGGGACTATTTAGTATGTAATCTCCCATGGCAAGCTTAATGCTATGGCATTTTCTAGAACAAGTAACAATACCTCCATCAACAATCATTACTTGACATTCAGGAGCTGGATAAATGAAACAGTTTAGGCACACTGCTAACTTATGATTGATAAAGTTGTGAGTACTTCCTAAATCAATCAACACTGTGACCCTCTATTTTTTTAGGAATCCAACCACCTTTAGGGTTTGGGGGGTGCTAATACCTAAAATTTCATGGCATGAGATTGTTGGTTGAGGATCTCCTGACTCCTCCTCTGGCTCAACCAAGACCTCTGACTCTGAATCTTCATCCTTCTCTTCATCTTCACTAGGCCCATCAATGTAGAACAACTTCTTTTTAGCACATTTATGTCCTGGTCCAAATTTACTATCACAATTAAAACATAAACCTTTTCTCTTTTTTTCTTCAATTTGTTGAGGTGTCAATCTAACTGGTCGAGGGAGTGTTGGGGCCAAGGTGTTGCGATCTCTGGTATAAGTGAAATGTTGTCTCCTACTTGAAACAAATTTCTCCTCTGCCCTTCTTGCCATAATCATCGAATCAGAAACCTTATGAGGATTAAACATATGCACCTCATGCTCAATGTGATCCTTAAGACCCCCGAGAAATAGGTCATTCAGATTCTCTTCAGTAATATTTTCCACCCGTAGAGAAAGGTTTTGGAAGTGATGAATGTAATCCTTAATAGATCCTATCTATCTCAATTTTGCTAATTGGCTGAAGTAATTATCTGACACACTAGAACTATAGTGTAATTGTAACTCTTCAGTGAACATTGTCCATGTAACATTGAGACCACTCTTCTACCTTTGAGCACATAACCATCGATACCAGACAAATTGGTCAGGTTCGAGATACAAAGATGCCATGGTCACCTTTTTCCCTGGTGAAATCTGATGTAGTTCAAAAAAATCTCCATTTGGTTGATCCAATTGAGTGGATCCTTTCCATCAAAATTGCGCATCTCTACTTTTGGAAACATAGTATCGGCCTGCAGAGTGCTCGTATTTGGATTGTGCACACTCGAAGATCCACTCTAGCTCATGTGTCTATTATGTTGACCTAAGGATCCACCTTGATTGACATAAGTATGATTACCCATCATATACTTACTGAAGTTTTACATGAAATCCTCCAATCTTTTTCCAATCCTATCCACATCTTCTTTGCTGGCCACCTGAGATTCAAGGTCTCTCGGTTATAATCAAGTTGGCTTACTTTGTGGTCTATCGAAGTAAACCCTAACCCTGAGGAATCTGTAGTTGTATCTTCTATCTCCAACTCCTCAACTACTATCTCATCCTTTTCTCGGTGTTTTACCCAAAGTGATGGGATTATATTTTACTCTTTTGGAAGGCCCACCACATGATGCCCCAAAATAGTAGGATGTAGGGATCACACCAAATTTCGGGTTTTTATTTGAATACAAATTCAGCCAAATATAAAAAAACTTAAAGAAAAAACCCCAAATAATTTTTTTTTCTTTCCGAAAATGTAACGAATTTGAAAAAATTCCACAATTTGCACCCTAGGGAGCGATTTTATGAAAAAACCTAAATTTGTAATAACTTTTGTAAAATAAATTTAAAAAGTCTAAAATTTTTAGGGAACCTTACTTGAAATGTTTTACAACTCTGGTAAAAATATCTCCCACCAATTCGCTTTGGTTCGCAATATATGGTGGAAACAAAAATTAGGGTTTTTACCCTAATTTTGGCCTAGATCGCAACTCTAATACCACTTGTAATGAAATTACTTGTATAATTCAGATCATGAGTAGAAATATAACACCAAATAACATAATATTCCATAATAATGATCTCAATATGCAATTATAATAGCTTCACCACTTCAAGGGGGCAACCTCCAAACCATACAATAAGACTCAAATGCTCCAAATGATGATGAACTACTACCTAAAATCCCCTATATATACTATTCATATGTTATGGCCAACACCAAGGCCGACCTACTAAGCATGAGAAAGTATAAATGATATAATAAAATGATATGGTAAGCCACAAGTCGGCTACTCATATCCTAATACAAGCAATAGGTTAAGGGCGTAGCATATTTCCTCTTTGTCTATGTTTCCTTTGTTTCTTGCATACTCAACTTCGCAAGCATGATGACCTTGTAAAAGCAAGAAATGACTTGATATATTTGATGAATAAATCAATAGAATTTTGTGTTTATGGTTTGTTAGTCTTATTTTTGTTCACAAGGTTGAATTCTTCTAATTGAGTGTAGATTTACTCTAGTTAATGTTGTGAAAATTTGTAAGTTCCTATTCACAAAGTGAGCCTTCCTTCACTATATAATTACTCCCCTCTACCTCTTTTCACTAAGATAATTCTTCTCTTGTACTAAGTACACGAAATGTGTCACAGTCTAGTGGATTATTCATGTGTGATCTCCCACGCTCATTTTTTTCGCATTCAATAAATGGGAGACTCCATTATCAAGAAAAGGGACTTATTCATGGAGCGTTGGTGAAAAATCACTAATTTTTTCTTGCGAAAAATGATTTGGCCAACAAATAATTCATTACATCCAATTCAACTTTTCTCAACCCTCAGCTTAGGCAATTGTGGTCACAATCGGGTTAGAAAACACATTTAAACCAAATTCACTCTCCGGATATCCAAATACTTAGCCATTTTTCCAAGACAAGGTGTTGTTAAAATACCCTCACAACCTCCATTTTTAACCACATATGCTACTCAAATTTAACTAGACCTCCATAACTAAAAAAATGAAGAATTGCTCATAACTCCTCAACTGTGCACTTGTTTCATGTCTATACATTCCTCTCCAAAATTCCTTGAAGTTGATTATAAAAGCAACCCCATTTATGATCTATATTTTTTACAACAATTTTCTGAAAATAGTTTCCTTTTTTATCTTGCAGAGATCCGACGGATTAAAAAATATTGAAATTTAAAGTCATGTGGATCCTAGGAGAAAACAAAAAAATCAAAGTATTTTCATTGCAAACCAACACCTACAAGTCTCATTTCTAAAAATAGTAAGTGTATATGGTTGTGTCTAAAATAATCAATTTTCAAAAATGGTGAATCCTCAACATTCACAACACTCAAAATGAGCTAAAAACATTAGAAAGAGAAACGTGTGAAAACATACTAAAAAAGCAATCCTAAGTAAGACCTACTAAAAATAAAAAGTTCTATAATTAAGTTTGGAAAGCTCATGGAAAGTCCCATTCTATACATATCAGTGATTTTAATCACTATGAAGTTTAAGTATCCAGTCTAGAATCCATCTCAACTCGATCATTGAATATTCGGTGTGGGAGACGGTGATTTCACTCACATGGACTTGGAATATTTTAAAAATATGATGCTTGGCGGACCTAATGAATCGGTGGAGGAGAATTTTCTTGAGCGGGATATTCTCAACAGAGGTCACCCATTGTTTATCCATAAGCATCGAACTAGTCTTGGCCTATGCACAACACTACGAATTTAATTATGGGATAGTTTGGGCATATCTCAATGTTTATAGATTCCCACTAGAATTAATATGGTCATTATTACCAATGAATTCACATCTTAGAAGTGGGTGAATATTGATTCCTAATTGTAAGGCCTAACACTTAGTTTGTGGCTCGGGAAAGGAAGAAAACCTTCTCATGTTCCCAAGAGTTTTTCCAAAAGTAAATTTCATGAAGGTTATTCATATGTCATTATCTACTGAGTAGGTTGACAGAGAGGAAATGAAAAAAATAATTTTAGGATTTTATGGTTGAGTTCATCCTTGTTACCACTAAAGGGACCCAATTTATAGATTTTGGGCGATTATCGCAATAACATCAATTAACAAATGCATCGATTGCCTTCAGATATTACAAGTTTTGGTAGAAATCTAACACCTTTTTTTTTGTATAATGGATTCTATTTAATTTACTTTTGGATTCAAATATTACTATTACTAAATCCATTAATATTAATATTGGATTTTAATATTGTTGTTATTGGAAACAATGGAGTTCCAATTTTACTATTTTTGAATTCTAATTTCTCTATTATTGGATTCTAATTTCCTTCTTTTTTATTTTCATGAATTTGTTAAAATATTGTTGGGATTATGAAAGGCTAGCGATTGTTAAGCAACCTAAGGCATGATCCTATTGGATAAAAATAAATAAAAACTAAAAATAACATCCACCAACTAGTTAGTTTCTATAAAACTTGTGTTGATATCAAATGGACATAAATATACTAGTAGGCCTTGTGTTATTTTCAATAACATTAATCATTCGTATATCATTAATGATAATCATGGTATCCTACATATAAAAATATACTTTTATCCTTATAAATAATTTTATTGTTTCTACCTCGTTAATGAATTGGGGGATAAAGAAGGAACCTCACCATGACATCACTTTGTGGAAATTTTGAAGGATACAATCAATTCCTGCAAAAGCCAAATTCTTTTCAAAGGTCCATTAAAATTTAAACTTTACCACACCTATTTTGGGAGGCCACCATACATATTATAGCCAATGTACCGAGAAAAGTAATGTTATTTATATCCAAAGCAATATTGGGGAAAATTTGAAAACTTTCAAATTTTGCTATTGTTTTTATTTTCATGAATTTGGAAAAATCGTGTTGGGATTTTGAAAGGCTAGCGGTCACTAAGTAACATAAGGCATGATCTCGTTGGATAAAAATAAAACTAAAAACTAAGAATAAAAATAATTTCCACCATGATGAGTGCATAAATTGATTTATTATATCATCTATATGGCTATTGATTTATTCCTAAAAATGTTAATTTGTGCATGGGGATGTTTTATATAGTTATATCCTAGCAAGGTTGATGCATTTCTCTTGTTTTTGTTCATGCAAATTGTTGACCATAGAAATTACCTACTAACTACTTCTATGAGTAATGTGGTGATGTGTGCAAGATAATGATGAGCATTTTTTCCAGTTATGGGAAGTTGCAATCAAGGAGGCCGAGTCTTTAGCCATTATGCCATCATGGAGGATTCTTCCATAATAATCCTATAAACACGAATCCTATTTTTAGCTATATCATAGGATTTCATGAGCTTTAATGAGGTTGTTATTGGTTGAATTTGGTGCCTATAATCTTGGCATGTTTTGTAACTAATTGTGTCTATAAAGACACCTTCTTGAGAACAATTTCATAGTTAGTTGATAATATCAATTTACAATACAATTATCTACCAGTTAGTATGTACTTTCGATATCATTTTGAACATGTATCAAAAATTATTTGAAACAATATATTTGATGGAATTTTGAATATCATCCGGTGTTGAGAATACCTTTTTGGGCCCCTGAATTTACTAAGTCTCAAGGTAGAAGGAGCACACACATGTAAGACAATTAAGTAGGAAGGTGCTCAAGGAAAGGAACATAGGAGAAGAGGTTAGTGGGTGGAAGTATAAGAGGGTTTGGGGACTTAGCCGCATTTCGAAGGCGGTGTCATAAGAAAAACATGTGAGGGCTTGAGTAGGCATGATGAATGGATAAGGTGCCATCCAGAGCCTTGGAGGTCAAGAAAAGAATATTCCATGCAGGGAATATTCCTAGGAGGATCATTACAGTTAGTGGAGGCCTTTGCAAGCTGGCATAAGCACTCGATCGATCATGGAGGACCACACTTCCACTTGGCATGTGATCTTCTCATGGGTGAAACTATGGTGGTGAATCTAGATTCTATTTAAAGAAGTGCTTGGTTCCTAAATAAACAAAGAGTTGAAGAGGTAAAAAAGTGCTACAAGAATGTTATTACTAAGCATAGATGTATGCACTCAAGTCTGAACAAGGGTTGTAATGGGAAAGCATAGCTAGGATCTCTGTTCAGAGTATTTTTGTAAGGTTGGAATGTTATTTCATGATGTATATGGTCTAATATGACCTTGTTTGATGTAATATGGCTAGTGTAAATGAATTTAATCAATATATGGAGATCTATTTTGCATATTTGTGTTTATGGACTAAACCCTAGTGTGCTTCATGTTATTCATGGTTTAGATTTATTTCCATTATGTTGTTGTGATGTTTATGTTTATCTCATGGAGAATTTATGCTTAGAACTAGATCTACTACCTTTGTATTAGATTAAATGCATGTGTTCTTGTTCTGCAAACCTTTCCTCCATTAATGGCATAATATTCTCACAAGGCTCACATAAAGGAGGGGATCAATGCTGCACATACCTCTGGTGAGCACCCAACACTTTGGTGATAGGTCGATGCACTTGGGGTTAAGAGAAAGATTAGAGGATAGAGGTAAACGAGACTACATTTTGGTTCCATTGTCGGACCTCTTTTGAAGCTGTTGTGAGAATGATGTGTGATGATGGAGCATCTGACCTTGGAAAACATCGATACCTGGCTTAAAATCATAGAGGATGAGTTTTCTTATAGGTTTAGTACTTTGGATTTGAGTTTGATGCACATAAATGGGTGGAGGAGAACTTATATCACGAGCTCTATGAGACATTCTTATGTTGTTTCCCAGTAGATTTGTATGAATGGCTCTCAGCATATGCATCAAGGATGAGTTGGTACTATAGACCTCGTGTTTGGACCCAAGAGGAATATCAACGGTTATAGGATGTTAATATGACCTGGACTCATGTTGTTGATCACGGTGGAAAGGTGTGTTGACTAGTTACATGTTGGAGTACACAATCTCAACTTATTCTCTTAGGAGGTTGTTGAGTTTGATTTATTATGAGAACCCAAAGGATCTTTCTTGTGTTCTTTGGCATTATCTATCAATATATTGATAATCACTTTGAGTTTGGAAGAATTTCCTATGGCTAGCTAAAATCTTGCTAGACATAAGGCATGGAAGTTGGTGTGGTGGAGATGGCGTACCTTACAACAGAGGTAGAGAGAGAGGAGAGACAACTCAAGTATAATTATTCTCATTAGAGGGAGTTAGAGAGACAATGTGAAGTTTCCAGTGTGATGTAATTATGGAGATAGATGTTGTGATAAGGATTTGAGGTTAGTGAAGATGGATCAGGACCTCAACAACAGTGCTACCCCATCTTTGCAAGTGCAAGAGAGAAACCCCCTTGGATTCTGGTGAGAGATCATCATATGGAGAAAGGAGTACTGCATGCACACATATTATCCCACCTAAAGACAAAACCTTGATACTTATTTTTCTAGTATCTGATACAAGTACTTCTATTTCAGATGGTTTTAATGAGAAGATAACTTCAGGTAGATATCATTTTACATTACACCCATTTATGGCTGCACAGACATTTTTTATGTTTGAAGGTATTTTTTTGGTAAATTGTTTAAGAAAGGTGTGGGTTCACAAATTTTGGGTAGTTCATCTGGAAGTGGTGCGGGAAACACATCTGGGAGTAGTTCGGTATCGCAGATTATGGGTGCACATTTTAGCGCGATAGTGGGAACACAAAGCGCAACTACTTTAGGACCCTTGCCTACTATAAGAGGAGGATCTGGAGGAATAGGAGCTAGAAGATTTAGCATATCTGGTGGTGGAGGTAACACATGAGGGAATTAAGGTCCTAGATTTGGTAGGAAAGTTCCATAACACCATCAACAGTGTGTTTACGGATGTCACTCTACTTACTTGATTACAAGGGTGTGGAAGATGTTACAGAGCATGTGCACAAATTTGAATTACTATGGTACATGAAGGGTATCAATACCCTAGAGTGTAAGGAAACTTAGTTTTCAAAAACGTTGCAAGGGTGTGTGCATATCTGGTACCAAAAGTATGACCCCCATCATACAGTGGTAGATTATACTATGTTGTGTAATGAATTATTGGAAGATTTTCACATTCTTGAGTTCAAACAAAAGAGCATCAACACGTTGAAGGAAATCCAACAAGGTATGGCAGAGAGCATGTGGGAGTATGAAGCGCTTTTAAGACTCTCCTATCAAAGTTATCATATGATATCCATCCATCACAACATGCTCAATGGTTCGTTGGAGGACTGATCACCTCGTTCAGGAGGGCACTTTTACATAAGACCTTCATATATCTGTGTGAGGCCTTGGAGGTTGCCTTGCATGTTGAGGTAGTGGGAAGCATTGATACCAGAGTTATCCCATTTCTTGAAGCACAAATTTATGCCATGAAAAAATAGATAGAAATATTTTTTTGCGAACTTAGATCATGAGACTCATAGTGGTTTATGGTGCACGAATTGTGAAGTAGAGGGACACACAAAGGACAATTTCCCATGAAAGATAGTCGTGCCATGTCAACGAGATAGTGAAATATATCATAGGGATCATGATGCAAGTATATTCCCATTGTTGCTGCATTTAATCGGTGATAATGTGTCATGTTATTGTAATATTTGCACATCCACTACTCATGGTATGAAGGCTTGTTGATTAATAGACAAAATCCATGACGTCATCGATCTCAATGTGCACCAAACCAGCATTGGGAGTAGTTATAAGGCCGAGGATCATTAGTATGAAGGGTGCACAGATGGAGGAGGTCAAGGAAGAGGTTTTCATAGAGGTTTTAGAGGTCATAACAGTCGTGGAGGAAGAGGTGACTTTCCCCATGAGACCTGTTACAATTTTGGATCGACTGAACACTAGAAGTGTGAGTTCCCTGATTTATTGCAATGCTCATGGTGTAGGAAGAAACAAAAGTATGAAGAGTTCCTAGAGTTGTATGACCACATGAGAAAGAATCAGAAGAAGGAAAAAGGCATGGGGATGGTGAGTGTAAAGAGGACCGACCCACAATGGATGTCGAGGGTAGTGCTTAACTTCGAGCTAGAGCCTGTTTTGGTCACTACACGCGCTGAGGTTGCACGTGCCCAAGAGGAACAAAATCAGAGGCCTCTTATCACAAGAGAAGAAGTGTTACATGGGAAATATCCTGATCCTACCCACCAGAAGGAAGTGTACCAAGAAACCATGGAGGTGATTAGGAGTTTACAAGGAGAAATCCAGTGTCTAAAGGAGCAATCGTGCCAGTTAGAACAAAAGAAGAATGTTGAGGTTCCTCAATCAGGATATGGATGAGGTTAGGGAAGTGTGTCAAATTTTGCGACAGGAGAACATTATTCCTCTTTTCGTAGAACGGCTGAGGGATAAGGTACCACGCGCTGGAGGAGAGCACGAGAGACAAGTCTTACATGCTAACCTACCCCCTCATAGAAATGATTATGAAAAGGAGATCATACTAAATGTAGTTGTTAGTGGGTGGATTTTGAATGTGTTATATATGGCTAACAGGAAAAAGATCATGCCTCTAAGGGTGTTAAAAGGTGCATCCATTACTATTCAAGGGGAAAAGTTTACTGGAGACTTTGAGGTCCCAAAGATTGTTGAGGCTGATAGTTTCCCAACATTACTTGAGCACCCTTGGTGCTATACAAACAATGTTGACTTACATTTCAATAAGGGCTACATCAATTTTGATAGCAAGGAAGAGTGCATGATCATTCCACTAACTGATTGATGGTTTTTGCTTTATGTGGAGCCATTAGGTTAAAAATAATTAAACAAGATATATGTGTGCACCATCAGGGACTTACAGAGTTCAGTCAACCATCGAAGGAAGGGTTCATTCAATGGGATGATGCACAATCCATAAGTGATACAACTAGTGTTTCTTGTGATGGGAACATAGGACATACAAATTGTTTTAAAGGCATCTGAAGGATATTGAGACTTGAGTTTTCATATTGCACTTAGTTAGGCATTTGGGAGGAAGGTAGTTTCCACGGTACACTAGGGAATCCAACCCTGATGTCTTCCTGCATGAAATGGAGACCCAATAGAAGTGTCAAGTGGAGAGAAGGAATATTATTACCTATAATTTATGCAAGACAACAATACATTGGTGGGTGACACATCAAGATAATCTTCTAGAGTGGCGCGAAGTGAGAATTGCATTCTTTATTAGGTTTCTCTGAAGCAATGCACCATCTCAAATTTGTGACTATGATGGGAAGGGATCCACCTCATGCCATGTTTAGGAGTGTGAGAAGACTTAGATGGGAGGTGCAGAAGCTTTACCTCCTTCCCTATGGGTGCATAAGTTCTATTCCACCTTGCGGTTATGCACATGCATGTTATATTTATTTAGATTTACAACGTCAAACAGAGAACTAGAAGGAGTTGATGATGGATCTTGTTCAAACATTTGAATATCAGAGTACTAAGCCATCGGTGAATGAGGCATTGTAGGTAGTCAAGTGCCTTACCTTGGGAGACAGTGTCATGGCAGAGGATAGGATTCTAGAGTTGTTAGGTGAACCAGAGTTGGGGGCACGCTTCATGGAGGAAGAATCAGAGGAAATACAACTTGAGTGTGCTTGCCTGGAGAAAGAGAAAGGAAATTTGGTCTACCTGATAGACGATGAAGAGGTGGAGAACTTGGATGTTATCCATATAGAAGGTATGTGTGAAGTGTTAGATAGTGCTTGATGAGCAAGCATGTGTTTACCACAAGCCATTGAAGACAAAGAAGGTTAACATTGGTACAAAGGTGGAACCAAAGGAAGATATTATTAGGGACTACTGGACGGACTAGGAGGTCTCAAATATTATTGATCTTTTGTGCAATTTTCAGGATTTATTTCTACGTGGGTACCATGAACTTAAAGGAGTTCACCCCTCGCTAGGAGAAATGAGTTGGGGGCATGCTTCGTGGAGGAAGAATCAGAGGAAATACAACTTGAGCACACTTTCCTGGAGAAAGAGAAAGGAAATTTGGTCTACTTGATAGATGATGAAGAGGTGGAGAACTTGGATGTTATCCATTCGAAGGTACGCATGAAGTGTTAGATAGCACTGATGAGCAAGCATGTGTTTACCATAAGCCATTGAAGACAAAGAAGGTTAACATTGGTACAAATGTGGAACCAAAGGAATCTATTATTGGGGACTACTTTGGACAAACTAGGAGGTCTCAAATATTATTGAGCTTCTATGTGATTTTTAGGATTTGTTTCGAGTGGGTACCATGAACTTAAAGGAGTTCACCCCTTGCTAGGAGAAATGAGAATCAAGTTAAAGGATGGTATGCACTGATTCGGAAGAGACCTTACAGATGAATCTGAATCTACATATCAAATTTAAGGAGGATATTGATAAGATGATAGCATCTGGGATCATAAAAGCCATTGAATAATTTGAATGGGTAAGCCCGATGGTCATCGTATAAAAAGGATGGGAGAATAAGGATTTGCATTGACTATAGGGATTTGAATGCAGTGTGTGTAATTGATCCTTTCCCAACCCCGTTCACTAAGGAGATCCTGGAAGGAGTAGTCAAGCACGAGATCTATTCATTTACAGATGGGTTTTCGGGATATCACTAAGTTTGAATTGTAAAGGAAGACCAAGAGAAGAAAAATTTCACCACTGAATGGGGATGGTTTTCCTATATGGTAATGCCTTTTGGATTAAAGAATGTGCCTCTCTGTGTTTTTTTGCGCATTGTGGTTCAGGAATTTTAGGACTTCATTCATAATTTTCTTCAAGTCTACTTAGATGATTGGATGGTTTATGGATTAGTAAAATACCATTGTGACAATATATGGTTGATGTTTGAGAGATGCAGGAAGTTGAGAATCTCCTTGAATATTAAGAAGTGTGTTTTTGCCACTCCTTTTGGCATGTTGTTGGGACACATTATTTGCAAAAAAGGCTTACTGGTAAACCCCAAAAAAGTTGGTGTTATCGTGGGATTAGAGTAGCCTACCAGTCAAAATGTGGTGCATGGGTTCTTAGCGCATACCGGGTACTATAGGAAATTCATCAAGGTATATGCTTGGATTTTTGTGCCCTTGGAAGATTTAATGAAATATAAGAGTAAGTTCTATTAGGAGAAGCGTATCATGTGGCATTTGACACTTTGAAGGAAAGGCTTACCACCATGCCCATTTTGCGTTTTCCTTCTTGGGATAAAACTTTTCATGTACAAGTTGATGCATCCAGGATGGTGATTAGAGCTGTCTTAACACAACCTTAAGAGGGGATTGTTGATCATCCCTTGTGTTTTACTAGTAGGAAGCTTACTCTAGCAGAATAAAATTATACCACCATAGAGCACGAGGCATTATCAATTATCTACACACTACAAAATTTAGGCAATATTTTAGAAACTCCTTTTATTTTCTACACAGACCACATGGCATTAAAATACTTGGTGAACAAGCCCATTTTGCAAGGGCACATATGCCGTTGGATACTATTGTTTCAGGAGTTTGAGTTTATAGTTGTGGTGAAACAAGGAGAATTAATTTGGGACCTGATCATTTGTCAAGAATTACTTTGGGTGAGGACACACAAAGCATTGAGGATATGATGCCAAATGCATAGTTATTCTAGGTTGTAACACACGCCCTCTAACTTAGAATATATTGCATTATTCCTACGAATAGGTGGGGTACCAGAAGGGATGAAGGAATTATAAAGGAAATAGTTAGCCATACACGTCACACCCTATATGTTAATTGGTGGAGACTTATACAAGCTAGGTCATGATGAGGTTTTACACCGGTGCTTACTAGAGCATGAGCATGTCTTTGTAATCATGGAGAATGCTCATGGTGTAATTACAGGAGGAAACTATATGGGGAATGAAACCATGTACAATATTCGTTTATCCGGCCTTTGGTGGGAAATGGTTTACAAGGATTGTATTGAGTATTGTAAGGCCTGTGACCATTTCCAGTGCCTTGGTAAACTAGGGAAAAGAGATGAAATGCCACTAAGTTTGATCGCCAATGCAGAGCCATTCAAAAAGTGGGCGATTGACTTTGTAGGCCCACACGAAGGATAGGTTCACGCTATATCATTACATGCATAGACTATCTTACACGGTGGGAAAAAGTGGCACCTATGAAGGATTACACGGCCATGACAACAGTTGGATTCTTATGGGAGAATATAATCATCGAGTTTAGATGCCTTTTGATTTTAACGAGTGATAAGGGTACTCATTTTCTAAATGAGACAATTATAATATTGTTGGTTGAGTTCATGGTGGCTCATCACAAGACTACCCCTTATCACCCACAAGCTAATGGGATAATGGAAGCCTTTAACAAAATTTTGAGTCACACGTTGACCAAGATTTGTGATGTTGGGAGAAAGGATTGGGATGAAAAATTCTCTATCATGTTATGGTCATATCGATAACTTATAAATGACTAAACAAGGCCACACCATTTCAATTGGTGTTTAACATGGAGGTTTTATTGCAGTTGAATTTATGTTGCCATCCTTGCATATTGCGCATGCAGGGGGATTGGCCGATGAACAAGCATTAGAGGAGCACATTGATAAGCTTATGGAGTTGGATGAAAGGTGAGCCATTTCTCGATGGAGTCAGAAAATGGAAAAATCTAGGAAGAAGGTGTGGCATGATAGGCACATCAAGAATAAAAAGTTTGAGGTTGGGAAGATGGTCCTTTTATATGATTCTAAGTTTTTGTGCCATCTTGGGAAACTCAAAGTGCATTGGTTGGGGCCATACATTATCACTTGCATACTTAATTTAGGTGCTTTCCAATTAGAGGCACTTGATGGAACAAGGTTTCCTAGTTACTTTAATGGGAGTAGGCTAAAGCCCTACTATAAATAAGTCTTCATGTGTTTGTAAATAAGGTAGTATTGTCAGCTAGCTTAGGATTTCCCTTAATGTAGTTTCCTTTCTTTGTGTTTCCCTTTTTCGTCGCTTTGCTTTGTCTTTTCATTTTGGGCACATTTTCGCACCGGTATCCTATTACTTTTTAAAAGGGTTTTTATGTGTAGAGGACCACGCATCTATTTAGTGTGGGGTGGAAGGTGTCAAAGGAGAAGTGTTGGGAGTGATGTGTATAGGTGGCCCAAGTGAGAAAATCAAAATCATGAGCATTCGAAAAGTGTGCGTAGCAGAGGTGATCATTATAGAATATTGGTGTCAAAAGGATTTGAGGAAACCATGTACAAGGGTAAAAAGTGCAAAAGCAACATGAGGTAGGTGAAGGCAAGAACTTGGTAAAGGACACAAAGGTTGACATACTTTTGCATAGGGAGAGTGCATAACTTAATCTGTTGTCAAAGGATTCTTGGGTGTTAGAAGGTTGTGGAAATTTTTACATGAGTTTTTGCGCGAAGGAAAGCGCTGGAAAAATCACATGGAGGGAAACATATGACTTTATTACATTCGTACATCATTAGGTGGTATCAAAGTTTGTGCAGGAAAAACAAAAAGATATAAATATAAGGTCAGGGGTGAGTTATTCTTTTACCTTGTGTTTGTGTTGAAGAGCTCTTACGAACTAGAACATCCTTGTGAAGAAAAAATTATGGAGATTTGTGTGTGTAGAAGAGGATTCAACAGATTGTGAACCATAGTGGAAAAGTAGTACACAGGCATGGGTAGAGAAGTGTGTTTGGAGGATTCCCATGGGTACTATGTCATCTTGTGGAAGGAACTCTTTCTATGTTAGGGTTTGCAGAGCTAGGGCACATGATTTGGAGTTTTCATAGAGGAGTAAAGTCGTAATACTAGGAAAAGTTAGGGCAAGAAGGAATGAATAGCTTACGAGTATCGGACGAGAAGAAATGGCACCAAGGAAGGGATTTAATGTTTCGCTAAATAAGGGAAACAGGAAACGTGAGATAAAATATTGGCAGAGGTTAAGAAGAATTCAAAGGTGATCGAAACCTTGAGGGTTTCAATTAAAAATAAACCAAGGAATTATACCCCCAAGTCACTTGCAAGATGGACATGTTGGGTGACCTTAGCAAGAAGATGGAAAACATCACAGATATGCTGAAGGCTAAGGGATATGAGCTAAGTTTTGATAAGGTTATAGTGCTGGTGGGTGATTTACTTCAACATGCAGACGGTGAGGTAAATTCTTGGGATAAAATTGAAGCATCTGTGAAGAAATATTTCCCAATCCTCACGCAATGATAGCAGGATCCCTCTATTCTTCCATTTCTTTGTTCCATTACATATTATTTCATCTCTCCCATTCTTTATTCTTTAGTGAAAGAGTAGAGTGTTTCCAGGGATAGATAACACACGTAGTGTGGGGTAATGTTAGTCCCTTAATTGATGAAGTCCCAAGGAAGGAGCGTGCATGCAAAATACATTCAATTAGGAAGGCACTCAAGGAAAGGCGCATAGGAGAAGAGGTTGGTACATGGAAGAAGAAGAGGGTTTGGAAACTTAGCTACATTTCAAAGGTGGTGTCGTAAGAAAAACATGTGAGGGCCCGAGTAGGCATGATGAATGGATAAGGTGCCATCCTGGAGCCTTGGAGGTCCGAAAAGAGTATTCCATATAGGGAATAATCCCGGAGAATCATTACGATTAGTAGAGTCATTTGCAAGATGGCATAAGCACTTGATCAATCATGGAGGACCACACTTCCACTTGGCATGTGATCTTCTCATGGGTGAAGCTATGGCGGTGAATCTAGATTCTATTTAAAGGAGTGCTTGGGTTTGAAATAAATAGAGAGTTAGAGAGGTAACAAAGTGCTGCAAGAATGTTGTTACTAAGCATATATGTATGCGCTTGGGTCTAAACAAGGGTTGTAATGGGAAAACATAGCTAGGATCTCTATTCGAGTAGTTTTGTAAGGTTGGAATGTTATTTCATGATGTATATGGTTTGAGATGACCCTATTTGATGTAATATGGCTACTGTAAATGGATTTAATCAATATATGGAGCTTTGTTTTGTATATTTATGTTTATGGACTAAACCTAGTGTGCTTCATGTTATTCATGGTTCATATTTATTTCCATTATGTTTTTATGATGTTTATGTTTATCTCATGGAGAATTTATGCTTAGAACTAGGTTTACTTGCCTCTCAGTATTATATTAAATGCATGTGTTCTTGCTCTACAAACCTTTCCTCCATTAATGGCAAAATATTCTCACAAGGCTCACATAAAGGAGGGGCTCGATGCCCACGCGTGCTTCAGATGAGCTCCCAACACTTAGGTGATAGCCGACTCACTTAGGGTTAAGAGAAATATTATAGGATAGAGGTAAATGAGACTACGACATCCATCCCAAGGAAGATCAAGGGCCTACTCAACCAAGGTGATTGGAGGATTTATGTTTCATGCATGCTCATGATTTCTGATAAGTTCAAGTTTAAATGCTTTGATTTGAATTTTTATCTAGATGCAATTATCTATCTGAATTCAGTGTGTGTTATTTCAATTCAATGTGCGTTATTTCAATTCTAGCTATTTCAATTCAGTATGTGTGTGTTATTTCAATTTGGTGTGTGCATTTAAATTCTAGTTAAAGTATTTCCTTTGAATGCATTTTTATTACAACAACATTGTTTCAGTAGTTTAGCATTGCATTTCTATAGACTAGAGGGAAACAAGGGGAACCGCACCAACTAAAACCCCCTAAAGAAAGGAACCACCAAAACAACTGAGTTGCATAAGACTTCATTACATACAACCTAGGACACACAACCCTGGTTTTATAATGACACTGGAAGAATAATATTTTGGTTAAATGATTGGAGAATATAGTGACCCATAATTTTTGGTACTATTTCTAGGGACACCATCTACAAAACATGTCATTGTCTTCACCTTACATGTTATGGGTGTTGATAAAGTTAATCTCTACAACCAAAAAAAGTCTTAGGCATTCTTTACACAACCAACCTAACGCATAGGCCACAGGATGCTCAAGGGAGATTTATACCTTGTAATATTCAAAGAATATCTCCAAATAGAGCACAAGTAGGGAACATTGAAAGTGACACTGAATCTAATACAATGCCTTGAAGCCTTTCTAAACAATCTACATCATCTTATCTAGAACTAGAACAGACTTCCAAGATGGGAGACAATATGAATGATGAGGACCAACCATTGGGTAGAACCTTTACTTATCCCATTTTCCTAAATGAGGATGAGGATGCACCCATAAAAAAATCTCTCCCTCCATTCTCCCTATCTTTCGAGGAATTTATATAGAAGACCCAGATCAGTTCTTATTTGAATTCAAATTTCTTTTCCAAACATATGACTACAAAACAGACAACCAAAAACTCAAAATTTTCCCTTCCACCCTCAAAGACTCTACTATGAGGTGGTTCATGGGATTGTCCCCTAACTCCATTCATTCATGGGAGAACATGGAGACAACCTTTTTAGAAAAATATCAAGACTACTGTAGGGGAAGAGATAGGAGAGAAGAGTTCTTCCAGATAAAGAAAAAGGAAGATGAAAATATGGAAGATTATCTAGATAGATTTCTCTTTCTCCATAGAAGGAGTGGTTATGAGTTACATACGAAATCACTAAGAAAATTTTCCTTAAAGGACTTGATGAGGAAATCAAATACTCCCTCCATCTTATGGGAGGAGGTGATGTACAAAAACTCACCATGGCACATATTACTGAGTTATGTAGGATTTACTCTAGAACAAGAGGAGGCATAAGGAGAATAAAAACATCAAAGAATGCCCTAGGTACCTCGAAATTCTCAAGGAAATGGATAACATGAAAACATACATCCTATCACAATTGACATCAACCATAGATGGGTTGAAAGCCAAGAACAATGTTACAAAGGAACCTTTAGATATATATTGTCCTAAATGTAGAAAGAGACATCCTTTGAGAGAATTCCCTTTAGATGTCACAAACATGTGCTTGATTTGTGATGTCCCTGACCATGATACCAATCATTGTAATCTCCTACCTCAACTAAAATAGATATTAAATGTTATAACTCAATCAAATGCATAGGTAAAATTCATGCAACGATCAAATAATCAATCTGCCTATGCCCCTCAACCTACTCAGAACCCATGGATGATGTCATGGCCCAATCAGGATCCTCCACTAACTTGGGGACAACCTGATTGGACACCACCAAGCTAGGTAGCCTATCCACAACCACCACCATGGGTACCTCCATACAATCAGCAAGGTTGGGCACCTCTAGCTAATATACCACTATGGAAAAATCAATAGTGGGAACCTCAGTAGAATGTTAATCAACCAAGGAGGTTTTCACAACAACAACAAGCTTTAATTCCCCCACCATAATAGAATTATCAGCAAGGGAAAGTAACACAAACTCAACTTCCATCTCAGCCTGTCTCAAACCCCAAAAATTAACCAACAAATTCAATTAATAAAGCAGGACTAGGTGAGACGATGCAGATGAATGCCATTAATAATGTACAACTGAGGTCTAGAAGGATAGTAAAAAGATCCTATTGTTATCTCGAAATACCTGAGGAGAATGAGAAGATACCAAAGGAAAGTGAGGATATAGCTAAGGAAAATTAGGAAAATAAACATGTTTCACAGATTACACGAGTCATTACGAAATTTTTTTACATGAAGCTCCTTTCCCAAAATAGTTGAGAGAAACAAAGAATGAGGAAGAAATAGTACTAGTTTAGGAACTGAAAAAGATGAAAATTGAAGTCCCACTTCTAAGAGCAATATGGAACATTTCGGAGTTAAATCATACCATTAGAAGCCATTGTATAAATAAAGTAGGAAGCAATAAGAATTACCCAAAAACAGTCAAAGTGGAGGGAAATATAGCTGATCTCATGGCTGGAAAGCTTATTTCACCAAAATATGGGGATCCTGGGAGTCCAATCATTACTATTTTTGTAAATGGTCAATCAATCTCTAACATTTTGGTAGATCTTGGTGTTTCCATCAATGTTATAACAACGATATGTTTAATCTATTGTCTTTAACATGATTACAACTAACCAATACCATTCTTCAATTGGTAGATCAATCTATTATTGTACCAAATGGAGTGATTGAGGATGTTATGGTCACGTTTGAATCTTGGGAGTATCCTATCGATTTTATGGTCTTACAACCTAAAGCTCGAAATTGGGATGCTCAGTCATATTAGGGAGGCCCTAATTAGCTACTGTTGCTGCGTACATTAATTGTAGGTCGAGAAAAATGATTATTTTGGATGGGAAAAAAAAAAAATATTTCACTTTATCCTCCTGCCCAACCATATGTGGATGTTTGTGACCGTGTATGGGTTGATTTTTCAAATACTAACAATATGAGTTCTTCTTATTTGGCCACCATTGTAGTGAAAAATCACATGGAAGAAATTTTTGAGTCATACACAATATCTGATGAAAAGGATAATGTGCTACAGAAACTATAACTATGGCTATAGAAATTCAAACTGGGGCTATGGAAACAGTAGTTTTAAACTCAACGGATAATATCACCGAGGTAAGTGAAATTTTTATTGGAAATTGTGAAGAAATCTATGATTATCATGAAGAACATACAATCATTGATTTCCATTTTCCTTTAGCCAAGGTTTTATCCCTTGAAAACATGACTATTTTGCACATGCTACAGCCTCATGTTTGTCCCTTGAAGTTTTTAATTACTGATTCAAATTTTTCTATCCCGAAGATACTAAACAAGTGATTGTTGATGTAGGAAAAGATTTGACCATTGGTAACAATTTATAATTCGGTCAAGAGATTAAAGTTCAAGAAATATTGAGGAAGCATTCCAAAAACAAATTCTTGGGACTATATTGACATGAAAAGTATTCACCCAAGCATTTTCACTCACCATATTGACACTGATGATGTTAAACTTGTTAGGCAACCACAAAAACAATCACTCCAGCACTTAGAGACATTGTCAAGAATGAGATAAAAAAATTGTTGAAGGTAGGATTCATATATCCTATATCTGATAGTCAATGGGTATCACCGTTAGTTATAGTTCCTAAGAAAAATGGTAAGTGGAGAATTTTCATAGACTATAGGGAACTTAATAAAGCCACCAAGAAAGATTACTTTCCCCTGCCCTTTATTGATCAAGTTTTGGACAATCTGGCAGAAAGAAATATTTCTCCTTCTTGGATGGGTTTAGTGGGTATAACCAAATTAGTATAACACTTTTTGATCAGGATAATACCACCTTCACTTGTCCCTAGGGTAGATTTGTATATAGAGTTCTTCCATTTGGGATTTGTAATCTAGTTTTGGCCATTTTTGTAAACCTTACAAATGATTGTCAAAGTTTACATGGATGAATTTACTATCCACGGTTCAACTTTTGATGAATCTTTGAACAATATTGAAAAAGTGTTAACTAGATGTGAGTAGCACCAACTTTCCTTGAGTCATGAAAAATGTCTGATAATGGTTGATCAAGGAATTGTCTTGGGTCATCATATTTATGCCAAAGGAATACAAGTTGACCCCAAAAATATTGAAGTAATCACTAAGCTACCTAAACCAAAAATTAGATTGAAATCAAGAGTTTCCTTGGACATGCAGGGTATTATGGGCTGTTCATAAAAGGTTTTAGTAAAAATTTTGTTAGTGAAGAAAAGCAACACCCTAGGATTCATGCAATGAAAAACCCTAATTTTGACTAACATGGGCCTGTCTCGAGGTGTGGGACCCACGTGACTGAGACAAGCCTCCAGAGAAGGTTGGTTCCTCTACCTATCCCTAATGCTAACACTACTCCTAGAAAGGAAAAATGTGACTACCCTATAGCTAACCTAGGCGTTGCACAAAAAGGAAGGGAGAAGTGCATTAAATGTACATGCTTAAGCTAATGAGGGTGATAACACCAAGAAAAGGGGTGGAGAGATTCCTAGTGAGTGAAAATAGGGGTGAAATGAGGTAAGAGAGGGTAGACAGAGGCGCCACAGTCTAAAACCACACTCAAGTCTCCATTTTCATAGAACACAACAGATCTGGGCCCTACAAAGAACAAGACATGCAAAAATACCTGCAAATATAATGGAAAATAAAAATAATGCAATATAACTAAAGAAAGGGAAAAAGGCCACAAAAATCAATTTTATTAATTAAAATGGTGCACAATCCATTACAATGCAAGCAGAGGCAATAATCCTTCACAAAATGCTTGGATTTGAGGCTTTATAGCTCACAGAAAAAATTTGATAGAGTTACTCTAAAAATTCTCCAAAAAAATCCCCAAAAATGAAGGGGTTGAGAGTCCTTTTTATAGCCTTTAAACCATAATTTTGCCCTAATTTTTGCATTAAATGCCTAATATATGGTTTCCCAACAACACCTACCACAATTAATTCCCTTTTCCTAGCATAGGTTGTTGATATGTCTTGTCATACTTAAATGCTCGACAGAAGTGTTAATTATCGATAAGTTACATTAAATATTCGACATGTAGCTAAACTGTCTTTTCATGCATGTCCTCTCCTATGATCCGTGAACCACCCATCATAAGATGCTTAATTTAAGAGACCGTGAACTTCCCATTATGAGTTGCTCCATTTTCGAGACTATGAGCCATCCAACTAGGTTGGTTTGGACGTCATCTAAACGCACTAGGCCAACTACATCTAGTGACCATTCATCTAATCATGTGACACATCCAATCAGCTAGAGGTGGGTTTTCATCTAACCCATGGTTGTATGCCTACATCATCAAATGACCCATCTAACTATGTCACCCGTCCTAACTTGCTCAACCGTCCAATTTTCTTATCCTTCCACATGACACATCCAACCTAGGTTGGGCGGCCTCCCATTCACTGGATGTACATCTTGTGTGGGCCATCTAACCAAGGGGGTTGGATGTCATCTATATCTTTTCCATATAAGGGGTTAGATGGCTGCCCAACCAATGGGTCATTCAACTAAGGGGGTTGGATGTTGTTTGGGATAAATTTTACTAGTCCTCAAAATGTGTTTACAAACAAGCTGATAAGACCTTCCAAACCTCGATATGGTGGGGTTTCTGTGATACCCGCATATGTGGATGGACGATGTTTGATGTTGCACTCCATGGAAGAATAGATCAATCTCCTCTCCTGTAAATGAATCTGTAATCACAGACACTACACAAGATGGGATTAAACATATTTATGGCAGATTGGCTGGTAAAGGCCAGTCCTCGAAATTCAATGGACTTCCTTGTAAGGATTTCAATCCACTTTTAAGAAATTAATTATGTGATGATAAAATAAATGATAAACAAATGAAAAAAATAAATGATTTGAGCTATTAAATAATAAATTATTAATAAAATGATGTGAATGAAATAAAATTACCTGATTCCAAATTACTAATAAGACTGAAAATATGATATTACCAGATATGAGAAAGATGCGGATGATGGTTTTGTTGATGGTGAAGCTCGGATCTAACAAACAAACAAACTCGATGTTTTTATGATAACTTCATAACCATATCTCGGTTTTACAAACCGAAAGATGCATAAGAAATCTAACTTCAAGATGTTTCCAATGATGTAGATAATCATATGTGATTGGGGCTGATTAGGTGAGTTTGGAAATTGTCAATGATTTATGAATGAAATAAATGTTAGAAAGGATTAATTAATCTTATAAATGATGCATAATAATGTAATGAAGCAAGGAAACCACTTACCTTGTATAATTTGAGAAAAGAGGAACAAAAGGTGATATTACCCGAGAGAGAAATATTGTTGATGCAAGAAGATTGTTGATGTGATTATGGACATATGAATGATGTTCAAAGAAGATTTGGATGTTGTTAGATGATCTCTGGCTCTATGAGAGGTCTATGATGCAAGAAGAATACAATATGAAGTCCTAGAGTCACATCTACCATTATCCTTCTTTTCAAAATGGAGGCTTGGAGTTGGTATTTATAGATTTAATAGGAGAGAATCACCGATGATTGGGGGAATCGCCAGTGATTACAGGAAGTTCAAGTTTGGGAGGATAAAATTACTATTTTGGTCTTAGGTGGTTGAATATTTAGGGGAATCATAGATAAGTTAGAGATGTTGAGTGTGAGGTTTAGAGGTGGATGGGGTAGTTAGGATAAAGTAGGGATAAATTAGAAGGTTGCCTAATTTAAACTAGTGCTAACTAGTGAGGAGTGAGAAGCGGTTATAGGGATAAGTTAGAGGTGGTTAAAATATATTTAGAAGGTTTAGTTAAACTATTCATAACTAGTGAGTTAGGATGAGTGAGGTGTAGGGATAAGTTAGAGGTGGTTAGGATAATATATTTATAAGGTTTAGTTAAACTAGTTGTAACTAGTGAGTTAGGATGAGTGAGGTGTAGGGATAAAATTAATTAATTATTTTAGCCATGGGAGGGGAAATATGACCTAGGTAATGTGAGGTGAGGGATTAATTAATTAATTTAAGGGGTGTAGGGGTAATGACCTTGGTTTAGGGATGTCATTTAAATGGTGTGACGGTGAGTTTAATTAAATTAATGGAGGGTATAGGTTTATAAGTATATAACCTAAGATGAAGAATATGTTAATATATTAATTAATGATGGATGTGGATTTATGTGAGTATGACGATGATGCTAATATTGATGTTTTAATAAATATGAGGGGTGAAATGATGATAATGAAGGGGACTGGAGGACATCGACACTAGAGTTAGTGGTGTTAATTTTAGGTGTCTACAAACATTGTGCAACCCGGACCCGTCCAACTCTGTTCAACACTCATCAATTATTCAATGGGTCTAACTACCAACTTGGAAATTTTCCATGGCTTGCCACAAGTTAAGACCAAATCAACCGAGCCAAATCACACACTCTCTTTCTCTTCCGACTGTGGTTGAATTTGATGGTCGTCCGCACATCACAAGCATGTACTTCAAATTTGAATAGGCTATCCAAATTTGCAGGGGTGAAAATTTGGGATAACAATTTTTACACCCATGTTTTCTTTTCTGAAAAAAATATTGTGTCTTTAAATGGTCTCCTCAATGTCAGCGTGATTTTGAATTTATCAAAGAGAAGTTAACCACTGCTCCAGTTTTGAGAGGACCCAATTGGGGACAGCCTTTCCATATTCACATTGATGCTTCTAACATAAAAATGGGAGTTGTTCTTGGACAAAAGGATGAGAAAGACTAGATGTATGTCATCTATTACATCAACAAAAATATGACCCCAACAAAGAGAAATTACACTACTATGGAAAATAAGTTTTTAGTTGTTGTTTACTCTCTGAATAAATTTAGACATTATATTACTAGATATAAAATCTTTGTGTATACTTGATCATTCAACTATAAGATATTTGATGAATAAAACAATAGTAGGGGCATAATTATTAGATGGTTACTCTTGTTGCAAGAATTTAACTTAACTATTATTGATAAGCTTGGGAAGGCTAATGTTGTTGTTGATTTCCTTTCGAGATTGAATGTTTCAAGAGAAGAAGAGGTAGTCTAGGACCACTTTCCGATGAGCACTTGTTTTCACTATCAACTCAACCTCCATGGTTTGCTGATCTTGCAAACTACCTAATTACAGGAAGTTTCCAGTCTACTTTACCAATAAGGAATAAAAGGAGATTAGTTAAAAACAACTCAACATACAAATGGTGTAATGGAATTTTATTTAAATGTTGTCCTGATATGGTTCTTCGTAGGTGTGTTTGAGAGGATGAAGTATATGACATACTGAGAGCTTGTCATGATGATCTTGGAGGAGGACATTACTCAGTAAAGAGGACAATTCACAAGGTCCTTGGAGTTGGGTACTATTGGCCCTCTCTTCAAAAATCTATCAAGAAGTACATGTGGCAGTGTGATGCATGTTAGAGAATGGGGAAGCCTACATTGTCCACAGAAATGCCTCTCAACCCTCAGTTGGTCTTAGGACCATTTGAGAAGTGGGGAATTTATTTCGTTGGACCATTTGATCCCCATCCTATGGGAAATATTATCTGCTGGTGTTCACTAATTATTTCACAAAATGGGATGAGGTTCAAGCATAGGCATCTGTTAATGAAGATAATGTAGCTGAATTTTTGTAGAACAGGATTATGCTGAGATTTGGTGCCCCTAGAGCCATTGTATCTGATCAAGGACCTCAATTCATGTCTAACATGATTGAATACTTCCTGACAATCTACCGAATCAAGCATCATAAATCATCACCATACCACCCCCAATCCAATGGGTAGGTGGAAGTCACAAAACAGAGAGCTGGAGAAAATTTTAACCAAAGTTGTCAATGTAGATAGGAAGAACTGGGTACCAAAACTCCTAGAAGTAATTTGGGCCTACAATACAACCTGGAAGACTACTACTGGTTTCTCCCCATATGAACTAGTGTATGGGAAGAAGCCATTGTTACCAGTTGAGTTTGAATTACAAACTTGGAGGACAGCAATGAAAGTTGGAATTGATTTGGATGAAGCACAACATGAGAGAGTAATGCAACTGAATGAATTGGATGAAATGAGGATGGAGGCACAAAAACAAACTAAAATTATTCAACACCAAAGAAAATCTGGAATGATGACCGTATCAAGCAAAAAAATTTAAATAAGGAGATTGGGTCTCACTATTTTACTCAACGTACCAATAGTTCAAAGGAAAGTTGACAACAAGATGGTTAGGACCCTACCAGATCGAAAAGGTTTTGATAATGGCTCTATGAGACTACTTTCGATCGATGGAGATAGAAGAACTCTTCTGTGAATGGAAATAGATTAAGGATGTATCAACATCCTCTAGATAAAGAGACTTTCACCAAAGATATGTTGTTATGTGAAGGAATGGATTCAGTGGAGGAGTTTGGCTCTTCCTACCAAGAATAGTTGTTTTTGAATTCAAATAAAGGAAGATGATCATGCTTTTGATATTATTCCCCTTAGATTGTAGTTTTTTTTTATTTCATGCTTTCAATAAAGGTTAGGGATTTTAATTATTGGAACGTAAATTAATTAAATTTATTCTGTGAACGTAGGAAGTGGAATTCTACGAGATATTGGGAAACTAAGCTTGGAAAGGGTAAGTGCATTCTTCCTTCTTGCTATAGATATTAGCTTTTTAAGCACTCCCCCATTGCATTTATTTAAATGATTAAATCAAAACACAATTCTTGATGCACTTATTGTAGATATAAATCAAAATCTCATGCCAAGGAGTGGAGTGTAATGAATAATAATGAGAAAATATACCGCATGTGTCACATTTTTATGGAAAGGACAAGTGGCTTTATGAGAAGGACAAGTGGCCTTATCATTCATGATGATAGGACATGAGTTGTGTGATGAATTAAATCTTCCCATATGAACTAATTCCTGTCCTATCAAATTTTTCGCCAAACTTGTGTCGACTCACTGCCAATTAAGAGATTAAAAAAATAATTCAAACTTCAAATGTCACTATTGCATGTAATTTATCTGTTATTTTGAGCAAGCCTTCACCATTTTTCTAAAGTTTCATTCAACCTTGATTTAATTATGGGGTAGAAAAATAAATCCAAAACAGAATCTCTAGAGTCGTTTCTTGAAATGTTGTTATTTCTTAGGTATTTCATGATGCAGGATGGTTATATTTTATTAGAAAATTTGAGGGTTTTATTGAGTATTTTGTTGATGAGTTCTGATAAATTTTGAGGCAAACCGCTGCACAAATCGGGGGTAGAAGAATTGAGATAACTAGCTAAATTATTTCTGACCTATCTGGCCTACCATATTTTGGTCTCAAAGTTGTGATTAATGCCCCACTCAAGGATTTAATACCATTATTTCATAAAGAAGGAGAATCTCTTCCAGAAGTGATCCTTACTTCCTATGGTACTCAAAAGGGAATTCGATGGGAGAGTTTTCCTAGTCTCTAGAAAGAAGTAGCTAAGTGGGTCAATAGATCTGTGATGGGAAGCCATTTGTACTCAGAGGTGATGCACTAAAGATCTTGAATCATTTAAAGAAGGGTCACACAAACCCTTAACTTAGGGTTAATTTAATAGAATATCTCATTGGAGTGGTCATTAGAGTGGGACAAAAACACCTAAGACTTATCTAATTATTCCGTTCACATCAAGATCTTTACGAGGCCTAAGAGGAAGATTGAAAAAATGAGTACATGAGAGAGTTAAAATTAAAATAAAATCAAGAAGCAATCCTCCCCGTGTTTGGCCTACGATCGAATTGAATCCTCACCCTTCAATAGAAACTATAGAGGAATATGCCAAGTAAGGATAAATCATCTTACATGCATGAAGTTTCCAAAGGTAAAGATACCCTACCAATCCATTTTGTTATGTCATTGAGACCAAGAAGGTATTATACCTTATAAAGGCTGACAAGTTTCCCACTTGGAATGTTTTATGAGGATTCTACTCCCATTTTGGAGGATAAAGATGAGGTTGGTATTTCATCTACCCCTGTTGAGTAGTCAAAAGATGATGAATTCACATCAACCATTCCTACAACATAGTGCCACGCCACCGATATCCTAGATATTCTGTATCAAACCGAATCTTAAGCTCCGAAATGTCTGCATGCAGAGAAATAGTGACCAGAGCTCCGAAACTATTATAATAGAGATTGGTGGCTAGGAACCAAATCGAGATGAAGTGTTAAGGTATTCTCAAGTTATCCAAAATAAGCCCCTTGCTCATTTTTGGCTAACTTCCTTTCATTCCTTCCTTCCTTGTGCCTCAGTTGAATTTTTTCACTTTTCAGAACTTAAAATTTTATGGAAATGGTTTCATTGGATAGAGAATCTTCTCAGCTTTCCAGAAAGGTAAATTTTTCCTTCTAACTCCTTGTATTTTGCAAGTTATGGCTCGACGAAGTTTGGGAGGGAAATTTTCCCTAGGGAGGTCCACGCCCAATCAGAGAGCACCATGTGTCGGTGGAATGGTGGGGAGCGGAGGTAAATTTGAAAAATTTCCAAGGATTGGTCGAGGGACATGCAAAGGAAAATTTTGGCCCGAAGGCCCACCATCCAATAGGAAGTGGCCACATGTCCATGGGGTTGTCGAGGTCGAGACCGACGGGGAGAAGTTAGAAAAATTTCCAAAATTGGCACAAAAGAAAAATCTTGGCCCGAAGGCTGCAGCAAATAAGGAGATGCCACGTGTCCACAGACTGGCGGGAGGCGAAGGCACGGGAAATTTTTCCATTTTTCCAAAGTGTGGAAAATGGCACAATAAAACTCTACCCCGATGGCCCGTATCAATCAAAACATGCCATGTGTCCATGTGGCCAACAAAAGTCAAAAAGGGGCACGGTGTCGAGGAAATGTTTGGAGTTCAGGCCTGCGCCAATAGAAAGGTGCCATGTGTCCTGTTCGGGGAAATGGTCGAGTCATGGAAAATTAGAAGTGTGTCTCGCAAGTGAATGGAAAGGTGCCACATGGCATCGGAGTAGTGGGGGTGGAAGTTTTGGGAAAAAATTTCCAAAATTCAAAAAGGGGAAAATTTTAAACTTTCGTCCGCCAACCCATTTTTGGCCCTTTTTGCCCTAAATCTTCAAAGGGCATAACTTTTGATCCAGAGCTCAGATTTTCACGTTCTTGGTGTCATTGGAAATCTGGTGAAATTATCTACACGATGGAAGGTTCAATTTTGTATTTTGATGGATAATTTGGGAGAAAATTGAAGAAACGTCCCTGGCATAGAAAAAATGTAGAATTGAATTCAACCACCAAATTTAATGAAGTATGGTCATTTTTTGACTGCAGAACAATGTACTTCTAAGTATGGGTTCATCCATGAAGCCCATCACTCTACAAGTGAAATTTGAGGAATCTGGTTAGTGGTTGAATTCATAAATCCATTTTTGCCCATGTTTTTGCTTTCTCTCCTTCTGCTTGACCATTAAAAGCTAGATTTGGCTCATTTGTAAAGGTTGTTCATCTTTTCTACTCTTCCCTCCCTTCTTTTCTTCCCGGGGTTGAAAATGGAGTTAGAATCTCCTCCCATGCTCTGTGTAATGGTGTTTTTTACCTTTTACCATTAAAATGACGTTAAATGCAAACTTACGGAGCAACAAAAACTTGTTTTGTGGTGCATCTGTCCATCCTCACTCATTTTTTTCTTGTTTTCTTCTTGTCTCTATTCATTGCACGTATTTGTGCATGTTTGAATGTTCATTACAGGTTTGGAGCTATGTTCATGAAGTTTTAGAACATTTTCTGTGAAATCTATCCTTGGGCCTGTGATGCATCTGTCCATCCTTCTCATTTCTCACCTCTTCTTGTTCCATAGCAGTTTTGATAGATGTTCATCATTTTCCTTCTTTGGTGTATCACCATTTTAGTGTAGGCTTCTGTTTTCCCTCTTTTCTCTCTCTCCCTGTCTCCTTGGAATTTAGATTAGGATTATAATTAGCTTTCCTGCACTGGAATAGCTTGTGGCGAGTAGTTTAGGAAGAGGAACCAGCCTTCTCTGGAGAGCCTTCCCCATTTGCAAAGGTCCCACACTTTGGGAAAGCTCAATGTTGTGCAATCACACTAAATGACCCAATACTCGGTGCGAGATCTGAAGGTCATTTAAGGGGTGTTGTGAATCTGCACTAATAATTACTAATATGAAATTGCCTCCTTGAAGGAAAAGTTAAAAGGTATGGAAGAAACCAATTTGTCTTTACAAACTGCTGAATTTACATAAAGAAATGTAGAGATGGTTAGAGAAATTACTAATTTAAAGGTTGAAGTTAGCAGTCTCAAAAGACAAACGGATATTGGTCTCAAAGTATGGACTGATTTAATCCAATTATCTCTTCATAATAAAGAATTGGAAAAAGAAAAGAAAATATTAAGGAAGATATTGAGTCCAAGACAAGTGAAAAGGAGTTAGAAAAGATAGCACATAGGAAACCCTCCTCCGTCTACAAATGTTTATTCAAGAACAATTTTATGCTTGGAAATTGATGAGGATGTGTAGTAGAGAACCCTATGAGGCCCCAGATGACAAGAATTTATCGGAAATCTATCAAAAGTGTACTCCTAAGATTCAAAATCTTATGTGTGAATTTTACCTTCACAATATGTTGGTTACTAATGTGCTTGATTTCTTCATTAATTTGTTTGTGGGGGATTTTTAGTTGAAGGCTTTTTAGTCATTGCTTAGAAACCAAATCATATGGAGTGAGAAAATATAACTTTTCAATCAGACAGCTCGAACCATAGGTTTCTACATTAGGCCTACCCATCACAATGATGTGGCTATGAAGAAAATTTTTAGGTCTCTTTACTATCAGGCTGACATAGGACAAAATACTTCAAAGGCTTTACAAAAGTGTGTGCAGGATTTTGAGGTCTATAATCAAAAAAAATTGGTGAGGCACTGCAAGATTGTGATAAACGAGTGGGATACATTGAGCCTACATTTGAAATGAAGGGAAGTGATCTCCCTAAAAACCTTAGTTGGAGCATGAGGAGGGGAGATGCACTTATTGAAATTATTTGGCAATCATAAGAGAAAAATGAAAAATAATACAGTGATGAGTGGGTTGGAATACAAGTGAGACCACCCTTCTCTTGAGTCCCATGACTACTTGGCAGAATAATGCTTCCCAATCACATGATAGCTTCACAACATGGGTAGAGGTTATTTCAAACACTTAGGGGTGTAAGGGAACAAGAAAATAGTATGTAGATCAATTTGGCATAGCTTCGAGATGGAAATAATAATAATGATCTCTTTATTATTCATCCGGGAATGAAGCCACTAAATAGGAAAATACTGTGCTAAATAGAGATGAGAGTTAGGAAGTTGTTTAGAAATAACTCTTATAATCTCTCATACTAAATACAATATCCGTAAGTGGTTATAACACTATTAACAACTTACTCTATACGATATTTAATCAACATAATAACTATTTATATATAAAGTGAGCACTATAATATGATTTCCTAACATTCCCCCTGTTAGTGTGAACATGGGAAGAAAATGTTGTCAATTTTTTCCCCCCAGGAAGAAATTTGACAATAGGATAATACCCTGAGACCAAAAAAATCTTCCATAAGGATTTCGGGGTTATCAGTATAATTTCAAGATTTGAAAGTCTTGTATGTCGTTCCGGAAGGTTTTGGATCTTCTTGGATTGCTATTTATTTTCCATGTCTTGGAGGTTTGAATTGATCTCTGAACGGGAAAATCAACTCTGGTGGGCCCACATGCTAAAATGATCAGAATTAATACATCATGTTTATTATGCCTTTTTGTATCTTTTCTACCCTCTGGTTTGAGGAGAAGCCCCAAACTATTAAAATTAGGGTTTAAAAATAAATAGAATAAAGGAAAATTAACACTATGTAAAAATAGCTCACCGAGTTGTGTATTGAGAGGAGCTCGCTTGGTATGACTCAGCTTGTATTTGGGCTTGATGAAGGCCCCAAGTTTAGTCAACAACGGCCGATCTGAAGATCGGTGGAAAGTTCACTCTGCGATCTCGACAATTCGGTTTATAGGATTGAGCTTAGCGGATTGATGGGAAAAAACTTGCTATGGTTGAATTTTTTGAAGAACTCGGCCTTTACCATTTTCAAAAGTGAGCTCAGTGTTTCTTGGCTCGGTGACATAGATTTGTAGATATGGTCACAGTGACTCCATGCGAGGTATTCATCATTGATCACATGTATTGGACAGAGCGTATATAGCTTAAGATTGACTTGTGAATGAAGTCCGAGAGGAACTCAATGGGGTGAGCCTGTACTAGATCAAGTGAATCCCATGCAACTCAATTGAGTTGTTCTCATCAGATTGATATGAGCTCATTTGGGAGCTCAAAAAAAAAGTTATCAAAGTTTTAAGGGTCGAGCTCATGGGAAAAAGTATCAGGGTTCATTGAGGCTCGAACATAGCCTTGGAATAGCTCATTAGAGATCTTGGGCCATGTAAATGGGTGAAATATTTGCACAGACTAGACAACATGAGTTGAGCTAGTTTTTCACTATACACCAAGCTCTCCAAGCTCGTCGAGTTTGTTTTGACCACCAAGCCAATGAGTTGAAGGGATCGAGTTCTTTAGGTCTATCGAGTTGTTGTTAGGGGACACCTAGCTTATACAGTGGTGGTCGAATTTTTTATAAGGGGAGAGCTCAATTTTTGAAAGTATAGGATGGTAGCGACTTGAGTACCATGAGCCGTGAGATGAAAATGGTGTATCATTGTATTTAGAGCTCATAGAAGGATCAATGAAATAGCTCATAGTGGAGGAATTGAAGACCACATAGAACTCTGCAACGGATGAGTCATCTCGACCATGGTGAGGTGTTTGTGGGGAGTTGGGAAATAAGCACATGGTAGGATTCGACGAGTACGGTTATACACTGGAAAAAATGAATGAGTCAGGGAACTAAGTTTAACATCATTGAGTTAATTCACAAAGATCAAAAATCAACCCGATGATGGCGGATTTCTTTCTCTAAATGAAATAATCACCAAAAAATTGGATGAAATCCGAGTTACAGTGAATGTTGGGGTTCGTTTTGAGCTTGATGTTTTGAGAGTTGAGAACACAAGAAGAAAGAGGTGTTTAAGAGCTCAAAGAGTATTTCTTTTTTATGGAACAACATGTAGGTTTAATTTAAGGAAGATGGGTACCACAACCGGAGCTCGGCTCGTCCTAGAATGGCACGTGATTGGAGTCATTGTTGGGGATCACCATGTCATGGAAGTATGGTGCAATGTTGAATTTAGCCTAAAAGCTTACTGTATAGATCAAGTTATTCGATTAAGATCGGTGAGCTCAACATTTTTGGGGTTTGCAGGATCATAGGAGCATGACACCTAATTCTCCATTATGATGAAAATTTCATTCACAGGGAGGAACTTGTGAGCTCAAGGCATTACGAACCGAACTATTTTTAACATAGCATGGAGATGTTATAACCCAAAACTTGAAATTCGGTAGAAATATCCAACTTAGCTAAGGAAACAATGAATGGTTACAGGGAATAGCTCTGCAACATAGTATTGAATGATTTCTCAAGTCAAACATAGACAAAGGAGAAGGCTACATTGAAGGGAACATTTAAGGCATTTCGATTCGTTGTGTAGCGTGAGCGAAGATGAACCAAATAGGTTGGTCGAATACATCACCAAGCCAAGATATGAGGGACCTTGCTCTAATTGGGATTTATTTGAGTGAACGTAGAGAATCCGCATCACTAAATAATGGTGGTAGGATCCGTAGCTCGAGAGATTGTGCAAAGTTTAGGGGATTTGCATTACACAGAGAACACAAATGAATATGATGAAACAACGGATGAGTTACATTGTCTTCTAGCATTTTCATTTGAGTTTTCATTCGGAGTTTTCTTTGGGATTATTCTTTTTGGAAATTCGTAGAATTTTGGGCTTGATGATGTTAAGTGAGTTGAAAATATCTGAAGCCCAAAACTCTGAAACTCCAAATTTTGGATTTTCAACTTTTTGGGATTCGAGAGATAATGTTTTCGAGGGATCGAAGCTACAGTGTCATGGGGAGGTGTGATTCTATTGTTGAGTCGGGAGGAGGTCCGAGTTCGATCTTTGAGTAGGATCAAGTTACATGCCAAGTTCATCGGATGGCGGGGCGAATAGTGGACCGAGTCATTGGAGTGGCAAAGTGTAAATAAACTGCTGAGTTGATAGGGAGATATATCTCATGGAAACCAAGCTCACAAGTGAGCTCTTGGAAAGAGATGAAGCTCATCAGTGACTATTGCACTTTGCAAAGGGCTCCATATAAAGCTTGATCGGGAGGAGCTTGCTAATTTAGGGATTGTACGCTCGGAAAAGAACTCATCAAAATATGAACTTAGTTTAGGGTTTGGTGAAATTTTTGGTGGCAAGCCCGCAAATAACATAGGTGAGCTCACATGTATAAACCAAGTCATGCCAAGGTTGCATCGACAACTGAGTTATTCCTTTGGATCATCGAACTATGTATTAAACAGGCCAAACAAGTCAGGGAAAACTCATGTGGAAGAGATGATGGAGCTCGGTTGGTCTTGGGCCTCGGTAAGTAAGGAAAGAGCTCGGTGATGGTGGAGGCACTTTGGGCTCATGGAGCCAAATAGTGTGTTTTCATAGGACTAAAAGGTTGAGCTAAGTGTGATGTAGTTTGCTCAAAGATATTGTTTACTGAGCTCGGTATAAACGCAAGGAAAGAGTCTTGAGTTGTTAGCAATAAATAAAATGATAAGATCGTTGATAGCAGGTCAGCTTGGCAAGAGGATATCTATGTAGAGTAGGAATTGGTTGTGTGGCAAGCCATGAAGTTAATCCAGGGAGCGGGAATCAGTGGTCATTGGTGGAGCTCGGTAGTCAAGGTCCAGGAAGATCGAAGTTGAGAGGAATAAATGCTAAAGAAGGAAATCATTCACATACGGAATCAAGCTTTGAGTTTAAGGAGCCCACGAGATAGTCTAGCTTGGGTAAATCCAGAGATCAGTTTAGCGTCTCATGTGTGAACTTGGCGAGAATGGGCTCACTCATACCGAGCTGAGCCGAGTTGTGGGAATGTGGGGCTTTAAAGCCAAATCATCAAGTTGCTTGGTCAAAGATGGTTGTATGATAAGACAACATCAAAGGTCCAAGTTTCCCCCTCATAATGTACAAATTTCCTTGGTATGAATGTGATCATGCTTGGCTCCGATGATGGGCTCTTCGTTGGAATGGTGCAACTCGGTGATAAGCTTGGCACAAGTTTTAACATAGGTCATGCTCGATGAAACACAAGACTAAATTGGCTCGGCACTGATATGGGAGAGCTCATCGAGTCAGTGAGGATGACATGCTCAACTTGGAGCTTGCGACGATGGAAGAGCTCGGACTCAACTCATGAGCTGGGCCATTTTGGCTAGAGCAGACTAGTCAATGGGAGAGTACAATTATTATTTTTTAATTAAATTAATATTTTTATTTAAATATTTTAAATAATAATATTTATTATTATTATTTTAATTAATTATGAAGACTATGTCAACAGGCATTAATTGCACATGATGGAGCCTTTTCAGATGGTTCAACCAAATGTGATAAATGATACATCATGTGCCTTCCATTTAGGGATGCAATTATGACTCCTCTCTCATTTTTATTCTATAAATGTAAATTGGAAATTCATTCCAAGGGGTTCCAACAAGTGGATTCCAACAGGTCTCACAAGTTGGAGAATTAAACACTTTCCAAGTTTCCCCTTCCTTTCACAATATGTGAATTTGCAGGCTCTCAAGCCTTTCTCCTTGAATTGTAATGTAAATTTATGCCATTTTTACCTGATGTAATGTTGCACTATGCAAGTTCTTGAAGTAATGAGAATTATGTTTTGTGATCAAATATATGTCCTTTCATGATTCTAGTTGCTTCTATTTGCCTCTCTCATGTTTTCAGGTGCATAGTGTAAGTTCTGGTTTCCATTGCAGGTTTCGTGGAGTTTTGTGCTTATCAAGTGGTGGAATATTACATGCAGTTGAGTTGTGGTGCTGGTTCACCCTTCTCAAGTTCATCATTTTCCACTGGGATATTGGTATCTTGTTGTCTGATCAAGTTTAACAAAGGAACGTCCGACCCTGGTTTGTGGTATTTTGTACCCTTTTTAGTTGCAATAGGTGAAGGTGGTCAATGATGCAAGCATACCTCCACATTAACCCTTCTAGATGTTAAACATCCCTTTATTCGGTGCATCACCACTTCTAGCATAGGTTTTATTTCTTGCAAATCTCTTTCCCTAATCCCATGAAATGTTAACATAGGACTAGTTAGCCATTTTTCTTACATTAGAAGTAGTGTTGTGTTTAGTTTAGGAAGAGGAAGCCGGCCTTCTCCGAGGTTCACCTTGAGCCCAAGTCCCACAACTTGAGAGGTGATCCCATGTGTCCCAATCACACCGAATGTTGTGATTCATTTTAGGCCATTCGGGGTGCAGTGATTTGGAGACAACATTTTTAGCACGCCTAGGGGGAAAAGAGGCACATCCTTCATAGGTGTGTGTATTGTGTTCACTTCATTTCATTAAGTTGTGCTCTTAGTGAAATTTCAGCCTTAGGAGGTATACCCAAGCACAACTAGCAACTCCATTGGTCTAAGTACCCTACTCTCTATGTTGTAGACTTTCATTTTACCCATTTTCCATCTAGTTTTCTTCCATATATTTCCATTTTTCTCCCATTCATGAAGTTGTACAATCATGGCTTCATTTCCATAGTGGGATTCCTACTTGCAGCAACGGCAGTTCTTCCCATCTTCAAGCTATTATAATCCACCTCCAAACCAATTTCATGATGAGTATCAGTTTGAGCATGCATGTCCATAGGAGCAAGATGCAGATCATTTTGGTCACCCACCAAACATGGGGGCTACTAAGGAACAATGGCATGAAGATTCTTGTTCACCTGAAGAAGATCACTTGCAGAAGAAGGTTTGAGAGTTGGAGTATAACATGATGCAAATAAGGATCAATGAAATGACAAGGGTAGCCCAGATTGGCTTCAAAATTCCATACCCATGGACTGGCCATATACCATGTGAGCTTAGCCCTCAACAAAAGCTTCAATTCATAATCAAGACGATGACTCAAGTTGGAGAATGGATCAAGAAAAGGGACATTCATGAATGTAATGTTAGTCAATCCTATTAATGGGAGGCCCTTACATTACCACCTTACAACCCTTTTCCCGTGTTTCCATCCATGCAGTTTCAACTTGAACCCCATAGTCCTAACCTTCCAGTTTCTACCCCTTTGGTGGAATTCACTCCTTCATTTTCTATTCCTCCATTCAATCATGAATATTCCATGCCTTTTCCTTCTAAATTTCTCTCTTTTCTATAAGATCCATCAAGATAAGAGAATGAATCTCTTCCTCAAACAGTGAGAGAATCAGTTTCATCCCAACCCACCCCTCCTCTTATAGTCCCAAATCCATTTTGGGAGGAGCATTGTTAAGAAATGAGAAAAAGAGAGGAGTATATGGTTAAAGAGGATAGGAAAAGAGAGCATGTAGATAATCTAAAGAAATGGGCTGCAAAACTTAACATCAAGCAAGCTTCTGCAGAAGTTGAGGCTCAAGAACAAGTAGAACAAACTAGTTTTGTACTGAAACAAACCTAGAGTTGAACGAAGTGGATCAGCAGTCTACTTGTTTAGAATGTAGTATTCATGTTGGCTCAATTCCATCAGAGGAGTTTGAATCACCAAAGGTGGTAGAGTCTGTTGGAGAAGAGGATGCGCAAGATGAAGAGGAAAGAGTTTCAAGTGTACAAGGTGATTCTAATGAATGCAATGATCTTACTTGTCAGGCATGTCAAGAACTTGCTGCATTTCTAGAACATTGTAGAAACTTTCCAACATCATCATCAAATGCAACAAATGATCATAGTGGGATTCTTTCCATGATGGACTCAGAAGTTTCAAGTATAGATTATTCTATGCAGGAAGTTTCAGATTCTTCCCCTTCTTCATCTTTTCAAAACTATGTTTTCCTAGATGAATTTGATCTTGAAAATTTTATGTTTGAAGATAAGGAAGGTCATGAAGAATCAACTGCTAATTGGAAACATCATAAGGGAGGTTGAACCCTTTACACATTCAGAGAACAAAGAAGAAAATTTTCTATCAGATTCGGAGGAGTATTTGGATGCGAAGAGCTTATAGAAATACCCATTTTGGAACACATGTAGTTTCAAGTTATCCCTTTGAATTGGAAGAATTGGATCTCCTACAAAATTCATTGAATGAAGAAAGAGAGGAGCATGTGGGAGAAACTAAGTCAAATTTGAAGGTTTTGGGTGAAGATGATATTATTGAGAGTTTCTTACTTTCAATTGTGAAGTCAGACTTGTTTGATGAACAAGTAATGGTGGAAGGAAACCAAGGAGGTCTTGCTTCCCTTTATTGTCCTAAAAACAATAAGTGAAAGGATTTTATCTTGTAGGTTTCATGTGGGCTTAAGAGGTCAAGATGCTAAACAACTTTGCCTTCGATGAAAGAGGAATTCCTATATGATCAGTATGCCTCAAACACTTGTAATAACTTTCCAGTAACTTCATTTGAGGTTGTAAGTAGTCCAAAGCGGTTTCCTGTCATGGAGGAACTCCTTGTTTTCAAGGAAGGGAAAAGGAAAGAACAAGATGTCACTGCAATACCATCCGTTCAGGTAGAAGGTCATTTGTTTGTAAATGAGAAACAAGAGGGAAATCAGGTAATGAATATTCAAGGATGTCTTCAGCAAGACTTTCTTGTTAAAATTGAAGTCCAGACAAGCAGAAATATTCAACGGTTTAGACCATGTCCTATCAGGTACTTGGCTTCATTGAATCTAGAAGAGAAACCAAAACCAGTCACATTCACTTCAAAGTGTGAGGATGAGTTTCAAAATTATGAGGATCAATTGCAATGCTTCTACAGGACAAATGCAAAGCAACTAAAAGAGGAATTATTTCTCTTTCTAGTTGATGTCTCAGTGGACCAAGTGGAGGATTGGGCCTGTTTCAGTTTTTCACTCTCATTCTCAGTCATGTCCATTATCACATCATGGTTGCTGATTGTAAGAAAAAAAAAAGCTATTTTACACAACTTGATTCTGCGGGTTTTGTTTAGCTCACTCGCGCTTCTAGTTAGTGTAGGGTAGTATAGGTTTTCTTTTAGCAAAATAAGTTTTTTCACACCACCGCATGTTTCAATTGGGACATATATGGTTTTCATTGTTGTGTGTGTTTTGTTTCCATTGTTGCTCTTGTGTGTTGTTCTACACATTGTTGCATCATTGGTAGGTGTCAAGGAGAAAGAGGGGGCACAATTTCTATAAGAGTTTTGTGATCTCTTTCAATCAACATTCTACCGCATTCCATAGTTTCCAAGTGTTCATCAGATTCAATATACTTTGTGCTTCGCATTCAAGGGAGGTCCAAGATTAGCAATTCTCAAAGAGATTCCAAGATGTACCAAAGAGGATCAAATTGGTTTCAGATTGAAAAACAGTGAATCCATGCCCAATGGATAGACAAGGCTACTTGGCCTAAAGCTTAGCAGGAAAGCATCCCCGAGAGGTTGCCAAAAATGTTGTCAACTTTTACCCTTTGCCCCAAGGAAAAAAATTGATAATAAGATAATACCACGAGACCAAAAAGTTCTACCATAAGGATTTTAGGGTTATTAGTATAATTTGAAGATTTGAAAGTATTATATGTCGTTCCAGAAGCTTTCATATCTTCCTGGATTGCTCTTTATTTTCCATGTTGTGGAGGTTTGAATAAATCTCTGAATGGGAAAATCAACTCCGAGTGGGCCCACATGCTAAAATGATCACAATTAATACATCATATTTATTATGCATTTTTATATCTCTTCTACCCTCTGGTTTGAGGAGAATCCCCAGAGTATTAAAATCAGGGTTTAAAAATAAATAGAATATAGGAAAAGTAATAATAGCTCACCAAGTTATGTATCGAGAGGATCTCGCTCAAGGTCCGACTCACTCGCATTTGGCCCGACAAAGGCCCCAAGTTTAGTTAATAACCAGTTTAAGATTGGTGGAAAGATCACTCTGCGAGCTCGACAATTCGTTTAAGAGGATCGAGCTCAACGGATTGATGGGACACAACTCGCTATGGTTTAATTTTTGGAAGAACTCGCCCTTTACCCCTTTTAGAAGTGAGCTTGGTGTTTCTTGGCTCTATGACATAGATTTGCGAGATATGGTCACAATGACTCCATTCGAGGTATTCATCATTGATAACGCATACTGGATGAAGCGTATATAGCTTAACATCGACTCGTGAAGGAATTCGAGAGGAGATCGGTGGGGTGATATCATAGTAGATCAAGTGAAGCCCATGCAACTCAATTGAGTTATTCTCATAAGATTGATATGAGCTCATTCGGGAGCTCAACGAAACACTTATCGAAGTTTTAAGGGTCGAGCTCGTGGAAAAAAGTATCGGGGTTCATTGAGGCTCAAAATTAGCCTTGGAATAGCTCATTAGAGAGATCAGGCCATGTAAATGGGGAAAGATTTGCATAGACCGCAGGACAAAAGGAATCGAGCCAATTTTTCAATACGCACCAAGTTCTCCAAGCTTTTCGAGGTTGTTTTGACCACCAATCCAATGAGTTGAAGGGATCGAGTTCTTTTAGGGCTATCAAGTTGTTGTTAGGGGACACCTAGCTTATACAGTGGTGGTAAAATGTTTTACAATGGGAGAGCTTGATTTTTGAAAGCATAGGATGGTAGCAGCTTGAGTACCGCGAGCCACGAGGTGAAAGGGAAGTATCATTGTATTTAGAGCTCATAGAAGGATCGATGAAATAGCTCAATGTGGAGGAATTGAAGACCACATAGAAATCTACAATAGATGAGTCATCTCGACCATGGCAAGGTGTTTGTGGGGAGTTGGTAAACAAGCACATGGCAAGATTTAGCGAGTACATTTATGCACTGAAACAATGAATGAGTCAGGGAACCAATATTAACGCATTGAGTTAATTCAAAAAGATCAAAGATCAACCTGGTGATGGTGGATTTATTTCTCTAAATGAAATAATCACCAAAAAATTGGATGAAATCTGATTTATAGTGAATGCGGGGATTCATTTTCGAGTCTGATGTTGTGAGAGTTGAGAATGCAAGACGACAAAGGTGTTTAAGAGCTCAAAGAGTATTTCTTTTTATGGAACAACATGTAGGTTTCGGCTAAGGAAGATGGGTACCACAACTCGGAACTCAACTTTTCCTAGAATGGCATGTGATTGGAGGCATTGGTTGGGCTCGCCATGTCATGGAAGTATGGTGCGATGTTGAATTTATCTTAAAATCTTACTGTGTACAAATCAAGTTATTCAATTAAGCTCATGAGCTCAACATTTTCGGGGTTTGTAGGGATCATAGGAGCTTGACACCTAATCCTCCACTGTGATGAAAATTTCAGTCACAGGAGGAACTTGTGAGCTCAGGGCATTCTCGAACCGAACTATTTTTATCATAGCATGGAGATGTTATAACCTAAAACTTGAAATTCGGTGGAAGTATCCAACTCGAATGAGGAAACAATGAATGGTTGCAGGAATAGCTCTATAACGTAGTATTTCATGATTGCTCGAGTCAATCATAGACAAAGGAGCAAGCTACATCGAAGGGAACATTTAAGGAATGTCAGGTTGTGTTGTGTATCAGACGCGAGATGAACCAAATAGGTTGGTCGAATACATTTCCAAGCCAAGATATGAGGGAGCTTACTCGATTGGGATTTATTTGAGTGAATATAGAGAATCCGCATTAGTAAAGAATGGTGGTAGGATCCATGGCTCGAGAGATTGTGCAGAGTTTAGGGGATTCACATGGCACAGAGAACACAAATGCATATGATGAAACAACGGCTGAGTTTCATTGTCTTCTAGCATTGTCATTTTGAAGTCTTCGTCGTAGTTTTTCTTCATGATTATTCTTTTTAGAAATTTAGAGAATTTTGGGCTTGAGGACATTAAGCGAGTTAAAAATCTCTAAAGCCCGAAACTCGAATTTTGGAGTTTCATCTTTTAGGATTCAGAGATAATGTTTTCGGGATCAAAAGCCGCGGAGTTTCATGGGGAGGTGTGAGTCTATTGCTGAGTTAGGAGAATATCCGAGTCGATGCTAAGGTGGGATCGGGTTGCATGCCGAGTTCATCGGATGTTGAGGCGAGAATAGTGGACCAAGTCATACATGAAAAGCATGACCACATGGATAATAAGGTGCCATCCATGGCGATAGGTTGGCCTAGGAAGGAGCATGCCTATGGTAGAATCTTCTAGAAGCACATCATGGTATAAAGTGGAAGCTCAGGCCTGGAGAAGCATGCTCGCATGGAGGACCACATTCAGACACTTGGCATCGGATCTGAGGGTGCTAGAGGATGAGTTAGTAGTCCAAAAAGCTATAAATACAAGCACCTATAGAGTAAATAGAGAGACTTAGAGTGTGGGCGGAGCTCTGCAGAAATACTGCAAGAACTCTGTTAGTGGGTAATTACATTTGGGAAAGGATGTATTGGGCAAGGGGATTGTAATTTTTCTTTTTGGTAGCTTAGTTACATTAGTCCAGTTGCAATGCATGACTGCGGTCTACTTCTCTGTGACACTCTGTAATGGCTCCATGGATGTAATGAGGTTACCTATTATATATATATGAATATCAATGATTCTGATGCATACATCTCTTTCATGAGTTCTCTTTCATTTTATGCTAAGTATGGATGTTTGTATATTTCTTTCTATCATGGTACATGTATAGATTTTGTTAAGTACTCTATCTAAAATGACTGCAAGGATCTAGAGGCCGTTCTGAGCTCTATGGTTCTTATATGTCCTAAATCCATTTGAAATTATTTTAAACACAAATCATAGATGATGTTTCCCACTAAACTCACATAAAAGAGAGACTCAAACCCCGCATGCCTCGGGTGAGTGCCCAACTTTCACTGGGTGATAGGCTAACATGCATATGGGGTTCCTTTCTTTTGTGATAGGGGTAAAAATGACTACATCTTGGTTCCATTTCTAGACCTCTTTTCAAAGTTGTAGTGGGAATTAACATTCATCATGATCTATGTAGTGAGTAATGACAGAGTGGTTAACTTTGGAAAGTGTTGAATCATGGTTTAAGAGCACGGAGGATGAATTCGCTCATAGAGATTCAACACTGACCTGAGTTTAATGCACATAGATGGGTAGAAGAGAACCTCTACCATGATCTGTATGAAACTTTTTTCTGCTTCCTAGTGGAACTAGTATGAATGGCTCACAACCTATGCATCTAGATCAAGTTGGCATTATGGATCATGTGTGTGGACCCAAGAAGAATACCAGAGGCTAGTAGGATGTAGATCTAATGTGGACCCATGTGTGGATCATTGGTGGAAAGGAGTATTGGCTAGCTACACTCTAGAGTATGCCATTTCCACATATTCTTGTCTGGAGGTTGTTGAGTTTGAGTTTCTATGGGAGCCCAGAGGATCATTTCTATGAGTTGTCCCTCTAGCTATGAAGATCTTGATGGTTACCATGAGTTTAGAGGCATTCCCAATGGCCAGCTAAACCATTCTGAGTGTTGGGTGAGGAAGCTAGGGTGGAGGAAGATGGAAGATGTTGCGATGAGAAGGAAAGGGAGGAGAGACACTCAAGTATGGTGAAGCACGTGAAAGGGAGATTGCTAGACAATGAGGTTATAGGTGTGATGGATGTATGGTGGTAGATGTTGCATGGGAAGGATTTGAGGTTCACGCAGAGGACGTGGAACCTGAGCAGTCTGAGGTGACCCCATCTTGGCAAGCACGTAAGAGAGACCCTTCGGCTTCTGATGAGAGTTCATCACGTGGAGAAAGAAGAACCGTTGGCATCCGAGCCCACCTAGTGACCAGACCCTGGCACTTGGTTTTCCAAATCAGGGGGAAAATATTGCTAGTCTAGTTGGTTACATTGAAGTGATCGGTCTACACCTAGGAGATATAATTTCTCATTTGGGCCTTCTATGGCTACAAACACCAACCCAATGTTAGTAGGAATTTTTGGGCAAAGGTATAGACACACAAGCTTTTGGTCTCACATCTAGGAGTGGCGTGGGGTATACTATTGGTAGTGGGGCATTGTCACAGACCATAGGCATGTAGTTCAATGGAACTATGGGGACCCTTGGCATGACCACTATGGGATCTGGTGGATCTGGGCGGTCCGGAACAAAACTTGGTGGACTCGGTGGATCTAGTGGATTTGGGTGGTTTAGGAGGAGTAGGAGCTAGTGGGTCTGGTGGATCTAGTGGTTCAGACCTAGTGGACCTGGTGGATCTGGTGGAGGACTCACCTCAAAGGATCAGAGGAGGAAACAGGTGAAACCAAGGCTCTAGCTCAGAGGATTCAAGCCCCAACCACCCCACAAGTTTTCTTTGAAATGTCTCTACATTTTCCCATTACAGGTATATTGAGGATGCTATGGAACATGTTCACAAGTGTGAACTACTATGGCGCAAAAGGGTATCACAACCCCAGAATGGAAGGCTAGTCAGTTTACAACCACGTTGCAAGGGCACGCACATAGCTGGTATAGGAAGTATGACCCTCATCAAACAGTAGTGGACTATACTGCTTTAAAGAATGCATTCTTGGTAGAATTCCACATTCCTGAGTTTGAGCAAAAGAGCATCAACACTTTTGAAGGAGATTCAACAAGGAATGGCAAGAGAGTGTACAGGAGTATGATGCACGCTTTAAAACTCTCTTGTCTAAATTATCATATGATATTCACCTTCACAAAGATGCTCAAAGTGGTTTGTTGGAGGGTTGATCACTCCTTTTAGAAGGGCCTTATCTCATAAAACTTTTACAGACCCACGTGAGGCATTGGAAGCTACTTTCGCACCGAGGTTATTGGTAGTGTTGATACTGGCATTAGCCCATTCCTGGAGGCTCAGATTGCTGCTATGGCCAAGCAGTTGGAAAATTTGTCTACAAACTCAACCCATGAGACTCATAGTGGTTTGTGGTGCACAGATTGTGAAGTAGAGGGGCACGTTAAGGATAATTTCCCCGGAGGATAGTACGCATCGTGGTGGTAGATTGTGAAATTTTCATGGGGACCATGATGCGAAGTAGGTGCCCCTTGCTACAATGCACAATCCGGAAGAATGTATCTTGTTACTACAAGATTTACACCTCTACAACCCATGATACTAAGGACTGTAGGCTCATTGATCAAGATCCATGAGGCCATTGATCATGGGGTGCACTAGACCAATGTTGTCAGTAGTTCCAAGGGTGATGATCATCCATTATGAGGAGCGCAGCAAGATGGAGGCACGCATGGAAGAGGTTTTCGAGGAGGATTCCATGGTCATGGTAACCATGGAGGAGGAAGGACTGAGTTCCCACATGGAACCTATTTCAATTGTGGATCTATGAGCATCATTACAAATGAGAATGCCTGACTGTTATAGTGCTGGTGTGTGGAAAGAAGCATAAGTATGAGGAGTGCCCAAATTGTTTGAGCACATGAATCAACAACACCAGAAAGACAAGGGTGCTACAATGGTCAATATTAAGAAGGAAGACACATAGTGGATGCCTCAACAACACAGATGTAGTTTGAGCCTATCTTGGTAACAACAAGGGAAGAAGCACATGCAAAAAGAGATACCAAGGTAGAAGAACCTAGTTTCAAGGGAGGAAGTAGTTCATGGAAAGTACCCAGACCCTACGCATCAAAGGAGGTGTATCAAGACACTATGGATGTCATTCGAGTTTACAAGGGGAAATCCATAGTGTCTAAAGGAGCAATCCAGGAGGGAGGAACAAGGAAGGAGAGTCGAGGTGCCAAAGGATGACCTGGATGAGGTCAAGGAGGTGTGTAAAATGCTAAGGCAAGAGAATATCATTCCCTTACTAGGATCATGGTTGAGAGAGAAGGTACCACGCACCGGAGGAGAGCGTGAGAGGCAGGTCTTGCATGCAAACCTTCCCCCTCATAGCCTTGACTATGACAAGGAGATCACATTGAATGCAATTGTAGATGGATGGCTCCTTAGTAATATCCTCATTGACACTGCGCGGAGGTTAATGTTCTAACTTTGGATGCATGGCATCAGATGGGAAGACCTATGTTACAACCATCTTCGAATGTGTTGTATATGGAAAACAAGACTAAGGTGATGCCCATCGGTGTCTTAAAGGATGCAGCTATTACTATCCAGGGAGCTAAGTTTACTGGGGACTTCAAGTCTTGGTGCTCACCGAGGTAGACAATTTCCCAACGACTACTTGGGTGCCCATGGTGTTACAAGAACAATGCGGACCTTTGGTTCAACAAAGGGTACATCAACTTTGAAAACAAGGAGGAGCGGGTCATTATACCCCTGGCTGATGGGAAGTCAACACCCTATATTGAACCTTTGGGGAAGAAGTTCTAGATAGGATATATGTGCACTCAATCAGGGACCCAGAGATAATACATCCTACCGACGGAGTTATCTAGTTTGAGGATGCTCAGTCAGTAAGTGATACCACCAGTCTAACATGTGACAATTGGGCATGGGGAACTTATGAATTGATGGGATGGAAGTTGAGAGGGTCGGTGACCAAGGTAACAAAGGCACGCATAGTTCGGCCTAGGAGGAAAAGAGTTACCCAAGTATTCAGGAGGAGCCTTCCCTGAGATCTTTCTGCAGGAGATGGAAGCTCAATGGAAGGATGAGAAGGAATGGAGAGGGATGCTAAGTTATGTCCTACTCGACACAATGGCACAGTGGTGGGCTACACATCAGGAGAGCCTTTTGGAATGGCACAAGGTAAGAATTGCTCTCTCTCTATCAGATTCTCTAGAGCAAACATGCCCACCACCATCAAGGACTACCATGGGAAGGAGCCCACCTCTTTCCATATCCAGGAGTGTGAAAGGATCTGAGAGAGAAGGCATGGAAGCTTTTCCACCATCCCTCTGGGTGCACAAGTTGTATTCTACACTACAGGGTTACGCGCATGCATGGTACATTCATTCGAGACACGCCACCAGACAGGAATTGGCAAAGAGCTCACGTGGCTGACCTTATTCAAACCTTTGAGTATCTAGAGTACCAAGCCATCAGTTGATAAGGCCTTGTAGGGTATCAAGCACCTTACCATGGGGGATAGTGCCATGGTGGAAGATAGGTTGTTGGAGTTACTAGGTGGACCAAGTTTGGAGCACGCTTTGAAGAGGAGATAGAGGAAATATAAGAGTTACAACTTGAGCGTGTGTGTTTGGAAAAGGAGAAAGGAAAGTTGGTGTATGTGATTGATGGGGAGGAAGTAGAAAATTTGGATGTTAGCCATTCTATAGGGATGCAGGTAATGGACAATGTTGATACTCACATGCACGCCTACCATGAGCCCTTAAAGACAAAGAAGGTTAACATCGGTTCAGGAGAAGAACCTAAGGAAGCTATTATTGAGATTACTAGTCAGAGAAGGAAGTCTCTAAGATCATTGATCTATTGTGTGAATTTGAGGATTTATTCCCACGCGGGTACCATGAGCTCAAAGGCATTCACCATTCCTTGGGGAGATGAAGATAAAACTAAGGATGGTGCGCACCCGGTTAGGAAGAGGCCCTACCGATGAATCCCAATTTGTGCATGTGAAGGTTAAGGAGGAGATAGATAAAATGATAGCTTCTAGGATCATTAAGCAAGTGGAAGAATCAAATGGATAAGTCCGATGGTGATCAACATCAAGAAGGATGGACGGATTAGGATCTGTGTGGATTATAGGGAGCTGAACATGTAGTTTGTGTCATTGATCCTTTTCCAACCCCCTTCATAAGAAATTTTGGAAGGAGTCACTGGCGTGAAATCTATTCCTTTACAGATGGATTTTTGGGGTACCACCAAGTCCGGATTGCAAAGGAGGACCAGAGAAGACAACTTTCACCACTGAGTGGGGAAGTTTTGTATACACGGTCATGCCCTTTGGGTTGAAGAATGCCTACTATTTTTTTTTGCACATATAGTGGTGCAAGCATTCCAGACTTCATCCATAAGTTTCTTCAGGTCTATTTGGATGATTGGACAGTGTATGGTCTAGTTAAAGACCATTGTGACAATTTAAGGTTAATGTTTGAGAGGTGTAGGTAGTTGAGGATATCCCTCAACATTAAGAAGTGTGTGTTTACTACACCCTTTGGGACTTTATTGGGGCATATCATATGTAAGGAGGGCTTGCTGGTAGATCCCGCTAAAGTTGCAGTTATTGTGGGGTTAGGGGAGCCTACTAGCCAGAGCATAGTATGTGGATTCCTTGGGCATACGGGTTATTACAGGAAATTCATCAAAGGGTATGCCAGATCACCATGCCTTTAGAGGAGCTACTGACATAAAAGTGCCTTCCATTGGGGAGAGGCACAGAGAGGGCATTTGATACATTAAAATATAGGCTTGTCACCGCGCCTATATTACATTTTCCTCTTGGGACAAGCCCTTCTATGTCCATGTAGATGCCTCTCAGTGACCACTATTGAGAGTGCTTTCACACAACAGTGAAGGAATTGTTGATCATCCTCTATGTTTTGCAAGTAGGAAGTCGACACCAAGAGAGAGAACTACACCACAACTGAGCAGTGAGGCATTTTCAATGATCTACATGCTTTTCAAGTTTAGACAAGTATCTACTGGCAACACCCTTTGTTTTACACCGACCACATGGCATTAAAGTATTTGGTGAACAAGCCCATTCTACAAGGGCACATATGTCGGTGGGTGTTGTTGTTTCAAGAATTTGAGTTCACCATTATAGTGAAGCCTAGGAAAAGTAATTGTGGACCTGATCATCTGTCAAGAATTGATTCAGGGGAGGATGCAGAGTATTGAGGAGACAATGCCAGATGCGCAACTATTTAGGTTGCAGGCACGCCCCTCGATTTGGAGGAGATTGTGGTATTTTTAAAGGAAGGTGTGGCACCGAAAGGAATGAAGGCATTAGAGAAGAATAGTTAGCCATACACGCCACTCCCTACATGTTAATCAATGGAGACTTATACAAGTTGGGATGTGATGAAGTTTTTACGCAGGTGTGTATTAGAGCATGAGCACCTCACCATCATGGAGGAAGCACACGGAGGAAGTGCGGGTGGGCATTATGTAGGTGATGCCACCACACGTAAGATATTAATGGCAAGTTTGTGGTGGGAAACCCTATGTACAAGGATTGTAAAGACTATTGTAAAGTGTGTGACCATTGTCAATGCATTGGCAAACCAAAGAAAGAGAGATGAAATGCCTTTGCACCCTATACCTAGCACAGAACCTTTTGAGAAGTGGGAAATAGACTTTGTAGGCCCTATTGCACCAGCGACACGTAGGACTGGTCACGCTATGTCATCACTTGCATGGATTATTTGACTAGGTGGGTAGAGGCAACCCCAACTAAAGATTACACAACAGCCACAACGGCAAGGTTCTTGTGGGAGAACATTATCACGAGGTATGGATGTCCATTGAGTTTGAACCAAATGATAGGGGTACACATTTCTTGAATGAGACCATGAGGATCCTATTAGCAGAATTCATGGTGGCTCATCACAAGACTACACCCTATCACCCACAAGAAAATGGAACCATGGAAGCATTCAACAAAATATTGAGTCATACCCTACCAAAATTTGTGATGTCAAGACAAGATTGGGATGACAAAGTATCAACAATATTATGGGCTTACAGGACAACATATAAAAGGTTGAACAAAGCCACACCATTTCAATTGGTGTTTGGCACGGAAGCTGTTCTACTAGTTGAATTCATGTTACCTTCTCTGTGAATAGCACATGTGAGGGTTGGCTGATGAGCAAGCACTAGAAGAAATAATTGAGGAGTTAATGAAACTGGATGAGAGATGATCACTCACCAGGTGGAGCCAAACAATAGAGAAAGAAAAGCAGAAAGCTTGGCATGATCACCACATTAGAAACAAGAAGTTTGAGGTTGGGTAGATGGTTTTACTATATGATTCTAAGTTTCTATGCCATCCTGGGAAGTTGAAAGTCCATTGGTTGGGTCCTTACACAATCTCGTACATCCTTGATTCGGGCACGCATGCCAGTTATAAGCACTGGATGGGATGAAGTTTCTTGGACACTTCAATGGGAGTAGGCTGAAGCCCTACTATAAATAAGTCTTCTTGGTGTTTGTAAATAAGGTAGTTTTTCCAATTAGTTTAGAATTTTCCTTTATGCATTTCTTTTCTTGTGTTTCCCTTTCACGTTGTTGTTTTGTTTTGCACTTGGGCACCGGTAACCTTATTGCTACTTTTTGAGAATTTGTGAGTGCGCAGAGGACCACATCATTTTAAGTGTGGGGTGGAGTAATGTGAAGGAGCGCATGGTTAAAGTGCCAAGGAAGTTTGTGTTAAAAATCCCAGTTGAATGGCCTGGTTGAAAGAGGTGTATGGAGAGAAAAGATGGAAAAAGGATGGTTGGTGCCAAGATAAAGCTACTTATAGATCCCACGTACAAAGGAGGAGAAAGCATTAAGCAACACGAGGTAGGTGAGAGAAAAAAATTAGATAGAAGAAGTGCCTTCAGCGCTGGTTTTGCACGCACGTAAGAGTCTCCTATCAGGTTGGATTGGTTGCACGCCATAAAAGGTTGAGGATTTTCCACGCAGGTTGGGCATGCATGAGGGAAAGCGCTTAAGTCAGGATTTGTTTGAAAAATCCACATTAAATGAAGAAAGTACGGTGGTAGGTGAAGTAGCACTTAATGCTCAAAAAGGGAAAAACTATAAATAAGGGGGTCGGACACTTCATTTTTCACTTTGCGTATAAGAGAACGAAGCACTTTTTGCACCTTTGCAAACTAGGGCTTCCAAAAAAATTGATCCGTGTGAAGAAAAATTTGGAGAAATTGAAGCGTGAGTAGCTAGTTCGGATTTGCAAACCAGAGGAAGGGATTTCATGGGTGGGAGAAAGTGTGAGAAGACATTCATCTTGTGAAGGGAGTATCCCAGTTAGGGTTTGAAGAACTAGGGCACGGGTTTAAGTAATTTTCTTCACAAGTTCGAGATCTAGGGTTGGAGAGAGTGGAAGAACAAAGTAACAGAAGTGATTGAAGTGGGTAGAAGACCTAGAAAATGGCACCCAAGAAACCAGCTAGTACACCCAAGAAGGGAAAAGGAAAGGGCAAGGGCAAGGCAAGCAAGAAGAAATCAAGCAAGCACAAATGAGGAGTGGTATGCAGAAATGCAGTACCCAGATGGAGTGTTGTTGGGAAGGAGTGGGAGTCCCATCTTAGGGACATGTCTGTAAATGATTATAATCATCGACAAGCACAATTGAAAAGGAGTTTGGCACTGGAGTTAGTGCACCCAACAAACAAGAGGATGCCAGAAGGTTTGCCCATATATAATGATGATGTGAAGGTCAAATTGGAGAAGGTAGGGTTACTACAACTCTTTGAGTTGCCCTACTTCAGGAAACCTGAGTGACTATATCAGTGGCTGATGTCACGCGTGCATGAGGACTATTTCCACTTCACAGGGTGCAAGATGTGCATAACTCCTCAGCTCATTTCACATTTCACAGGCCTCATCTATGAAGGAGATGGGTTGGAAGATGATTTGATAGACAAGGAAGTGATTAAGGAAACTATCGCCACTTTTGCTTGCAAAAAGGGGTCAAGGTATTATGATGTCACAGACATCAAGGATCCAGTAATGAAGATGGCCACACACCTAGTGTCAAAGCTAAATGGCTAGGAGAGATGGACTCAAGTCAATAAGCCATGGTTAAATGTTTGTAGAAAGATTTCAGAGGGCACCATCTATAATTTGTCCGCATTCATCATGGATGAAATTATCAACTACATGAAGGAAGGTGACAGATCCTTTTTGGAAATGTGTTGCTAACCATCATGTTCTCAGAGATAGGGGTACCAGATGCATCAGATAAGTTCATATGGGAGTACCCTGATGAAGACCCCTCACCCACCAAAATATTTGAGAAGTACACTTGTGACACTATGACAATAGTGCACAAGGCGCGCTTGGAAAAGTGGTACACGCACCTAAGGAACGTGTTCGGGGTAGAATGGAGAATTCCCAAACAACTACCAATGGCCACTAGGGGAGAGGTAGAATTTGTTGTGTACCAAAATTACTACTGGGAAGATTCAAGTTGATAGATGACTCATGGAGCCCATGGTGCAAGCTCCCTTTTCCTTCACAACTCAATACTTCCAAGCGGGAGTAAACAGTTCAAGGAGTCCAAAATTTTAAGTTGACCTTGGTAGTTTGGACCAAGACCACAGGGAATTGTGCAAAAGGGTTGGTCTACCCTGAAAGCATGCGTACATAGAGCGGTGGTACATGTCACATGAAGTGTAAATGACAAGGCCCATGACTCTACCCATTACAGAGGATCCACGGCGCACATTTACATTCACATAAGGCCCAAGTCAGAGAAGGGCACATACCTAGAAAATGAGGTATCTATACCTCAGGATCCAACTGGGAGGAAGAGATCCATGCCCAAGCGGGAGGAAAAGAAACCAGAAAAGAAAAATCCAAGTGTGGTGGACACACAGAAATAGGTTCCCCTGGGTAGGTGCCGGACCCAAGACATACGCACGCAAGAAAAAGGCCATAATCAGAGAAAAGACTCCAGAGCCAGAAGAGCCATCAGATAAGGAGTCATCAGAAGAAGAAATAGAGTCACCTACACCGGAATCTCCAGTTAGGAAAAAGTAGAGGGTAGAAGAGGAGACCACCTCGAAGAAGCTGGAAGTATGGGCAAGTACATAGGAGAGAAGGATGGTAGTGAAGAAGTAAGTGGGGGGAGAGGACCCCGGGAAAGATCAAGGGCCACCTTGTTTTCAATATACATGATTCGAGGAGGAAGGTGAGAAGAAGAACAAGGGTTCCTTTTTGTGTGGCACAAGGATAGCCAGGTAGGAGGAAGCACCCAAGACATGGGAAAAGATGAAGAGGCTAGCACATAAAGAAAGAGGTTCCAAGCTCGGCACAAGAGCAAATGGCCAAGGTGGTAGAAGAAGAGGAGACAAGGGACATTGAGACCCCGGAGGACAAAGTGGAATGTGGTGCTGAGCCAATATTAAGCAAAGAGAAGGAGAGCATAGCGGAAGAGGAACGCGGCAGCACTAGAGGCCCAATTTTAACTGTAAGTATACCCAAAGGTACGTGCACATGGGAGGAAGGCATATAGAGGGGGAGGCCAGAGATGGGTTATATTGATGACCCCAAGAAGGTGTTTTGCACATGGTTCCAGAGTACACTTCCATGGAGGAGCTTGTATGCATGTCATCTTTTGACAAGGAGGCTACCTACCCACGGACAAGGAAGATGATCTCTTGGGAAATTGAGTCCCACCTTGATGAGCCAGAGTTTGAGGTAAGCCATGGGGAAATAGTAACATTTCCAGACTAGAGAAGATAACCCAATGGTGGATACCCAACAGCTCTCGATGAACAACTGAGCAACGCGCTTAACAAAGTCTCCATTGAGATAGAGGCTAGACTCTTCGAGAAAATGATAGGATCAGGGATCTAGAAGGGGAGCTAAAGGAGAAAGAGGAAGAGCTAGCTACATTAACCAAGGAGCTGAGCCAGAAAAGTTAATCAACACCCAGTGGCAATGGGAATTGAAGGATGAAAAGGCCAAGGTGAGTGTTGTGTACAAGAAAGTAGAATCCATCAACGGGCCATACTATTAAAGCATCTAGACTTGGCATCACCCACACAGAAGTATGGATCTACTTTGGGATGCCTGGAGGATTTAACAAGGGTCCTCACCATGGAAAGATAGCCACCAGCCTTGGAGTCTATAGAGGAAGTGGCCACGCACCTAGAGAAGGAAGATAAGTTGAAGATCATAGCTTGTCGCAGAGTACAACAAAGTGCTTGCTGATATAAGGGCCACTTCCTCGACCATGAGGCCACATACAAAAAATTACACGTGATAGAGACAAAGTGGCAGGCACCTTGGTCACCACTCATGAAGTGGAAACTCAAGGAGTTCCAGGAGAAAACAAGGGGAATAGGGTGGAAAGAGACAAAATCCTTTCCGAGGTTGAGAAGAAATCAGAGGCCATTGAAACCTTAAGGGTTTCAATCAAAAACCGGTTGAAGGAGCTATATCCGTATATCACAAAAGAATGGATGCATTGGAGGATATATGCAAGGAATTAGAGAAGATCATGATACTATGAGCGCGTAAGGAGATGGACTAAATTTTGGGAGGTAAGCGCCCTGTCCGGACCTCTCACAAAGAGCACAGATGAAGTCGATGCCTGAATAAATTGGAAGCCGACTTGAAAAAGGATTTTCCTAGTCTATTGTAGTAATTCTTTCACTCTCCCATTCTTTCTTCTTTCCCCATTCTTTCATCCCCTTATTCTTTTTCCTAGGCATAAGCCTATTTGTATTCTTTCTCTCACTAAGGGAAGTGTTCCCATGGATGGAGAACAGAAGTGTGTGGGGTGATGTTGGGCCCCTAGATTATTGACTAAGTATAAAAGGCACGTAGGCACAAAGGGCCCCAAGTTAAAGAAAGGCACGCAAGGACAAAGCATGCAAGGTAGGGTTTTAGAAAAGGGTTTAAGGAAGCCCGTGGTGCACGTGCACGGAACGCACAAACATAACCAAGGGTTCGGGACTTAGACAAATTGACATTCGGGGTAGAACACATGAAAAGCATGACCCATTACGTGTGGATAAGATGCCAGCCTCGACAGGTTGGCCCAGAAGGAGCATGCCTGTGGTAGAATCTTCTAGAAGCACATCATGGGATAAAGTGGAAGCTCAGGCCTGAGGAGCATGCTCACATGGAGGACCACATTCAGACACTTGGCATCGGATCTGAGGGCACTGAGGATGAGTTGGTAGTCCAGAAAAGCTATAAATACAAGCACCTACAGAGTAAAACAGAGAGACTTAGAGTGTGGGCAGAGCTCTGCAGAAATACTGCAAGAACTCTGTTAGTGGGTAATTACATTTGGGAAAGGATGTATTGGGCATGGGGGATTGTAATTTTTCTTTTTGGTAGCTTAGTTACATTAGTCCAGTTGCAATGCATGATCATGACTATTATATGCTTCTCGTGACACTCTGTAATGGCTCCATGGATGTAATGAGGTTACCTGTTATATATATATATATATATGATATCAATTTTTGATGCATATCTCTCTCATAGTTATCTTTCATTTTATGCTAAGTATGGATGTTTGTATATTTCTTTCTCATGGTACACGTTATAGATTCTGTTAAGTACTCTATCTGAAATGACTACAAGGATCTAGAGGCCGTTCTAAGCTCTATGGTTCTTGTATGTCCTAAATCCATTATGTGTAAGAGATGATGGAGCTCGGTTAGTCTTAGGCCTCGGTCACTAAGGGAAGAGCTTGGTGATGGTGGAGGCACTTTGGGCTCATGGAGCCAAATAGCGTGTTGTTATAGGACTCATAGGTTGAGCTAAGTGCGACGTAGTTTTCTCAAAGATATTTTTGCAGAGCTCGGTAGAAGCGCGAGGAAAGAGTCCCGAGCTATTAGCAATAAATAAAATGATAAAATTGTTGATAGCGGGTTAGCTTAGCGAGAGGATATCTATACAGAGTAGGAATTGGTTATGTGGTGAGTTGTCAAGTTAATCTAAGGAGCAAGAAGCATCAGTCATTAGCGGAGCTTGGTATTCAAGGTTGAGGATACTTAAAGTTGAAAGGATTAAACACTAAAGAAGGAAATCATTCACATACGGAATCAAGCTTTGATTTCAAGAAGCCCGTGAGATAGTCTAGCTTGGGTAAATCTAGAGATCAGTTTGGCGTCTCATGTGTGAACTTGGTGAGGATGGGCTCACTCATACCAAGCTGAGTGAGTGATGGGAATGCGAGGCTTTGAAGCCAACTTGTCAAGTTGGTTGTTTGGTAGATGGTATGATGATAAAACAATGTCAAAGGTCTGAGTTTCCCCCTCAAGTGAATTCCAACAGTCTCACAAGTTGGAGAATTAGACACTTTCCAAGTTTTCCCTTCTTTTCACAATATGTGAATTTATAGGCTCTCAAGCCTTTCTCTTCAAATTCTAATGGCAATTTATGCCCTTTTTACCTGATGTAATGTTGCACTGTGCAAGTGCTTAAAGTAATGAGAATTGTGTTTTGTGATCAAATATATGTCCTTTCATGATTATATTGCTTCTATTTGCCTCTCTCATGTTTTTAGGTGTATAGTGCAAGTCTTGGTTTCCATTATTGTTTCGTGGAGTGTTGTGCTTATCAAGTGATGGAATATTACATGTGGTTGAGTTATGGTGTTGGTTCACCCTTCTAAAGTTCATCGTTTTCCACTTTGGGATATTAGTAGCTTATTTTTTGATTGAGTTTAACAAAGGAACATCTACCCCTTGTTTGTGGTATTTTATGCCCTTTCTAGTTGCTAAAGGTGAAGGTGGTCAATAATGCAAACCTTGTTCCCACATTAACCCTTCCAGATGTTGAACATTCCCCAAATTGGTGCATCACCACTTCTATTTTAAGTTTTATTCCTTGCAAATCTCTCTCCCTAATCCCATGAAATGTTAGTATAGGTTTAGTTATCCATTTTTCTTGCATTAGAGGTAGTGTTGTGTTTATTTTAGGAGGAGGAATCCGGCCTTCTCCATAGGTTCACCTTGAGCCCAAGTCCCATAGCTTGAGAGGTGATCCCATGTGTCCTAATCACACCAAATGTCATGATTAATTTCCAGGCCATTCAGGGGGTGCAGTGATTTGGAGACAACAAAAATACATCTAAAAAACTTGAAAAGAATCGTATGCCTCTGCATACTTTTAGGTCTCTGCATCTGCTAGCTTGGATATTTTTTTGCATGACCAATCCACTTCACCATAGTGAATCCCATACTAGATGATCACACTTCCACCGATTCACCTACATATGCAAACTCAATAGCTCCCACTTTCACTTCCAGTGAATGCTAGATTTCACCGGTCGATTGATGTTAGAATTACAACAATTGAAGGATCTATGCAGATTAGAGGATCACTCCAGTTTAGATTCCCTCCTATACAATTGGTCTCACCATTAAAAATGTGCATCCTCCACTTTTCAATCTTTGGGAAGGGAATTAAAACCAAGTTGTATTTCTACACATGTCACTCAAAGAAAACAATTGAAATAGTATAAAATAATGCCACAAAAGCTATAAGAAACTCCATTGTTAGTGAGTGATGAGAGGCATTGATAACCTTCATGCCTCTGTTGCCTCATCCTCCAAATCATCTCTACCGCTAGCTCAAATGAATATTTTTTGAGACTCATTTGAAAATACCCCTTCAAGTTCAACTCGGACATCGATTCCACCGAAAATGCATCGGCTAAAAGTGAGGCAATTTTTTTATTTTTGTTTACAATATTTGACAATCGCCTTGATTTAACAATATGACTCTTATTTTAACTCTAGACTTTGAAAGTAACAAAAACACACACTTTATTACTATATTGACTTTTGAATATTATAATATCATAATATGGAACTTTTAATATATAAAGACTAGATAAATATTGATTTGGGACTCATTTACTAAATAACCAAGGACTAGTACTATAACATTTAAAAACTAAAGAAACGTGACTTAATAAACTCCACCTTTGACTTTGTAAATCTATGTACTCTTTGAGGATTGGAATATGCGATCGGTGATTAATAGGAAATGAAACACATGTGTAGTGTTTAGTCTATTGCATATTTCAAAACTTTACCCACAAACCGCCACATCATAGTTATAATAGGATTTTGGCTACAAAAATTATATGCTCTAGTAAATGTTGAAACCAATGAATGGAAAATCTAGTATATTACACCACCAAATCATATCTTTTATAGGTAAACCTAAGAATAGAATTTCTAAAAATTGTGTGAGGGTGATATGTTATTCGAGCACATGCACATTTCAGATTTTTGTCATTCACCATGTATAGAAATCAAGCCAATGAAAACTAAATCTCTAAAAAATGAGGCTAGTGAAACTAGTCAAATGGTATGACTATGGTGAGTGAGCACCGGATCTCGGAGGAATGAAAGCCGAGAAGAACAATAATTTGTGGGTCACCGATCATCTATGTATTGAATTGGCAATAATGCATCATGCCTATGTCAGAAGAGAGGATGGGGTTAGATCTCAAAGCCACAAAACTATCTTCTAGATATTTAATTACACTTATTCATCACGTCCTCCTTGAAGCACTTAGATATGCATTTCAAGTAGCGGTGTCTTCTATGATGCTTTGATGAAGACTCAAAATTTTCTCAAACTTCACATCAATCTGGTGTTGACAATGGCGGCCCAGTCGTTCAGATGTTAGTATGCTAGAATCCCTTTCCAGCAACTATCATGTAGAGAAGATCGTAGTATCCACATTCGAACAATATTAGATATGCATTGCAATCATTCTCTATGTAATCCTCAAGACTAGATTCATTTCACATGACTCTCAATCATGAAACACATTCAGATATGCAGGTTGGTCAATGAGGTAGATAGGAGACCATTATATACTTGATCAATGTCGAATGCGCCACACAATTCTTAGGATCTTATCATGCAGAGGAAACAATGATCTTTATGATACCAAATATTGAATTTGGCGAGCTTTACGATGGAAAAAATAATAATGATATCTTTATTATTAAATTGGGAATGAACCTAATAAATAGGATAATATTTTTTTAAATAGAGATGGGATTTAGGAAGTTGGTTAGCAACAACTTCTATAATCTCTCATACTAAATACAATATTCATAAGTTGTTACAACACTATTAACAACTTACTCTATACAATATTTAATCAACATGATAACTATTTATCTATAAAGTGAGCATGAGGGGGAGATACACTTATTTAAATTATCCGAAATCATTAGAGAAAAATGAAAAAGAATACAGTGATGAGTGGGTTGGAATACAAGTGAGACCACCCCTTCTCTTGAGTCCCATGACTACTTGGCAAAATAATGCTGCCCAATCACATGATATCTTCACAACATGGGTAGAGGTTATTTTGAACACTCAAGGGTGTAAGGGAACAAGAAAACAATATGCAAGATCAATTTGAAGAATATGACATGGCACAACAGCTTGGCTAGAGAGCAGGGCAGAGATGAGTTTGCATAGGGACATGCAAAAGGTAAAGTGCATGGGAGATGATGAGTGCATAAATTGATCTATTATATCATCTATATGGCTATTTATTTATTCCTAAAAATGTTAATTTGTGCATGGGGGATGTTTTATATAGTTATATCCTAGCAAGGTTGATGCATTTCTCTTGTTTTTGTTCATGCAAACTGTTGACCGTAGAAATTACCTACTAACTGCTTCTATGAGTAATGTGGTGACATGTGCAAGATAATGATGAGCATTTACTTTGTTAGGTTGTGGAGCATGTTTTCATGTGAGAAAGTGTTGAAGATTGTACCCTATAAGTACTATACACTTTCCATAGTTCTTTTCTCATATGGGCGGGATTTTTGACCCATAAGTTTATGGGATGGTTTTGGCCCATGGTTTTGATACTCACGGTTTTGTAAAAATACTTAAATATTTGTCTACTTATATGGGTTTATGCATATGGTAGGGATAATGTAGCATTGCATATGTGTTTTGAATTCAGTGTGAATTCTATAGAGTTTTTGAGCATAGCTCCAAACAAATCTGGGTATTATATTAAGAGAGCGATGGCTTGTAATAAAATCTAAGTGATTCTTAGTGGATGTAGCCCAAATTGGGTGAATCATGTTAAATACTATCTCTTTGTGTTGTGTTATTTTATTCGCACTTTCATTTGAGATCTGTAGTATTTTCTCGCATATTAGTTTCTCTTGTTTTGATTCTCGTGAGGGATTTTTCCACATATTTTATCTCTTATTTCCTAACATTTACTACAAATTATAGGAAGTTGCAATCAATGAGGCCGATTCTTTAGCCATTATGCCATCATGGAGGATTCTTCCATAATAATCCTACAAACACGAATCTTGTTTTTAGTAATATCATAGGATTTCATGACCTTTAATGAGGCTATGGTTAAATTTGGCACCTATAATATTGGCACATTTTGTAACTAACTATGTCTATAAAGAAACCTTCTTGAGAAAATTTCATAGTTAGTTGATAATAGCAGTTTATAGTATAGTTATATACCAGTTAGTACTTACTTTCAATATTATGTTGAACATGTATTAGAACTTATTTGAATCAATATAGTTGATTTCATTTTGAATATCATCTGGTGTTGAGAATACCTCCATCCCAAGGAAGAGAAAGGGCCCACTCGACCAAGGCGATTGGAGGATTTATGTTTCATGCATGCTCATGATTTCTGATAAGTTCAAGTTTAAATGCTTTGATTTGAATGTTTAGTGGATGCGATTATCTATCTAAATTTAGTGTTTTTATTTCAATTATGTTATTTCAATTCAGTGTGTGTTATTTCAATTATGCTATTTCAATTCGGTGTGTGTGTTATTTCAATTCCAGTTAAAGTATTACCTTTGAACACATTTTTATGAGAGTGAAATTGTTTCAAAGAGTTTAGCATTGCATTTCCATAGACTAGATGGAAATAAGGGGAACCACACCAACAATAACCCCCAAATAAAGGAACCACCAAAACAACTAAGTTGCATAAGACTTCATTACATATAGCCTAGGAAATATAGCCCTAGTTTTATAATGACATTGGAAGAAGAATCTATTGGTTAAATGATTGGAGAATACAATGACCCATCATACCACCTAATTAGTTTCTAAAAAATTGATGTTGATATCAAATGGACATAAATCTACTAGTGTGTATTGTTCTCTTTGCAATAACATTAATCATTCTTATATCATTGATGATAATCATCGAGTATCTTACATCTAAAAATACACTTTTATCCCTATAAATAATGTTATTGTTTATACCTTATTACTAGTGAATTGGGGGATAAAGAAGGAACCTCACCATGGAATCACCTTGTGGAAATTTTGAAGGATACAATCAATTCTTGCAAAAGAAAAATTCCTTTTCAAAGATCCATTAAAATTAAATTTTACCACACCTATTTTTGGAGGCCACCATTAATATTATAGCCAATGTATTGAGAAAAGTAATGTTATTTATATCCAAAGCAATATTATGGAACTTTTGGGAACTTTCAAATTGTGAGAACACATACTTTCAAAGTTTAAGGACTCACAATTTGAAATTTTTGGGTGAGTCAATCGAGCCACAATCAACATGGGCATAGGTAGGGTAGGGAAACCTATAAGAAGCTAGACAGGTGAGGGGTGAGAAGATTCCAAGGGGAAGGTTGGAGCTGAGAGATGAAAATAATGTCAAACATGGATCTCATGAATGAAGGTTGACATAACTCGTCCGAATGGGGAGTACGTAAATCCCCTTTAACACAAATAGGGCCATTGAAAATGAGCTCGAAATAGAAGATCCAAGATAGGGCTTGATAAGGTAAAAATCTAGGGTTTATGCAAAAGAAGCTCAATTGTAATCTAGCAAGAAAAAAAGAAACAAATAGGCTGAGATCAAAGTTGAGCCAAGACTCAATGAGTGAGTTCGAAAGGAGAGAGAGGTTGAAACCGAGGAATCTCATACAAGCTAGCTAATAATCCAAAATGGAGCTCAGGGGAATTACACAGAGAATGATGAGGGTCAAGCCCAAAGTGGCTCTACCAAAATAGCTATCAAGGAGCTCAAGGAGCTCGGTGGAGAGATCATGTAGAGCTCATGGAAAGAGTGAGTTGGAGGAGAAAGAAACTTAGTATGATGAAGGAACTGGGTGGAGAGGAAGAAGTGTGTGGCGGGAGGAAGGAGACTGATCAAAAATATTGTATATGTGTGCATAAAGGGGTTGTAAAGTTTTGTACATGATAAACACTTTAGAATATAAAGTGGATCTCGACAACAAACCTTCTATCGGACACATGTTCCTAGCAGATACTAAACTCTATAAACCTACCGGAGGAAGAGGATACATATGGCAGAGTGACGAATCTGGTATATGTGACCAATCTATTATTATTCCACAAGTCAAATCCATTATTGTCTATTTTTTTAATTAGTCTCCTTCCTCCCGCCCCGTACTTCTCCCTCACCAATCATCTCCTTTATCCTACCGAGATCCTTTCCCCCAACTCAATCTCTACACGATCTCTCCACCGAGATCCTTGAGCCACCTTGGTATTGACCCCTCCACATTCTACTATGCACTACCCCGAGTTCCCGAGCTCTTTTTGAGCTTCTTAGCCAACTCAACGAGCCTCCTCGTGATTGGCCTCTCTCCCTTCTCACAAACTCACTCATTGACTCTTATCTTAGCTTTGATACTAGTCTCATTGTTTCTTTTGTTCTTGTTAGCTCACTTTCGAGATACTCTCACTTAAACCCTAGCTACTAGATATATGTCCATTTGATATCAACATCATTTTTAGAAACCGAATAGGTTATGTAAGTTATTTTTATTGTTAGTTTTTTTAATTTTTATCCAATAGGATCATGCCTTATGTTTATTAGCATTTTCCATCCTTTCATAATCCCAATGAAATTTTCCAAACTCACAAAAATCTTAAAATGGAAAAATTGGAATCCAATAATAAGCGAAACTAAAATCCAAAAATAACAAAATTGAAACTCCATTTCCTCCAATAACAACAATATTGGAATCCATTATTACTACTAATGGAATACATTAATAGTAATAATGGAATCCAATAAGAATAAAAAAGTGAAATTTATTATACACAAAAAGGTAATAGATTTATACCAAAACTTGTAAGACTAGAGCAACTTTCACAATCTCTAGTTCTTTGTCAACTTCCAAGTGTATATTCTTCGGTAGTTGATTCATCCCACCATGTGTAAAATATAATTCCCTATTAAGTACCTAAAAGTGCACCCATGCCTAATATTGAGCCCACTTCGACAAAGACTTTCCTATAACTTATCATTTTTTCATTACAGCTTCTAGTGCTCAATTTGTAGAGGTAAAGATGATAAAAGCTATGGAAATTATGATTTAGGATGAATAAAAATTGAAAAATATTTCTTTGGTTCAATCCACACACATAGGGATGTACATTTATTCAAATAATCTACCGCCCGCATGCTTTTTTGGAATGAGGAATATAAATAAACAATAGAAACAGTTGGAAGAGCATGTGAGAACTCTCACTACTTATATACAATCATTCCTAGATCCCAATACAATACCAACTCCTCCTATCATTACCTTTGACCCTGAAATAATCAAGAAATCTCAAGGTTACACAATGTAGGGAAGCGCTAATGATAGATGGGTCAAAAATATTATCAAGAAAGGAAAGACAATGTTGACAAAGATTATCTCATTGTTCAAATTTACTCTCGCCATAACTTAGATAATTAAAATGACCAAGGAGGAGATTAATAAGGAGAAATCCCATTAGTATAATGTGTTTCCATTGGTATTGGAAATGAAAATGTAGACACCAAAATTGAGTCACACTCCCCTTCGTCCCCTTTAGAATAACTAACTTAAACATACTCACCTAACATTAGCCCCCTTTCACCCCATATTAACATTAATTTAATTATCCACAATTAAATCAATATTCACCCTCACTCCATTTATTAATTTAATTACTTTAATTAAATGGATGCAAACCTCACCTACCTAGACACCTCACCATAGACCTATTCATAGCATGTTTCCATAACTAACTAAGACTTAGCCCTACTTACCTTAATTAACTAAGACTTAGTATAACCCTAAAAGCACGTGCATATTATTCCTCTAACTACATTCCCATGTATCTAAGCACAACATTCCATTTCGACCTAACATGAACTAGAAAATATGGAAAAGATAGCCAAAATTTGCTATTTTAGGCAACCTAGGATATCCCACCTTAATCGATGTCAGTCAACCCAAAACCAACGTCGGTCACCCTAAACCATCGTCGGTTACCATATAACCATTTTGGTAACCTTATTTCAGAGGTTGGCCACATTCTCGAGTTTTGGGAGTAAAGGATATCTACATGCAAGCAAGAACCAGAGCTCTTTCACACATCCAAACAAATCATAGCCAAAGACAACCATTGATCAGAAGGTATTTACATTCATGGTAGCATTCGGGAAGCACTGCCATGGAACTGACTACCATTTCACCGATCAACCATCACCACCACCCAGCCATTGAACTCTGCACAACAATAAGTGTGTTTCTAATCGCACCATTTCATTTCTATTCAGTTTATAAGGGTTCTTCACCTTTATTTATCAACCACCATTTATATTTTTACCTCACCATTATTGCCTTCCTGTGAACCCGACCATTCCCATCACTCATAACCATTTTAATCACCTCTTTCCATTCCTGATTACCTCTAAATATTCCTAACACCTCCACAGACCTAAACCAACTCCTTACCATCTCTGATTCAGCCTCAGACAAATCCCCAAAACCATGAACTATTGAGTTATTATCATCCCGCCTTAACCGTTGTCGGTTCTTACTAAATCACATCACTATACTAGACCTACGTCGGTCTCTTTATTTGTCAATCTTGCTAATAAAAGATGCCAATAACCTTTTACGCAAGTCACCCAAGTGACCCGAACCCGACCTTTACTGTTCCAACACCTTGATTATTTACCTTATTTCCAGATCTGATCATAGCCTAGTCTATTATGTTAGATTTGTTTATTGTATTTGGATGAGATACCTAAATCATATCAACTATAGTAGAATCTTTTTATTTATGTCATTTATTGCCTTAAATTCTATCAAACAATGGGTTGGCTACCACCAAGGAAGTATCACACTTCCTGGATCTAGCATATTCTAGGCAACTCACTAATGTATATTGTTTAACTCTTTTTGTGGTATTGTTTTGTATTTTAGGTAGTTCCTCCTAGCCAAAAGGAAGCTCTCAAAGTCAGCATTGGATCAAGAACTCGAACGTGCGTAATGACCTCCAACCAACCATCACAATAGGTATTCCTCTTTGACCCATACACTTATCTATTTTGTCTAAATCCCTAAAGAAAATAGTGAAACAAAGCAATCCAAATTCCCATTCCTTGGTGAGTAAAAATGTGTTCACTTCCATGAATGGCAATTTGTCCTCTATTTGGTCTCACATGATGAGTTCTCGGTATGACATGTTGAATGATGTTATATTTGAGATTGATTTTTGTGAAGGTATCAAAGAACATGCTTTGTGAAAGCTTGGGTCACTTCGAATAATTGAAAATTCATCAATTTAAGAGATCATAAAATCCTTCCAAGAGTTGGTACAAAATTTGTGGGAGACCCTTTCTCATTTAATGAATAAACCTTAGAGTCTTTCACAGAGATTACAAGTTCAATTTCTAATCATGTAAGGAATCATCATGTTTGGTTCAACTAATATAATACCATCGACAACTTTCTTGAAACCTAGATCAATGCTTTGAGTTCCATTCATATTCCACAAGATGATAGTCTAGTCTAGGCATTTATTATTTACATGAGGAAGATTCACCTATTCCTAGTACTTTAAAATCCATTGAGAAAGATAATGGAATTTGGAAATTGTTCTTTGATGGATGTAAGTGTAGGATGGTGCATGTGGAGGTGTGGTGCTTGTATCTTACACACAGTACAAAATATTTCATTACTATCATATTTCAATTCAAGTGCTCTAATAATTCAACTGAATATAAGGATCTTATCCATGATCTACATAGTATTTAGTTCCTACAACTAGATATTTTTTGGGATCCCTTTCCCGCACCTATTTATGGTATGATCTCCTTTTTTCAAGATCCATTTTTTCTAATTAATCTTCGTCTTCATTCTTGATGAGGATGGTGAAGCTAAAGGGTATTTTCCTTTAAAATTCCATTCTAGAGAACAACCCACAAAATCTAAAACTTGTTCCATACTCTCATGCCTTTCCCGAAGACTAATTGTTACTCCTACTCATAGAAATAATATGTTTCTCCATCATGTTACTCTCCTCATTTACCTTGATATTCATGTCTTCCCTCTAATGATGTCATTTTTGGTTTATGGGAGAATTAAACCCCATATTATCTTTACCCATCTCCTTTCCCTAAAATGTAGTCTAACTACCCTTTTCTTCCCTTAGTGGATCTAAGAGTAGACAAGATGCAGGTGGAGGCGTGGTTCTTGTATCTTCCATGAGTGCATAGTATTTCTCTAATTTCATTTTCCAATTCGATGCTCTAATAATTCAGTTGAATATGAGGCTCTTATCCATGATCTACATATTATTTATTTCCTACAACTGGGTCTTTTGGGGATCTCTTTCCAAAACATCTTTATTATAAGATCTCCCTTTTTTCAAGATCCTCTTTTTTATAATTAAATTGGATTTTCGTTTAAAATTCCATTCTAGAGAGCTAACCACACAATCTAGAACTTGTTCTATACTCTCATGCCTTTCCTAATTGACTAATTCCTACTCCTTACTAATATTTATCTTTATCCATATCCTTTCCCTAAAACAAAATCTAACTACCCCTTTCTTCCCATGGTTGTCCAACACATACTCTTTATTATTTCTTTACATGGGATCTCAAGGTTACATTTCTCTCCCATCAATTCCTTGTTCAATGTATCAATATCAAGTTGTTCTTCTCTCTCCTCCTCAAATAAGGTTTTACCATCTTCCTTCCTCTTCCATACATGTTTTTCTTTTAGATTTTCTAAATATTATCTTGCTTTGTAACCCATTCTTTTGCACTTCATGCAAATGGTGGGGATTTTCTCATACTCTGTATTGTCAATTATCGAACTTGGATTGTAGAAAAATGGAAGATGAGAGGATTGTACCATATTTAACTTTAACACATAATCTTGCATATGTGAATATTGTTCTAGCTTTGGCAATAAGATCATAAACTATTATTTTCCCTACAACTTTCACAATCCCAACCATTATTTATATTTCCGAAACTTAAAAAGCAATATCAACAATATGACCTAAAAGGGGATCTCATTTGGGAATACTTTGTATGGATCGAAACATAAATTTTATGTTTAAATGAATATTAGATCTACCCTAAAATCTTGATCTTTAACACATAAACTTTCATATGTCAATCTTGTTCTAGCTTTGACAATACGATCATAAGCTATTATTTTCTCTATAGCTTTCGTAATCCCAACCATTATTCCCTTTTTCCCAAAAATTCAAAGGAAATCTCAACAATCTGACCTAAAATGGGATCTCATTTGGGAATTATTTCTATGGATCGAAACATGATTTCCATGTTTCAATGAATATTATATTTACCCAAAAACATGAACCATCCAACATCATTCTAGCACAATCCTTTGTACTAGACATCGTTATTATGAAGAAACCATTAATAAAGGAAACGGTCTTTGTATTTCCTCTAGGTAGCCATTTCTTATTTTCCCATTCTCTGAATAAACCAATAAAATCTACCTCACATATATTTTCCAATAAGGATAAGCACTTCACGTAGGTTGAGAAAAATTTTCATATTCCAAATCTACTGCTAATCCCCAAACTTAAGATTTAGAATAATGGAAGATGAGAATTTTGTACTTTATTGAGATTTAACACAATCTTACACATGTGAATATTGTTCTAAATTTAGTACTAGGATCATAAGCTATTATATACCCTATATCTTTTACAATTCTAACCATTATTTCATCTCCCAAAATCCAACAACAATCCTGATAATTTGACCCAAAAGGCGATATCATTTAGGCATTCTTTGTATGGATCAAAACACAAATTTCATTATTATATGAATATTATATTTACCTATAAAAAAAAACCCACCCAATATTATTCTAACGCAATCCTACTTAACTCATAATGAAGAAACAATTAATGAAACAAAACAATCTACATATTGCCCAAAAACCATTAACCATTCAACATCATTCTACCACAATCCTTTATATCAAACATCATTGTTATGAAAAAACCATTAAGAATGTTTATTCTCATTTAGGAAATATTTGTATGGATCGAAACACCTTCGAGTAACAATTTCTTATTTTCGATATTTTAATGAATATTAGATTTACCCAAAACCATTAACCATTCAAAATCATTTGTACCAAACATCATTGTTATAAAAAACCATAAAATTCTATTCTCATTTGGACCTTCTTTGTAGGGATTAAAACATGGTTTCCATGTTCAAATGAATATTAGATTTACCCATCATTATAGCACAATAATTTTTAATAGACATAATTTTTATGAAGAAACCATTAACAAAGGAAATAATCTTTGTATTACCTCTCAATAGTCATTTCCTATTTTACGATTCTCTAGATAAATCAAGGAAATTTACTTTCCATAAATGTGCCAACAAGTAATAATTCACACTTCATGTCAACTATCACACGATCGGAGGATTGAAAGTGTGTACCCAATCAGTTATCTCTCGCATCTAGTACCCTATCGAGGACGGAGCACTCCCACCATAACATAGCCTAAAACCTCACCTTTAGAATTTCCTTCTTTGTAGGAAGCCTTCCCAACCAAAAACTCTACTCTAAATTCATGAGTCAAGTATTTTAAATAGCATAAGCTAAACACACTAAAATCACTTGTTGGATTACGTATTTTTCTTAGCTTTGTGCTTGACTTACGTTTTGAGGTGTGAGGATATGATTCTTCATTTTTCTTTTCTTCTTTCACACTCTGCCATCACAATTGGAGTATTTTGACTTTCTCAGAGTGTGTCAGGACCTCATCTTATCATCCCTAGACTTTTGGGTTGATTATTCATCTCATCTAAATTCACAAAAATCCATTTTTCTTCATTCTTCATATTTCATAAGTAACTAAAGATCGGTCCAACGACCATTGTCGGTTCCTTGTCCTTTTGTTAGTTTACCTCAAAAGAAACTTATCTCACCTTCTCTTTTGTTTAGAGTTTTTGTGTATCATTGTATTCTCTATACTCTGGTAATAGCATCATCAAATACAACCTTCCTTTCTGACAATCATCAGTTTCTACCTCATTTTCTGAAACTATTATTTTCTCACAATAACTGGTATCAGTTCCTGTAACCATCATTGGTCACCCCTTAACCATCATTGGTCAGTTTGACTAGCGTCGGTCACTCTGTTTTGATTTTAATCAAAACATTTACCAACTTTCCCTCTCAGAATCTATTTTTTCCCATCTCTATTGTTCCCTGTGTCATTTACAGAGTACAGTTCACTGACATATATTGATTCACATGGTGTTGACTCATAGCCAAACTAACGCCCTTGTATTTCATGCCATCCATCAGCCACTCCCACCTAGTCCATCATCACCATCCATCCTATCACCTATGGATCTAACTCAGCTCATCCCCATCACTACCGGCGACAAGGAGTTCGCGAGACTCCTCGACCAAAATCCCATTGCCCTCCAGTACTACCTTGCTCATTCTTCCACCCGGGATTCCTCAAGATAGTTAATATATGGCATGCTCGTATCTATCCCTCCTACTCTATCCCCCACTTCTGCATTAGCTAGCACCAGCTTGGTGCTACCTTCATCTACTTTACCACCTATGGTGTCTCAAACTAATTCCCACGGGCACTATAACTACGGCTTCTACATCATCTCGCACCCACGAATCAATTACCCCTGACAGGTTGTTATGAGTATAGTCTCATCTGCACCCCACTGCTTAACATATACCCATTGCATCATAACCACCCCCGGTGTCGGCATCTTACACCCCTTTTCAAAATTTCATCCTTTCCATCCCATGTCCTTACCCCCAATCACCACTAGAGTTGTTACGACTACCCCACCCACTTACACATACTACCAAAAACCCCCGACCTCATCTATCGCTTATATTGGCTATGTGCCACCTACATCTATTCCTCCTATGCAGTTCTCATACTCAGTGCCACCATACACTAGCATACCATCCACCTCATACATTCAACATCAACCCCCTATTTCTGTTGAGGGCACCCATTCATCCCAACCTATTAACAACCTCATTAAAATGACGATGGAGAAGATGCAAACCTTAGAAGCATTTGTTTTTGGCTCCCATAATTCTTTAACATATGATGAAATTTGTAATGAGCCTATCCATCCATCTATTCCTATTCACCCCTACATTGTGCATTGGGAAATGCCTAAATTCAATCGCTTCAATAGTAAAGAAGACCCGCAAAAACACTTGTCGTTGTTCAATTATGGGTGTTACCTAATCACCCATGACGACGCTTTACTCCTATGAAATTTCCCAATGTCCTTGATAGGACCAGCATTGGATTGGTATAGTGGACTACCTCGACATTCTATTTATTCCTTTAATCAAGTAGCCTAAGATTTCTTAGATCATTTTTCAATCAATGTTACCAAGAAAGTCACCATGACTGATATATTTTTAACTCGACAGTATGAAGATGAATCTATCGAAGATTTCCTTTCCCACTGGCGAGTCTTATTAAATAGTTGATGTTCCAACTACCTCAGACTGAACTTATTGAGTTGTTCACTAGAGCTTGTGCTAGACACATCTCACCAACTCTGCAAGTCCAAACCTTCAACCTTTGATGAAGCATTCACCATGGCCCAAAACTAGAAATTTGTGCCATTGAAGAAAAGAAGATCCAATTACGGAACAAGAACACCCCATTCAAATCAAATGATTCTTCTTCATCTTTAAAACCTAAAAATAACTATTCAAAGCCCAAAGGATCTGCCAACGTGGTAGTCCTCAAGGTGGGTCCACCTCATCCTTCTAATCAGGCCCAACCTTCTTCCAATCTTTCTCCTATCTAGGCCTTTCATCTCTAGCAGGAATAGCGGAAGTACACTTCGATTGGAGAGCCCTATTCATCAGTCTTGGAAAATATTCTTAAATTTGGAGCCATTACACTTCCTCCCATAAAACCTCATACAGTTTCGATCCTGCTCATCCCATGTCGGCATGGTATAAAGAACATGACTACTATAATTATCATCGCGTTAAAGGACATAGTGACAGTAACTACATAAATTTTAAAAACATTGTTCAAGAGATGATAGATATCTTTGGGTACTCAAATTTGTTCTCCTTTTCAGTATGAGCAACATAAGAGATATGGCATGAATCTTGCCGTCAGATAGATCATGATGTGTGTCATTTTGTAGTTGGGAATGTGATCTAATTGGCACTCAGATTTGTGGAGAGATGGATAGCACTTTGAAAGGATTTGATCTGACCCTCACTATTTTAGGTTGTGCCTTTCAACCAAGGTAAGAGAACCTACATTGTAACCCCCAAATGGTGAAGGAGATGAATATATCCCTCAATTTATGCAAATAGTATGAAAAGGCCTTGGGAAAATATGATCAACACTCCAAATTTGACTTTCACAAGTTGTCACTCCCAGATTATGGAGATATTTTCAATGCAAGGCAAGGGTTACTGGAGACATTATATGATCCTAATTTGCCTTGTGCATTTTTGTAAATGGATTGTATTCTTTTGTTGACACATAATGCAATGTAGGGGTAGTGTGGGTAGGATTAGTTTGTTTGAATGAAATTTTTGGTGGGGTGTTGACAAGAGAAACTAGGATATATCAGATCTTTGACAACCTCTATAATACTTGAACAACTATCAGATAAAATGCTTCAAATAATCAAGATATTCTTTCAACCAGAAGAGGCATAAATGGAATCCCAAGTTACACTCTTCACACAATCTTTGAGAATTCACCACAAAATCTTGAAGTAAAGAACTCAATTAAACACAAAAATCCATGATCAAACCATGCCTAAGGTACCCCCAAAGGATTACAATCAATCTCTGCAGTCAAGGAAGGTAAAGTGATTTTAAATTTGTTTATCTATTTATCAGATGAAGGCTCTTCTGAACATGAGATTGCAAATGCCACTAAAATATCAACAAGAAATGGAGATTCTATGTGATTTCTAAAGACTTTCAATGCAAGATTGCAACAAGAACAATGGAAACTATTTACAGGCATTTAAAAATGATAACAGACATCATATTTCCCAAAAAAACATAGATTAACTCAAAATCTTGTTAGATTCATTAGCGGGGAGAGTTTCATGAACAATCTCATAGCTGTGTGATGGCTATACACTTATAACCAACTCACATACATGAAGATCCAACATAGAAGAAATTATTTTGGTTCTTTGGTGGGTTTTTCAGAAAAATGAGCTTTCTCTCAAAATTTTCTCATGATTTTTCAACTTTTTCCCCCTTGCATGTCTCAAAACATGCATTATATATCTCTTGCCATCTTAGAGCCTTCTTTCCCAAGAAAAGAATATGCCAAGGGATCAATTCTATTACAACCATTTCTCATGATTCATTGAAAATGACATTTGACAAATTTGCAATGAGAGTTTCTAGGTGTTCCTAAAATGGCGAATCATTACAAATATTCAGATCATCATCCTTCTTGGAGGCATGTTTTTCATCATCAAGACATGTAGATTCCTTTCCTCTCATCATTTCACCTTCTCACCTTTTAAAACTACCTCTGTAACTTTCAATTTGACATTCCACGTGTTTGCTCTGAATAGAAATTTATTTCAAAAACACCTCAAATCTGCAAATTGAGTCATGAAACTAATTCCAATGCTCCTGGACGGCCAAAATGACATGGAATCACCAAAAATTTGATGAAATTTGATGCAAAATTCATGATTCCAAGATTTGTGGAGGAAAAATGGCAACTAAAAATGAAAATGCACAAGTTGCCCTTGATCTACTCTTTCTCCTTCAATCTAGACCCTCCACATGTCAAACTATGATTAGGAACAAATTCAAACTCATTTTTTGACTTTTCAACCTTTTGGACAAATGGAAAAAAAATTCCCCTACCCCTCTCGCCTTTGAATTTTGGAGCTGACACGTGGCACATGGTGGGTCCCATTGGGATCACACTTCAATTTTGTGCATTTTGACCTTTTTGGAAAATTGGAAAATTTTCACTTTTTGCCCCACGGGCCCGCACCTCCGATTTCTCCCTCGCCACATGTCTCCTTGTGATTCATCATGGGCCAGCACTCCAAATTTTGATTTTGAGTCTTTTTTGCAAAAGGGAAAAAATTCCCTCCTACCTCCACCGGCCCGCCGACCCACCTTGTCCTCTACCACGCATCCATCTCTCATTTGCCAAGGACCCGCGGGCTTAATCTTCATTTTTACTCCCTTTAAGCCAAGGGAAAATTCTCAACTTTGTCTCTGCGGGGGCCCGCGCCTCTAATTTCTCCCCTACCACGTGTCACTCGATGATTTGCTAGTGGGCCAACGCTTCAAATTTTGATTTTAAGCCTTCTTTGTAAAAGGAAAAAATTCTCCCCTGCCTCCACCGACCCACCGACCCACCTTATCCACTCTACTCGCCACATGTCAAACTGTGGCTCCTTTGCGGACCTGCAGGCCTTCCCTTGCCTTTTTCCCCTTTTCCAAAAGGCAAAAATGCCTAAGTTCCCGCTGGCCTCCTCCTCCATTTTGAAACTTTTAGGACACGTGTCCTCTTCTAGTTGGCTACGGGATTTGAGAAAATTTTGACTTAGGAAATTTTGCAAAATAAAGCCAAAATTTTCAAAGGAGATCCAACTCCCCCACCTCTCCTCGGCCAATAAGAACATGCCACATAGGCAACTTTGAAAAAGGTGGAGCCGTGGAGCCAAATTTGCCACTTTGCCAAAAATCAAAAATGACAAGTTAGAAACATTTCCTTACACCTCGGCCAATGAAAACTGCCACATTGCCAATACCTTCTAAGGATGAATTTGATGGGAAAATGACACCTGTATGACCATCAAAACGTAAAAAATTCAAAGGATGCCCTAGAATTCAATTTTTTCACCAAGGATGGCAGATTTTTCGATTTTAAATCAACTGAACCATGTTTTTACAACATTCCCGATCTAGGATTTGGATTTTCAAATACAAACAAGTATGATTTGATCAATTTTGATTTTTCCACAATCTGGCAAAGGGAAAAACAACATAGCCCACAAAATTGGAAAAACTAGGGCACGAAAAGGGAAAACTTGGATTATTCTTTCAAATTAGGGAAAAATAAGAAGTTTGTGAGCATTTTTAAAGCATTTCAACTGGAGGGGAAGAATTACAGACCATCAAATCAAAGGATAAAATGTTTTTTGAGTAGATCTGATTTGAAAATTTAGGGCAACATGGTGCAAGCTCAAAAATGGCACCAACATCGGCTCTTGCTTGGGGATGGGCACTCCCAGTGAGTGCCACAAGGAAAAAACATAGACCAAGTGCCAAAATATCCATTGGGCAAGGAGTCAATACGTAAGGTAGTCAAAAAACTAGAACCATCCTTCAAAAACGAGCTAAGAAACCAACCAAAATGGCTGCCAAGAACAAGGGCAAACCACACACCAACAAAACAACAAAAACAAAGAAAAAAACAAAGACTATACAACTATACAATTGGTGCATACCTCAAATTTGGGGATTAATCCAAGAAATGTTTCAAATGTCTACCATTAACAGGCAGCTCTAGCAATTCCCCATCTAAGTCCTTGAGAAAGAAGGTATGTTCACCAATTCTGATATCAATGGCATAAGGGCCCATCCATAATGCATCAAATTTTCCATGCTTGCCCTTGTCTTCATGCCTACTATCCCACAAAAACCAGATCTCCAACATTGAAGGCTCTAGGAGTGACCTTCTTGTCAAACAATCTCTTCAATTTTTCCCTAAATTTGACATGCCTTTGATGGGATGCTCTTCTCTCCTCATCAAGCTCAATAATCTAATTGATCCTTGATTCATATGGGCCAAGCTCTTGATCTTCCAACTATTGGGAAAACTGAAATGAAGATAATTGCAGGTGTAAGGGTAGCAAAGCTTGAGTTCCATACACCAATTCAAATGGGATTTTACCAATAGCTCTTTTAGGAGTTATCCTATCAGCCCAAACTGCAAACTTCAATTTTTCACCCCATTTCTTCTTGTTTTGCTCCAAGGTTCTTCTAATGATCTTCAACAAATTCTTATCATTGGACTCAGCTTGTCCATTCCTTGGCGATTATAGTTTGAAGAATAAGTCAGATTGGTTCCATATTCTTTGCACATTGCCATCAAAGGATTAGCTCTGAAACACATGGCATTATCAGCCACAATATTGACTGGCACACCAAATCTGCATATAATATTATTCAACAAGAAGTCCATAACAACTTGGTGTGTTGCTTTCTTGGTGGGGATTGCCTCTACCCACTTTGTAAAATAATCAGTGGCTACAAGAATCCACTTATGGCCAGCACTAGAAGGGTCTGAAATATCACCAATGAATTCCATCCCCCACTATTTGAAAGGAGCTTCAATTGATACAGCTGCAAAGGAAGGGAGCCTGAAGCTTTCATTCTTCCGAGAAACCTCCTGGCAGCTCTCGCATTTTCTAACTAGGATGGTTGAATATTTGAAAAGAGTAGGCCACCAATAACCAGCTCTCAAAACTTTGTGTGTTGTAACCCTTCCAACAAAGTGTCCTCCACAAACTCCCCCATGGAAATCAACAATTATTTTGGGAGCTTCCTCTTCAGTTATACATTTCAAGAGGATACCTTCAGGGTTCTTCCAAGCCAACCCAAAGTCAGTGATGATGTATTTTTGAGAAGCTAGCCTGAGGGATCTTTTCTTATTTTTATTTAAATGATCAGGATAACATAAATGTCTGAGGTAAAATATTATATCCTTGTACCACTCAGATCTTACCAATTTTTTAAGAACATCTGCCCTTTCTTCCTCTACTTCATTTACTTCCACAGTCTGCAATTTTCTCTCATCCATGAGCTTGGAAAGACCCAAACCTCTAACTAACTTTGTGGTTTGGATGCCCATATCATACTCCAGTAGTTTATTAACCCACCTACATCTCTTGCTTGAAAACTCCATCTCTGATAGGACATCTTTTACCATTGTGTGGGGAACATAAGCAACAACTTTTGAACTTAATATATAAGGCCTAAAAACTTTTGTTGCTTTCACCAAGCAAAATTCTTGTATTTCCAAGATTGTATATTTAAACTCAACGACTTGTAAAGCCTTGCTAAATAAAGCAATAGGCCTCTCAGCCCCATCTTCATCCTTTTCGAGCAAAACAAATGCAATAGTATTTTTAGAAGCAAAGGAGAAAATTTGGAAAGGCTTTTTGTAATTCGGAGCTGCCAAGACAGGTGCATGTTTAAGTGCTTCCTTGATTCCTTCAAAAGCCTGAATAGCAGCCTCCTCCCATTTGATAACTTGATCTTTCTTTAACATGCATGTGATAGGAAGAGTCAACTCAGCAAAATTAGACACAAACCTTCTAATGAAATTGATTTTCCCAAAGAAATATTGGATGCCCTTCTTTGTTCTTGGAATTGGCACCTTGTTGATTGCTTCTATTCTCTCAGGGTCAATCATGACACCAACCTTTGAAACAATATGACCAAGAAGCTTGGCCTTTTGCACCCAAAGTGACACTTCTTTGGATTGAGAGGAGGGATAAGGCGGTTTTAAGATGGTAGTTCATTTTAACTGTGTTCTTTTAGATTTAACCCTTTATACCAATCCTAATACCTAACACAACCAAAAACAAAACCACAAACAACAACAAGGAGGATAAAATTCACTTACCTAGTTTTACAAAGGATGAAGGACAACGTTGGGGTCCATAATCTCAAAAAATGGCACATGGGTGATGACAGGGGATAAGCGATAGGTGCGAGAAATACTTTTCACAATTTTCAATTCGTGAAAATGACAGGTGTTAAGCACCTATATATAGAAAATTTAGCATTTATTATCTCACCAACTTTCTTTGGCATGGTTTTCAGAGTGTCGAAAAAGGTTTGCATGCACCTTGGCATAAGTTTGTTAGTGTCGACATAAAAGTTCCAAAGTGCCTTAAGTGTATATTCTATGGTGTCAACATGAAGTTTTTAGCGCCTTAAGCGCACATCCGGAGATGTCAACACAAAATTTCCCGCGCCTTAGGCACACATTTTTCTATGTTGACATGATGTTTTCAGCACCTTAGCACACTTTTTATGCACATGTTTAATGATGTTAACATGTCCTTACCTACGCCAAAGGGCGTAACTTCTCTAACGTTGACATGACTTATAGGGCACCAAAGAATTTTCAAAGGGGCACACATTTGGAGATGTTGACACAACATTTCTTGCACCTAGTTCAAAAAGGTGAAAATGGCTAAGTTCTTTAAAACTTGATTTCTAAAAGGGAGTTTCTAGGCCATTTTGAATGTTAACAGACCTTCTTAGGAGACCAAAATGAAATTTTGGTATGGTTATCTGAAAAATTACTCTTGTAAATTTTATAGGATAATAGCTAGCTCTTTCTGGGGACTATCTTTAAGTGAAACTTAAGGGTAGAGAATCCCATATTTTCACATGCCTATCCATTGGGTTACAGAGAGTCAAAAACAAGGGTGACCAAAAAGGGAAGAAAGGAAACACACAACAAATAGAAAGCAAACACATGACAAAAGAAATTTGTACAAAGAAGAGAGCAATCTCTACTTCCTGAAGATCTTTAGATGCTGCCCGCTATAGGGAAGTGGGAGCTCGCTTCCATCCAAATATGAGAGATAGAAACTGTTCTCTCCATTGAGTTGCTTGATCTTGTATGGCCCTCTCCAAAGAGATTCAAACTTTTCGTGCATACCTTTCGGTTCTCTTCATTTATCCCATAGAAGGACAAGATCTCCTACTTGGAAATCTCTCTACTTAGCTTTCTTTTGAACAGCCTCTTGACTTGATTCTGATGTTCGGTGATCTTTTTCACCTCTTTCACTCGGTTTTCTTCAAGTTCCGCCGGTACATAATTCTCTTTTAAAGAGAACTTTGAAAAGTTTCATCTTCGATTGCTCGAGCCAAGCACAGAGCAGGAAGTTCTACGAAGATAGGGATTTCAGCATCGATCCCATACAACACCTAGAAAGGTGACATGCCAAGAGATCTCTTTGGAGTGATACGATCCACCCACAAATCATCGTATAATGACTTGTGCTAGGATCACTGGTTTTCATCAACTAGCTTCCGTATGATAGTTACCAAGTTCTTGTTGCTAGATTTTGCTTGACCATTTCCTTGAGGATAATAATCAGAAGCATGAGCCAAGGTTATTTTGTATCCATAGAAAAAACCAATAACTTCCCGTGAAGAGAAGTTAGAAGCGTTATCAGCAATGATTTTGTGTGGAATGCCAAATCTCACGATAATATTTTCCTTGATGAAGTTACAAACAACTTCAGAAGTGGCATGCTTGACAGGTATAGCCTCCACCCATTTCATGAAGTAATCTGTTGTTGTTAGGACGTAACTATGTCCAACACTCGATTGAGGATTGAGTGCTCCAATGAAATCAATTCCCCATTTCTGAATGGTTCGTCAATAATGACGGGCCTGAGGGGAAATGCAGCCAGCTTTGGTTTGCCAACGAACTATTGGCAAAGTTCACATTTCACTACCCAGGTAGCTACATCCTAAAATAGCATTGGCCAATAGTACCTGGCCCAAATGATCTTATGTGTTGTCATGGATGAGGAGAAGTGACCACCACAAATGAGTAGTGAAAACATTTAACAATCTTATTTGTTGTGGCTTGTCGACACATCGTAGGAAAATGCCATTGATTCCGCATTTGTACAATCCATCAACCCATATGAAAAATCTTTTGGCTCTCGGCTTCACGGTCCACTTTTCCTTTGTGGTTAGGTGAGTGGCACTCGCCATAGGTGAGAAAGAACGTGATGTCAGAATACCATTCATCGTTGGTTGCGAAAAACAGAACCATGGGTAAAGAATCCACTTTCTCCAGTTCATTTTTTTCTTCATCAACATGAGTAGCTTGCTCCTCAGGTACCTCTGAGTCTTTATTTTCAGCCATTAGCTAACACAAGCCCTTACCCCTTACCAACTTAGTTGGTCTGATGTCTAGATCATATTCTTGGACCTTTGTGATCCAATTCCATTGTAAGCTCCTAACTCCTGTTGAGTCAGGATAGACTTAACAGTCGTGTCTGGAACCAGCACTACTATATGAGAATTTAGAATTTAATAGCGGAAACTTTTGACTGCTTTTACCACAGTGAAGGCATGCTTCTCCAATTGTGACATCTTTATTTCATGAGGCTTAAGAGGAGAACTCATGAAAGTGTTGGTCCGAAAATCTGTCGCGTGGATAGATCTATGGATAGACGAGCCAACAGTGTGCAGGGCTTAGCCCCTCTTTGAGACAGCAAAGTGAAACTGGTTTATTGCTATTTCTACTAGCAGGAACCTATGCAAGTCTCACAGATTCTGCCTTCGGGGTTGGGATCTCATCCCAGTAGAGTGTTCCAGGCTGTGAAAAGAAAGGAATGAAAGAGGGAGAAGAGAAAGAACAGATCCGAAGGGAGAAAAGAAATGAATTCCAAAGCAGAAAGGTCAGAAGATTTATGTTTTTAGTTTGGTAGTAAACAGAGCCAAACCTACTTGCATAAATAAACAAAGCAATACTGATAAACAAATGACGGAAAAGTAGATATGAATCCAACAGATTAAACACATACAGATCTAACGTAAGAAAGATCTAATGTATAACACAGCTATTGAGCACAAAGTCTGAATAATTGTATTACTGTTCTCTTCTGTTACAAGAAAGCTCAAAGTCTTTCTCTCCTCACTTCTATTTCTATCTAAAAATGTTCACCCTGAATACAACAAGTATTCCCATATTTATAGAAGATGAGGGAGAGAGAAGGCAAAATGGAGCCAACCACTTATTTACAAAGATATTTACAAAATATCTAAAAGTCATGTTGACTTTGACAACTTGGTGGATGACATCATCCCATGATGCAACATGGATGATGTCATCATTTGTATCAACACATTTTAGACATTTCAAAAAGAAAGTCGGAGAATAGAGAGAAGAAGAAGAAGAAGAAGAAGAAGAAGCTACTCATCATCATCATCCTGCGGCCGGAAAGGGGTTGCCTGTTTCTGATGCTGCTCAGGAGATGATATGTGGAACTGAGCGCGGTATTCCAAAAACTTGCTAATCATCGGCCCAAATTGATCCTGTGATGGATCCTTGTGCCGTTCACTGATTGCTTCGCAAGTCTCCCGCTCGTCTATGAGCTTTTCCGGGAGTTTGGAATAATCTTTCCCCGCTTCGATAAGGAACCCGATGAAGTCCCTACAGGCCAGTAGGTTGTTGATAGATTCAGTGTCGAATGTGACCTCTGGCCCTGTCCCTTGAGAAGCTATCTCCTTGAAAATCCGGATAGTGTCATCAGCTGATCTCAAGGTAAGGGAAGGAGTGAGCAACCCTGGAGTCATGGCGAGAACAACTTTCTCCATTTGATGCATTGCATCCAGGGCCTCTTCCTTTACCTTGTCTATCTTTTCCAGAACGAATTCTAGCTGATCTATCCGATAGTCCAGAGTGGACATAGTTTTGTTGAGGGCCCTTGGATGGCCGAATACTCCGAACTTGACCAGATCTTCGACTGAACAGTCGAACATTTGCTGGAAGGTCTCGTGCTGGAGTCTAGCATGCTCTAACTCTTCTGATATCGGACCCGCTAATGCTTGGAGTTCCTTATTCGCCTTTCCGATGTTTAGGTATAAACTGGTATACTCGGCGATTACTCTTTCACTATCCTTGAGGATTTGGCTCCTCCAAGCAGAAACGGCCATACCTTGCTCGCCGATCTTTGAATACTCATTAATCTTCTCCTGACTGAGTAGCTCAGGAGTCTCGGCGGCAGTTGTGGGAGGTGCACTTCCCATCTTCTGTAAGGCTTGAAGCAGGTATTTGTTCTGCTCCTTCAGTAGCCTTTTCTCCTCTTTCGTTTCCTGAAGCTTTTTGCAGAGTGCATCAACTGCGGAAAGAGCTTCCCCCTGGAGACTTTCAGAGGATGTCCCCATTGTGACTTGGGTCACGGTGAAATCTGTCGAGACAGATCTTCTTTCTCTTTGAGGGGGTTGGGGTACGCTATTTCCATGACTCTCTCACCTGCAGCGCTCTTCGAGAAGCATGTAACCGGCTTCTGTTTCTTTGCTCCTTTAGCTGGAATGACCGAAAAGTCCATCGGAGCGATGGGGACTTTCCTCTTTTGTTGGCTCAGCTGCTGAGAGATCCAAGCTGGTCCTATAGAAGAAGGACCAGAGACAGAGGGGAGGCAGCAACGGTAGAAGAGGGGAAAAACGTGGAGACACGCGGCGGCGGCATTGAAAGAATAGCCGAAGAAATGTCCACGAGAGGAAGGAAACCATGCAATGGCGTAGAAGACATAGGAAGGGAAGGGAGCTCGGAGATGAGGGAAGAAAATAGAGGAAGAAAAATCAGCGAGGGAGGAGAAGATAGATGAAGAAGCGGGGAAAGGGTAGAAGAAGGGGGAGGACACGACCAAAGGGGTGGTCGTTTGAGTCACTCGAGGAGGAAGGAAGAGAAGAAGAAGGGACGAAGGGACCTCTGAAGTTTTAGCGATGCCGACATCCTGGGTGGATGGGCGTATAGGACTATCCTCTGTCAATTCCTCATCAAGAGTTATGACTTGTTCTGGCTCTGAGGGAAGAGGACTTTCAGGGGCTTCTTCCTGAATGATGCTAGGTTCACCTTCTGCACCTTTGCCTTTCAGCTGCTTTTTGGACCTTGGAGGTGCGTTGCCCAAAGGGGAAGTTGTGAAATCTACCCCGAGGTAGATTAGTCCGTTCATGCGGCACCAATGCTCTGTTCTCCGCATAGTCTCTTTGACCCTCTCCTCAATTGTTTGAGGAGCCTTGTTCCTGTCAATGGCCGGGAAGGGCCAATTGTCCCCATCTGTGTCATTATACACCTTATCTACTTCATCTTCCATAGTCTGGAAGCCTTCGGGGACAATGGCCACTCCGTATTGGATGATTTCCGCCAATGCTAAGCGAGAGTGATCCTTTCTTCTGAGTTCCGCCTCATGGAGAACGTCAATGTAAATATCCTCAATTTGAGGGACATGGATCGGATCGAGCTTCGCTTTTGGCAGGCAGCTTCTTGGGTCGAAGGTAGGCCTGGCTGGGAAGTCATGCTTCAAGTTGAGTAGCTCCAGCTCTGCGAACATTTCCTTCACCTTATGGTGGGTGGAGCATGTGTATCGGCCCACTTTGAGGGGGAAAGGAGTTCCACCCTTCTTTCTTTTGAGGCACTTCTCATGGTATGTGACCAGCTGCCTTGACAGTTCTAGTAGAATCAGCTTAGGCCCAGCATACCTTGGTAGCCTGGTTGGCTCTCCCAAAAAGTTGGCAGCCCTCAGATAGGTGAACGTGGGAAATTGGGTGAACAGGGCCCCCCATTTCTCTGTGACTGCCACTATGTTTTTGGTCGTCCGGCTATGAGTCATGTTTGGCCTCAGTAGGCAGATGACATGATAGAAGAATGCATCGTTAACTTTTGTGAAATGTTGGATGCTATTCTCCAGCCTCAGCTCTGGGTAGTAATCAAATATCTTGGCCTGAGGCCATACTCCACTTCGGTTCAGCCCCGGATAATCCCTTGCCGACGCTGCAGCGTAGACTACATAGGAGTTCATATGGAACACTCCTGTTGTGGCGAACTGTTGTAGCTGCTCAGAGATGGTGCTGCTTATTATTTCACCCCAGCAAAAGCGCTGATCGGGTAAATTTTTATTCATTGTCTCCAAGTACCGCAGCATCCACTTATGGAAATAGTGGGCATCTGAAAGCCCGAAGACTCTGCTCAGGAAGGTGATAGTATCACTGAGCTCCTCTGAGAAATCACTTCGGTGGATAGTCTGTGGCCACCGGGTCACCGCCTTCTTGTTTTTTAGGTAGACCTCATTCATCAACTGCATGCACTGGTCTTCGTTGTCTTCCCAGGCCTTGATGCATTCTCGTTGGCTAACAGCCACGAAGTTCCGGTGGTGAGGGATGCCGAGCATTATTTCAAAATGACGGGCAGTGAGGTTTATGACTACCTCGCCCTTGCTATTTTTGACACATCTTGTGTCTTTGTTGTAACATTGGGCAATCACCATCATGAATTCGTTGTTGGCAGGCGGCGGACGGGATTCCTCCAAAAAGTGCGGGACACTTTGCTGCTAACTTGTCCATCCATGGACTTCTTGTAACTTTCTGAGTCCTAACCCAGAATTCCTCCATGTCAATGTGACCCAATTCTGAGTCTCTGACATCCATACTGCACTCAGCCTGTGATTCGGGCATCCTGACCCTCTGATATTTGTATTTCATCTCTTCTTCTGTCAGCTTAGCCTTTCCTCTTGGTTTGGTGGGCTTCTTGCTTGACGTAGACATGTGTTCTTTCGAACTCAGTTGCTGATCTGCATGAAGAAGAAGTGAGACCCAATCCAAAAAGGTTGAATTAGTCATTTGATCTTCCATTGGAATGCTAGCAGAAGAAAGAGTTAGAGATTTTAAGGCTCAGGGCGCAGGGCGCATGAAAAATGCAACTGGCAGGCCAAATAGATAAGGCACACAGAAAAGGAATGTTGCGAGAGAGGTATTCGGTGCGCCCTTTGGCGCATTGATGGACCGTGTAACATGGATTTTTCGTGCGCCAAAAGGGATATGGCGCGGCGCATGAAGGGTTTACACAACATCATGTTACTGCAATCGGGGGTGCGCCCGCGCCTTTATAGCTTTATACTTGCGCGAAGAAGGCTTGTGTTGCATGGAAGCTGGGTGCGCCCTTTGGCGCATGGAAACGGGATGTAACATGGATAAATGGTGCGCCAAAGGCTTTTAAGGAGGCGCGGGATTTATACTTGTAGCATGCGAAAAGGCGCGCTTTGAGGGCGCATGAATTCTAGATGTAGCAGGACAAAAGGCTGCGCCATTGGCGCGGATTTCAATTATGCAACAAGGCGGATAGATGCGCCGAGGGGCGCAACTGTCTTAAGTGCAACAAGACGCGCCAGTGCGCCATAGAACTAAACTCTTTGCTCAAACCTTTTCATTCTTTCCTCCATTTCAAAGGTTGCTTGGACATATAAGGTTTCAGAGAAAAGTTTATCAGACCAAGCCATTTTCAAAACAACACCCCTTTACCAGCAGATCTGGAAAGAGGGAGGGAAGGGAGGAGGAAAAGAAGAAGAAAATGAGACAGGACAGCACAGGGGAGGAGCTAGCTTAATCATAATCTTATTTAAAAACCGGCCAGCAAGCCAAAACACAGACCAAGAACACTCAAAGAACCGAAAGCACAAAAACGGAGAAGAGGGAGAACCTCTCACCTTAGATATATAGCAAAAATTTGGAGAGCGGGTCCACAGGGCGATGAAAACGACGGAGCAGAGGCTGACAAGTCCAGAGTGATCACGTGCTTTGCAAAAGAATGAAAATGACATTGGGCGCGCACGTATATTTATAGAAAAACTGGTCATCAATGCGCCAACCACTTTTGAAATGGCGCATGAAAGTTGCTGTCGACAGGGGAAAGCGTGCGCCCTTTGGCGCACGAAAGTTTTTGACAACAGAAGATTGAGCGCGCCTTTGGCGCACCATATGCATTGTCGACATGAAGTTATGTGCGCCCTTTGGCGCACCAAAACTTTGTGTTGCAGAGAGATTATGTGCGCCCTTTGGCGCACCGAAAAGTGGCGCACGCAAAAGAGACTCAACATCCTTTGGCGCACCGAAAGACGTGCTAACATGGAAAACCATGCGCCAAAGGCTTTTAAGTGGGCGCACCAAAACTTTGTGTTACTGAGGATATTTTGTGCATCCAGCCAAAAAAAGGATCAAAAGACTAAGTTCGAAAACTAGATTTCCCGGGAAGGGATTTTACAACATTTCGAACACGAAGGATCCCTAACGAGGGATCGAAACAAAATTTTTGGTATGGTTATCGGTAAAATTTCCCTTGTCAATTTTACGGGATAACAGAAAAGCAATCGGTGATTCAATATCCTCGAGTTCTTTTGCATCAAGATAGGCGATACGGTATGTGCGGATGCATAATCGTACATGATGAAGTCCTTGCTTTGAAGTCGAACACACCAAAATAGAAGAGTTAGCGATGGAGTTTTTATGTCTTCAAATGATGTTTTTCCTTCCTCACTCCATTGGAATGTTTGGGACCCTTTCATCATATCGGATATATGACAATTCTTCTCAAAGCAAAATCAGGGACGAAGCATCTAAGAAAATTTACCGTATAAGCAAAATCGGGGACGAGTCTTTCTTGTAGGAAAAGTAAGGCTTTGAATAACCTTGACTCTTTCGATATCTATTTTAGTTCCCTCTCTACTGACGATGTGTCCCAACACCTTTCCTTCAGTGACCCCAAAAACTGACTTCTTGGGATTTAGTGAAATCTCATGTTCTCGGCATCTCATCAAGACTTGCTCCGAATGATCACAATGATCACTTCATTTTTGGAGAACATGGTCAGGTCATCTAGGTAGACTATAATGACCTTTCCCATCATACCTTTGAATGCAAATTCCATTGCTCGTTGGAAGGTGGCACCGGTGTTTATTAAACCAAATGACATCCTGCTTGTAGGTGAAGGTACCCCAGGGTGGTGAATATTGTGTTGAACCATCTTCGGGCGTGACTTGAATTTGATTGTAATGTGAAAAAATGTCTAGCATAAACAACATTTCTGAACCATTACTACCTATAGTACTTGATCCATTATCAAGCATTGGGTAATTATCCTTTAAGGATGATGGTTCAAGTTGCGAAAGTCCACGCATATGTGTATTTCACTATTTTTCTTCCGTCATGCAGTACAATGTTATTGTACCCAAGTCTTGTGATGAATTGGAAAAATGATTCTTACATCTAGCATCTTCTGAATTTCAGCCTGGATGGTACCTGAGATTTTGGGGTTGTAATGCCTTTTCTTTTAACGAAAAGGCTTGACATTGTCCTTGAGTGGGATGTCATGCCGAATGTCCTTGGGCTTGAAAGACTTGATATCAGCATAAGACCATGCTAATACATCCATGTACTTTTTCAGCAACTTGACGAATTTTCATTTTTATTCGGGCGTACAACACTTCCCGATGTTCATGGAACGAGGATGTTTTGTTGTACCTAGATTGATGATTCGGTTTAAAGAAGAGGAAAGCTCATCCTGTCACTTTTTCTATACAAAATGGTCATGATTATCAAATAATTGTTCTAAGGAAACCAAACCTTTTGAAATCTTGTTTCCTTTGAGATGTATCACTATTTCTTTTTCAGATTCATGTGCTTGACCGGTGAGGGACTCACGACATGCAGAAGTTGATTTGTCAAAATGAGGCTCTTTGAAATTATCAGATTTCTCCAGAAAAGTGATGATTTGGTTGTCATCATTGAACACCTGCCAGTGTTGTGAATTATTTGGCACACTCGGGTGAAAATCCACCTCAATGGTATATGTATCTATTTTTAACCCTGGGTGAGGAAGCATGAGAAAGGCTGAGATAGCTAATGAATCAGCCATGTCATTTTGAGTTCATAGAACTACTTTGATTGAGAAAGTGTCAAACTCCTCGATGTTATCCCATACAACATTGTGGTAGTGTCTAAGCCGGTTATTCTTTACTTGGTATATCCCTTTTACTTGATTGACAATCAATTCGGCATCACCTTACACTTTTAGATTCTTGATTCCCTTCTCTTTTGCAGCTTTCATGCCAAGTAACAAGGATTCATACTTGGCGGTATTATTCATATTGAAAAACTACAACTTGAAAGAAAAAGGGAAAATCTCCTCATCAGGATATATCAAAATAGCCCTAACGCCGCATCCACTCGTGGCACAACTGCCATCAAAATACAATGTCCACACTTTGTCGAGATCCTCTTTTTGGATGAGAATGTCCATTTTATCTGATTCGGTGGACAAGAAGTAATTTCCCATCCCTGACGATTCGAAAAGAATCTGAGCCTTAGGGTCATCAGAGTTGGTGACTAGATATTTCTTTTGTGATTCCGGCTCCAACCTCTACATCACTCCTTTGTGAGGATCCTGGCTTTGGATCAATCCATATGAATTTCCCCGCCAACTTCTTTATAGAAGCTCCTCCCTAGCAATATTTCGTATGTTAATATCAGCTACGAGAATAGTCATTTTTACCCTTTTCTCAGGAAATGCCACGAATGCAAATTGTGCATCCTTGATCTGACCAATTAATGGTACCTGCTTGGTTTCCATGGAGTAGCATCTGCCAAAAGGTTTGGTAAGTGTGAGGCCCAAAGCATGGGTGACCTTTGCTAGCATAACATTATTAAAAGCTCCAGAATCAATTATACAATTGCTTAGTTTATGACCATTGATCAAGAGAGATAGGTAAAAAGGTTCAATTTTTCCCGATCACGAGAAGTTGAGGCAACATTTACATGAGACGTAGGAGGAGTGGGAATTATTCCTGTTATTGAAATGGGAGGAAGGACAATAGCACGGCTCTAGATATACTTATTTAATTTTACAAGTTTCTCTGGGTTGGATTGAAGGTATTCAACCTCGGACATTTGGATCTTGGTCCTTTTAGCATGATCAATTATATCAAATTTGACCAAGGGTTGTAATGATGAAGGAATGAGTCCTTCATTTTGTGTTTGTGGGGAGGGTTATTGGTCTTTTTGGAATTGGAAGAGAAACGAGAGGAAAATATTTCTTTACTAAAGGTTTAGTAGGAGGTTGAGTAAGAAGGGGATTACCTCTTTTAGCAATCATTGGTGGTGGAGCTACCACGGCCTTTTCCTTTTATTTTTCAGCAACAATATTTACTTCTTTTCCTTACAAGTGATTAAAAACAACGTATGATTGTCTACTCGCATATCCTTGGGTACCCTCTTATTCATCAAATTCCTCATCTTCAAATTCCATATACCCGATAGTAGAGTCGCCACTTGGTTCACCGACATTTTTATCATCTTTTTCTTGCGACAAAATTTCTTCATAGTTTATATCATCTTCTTCAATTTCAACCAAGGCATTAACGGAGGGGCCTTAATCACCAATCTTTCAGAAATGGTAGGTAAACATGGCCTTTGAGGGGCGTTGTTGGGAGTGAAGTTCCTCCATGGGATATCCCAGTACAGAGCAGTAGACGATGCTTGAGACAATTACTTTTTCAATGAAAGAAAATCATTTGCCATCTTCTCGTAATCTTTGGATCGATGAGGTGGCCTGAGAATAAGTTGAAGCCTTTGATTTTGATAGCTCTCATCTTAACTCACCAGATATAAGGAAGTTATATTCTATTCGAATGGCCGCAGCTTGAGCAAGAACCAAGTCTAGTATTTGTTCTTGTAAAAGTAAGAAACTTACTCTCGAACTCATTGTATTCACAAAGAAACACTTTTGATTCTCTAATGTTGGCAACATGGTAGGTGACACTGTTGATTAGTGAATTGAATCGTAATAAAATCGTGCTTGGTTTCATTGGCCTCCTTCTTCATGTGAGTGATTTTTGATAGTAACGCAAATGTGTCTTCTAAAGGCTTGTACCTATCTTTAAATGCAGTTCGTAATGTGGCCCAATTGGTGATGGATCCGGCTAGTAAATGTTGGAACCATTCTGATGCAGGCCCTTGCAAGGTCTCAAGAAAGACGTGCGATATACGTATTCATGAGTCACATCCGAATCTTTGCATAACATAATAAACACACTATATGCACATCTCGTGCTTTGATTCCCACTCCCATCAACATTCGGAAAATTCTTGCAATTTACTGTTAGGGAGGGCATGAACCTGGATGCAACAACGATAAAGGGCCCATTGCATTTCCCATGGTATAGGTAGATTCATCGCCATTTGAAATGTGGGGAAAAGAACACGAGCAGGATTTTGGTTCCACTTAGTAAGAGAGCACTACAAATTGATGTTGAGGCACCCTGTGAAATCCGGCTCCTTCATGGAGGTGAGGTACTTCTTGCTGATCGATCTACCAAACTTAGTGATGAAAATCATGCTAGATTGATACTGAAATTGTGCCTTTGAAGTAGATCAAAGATTGGATCAACTTCTCCATGAGCTCTTTTGCCACGAGTAAATTATTCACCCGCCAGCGTACCCGTTCAGATCTGCAACAATTAAGAGCAGATCTACAACAATATTTTTTTGTACTTGTTGATTTTCTTATTTTTCTGGCAAAAATTAGCAGCATGTACTTTTTTAATATTTAAATTTATCCTCTTTTAACAATAACCGATTGCAGTTTTCTGACAAAGATTAACAAGGATAAAAGGTGGGTTAATTTAGAAAGCTGATTTTCGAGATCTTTGAACTGAATTTTGCAAGGTTTTGAAAATATCAGAAAATATCAGATTCTCAGATCTACGAAATATACAAGTTTTTGTAAAAACTCAGCGAACTAAAAGCTCCTATCTGGTCTAGATCTATGGATTTTCCTAAGGAAATTTTTAGTTTTGATCACTTCTGCAAAAATTTTAATTTTTAACAAAGAGTTAAAATTTGCAAACTGGTAGTGATTTTTACAGTTTTTTAATTATTTCCTTAGTTTGATCCCCAGTGGAGTCGCCAAAAACTATTGGTTTGAAAATCTGTCGATTAGACAGTGTGGGGAAACAGAGCCAACAGTGTGCAGGGCATAGCCCCTCTTTGAGATAGCAAAGCGAAACTAGTTTATTGTTATTCTATCAAGCAGGAATCTGTGCAAATATACACTATTCTAACTTTAGGGGTTTGGGATCTCATCCCAGTAGAGGTAGTTCCAAATGCAAATAGAAAGGTAAGAGGGAAGGAATGGAGGGAGATAGATCTGGAGGGAGAAAATAAATGAATTCCAAGACAGAAAGATCGGATGGTTTATGCTTTGGGCTGGTAGTAAACAGAGCCAAAATTACTTACATAAACAAACAAAGCAATATTGATGAGCATATGATGATAATAAGAATGAATCCAACATAATAGAAACACAGATCTAACTTAAGAGAGATCTGATGTAGATAACACATACATTGAGCACAAATTCTTAACATATATATTAATATCTCTTTTGTTACTGAGAAGGCACAAAGACTTTCTCTCTTCACTTCCTTTTTCATATAAAAAATGTCCACTTCTGGAATACAAGTATTCTAGTAATTATAGAAGAAGAAGAGGGAGAAGACAAAAAGAAACCAACCACTATTTACAAAATATCTAAAAAGTCAAAAGTTGACTTTGGGCAAGTTTGTGGATGGCAACATCCCATGATGCAACATGGATGATGTCATTGTAAATGCCAACATACTTTTTAAATATTTTACAAAAATATTGAAGCGTACACAAGAAGAGAAACTATTTGTTGTCATCTCTTTTCTTGAAAGGAGTGTCTTGCTTCTGATCAGGAGAGGCGATGTGACACTGAGCTCGATACTCCATAAACTTTATGATCGTTGTCTGAAGTTGATTATGATCTGAACCCTTGAAATAGTCGCCAATAACTTCACAAGTTTCTTTTTCAATCTCGAGATTTTCGGTATCCCAACGTACTCTTCGTTTGCCTCAATCAAGTACCCAATAAAATCACGGCAGGCCAGAAGGTTATTGATTGATTCTAGGTCAAAAGTGACCTCTGGTGCCAATCCTTGGGTTGCGATAGCCTTGAAGATCTTGATTGTATCATCTGCCTCCCTCAAGGTGAACGCTTCACTGAGCATCTCTGGAGCCATCTTCATGACCTTCTGCTCCATTTGATATTTTTCATCTAGGGCTTCATCCTTGATTTTGTCTATCCTTTCTAGGATATACTCCATTTGATCAACCCGGTAATCCAGTGGAACGAGAGCTTTGTGGTGTGCTCGTGGGTGATCATTGATTCGACCTTTAATAGGTTGTCATTAAGCGATCGACCATTGCCTAAAATGTTTCATGTTGCAATTTGGCATTTTCCAAATCCTCGGAGAGGGATCCTTCTACTGTCTGTAGATCCTTGTTTGCCTGATTTATACCCTGGTAGAGTCCTATGAATTTCTTGATTATTTCTTTAGTATCTCTGAGGACTCGCTTTATCCAGGAGGACACTACCATGCCTTGTTCACCAATCTTGGCATATTCATTTATCTTGTCCTGACTGAGAACTTCAGTAGGCTCGGAGGCAATCATAGGAGGAGCGTTGCCCATTCTCTACAAAGCTTGGAGGAGATGATTGTTTTGTTGCTTTAGTATCCTCTTCTCCTCCTTTGCTTCTTGAAGTTTCTTGCAGAGGGCATCTACTGCAGACAAGGCTTCTCCTTGCAGGCTCTCATATGAGGTTCCCATTGTGACTTGAGTCACTATAAAGTCTGTAGGAGAAAAATCTTTCTTCTCTTTGGTTGGATAAAAATATGTAATCTCTATGAACCTCTCTCTTGATGTGCTCTTTGAAAGGCTAGTTATCACTTTCTGCTTCTTTGGTCCCTTCTTTGGAATGATAGAGAAGTCCATGGGTGCTATGGGAACCTTTCTCTTGAGCTGACCCAAATGATCAGAGATCCACTTGGACTTAAGGGAGAGGGAGTAGAGGGAATGGAAGAAGAAATGGGAGTGAAAGGGGAAGCAACTGAAGAGGCCACAGGGAAGAATGTTGAGACACTTGGTGGTGGCATCAACAAGGAGTCCAACGTGTTGCTGCTTGTGGGGCTTGGAGTTACTATAGGAGAAGAAAAGGACATGGAGGTGGAAGGGATCTGTAATGGGATGGAGGGAACACTAGGTGACAGATCTGCAAGAGAGGAGAAGATGGAAGAGGTGGGAGATGGAAGGGAGGAAGGGAGAGAAGAAGAAACATCCATTGGAATAGATGCTTCAATGACAGGGGAGGAGAAGGAGTGGAAGAAGGAATGGTGGGTACCTCAGTGGTTGTAGCTGTGACCACATCCTGAGTGGATGTATCCATTGAAACTTTGGTGGTCTCTTCTTCTTTACCTAGAGACACCAGGTCAACCACTTGCTTCTCAAAAGTAGTAGGAGGGCTTTCAAGAGTTTCTTCCTATTTGCTTGGTTCTCCCTCTTTATCCTTTCCTTTTCCTTTTAGCACCTGGGTCGTTCTTGGAGGTGCTCTACCCGAAGGGGAAGTAGTGAAATCTACCCCGAGGTAGGTGAGACCATTCTATTTGCACCAATGTTTAGTGCACTGCAATGTGTACTTGACCATTTCCTGAATGGTCTTTAGTGCCTTTGCTCTTTCAATCTCTATGAAACGGACTAGTTGTCCACATCCGTGTCAAGGTAAACCTGATCAATTTCTTGATCAGGCTCTTGGAATCATTTGGCCATGCCATAGTGTTTTATCTCTTCCAGAGAAACCCTAGCAATCAAAGGTAGGGCTGGCTTGGAAGTTGTGTTTTAGATTCAGCAATTCAAGCTCGGCATACATTTCTCATGCTTTGGCCGTGTGGTGCGGTGTATCGCCCACCGTAATGGGGAATGGATTTCCTCCCTTATTTCTCTTCATGCATTTCTCATGGTATGTGATTAGTTGCCTTGACAACTCCAAGAGAATCAGCTTGGGCCCTACATACCTTGGTAGCTTGGTCAGTTCACCCTCAAAATTCACCGCCCTGAGATATGTGAATGTGGGAAACTGAGTGAATAATGCTCCCCACTTCTTTGTGATAGTGACCACACTGGGGATAGTTCGACCATGTCTCATATTCGGCCTCAATAGATAGATCACCTCATAGAAGAAGGAATCGTTGATTTTTGAGAACTGAGGGATGATGTTCTCGAGCCTTAGCTCTAGGTAGTATTCGTATATTTTGACTTGGGGTCATACCCCATTCTGAGCCAGGCATGTGAAATCTCTTATTGATGTTGTAGTGTATACAACATAGGAATTCATATAGAACTTCCTAGTTGTCATGACCTATTGAATTTGCTAAGAGATGGTGTCATTGATGATATCCCCTGAGCCAAAACGTTGCTTAGGCACATTCTTTCTCATGGTCTCTAAGTACCTCGATCCATTTATGGAAATGATGGGCATCAAGAAGCCCAAATACTCTGCTATGGAAGGTAATTGTATCACTCAGTTCCTCATTGAAGTCACTACTGTGGATAGTCTGAGGCCATCGACTCACCGGCTTTTTGTTCTTAAGATATAGCTCGTTCATCATTTTCATACACTTGTCCTCATTTTCGTCCCATGCCTTCTTGCAGTCTTCTAGGCTTATGGTGACGTATTGCCTATGATGAGGGATGCCCATAGTTATTTCAAAATGATGAGCTATGAGGTCTATGACCGTCTTTCCCTCTTTATCTTCGACACATCTTATGTCCTTGTTATAGCATTGATCCACCAACATGATGAACTCATTTTTAACAACACTTACTAAAGCGGCCCAATGCAAAGTGCAATCCACTGCCCACCCGTTTATTCATCCAGGGGCCACTAGTTGCCTGGTTAGTTCTTGCCCATAAGTCTTCCATATCAATGTGCCCAAGCTTGAAGTCTCTGATATCGAGATCACTCTATGCGTTTGAGTTAGGCATCCTAACTTTCTGATATTTATACTTCATCTCTTGCTTTTTCAACTTTGCTTTTCCTTTAGACTTGGTTGGATTTTTGCTTGGTGAAGACGTGTTGGCTCGAGGATGGATGTTGTTGTTCTACAAAGAGAAACAAGGAGGTCCAACATAGAAGAGCCATGTCAATCGTCATGTTATCCATAATAAAATCTTGCAGAAAGAAGAATGAGTGATTATAAGGCTTAGGGCGTAAGGCGCAAGTTCATAGCATGCTGCAGAGGCTTAAAAAGGTTGGGCACACTTTTGGGGATGTCAACATGCAAAAAGGTGCACCTGTGTTGACAGGGAAAAGCTGCGCCAAAGGGTTATAAGGGGCACACTTTTGAGGAGTGTTGCACAAAAGGTTTTAGCGCCAAGGAGAAAGGTGTGGGGCATGGGTAAGCAACACACAACATGCAGTGTTGGTGTTATAGAAATGGTGCCAGTGCTTTAAGAAGAGTGTTTTGGCAGGGCGCAGATAAGTTTGGTGTTGCATGAGTTCAAGGTGCACCAAGGCGTAGGCATGGAAGATGTTGCAATGGGGATCGGTGCGCGAAGGATCACACAACATATAATGTTGTTGTTCAAAGAAGTGTGCCCGCGCCTCACAAAATTCGCTAAGTGTTTTTAGTTGTGCATGGGAGAAGCGTGTGTTACGTGAGCGTGAAGTGCACCATGACACGACTGTGTGTGGTGCAACATGAAAAACCAGTGTGCCAAGGTTTTCAATAGTTGGGTGATTTTTGGCCGCTCTCTCTTTTCACATGATTTCTCTCTCTTTTTGATTTTACAAAATGACAAAGAGAGGGTTTGTGGGATTTGTAGCAATAAGCAGATATAAAGGATGGTTCCTTCAGAGGTAGAGCCTTCTCAAATTTGTAGATATGAGAGGAGGGATAAGGAAGTTTCCAGATGGTAGTTCATTTTAAATGTGTTCTTTTTAGATTTAACCCTTTATACCAATCCACAACCAAAAACAAAACCATAAACAACAACAAGGAGGATAAAATTCACTTAACCGGTTTCTACAAAGGACGAAGGATGACGTTAGGGTCCACAAAATAAAAAAATGACACACGGGTGATGATACGAATAAATGACAGAATAGAGAAATACTTTTCACAATTTTCAATTCGTGAAAATGACAAGTGTTAAGCGCCTATATATAGAAAATTTAGCTTTTATTACGCCACCAACTTTCTTTGGTGTAGTTTTCATAGTATCGACATGGGTTTGGATGCGCCTTGGCGTAAGTTGGTTGGCATCGATATAAAAGTTCCAGCACCTTAAGCACATATTCTATGGCATCAACATGAATTTTTAGTGCCTTAAGCATGCATCTGGAGATTTCAACACAAAATTTCCGTGCCTTAGGCGCACCTTTTTTAATGTTGGCATGATATTTTCAGCGCCTTAGCACACTTTTTAGGCGCATGTTTAATGATGTTGACATGTCCTTCCCTGTGCCAAAGGGGCGTAACTTCTCTGATGTTGACATGAAATTTAGGGTGCCAAAGGATTTTCAAAGGGGCACACATTTGGAGATGTTGACACAACATTTCTTATGCCGAGTTCAAAAAGGTGAATATGGGTAAGTTCTTTAAAACTTGATTTCCAGAAGGGAGTTTCTAGGCCATTTTGAACGTCAACAGACCTTCTCAGGGAACCAAAACAAAATTTTGGTATGGTTATCTGCAAAATTTCCCTTATCAATTTTACAAGATAACACTCTTCTACCCCACCTTTACCCAAGCAGATGTCATCAAAACATAAGACCCTACCACTCATCAATTTAGTAGACCAACCCATTCCCCCTCCTATAATCATCCACACATGTACCCAAACCTATACTCACTTCCCATTTTGATCTCATTAGCGGGGTCCTATGCCAACATTTTAACCAATCTCTTAGAGACTTCCGTCATCACATTACCACCGCTTTGACCTTATGATCCTCTCAAACCCAAACCAAAATGGTTTGATGAAACCAAGATTTATGCCTATCATCGTGTGTTAGGACATGATGTCAAAAATTGTAAGGCTCTAAAGACCGTTCTTCTCCAACTTTTTCCTCCTGAACAAAATTTTGATGATGACAACCTTCTTGATGAGGACCATGCTCCACCTTCACCTATCACCATACATCATCGTCCTTTACCCATTCAGCGATCAATATCTCCACCCCCACAACCATTTTTCCCACCTCCAAAATTCGAGATCAACATGGTTTGTATTAGAGAGTTGGCCAAACCACCACCCAAATATTAGTGCGCCCTACTCATTTCACAAGGCTCTTATCCACCACTAAGATTTTTCCCCTCATGCCATTATACCTTTCATGAAACACCCTCTCCATCCACCTCCCTTAGATTAACATGGTTCAAGTTGCTTCATACAATCAGAAAGACAAAGGAAAAGAAAAATCAACTGGCCCATCAACCAACCTCATACCCAATATACCATCTACACCCGCTCCCAAAATCACCATCCGTGGACCTACATACCCTATCTCTAACAAGGTCACCCATTGTGCAATGGTAAAACAATTACATTAGTCTCCTCTAAATATGTCTTTGTATGATCTCATCCAAACTTCATAATCCCACAGATGCCCTTATCAAGTTTTTATAATTCATTGAAATTCTACCCAATGACCTCACACCAAAGGCCTCAATTATCACCCCTAACCACATGGCCTTGCTTACCAAATTATCTCCTTATTCTACCCCCATGCCAACTCCTCACATTTCGCCTCGGCTTCTCCGATGAGGAGATTGTACTCTATCTATTCGATGACCCCGATCCTACCCTTTTCATTTCCATCTATATCAATAACATATGTGTACGATGCATCATGATCGATGGTGGTGCTAGCATTAACATCATCTCATCTCATGCATATAATCAAATGTGTATCCCCTCTAACTATAAGCCTAATAACCCAGCTTATGTTGTACTCCTTCAACGACGAATCACCTCCACCCTTGGCACTTTTATCGTTCATGTTCGCATAGGCCCTCGCACTGTCCTAGAATTATTCTATCTTAGAGGGGGAGTTCCAGTATAAAATATTTCTCGGCAGACCCTAAATTCATGTCATGGGATATGTCCCTTTAACTTTACACCATTGTGTAAAATTTGAGCATGAAGGACATAACTACACCATCCCCGCCAACCCATCGCCATTCAAAACCTATAACATGTTGTACCGACCCAACGATGTACTTGTACCAATCAAGGCATCCGCCACTACCCCCAATTCTCCTTCACCCACAAGCCCATCCACCAATGTTTCCGCCACCTCTCCCGTATCTAATTCTTCTATTCCTACTACCACTACAGCTTCCACAGCTGACCACCCTACTTCCCAACCAACTGATACCCCTCCTGCCCAATCATCTAATGAATCGTTTATCCCTACTACCCACATATCGACTACCGATCCCTTAGAAGGTGTTTTTCAATACCTCACTCTAGGGGAGTACCGCCTATACAATATCGACACATTCCTCACTCCGCAAGAGTATGGGAACCTACACCAACACCCTAGTTATGACTACCACGTAGGTGAGATTTTTCCTTACGGTCCTCCCCACCTTTGCACTAATATAACATATGGGGGACTTGATATTTCCACTTATTCACCTGAACCTCCATCCCAAACATGATCATTTTCATCTGACCTACAATCCCTTACTAACCTCCACTTTACCAACACTTTCCTTCACCATTGCACATGGAAAGGATTTGGCTTTGAATTTTATGAATAAGGCTGCCATACTATCAATTCATGTACCACCCATAAACACAATGATCGTAGTGTCATTGGTTTTTCCTCATCACCTTCTAAGAAGGCCCACATCGACCTCATTAAGGAAGACAAACCTTCTTCACCACATTCACCCGGGGAGTCCATATACCCCAAATCTATCCCTCTCAACTTTTTTTCCATAATCACAATTTCCCTAGTACCTCTAACCTATCAACGCAATGACGAGGTTCATTCTTCTCTTCCCTTCCTGTATCCTGACATAATAGATGATGATACACCTTCTATTAACATCATTCAATGTCAGGATGATGAGTCTATCCTCACCTATATGGGTGTGGAAGATTCTTATATTCACTAGTCATTACCCTTTGAGACGCAAACCATGTTGAACGAATTGACTATCGAAATCAACATTAACACTCAGGATGACCCACACATCTTAAAGATAGGTTAGTCTTTAGATGTTGCTAAACATGAAGCTTTTACCTCTTTCCTCTGGGACCATAGCAACACTTTTGCTTGGTCCTATGTCGATATGCCCAATATTGAACCAAAATTGTGGTCCAAAATATCCTAACCATTCCTAATTCCAACCCCATCAAACAAAAGTCATGTGGAAAAAGCATCCTCGTATTTCTCTTCTAGTCAAAGAAGAATTTCAACGCCTTCTCTAAGTTTCTTTCATCCTACCCATTGACTATCCTCAATGGATTTCTAACATCATTCTTGTTACAAAGACAACGGGGGACTCCGAATTTGCATGGACTTCCGTGACCTCAACCTAGCTTGTCCCAAAGATGATTTTCCCCTACCAAGCATTGACCAACTAGTTGATCTTACCACCGGCCATGAAATGTTATCACTCATAGACAGTTTCTTGGGTTATAATAAAATATTACTCACTCCAGAAGATCAACACAAAATTGCCTTCATCACTCCTTGGGGACCTTCTACTATCGAGTCATGCCTTTTGGCCTTAAAAATGCTTTGGTGCTACATATCAATGAGCCATGACTTATATCTTCCATGAAATCATGCATCACATATTGGAAGATTACGTAGATGACCTTCTGGCCAAATCCAAACATCGGCCGAACACCTGATAGTCCTCAAGATCATCTTTGACCACCTCATCAAGTACTATGTTCACCTTCAACCTAAGAAGTGTGTCTTTGCGGTACTTTCAGGAAAAATCCTTGGTTTCATTGTTTCTTTGCATGGCATAGAAGTCAATCCTACTAAAGTGAAGGTTATTCTCGAAATGCCTCCACCTACTAATCTCCATCAACTTCAAAGCTTACAAGGTAAGTTGCAATCCATTCATTGTTTTATCTCACAACTTTTCTCGATCATTGTCAACCATTTCATCATTTCCTCAAGAAGGAAATTTCATTTAATCGGGATGATGAATGTCACTAAGCCTTCAATGCCTTAAAACAATACCTTCTTCAACCACCAAAGGCTTATTCCTCCTAAGGATGACCAACCCTTTTACCTATACATTTCTGCCATTGACCATTCTCTCGGGTGCCAAGCTCGCTCATCATGACAAACAACATAGAGAGAAAGTAGTTTGCTACATAATTCTTACCCTTTTAGACTACAAAACTAGATATACCCACACCGAAAAACTCTTCTTAGCCTTAGTTTTTTTACCACCAAACTTCGTCATTACCTGCTCAACCACAAAACCTTTTTCATCACCAATACTGACCCCTTACATTACATGTACGCCAAACCCTACCAACATCAACGTGTTGCACGTTGGCTCATGCTTCTTGCTGACCTTGACCTCAAATTCATCCATCAAAAGTCTATCAAAGGCCAAGCCATCATGGACCAACTAGCAAATGCACCTCTTTCCAGGAATCAACCCTCTAACTTCGATTTCCTAGATGAATCCATAGCTACCCTCTCCTTGGATGATACCACTTACCAAATGACACTCTTCTTTGACGGCTCTAAGTGTCAGCATGGGGGTGGGGCTGGTGTTATCCTCATTCCACTTGAAGGTGAACCTATGCCTTTATCTTTCAAAATAGATTTTGATTATACAAACAATATCGCCGAATACAAAGCACTCATATTGGATCTCCTTGTTGCTTATGCCTTAGATGTTAAGTCAATCAATATCTTTGGTGATTCTCAACTGGTCGTAAACCAAGTCAATGGTATATACCAATTTCGTAATGAAATACTTAAAAAGTATAAACATCACATAGACATACTTTTGACTACCTTTGAGCATTACGAACTTTAAACCATGCCCCATTCTACCAATAAGTTTATGGATACCATGGCCTACTTGGCTTCTCGGATACTGCTTCCCGCTGATGATCCAGAGGATCCTCACCGAGAAACACCAATCTAATATCTTCTCATAATAAGTTTCAGTCATTTCTAAGGCATGGAGAAAAATTAGATGATTTCGTCAATATCTTGTTTGTAGGAAACGAAGTTCGTTTGCAAAAGTTATGACTTGTTGAAATTTTTGGGCAACTAGAAAAATATGGGACTATGTGCAAGTTGGATGGATGCACACTCACCAAGTGGATCAATGGGATTATGACACATGGACAATGTAGGTGATGGAGAAAAATTTGGGTTTGGAAGACTGGTCTTGGACACATGGACAATGTAGGTGATGGAGAAAAAGTTGGGTTTGGAACACCGGTCTTGGACACTCGTACACACTCAAGTATGGAGGGGTGTCTTGGCCTCCTTCACTTCACATTGCATATCAGAGCTCTTGCATATATGTATCAATAATGTGCTATACACCATACATGTGGGACTAATCAATTAGTGCAATTAAATATTGCAACTAATTATTATTTATTCCTATTAATATAGGTCAAATCCAACTCATTTCATTTAAACTTCCAACTTTAAACACATATTTTCCAAACTGTCATATATTAAAATACCCATGCATAAATACTTGCCAACTCACACCCCTTATCTCTCCAACATCCATGCATTCACCCACTTTGAGCACCCCATCCTTGGGGATAAGATGGCTCTTAAGCCAATGAATGCATACACCACCCACCTATATAAATGCCTTCTTGTTTTCATGCCCAACAAATGTGGGATCTTATCCCAATAGAAAATGCACTGCCCCACAAGGAGTGGGATTTGAACCTAGGCTACTTGGGTAAAAGAATAGGCACCCAACCATTACACCGGAGCTGTGAAGTAGTATAAAAGGGGCTTTGTTGTATATGAAGGGACATTAGAAGGTGACTGTGATATTGTTTTGCTCATAACTTGAGCTAGAGAAGGAATTTTGAGGTGATGTAAAAAGTGACTCTTGTTATTTTTGGTAGAGGAACATGATGAGAAGATCAGATTATTGTAGAAATATTTTTAAATATTTATTTTAAATATTTTAATAGATTGATCCCATTCAACCGAACTCGAGACGTAAGCCACAAGCGCCAAACTCCATTATCAATTCTTGTGTCAATTTGTTGGTGATTCATCTCTTTATTTTCTGATTTTACACATTACTTTTAGATTTATTTCCTTTATTAAAAATAAAAAGGTTATAATAGTCAATTTTTATATCAAAAATCAATACAAAGTAAAGTTAAGTGTGTGTAAAATTGCTAGTTAAAATTGATTTTTAGATTAGTGACTTAAAATTTTTGTCACAATACAAAGGTTACAATCACCCTCTTACTTACCTCATGAGGTCTACTCTGTTAGAACTGTTGCACCGACCCATGTGACCTTTGGTATAAGCAGATTGCATACTTGTTTCACTCGGAATGTTTCGTTCCTTTTAGAAACAGATAAGGTTAGGGGCTAGGAGGAATACCTGTAGAATGTCGAGATGGTGTGCGCGTACCGTAGAGAAAGATCAGGCTGATTGCGAAGAACTCCTTTTTGTCTTGGAAGGACTACCTACAAATAAGAACACAAGACCACAAGATTTTGATTAGACAATAAATGAGGAAACTGCCTTGGGCCCAGGAAATATAAAACTTCCTTTCGAAGGTGGTCAGTTTCCCTGCTAATATGAATTAACACAAAAGACTGTAAAATATCAATTAAGTTGCTTCGTTGAACTGGGTAGGGGAAAGGCTGGTTTTCTAGTTTTGATCAGAGGAACCGATGCCGGTTACTGATAACCGATGCCGGTTCTTGATCTAGGATCTGTAGGTTAGTTGCTTTGTGGGGTAGTTGTGTTGTTTGTAAGGCTGTATATAGGTGGTATTAGGAAATAAGGTGATGAGAGGTAAATGAATGATAGTTAGATGCAATGGCACGTTGGGTAGTGGATTCAGAAACGGATTTAGGAGGGCTGTGATTCAAAGAGCATAAGAAATGTTATAACAGAGGACATGCAAGATGTGACTTACTGGTTTTGACAAAGATGCAAGTTGATCTCCTTTGCTGCAAACGCTTCTGGTTTCTTCACTCGTCTCTGCTCGGTCAAGTGAAGATCTGGACTCTGTTTTTCGCTCCCAATGATCTCTGTTGATTCAAAAATCATTCGACCTGATCCAAAAATGAAATTCCGATCCTTTGTTTTTGGTTTGGGGAGCCCATTTACAGGGAACCGATGGCGGTTGCGTAAACCGATGGCGGTCGAGTAGGAACCGGCATCGGTAAGGAAAAAGTAGGCTATTTTTAGTAAAATAGCCCACCTTCCCTGCTTTTCTCCCGAGAGATCAGTTGCGGGCTTGGTCAAGTGGCTAGAAGGTCGGTTTTAGGTGCGAGAAAGGGGTCCTTAGTCATGGGTGTAGGTGTAGACCAAGTTTTAGGTTTTAATTAGGTTAGTTTAGGATTAGGGCTAGGTCATGATGAGGTGGCAAAATGAGGTGGCAGGTGAGGTGATGGGGATTTATCAATTACAAGGTAATTAATAAATAATTGTGTAAGGTTTAGGTAATGAGGTTAGGTTGCGAAATGGGATGCGGGTCACAAGGGGTCATAAGACACGAATTTGGTGTCTACATTAGCCCCTTATTGTCGTGTAGCTTGTTTTGTAAAGCTGCACGGACAATAATATGAAGTGGTTTCCCCTGTTAAGGGTATAGGTAATCCCCCTCAAATCTATCACAGATTGAGTGAACGGGAAATCAGGGATAGGGTTGATAAAGGGTAAATGGGGTAGAGGGGATGGTAAGATGGTGGGGTAGGTCCAAGGAAGCAGACGCATGGTAAAATGCAATAGTACGACTAGGGTACATGATTTGACGAGCAAACCAGCAGTGCATAGGCAAAGGTCAATAGTTTATCCAAACAAGGGTGATATAATCCTGGTATCCAAGGCATAGGAAGTAGCTCCAGGGTATATAATAGGTAAGGTACAGGAACGTTTAGGCGTGTTCGGCAGTACCAAATGGTTGGTTTGGTTGAGATAAACGTCACGGTCTAGGTCTAGGCAAAGTTGGTCGACAGATCAAGTCAAGGACCCTAATCATGCTAAAACACGAACAGGTGAGCTCGATTGAACAAAAAACTACAGGATGGGTGGATAAAAGTGGATGGTTTTGATTTTGGGTAAGGTATTGGAGTGATACGGCCGTGGGTCGGGCCGAGTTGTTGGGTTGCAGCCTTGGGTCGGGCCAAATGGGTAGGGCGAGGCCTTGGGGCGGGCGGGTTGGTTAGGGCGAGGCCTTGGGTCGGGCCGGTAGGGTAGGGCGAGGCCTTGGGTCGGGCCGGTTTGTTAGGGCGAGGCCTTGGGTCGGGCCGGTTTGTTAGGGCGAGGCCTTGGGTCGGGCCGGTTTGGTTAGGCGAGGCCTTGGGTCGGGCCGGTAGGGTAGGGCGAGGCCTTGGGTCGGGCCGGTAGGGTAGGGCGAGGCCTTGGGTCGGGCCGGTAGGGTAGGGTGAGGCCTTGGGTCGGGCCGGTAGGGTAGGGCGAGGCCTTGGGTCGGGCCGGTTTGTTAGGGCGAGGCCTTGGGTCGGGCCGGTTTGGTTAGGGCGAGGCCTTGGGTCGGGCCGGTAGGGTAGGGCGAGGCCTTGGGTCGGGCCGGTTTGTTAGGGCGAGGCCTTGGGTCGGGCCGGTTTGGTTAGGGCGAGGCCTTGGGTCGGGCCGGTAGGGTAGGGCGAGGCCTTGGGTCGGGCCGGTTTGTTAGGGCGAGGCCTTGGGTCGGGCCGGTTTGTTAACAAATGGTGTTCAGCAAAGGTGGATATAGGTGATATGTGGTTAAAAAGGGGCAAATGGTAAATAAGGGCAAAAAATTGGGGGAAAGTTGGAAGAAAAAACCGATGTCGATTCTACGTGACCGATATCGGTTAAGGGACCGATACCGGTTCATTAGGGCAACATGAAACCGATATCGGTTAAGGGCGAAAAACCTATAAAAAGAAAAATACGGCTTGTCATTGTCACTTTGTTATTTTGAAAACCAAATTGACTTGTCTGACGTGGAGAGTTGAGATTGGAGGTTTATTGATTGAGGTGGAGCTATTTTGCTAGAGGAGGGAGTTGTTTGCGGGCCCGAGTGAGGAGGAGGCAGCAGTTGATTGGCCGGGGACCCAGCAGAGTAGAATTGGAGCCATGGCACAGGCAGGAGGAGCAGGAGGGGCTGGACCAGCTGGACCACCACCACCCATCCCACCACGATGACGTGTCGTCGTACGGGTAGGCTCGGAACTCTTTATTTTGTGCATTTGAATGGTATTAAGTGAAATTGGGGGTTTGGGTAGGAATTTACATTTTTTAGGAAATAATGAGTAAATTGACGTAATTTGAAAAACGAAGAGGATAGATGGGTAAAATAGGGCAAGTCGGCTGGGTGGGTAGGTTTTTATGGTGTTTGGGTGGGTAGATAAGTATAAAAATGCAAAAATATGGGCGGGGGCCGCGCGGGGGTTCGGCTCGCAAGAAGACTTACAGCGGCCGGCATCGGTCGCAAATTGTGTGGACAGGGTGTGTTGGGCTGGACCGGCGTCGGTCGTATGTCGGCCGGCGTCGGTTTGGGTTTGTATGGGTATGGGTTGGGGTGGGTTTTGGGTGAGTGTGGGTTGGGTTGGGTTTTGGGTGAGTGTGGGTTGGGTTGGGTTGGGCGTGTTTTGTGTTTTGGGTTGGGTGGGTTTGGGTGTTGGGTGGGGTGGGGTGTTGGGTGGGGTGGGGTTTGGTTGGGGTGGGTGTGTTTTGTGTTTTGGGTTGGGTGGGTTTGGATTTGGGTAGATTTTGGGCTTTGGGTCGGGTAGGGGTTTGGGTGGGGTGGGTGTGTTTTGTGTTTTGGGTTGGGTGGGTTTGGGTGTTGGGTGGGGTGGGGTGAGTTTTGTGTTTTGGGTTGGGTGGGTTTAGATTTGGGTAGATTTTGGGCTTTGTAGGTGGGGTGAGTTTGGGTTTTGTAGGTGGGGTGAGTTTGGGTTTTGTAGGTGGGGTGAGTTTGGGTTTTGGGTGGGGTGGTAGAGAGTCGGGGTGTGGTCGGGGGGATAAAAGGGGGTTTAGAGGATAAAGTAGATGTTGTGATAAAAAGTAGGTCTAAGGATGTGGGTTGGTTTTGTAGGCACGTCAGCAGTTGACGATGCGGGATAGGATGCCCCCGCTGTTGGTGCGGATGAGACCACATGTGTCCGCAGCTCACTGGGCGATCATGCGCGAGGTGGGACTCGGTGGAGTCCAGAGGTACAGAGCGATAGAGAGAGATCACAGCCTGATGGTCGCCCTCATCGAGAGATGGGATCCGGTGACCAATGTGTTCCATCTCCCGACTGGGGAGATGACTATCACGTTGGAGGATGTGTATCACATCCTTCGACTACCTATCGAGGGAGAGGCAGTCTTCCAGGTAGATTCAGAGACTGCCATGGACAGCATATTACAGGTTTTTGGAGATGCAGCCATGCTACTTACCTATCGACATGTACCATGCGCATCGACACGAGACACGGCTGGCTGTGCTGATGATGATTGGGATCACCTGCTTCACCCTCCCGGACTCAGAGGGAGGCCGCTTTCCACGGGCGTTGATGGGGGTGTTGCTTGAGATGATTGAGGAGCATACTTGCTATGCGTGGGCACCAGTGTATCTGGTGCAGCTATACAGAGCTCTAGGTTATCACCGGATGAGGCGATTCGGTATCTGTTTGACATTTTTGCTGCATTGTTGGGCATATGAGCACATCATATGCATCAGGCCAGTAGGGTTACCCCAGCAGCCAGGGCCACAGGTCATATACAGATATGGCTTTCAGAGGTGGTTGGGGGTCGTGGGGCAGCCACGAGCAGTTCTTGCAGGCGAGATGTGGCGTATTATAGACATTTATTAGAGGGCCTGACAGCGGTAGACATCGTATGGAGACCTTACAGAGGTCATCACCCACACAGAGGAGGCCGAGTACAGTTACGCTGGATCCAGTACACTTTCTGGATAGCAGGACGGAGGCCGGGTACGCAGTGCATGGGGCTGCGACAGGACGAGCCACCTCCCTTCCCTCAGTACAGGAGGGATGATGTAGAGGCCCCACTGCCTGCACCACAGCCCTTGGATCCAGATTGGGTTGCAGAGAGGCCAGCAGATGATGGCGTAGATGATGCTGGGTGCACGGGAGCATACAGGGTTTGGTGGGCTGGTCAGAGAGCGGCGAGGGTAAGCATGTACCCGCATGTACCTGCACTTGGGCACGCGGTGACGGGCAGAGAGAGATCAGCTCAGGGGCCAGGTGCAGTTATTACAGGGGCAGCTTGCTGCTGCGCAGGCACAGATAGGGGTCTTACAGGGGCAGCTAGCCCAGCTCATGTATTGAGCACGGCGGCACCACCACCAAAGCCACGGCCACGGTGTGCAGTGCAGTGTACAGAGAAGCATTTCAAGAAGCGGCAAGACCACAGCCACGTGCACCACCAGCACAGGGGGTACTGGCAGTAGGAGTCCGGGGACCAGCCCCAGTACCGACGGTGGCACGGGATAGATACATGGAGGCGAGAGCGGAGGCCCGGTACTATCAGGATGTTCTTGATAGTACCGGAGCTGAGTATCAGCCATATGCGGCACACCGAGCGGAGACCTCGCGTAGTCAGAGATCGCAGGGAGGTGCAGCCACAGCCGGCGTGTCTGTTACAGGTAGGAGGCGAGAGGCACCGCAGGGACCAGCAGGGAGAGGTGCTGAGGGTGGTGGGGAGAGCTGAGGGATCCCCACATAGTTTTTGTATAGGGACATGGGCACCGGTCTGCGAACCGGTTGTGTTGATAGAGGCCTGTGTGCCGTCATTTATTCATGTATGGATTCATTTATTCATTATATACCGGCCTGCGAGTCGAGTACGGGTTGTATATTTGATACCGGCCTGCGAGCCGAGTATATTTTTGATATGAGGGACCGGCCTGCGAGCCGAGTCGAGATTTTGGATAGTTATTGCGGCCTGCGTGCCGGCTTAGTTGTATGATGAGATCACAGAGGCCCCGATGCAGGGCACATTGTATATTTGAAAATTTGTATATATATATAGAGATGATGTTTTGATCCATATGCAGTGTTGAAAATGTTTTTAAGTATTTCGTCAATGGTTTGTGGTATAGAATGTATGATGAGTTTAATTGACATTTTGATACATATATGGATGATGTGTTATATGATGAAATGTTATATGTTTTGGGCTGGTTTTATGACATTGTTATATATGTATCTGATGAGTTGGATCCAAATGATGTATAGATAGATAGTTTTTGTTTTGTTTTGGTATCCTTAGCTGATGGCTGGTTTGTTTTTGTAAAATAGATGATGTTAATGAAATTGTAATGATATGTGTGGTGGATGGACATATATGGATAATGGTGTTGTGATGCAGGAAAAGAGGCGGGCGCGACAAAAATTAGGTAAAAAAATGAAGAAAAGACCATGTTTCAAAAAGGCGGGTGTAACCGATATCGGTTAAATAACCGACGGCGGTAGTTAGTAGACCGATATCGGTTACATGACCGATACCGGTTATTTAGGTATGAGCTTTTCTAAAAATAAAAAAGCTAGGGTGGCAACTTAAGTTCTAATTTTGAGAGCCATGCAAGAAGTTAAATACGCGAACGCGACGCTTTTTGACGACTGAGACATGTAATTGCATGAGAGATTTGAGTGATTAGGAGTAAAGAGATAGGGAAAGTGATTGTGATCTGAGATTCAGAAGACAGAAAGGTAGGTTTGAAAAAGGTGGTGATAATGGCAGGACGAGGAGAAACATCCAGCAGGCAGGGACAAGAGGGAAGACAAGGGCCACCTCAAGCTACTGCAACCCAAGAGGTAACGTTTTGTTTGTGATTTGACTACTGCATGTTTTGTGAATAAGATGGGGGAGAGTATGTGGGTAGATATGAGAAAGAAAAGATGATAACAAGGGTTATAAATGGGGTGAGTGTTACATGGTAGGTAATCAAGGGTTTCAAGTATGTCTGTGTATACAGAGAGGAATAAACGAGCAATTTATTGTCGTAGGTGGTTGTTTTAGGCAAGGTGTATGAAAGTAACAGGGACCGATATCGGTTAGGGATAACCGGTATCGGTTACTCAACCGGTACCGGTTAGCTGTAAACGATACCGGTTGCTGTAGGAATTTCCAGAATTTGAGAAAAAACCCGGGGGATTGGAGGAATTGAATGGTTTTTTGTTATTTGGATGTATGCAGGCAGAGGCAGGGTTGAGGATGAATGATAGTGTACCAGCGCTGTTGTCACGAATCCGAGCGGATGTAACGCCAGCTGAATGGACATTGATAAATCGTTTGGGGTTAAGTGGAATCTGCTATTATTCACGAATCGCACGTAACCATGCTATGTTACAGGCGTTGATTGAGAGATGGAATCCTGAGACAAATACCTTCTATCTGCCAACAGGGAAATGACAGTAACATTGGAAGATGTGTTCCGTATTTTGAGACTCCCAATTACAGGAAAACCAGTATATCAGGAATTACCTAGCGCGGCATGGGGAGCGATAACAAAGAAGATTTGGTCCATACGCATGAGATTTAACACAAATGAGGTTTGTCATTTACATATGGGATAATGTATGCAAAGACATCCCGAGGAGACAAGGTTAGCGGTATATTAATGATAACGGTAGGGTATTACGCGTTACCGAGGGCGGATGGGGGAATATTTCCAAAGGCATTGATGTGTGTTATTTGGGAGATGATAGAAAGGAACGTGACTTTTGCATGGGCACCTGCATATTTGCGAGTTATACAGGGGTTTATGGGCTTGTAGGTGAAATCACAGGACGACACTGGATTGTTCATACTTATTACACTGTTGGGCCTATGAGCACATTGTTTGTGTGCGACCAATAGGCCGATCCATCCAAATGAGAAACCAGAGAGTACGAGGTTGGGATTCGGGATGATGGGTCCAGACAGAATCAGGAGGCACGATCCCGTGCCGTGACGGATGAAATTGAGTATTATAGGCAGGTATGGGAGAGGGTGACGATTGCGGATATCTGTTGGTGGCCTTACGGGAACTATATGGTAATAGAGAATATAGCTGAGGAGTTGAGGGGTGTAGAGCGATTGAGGTGGATCGCAGGGCACAGGCCAGGTGAGTATGAGAGGATTCCTCTAGATCGCGTGCGGCGACAATTTGGATTTGTGCAGGATATACCCCAGGCTTATAGACCCTATATGAGGATCGATGCAGAGGCAGTATTCTCACCTCCCCAGCCAACACCTCCAGAAGGGCCTGAAGAGGTAGCAGCCGATCGCAGGGTAATGGATGCAGGAACGACAGAGGCCTATAGATTATGGTGGGTAGCAGAACTGCGAGGTGTACGTGATCGTCCTGACATAGCGGTGATTACAGCAGAGAGGGATCGTCTGCAGCGTTTGGTTCAGCAGCTCCAAACGCAGGTGAATGAGACAAGAGGATTGTTAGTGGTTGCGGAGTCACGGGTGGAGAGACTAGAGGCTGGAGTCCTCCATGCGAGAGGGCGTATTCATATTTTACAGGAGAGGTTGGCAGATCGGTGGGCGGTACCAATTGTAGACACCAAATTCGTGTCTTACAACCCCTTATGACCCGCATCTCATCTCGCAATCTAACCTCATCACCTAAACCTTACACAATTATTTATTAATTACCTTATAATTGATAAATCCACATCACCTTACCCGCCACCTCACTTTGCCACCTCATCATGACCTAGCCCTAACCCTAAACTAACCTAATTAAGACCCATGACTTGGTCTAGACTCACATCCATAACTAATGCCTCCTTACTCGCACCCAAAGCCGACCTTCTAGCCACTTGACCAAGCCCGCAACTGATCTCTCGGGAGAAAAGCAGGGAAGGTGGGCTATTTTACTAAAAATAGCCTACTTTTTCCTTACCGATGCCGGTTCCTACTCGACCGCCGTCGGTTACGCAACCGCCATCGGTTCCCTATAAATGGGCTCCCCAAACCAAAACAACGGATCGGAATTTCATTTTGGGAGATCAGTCGAATGATTTTTAATCAATAGAGATCATTTGGGAGCGAAAAACAGAGTCCAGATCTTCACTTAACCAAGCAGAGACGAGTGAAGAAACCAGAAGTGCTTGCAGTAGAGGATATCAACTTGCATCTTCGCCAAAACCAGTAAGTCATATCTTGCATGTCCTCTGTTATAACATTTCTTATGCTCTGTGAATTTCAGTCCTCCTAAATCCGTCTCTGAATCTACTACCCAACGTGTCATTGCATCTAACTATTATTCTTTTGCTTCTAATCATCCCATTTCCTAATATCATCCATAAACCAGCCTTACAAAACACCATAGCTACTAAGAAGATCCTAGAACCCACCGGTATCGGTTATTAGTAACCGGCATCGGTTATCAGTAACCGGCATCGGTTCCTCTGATCAAAACCAGAAAACCAGCCTTTCCCCTACCCAGTTCAACGAAACAATTTAATTGATATTTTGCAGTCTTTTGTGTTAATTCATATTAGCAGGGGAACTGACCACCTTCGAAAGGAAGTTTTATATTTCCTGGGCCCAAGGCAGTTTCCTCATTTATTGTTTAATCAAAATCTTGTGGTCTTGTGTTCTTATTTGCAGGTAGTCCTTCCAAGACAAAAAGGAGTTCTCCGCAGTCAACCTGATCTTTCTCTACGGTACGCGCACACCATCTCGACATTCAACAGGTATTCCTCCTAACCCTAACCTCATCTGTTTCTAAAAGGAATGAAAGGATAGAAGCAACTCTATTCCCAGAAGCCGAAACATTCCGAGTGAAACATTTTGGCACGCCCGGTGGGACCCATTTTGGGTTTCTTTCTCTTGCTTATTTTCATTTTAGGAAGCATATTTGCTGTTGCTGCTTTTGTTATATATTTCGTAAAGAATTTGTCTTGCTTTCCTAGTTTCGCATTAGTGAAAGTCATCTCTCTTGCTTCATCAAACATAATTTTCGATTTGGGTTTAAAACACATGCATTGCATTCCTGCTTGTTGTTCTTCAATTCTAGTGAACATAGATTAAGTAATGTGTCGTACACTTGGGGTGATATCCACGGTATTGACAGGAAATTAACCCTAGTTTCACTGCACAACACATACCGAATCACTTCACAATTAACACAACAGCTCAAACATCCCCCCTTTTCCGCGGTATTCCTCCGCCCGATTGAGGTAACCTTATAAGCCAAAACAAACTTGACATTTCCCCTAGGTCTTGTTGTTTAGGATTCCGACATCATTCTACGTCTGAAGGCATAAGCCCACGATAACTAAAATTAACCCTAGGATTAGTCTCTGGATTTGCGTGTGCATCTTGCTTGTTTTCAAATTCTGTTTTCTCTGTCATACTTTGTCTTCTGTGATCAATAAGTTGATAAATATACTCAACGTTGCTAAAAATCAAATTAGCAGCCTTTTATATCTTCTTATCCTAGACTTTTAACACCGGCATCGGTTAAGCCGACCGACGCGTCGTTTGCTCTCTCTGACCGACACCGGTTATTAAACCGATATCGGTTACTGTCTTCATCAGCCCCTGACAAACCAGCAACTTGCCAAATTCATCATTCTGAGGTTGTTTTTGTTCTTGATAGATTGAAACTTTCCTGTGTGTTCTTGTCCATGGTTGTCATCACTCGGAAGCAAGCCGCCGCCATGGTTTCACATGCCTACTCTGTGTCTTTGCCTGAATCACCCCCTTCACATTCTATAGGGAACCCTACGGACACCAGTGAGATCCCCCAAATTCCTGTAGGAGACAAGGACTTTGCCAAATTTCTGGATGCTAATCCCAGCGCTGTACAATACTATTTGTCTCATGCCCCTGACCGTACGCCTGATGGTCAGCTCCTTATTGGCATGCCTATTAGTATAGCTGCTCATTTAGCTCCCACTCCTCCTGATAACACTGCCTTACTTCCTGCATCTCTAGCCCCGTCTCCCAATCCGACGGCTTCAGAGGTTCATACGACCCCGATTAGCTTTCCTTTGGTTAATCTTGGACCCCACGTATCGTTACCACCAACTGCCCCTACCTCATCTCTCTTTCAGACCACTCCATTCATGACTTACTCTCTGCCACCTATTCACACGAGCTTTCCTTCTCAAGCTCCGCCTACCTTCTCACTCCCATACACGTATCCAATAACCTCAACACCTTATATGGGACATCCCTATTCTGTTGCTCCAACATACTCATCCTCCATACCTTATCAACACTTAGCCCCACCATTGTCCAGCGGAAGCCCTTGGTCCAACTTGCCTCCGTTTGCCACAACCGCACCATCATCTCATCCAACCACAGATTTCATTAAACAAATGATGGACAAAATGCAAAACCTGGAGGCTTCTGTTTCGGGAAGTCATAGTGCCTTGACATACGAGCAAGTTTGTCGGGAGCCCATTCACCCTTCTGTCCCCCTTAATTCATATCCTCCTCAATGGGAGTTGCCAAAATTTACTCGTTTTAACAAAGAAAGAGGATCCTCAACAACACTTGCGATCATTTAGACATGCTTGTTATTTGATTGCCCATGATGACGCTTGTTACTCCGCACCTTCCCCATGTCCTTATCGTGGACCCGCCTTGAGTGGTACAAAGGTGCTTTAACCCAAAGACTCGATCTTCTCTTTTAACCAACTAGCCCAATCTTTCTTGGATCATTTCTCCATTAACATTGCCAAGAAAGTATCTATCACCGACCTTTATGCCATCCGACAATTCGAAGACGAATCTATCGCAGATTTCGTGGGACGATGGCGCGGCCTTATCAACCAACTTACATATGCCTTGCCTCAAACCGAACTTATCGAACTATTTACGCGGGCCTGCGCTAAGCACATCTCCCCCACCCTCCAAATTCAAACTTTCCGTACATTCAACGAGACCTTTACCATGGCTCGGAAACTAGAAATTCGAGCCTTAGAAGAAGAGAAATTGCGGTTGCGTAACAAAAACCCCAATTTCTGAACTCCAGATTCTACCAACAAGCCAAACACCACCACTCCTCACGCGTCCACTTCTTCTAAATCAAAAGGAGCTGTCCACGCGGTAATGGTCAAATCTCAAACACCGTCCAATACTCCGCCGAAAACCACCTATAAGTACAAAGCCGAGCCCATCAATTACACTCCCTTGGGAGAAACTTATGGCGTCATCCTGGAGAAATTGCTCAAAGCTGGGGCTATCACCTTGCCCCCTATTAAACCTCACTCTGGGTTTGACTCCACCCGCGCAATACCTTCCTGGTACAAAGAAAATGACTTTTGTAACTTTCACCGCGTAAAAGGACATAGTCATGAAAACTGCAAGATGTTGAAAAACATAGTGCAGGAAATGGTTGATGCGGGGGATATAGCCCTCGATAATCCTAACGCCCCTGCTAACCGAAATCTGAAAATTTTCAACAAGCCATTCCCGAATCACTCGTCCAACAGTAACGTAAACCAAGATATCTTAGCCGAGGAGAGTGTTCATGAGATCCATGCAGTCTTCGATTCTCAGCCAAAAGCCTCTATTGAAAAAATTTTGAATCAAGCCTCTCCACCAACACAGGAGTCTGAACCTCCTTCACCACCATCAAGCCAAAGTGAAATCATTCCTTTACCCATAAAAGAGTTAACTGCCCGGACTTCTCTTCTCATCGATGAGTCTTCTTACACCACATCCCTACAAGACTGTGAGCGGATGTTATCTAATTTATCTATTTCCCAAACGTCCCCTTCTACCGCTCTTGCTGCACAAGAGGAGAGCTCGCCACTCCTTTTGTCACCTTTAGACGAGAAACTTCTTACACCGACATCACTAACTTCTTTAACCATAACGGACCCCCTCAAACACGCCCTCTTACCTATTAGTTCTTCATCGCCTAAATCTTTTCAGCGACCTGTTGACCTCTTAACATCTATTGATACAGCGCCTCATCTACCCCTTGTATCACACCCGCAGTGGACTGGAATTACAACCCACCTTTCTTCCGTACAAAAATTACAAATCACACTGAGAGTACTGTCATTCCACGAGAAGATGACAGCCCTATGGGAACGTTTGAGTACCCCTTTTTCTACTCAAATGCAAATGACTGATCCTGATGTCTCCACCATATACCCGAAGTGTTTACAGAAGCTTAAAATGCCCCTGTTCTCACCTTCACCCCCCTCACCTCTACCAAATGCCCCGTCCACTTTTATCAACTTAACCGAGATCTTCCCCTACGCTTGGGACCTCACCAATGCCCAGTCTAACGCACCCGCCTAAGCGACTCGATCTATCCAAAAATAAATCCGTCCCGCCACCTAGGAGACAAACTCAATCCGTGCCCCTATCACAATCAAAACCATCATCGTCATACCTACCTTCCATATTGGGACCCCATCCCTCTACCTTACATCAATATATCATACCTCCTGCGTTTTCTTCAAAACAACCTACGCCTTCCGCACCTATACAGAAATTCCAGGGTATAACAACACCGTCACTCCGCGTATCCTGTCCACCTATCAACCCTAAACAAATTCCATCATCAAAAGATTTGTTTTCGGTCACTCCTATTTCCCCGTGGTTGTTTTCTGATACCACATCATCTGCGGCCTCATCATCCAACATAGCTTCTACGCCAAAGAAATCATGTTTAGTGAAAACCACGTATCAACACCCCTCGGCTAAACCACCACCCGTGCGAACCAACCATGCCCAAACATTACCAAAACCCGCACAACCAATACCCTCATCCTCTTCCGATTTTGACCCACTCAAAGGATCTTACGCCAAAATCCTTGCTATGTTGGTGGAGAATGCGACCATTTCCCTACCTCCACTTAGACCTTATGACCCGTCTAAACCCCGACCTATGGGTTACGATGAGTCTAAAATCTGTACCTATCACCGCACACCAGGACATGATGTGGAGGGATGCAAAGCTCTAAAAACCATCCTTCGTCAATACCTCTCCCGGATAGAAAGATTAAGAAAGACAACTTACGAAGGGAGAGACCTTTAGTTTCCATTCCCTCTCCTATACCATCTGTCCCCGCCTCACCAAGATCTATCATTATTACAACCCCACCTCTTGAAGACCATGAGTTATCCCAACCATCTTCCTCATCTCAGGTCTACGAGATTAATATGATTAGTGTCGCTACTCGAGGGCAGAAAAACAATGGGAAAGCAAAAGAAAACACACCTGCGGCATCTCTTTCTCCATCAAACATCCCGATTGCACCACCACCTAAAGTGGTCATTCGCGGACCCGCCTATCCCGTCTCTAATGGCATTGCCCACCGAAATATGATTAAACAGCTTCACCAATCACCCGTAAAAATGACACTGTATGATCTCATTCAGACTTCTGAATCTCATCGACAAGCTCTCATTGAGATCCTTCAAGGGATAGAGGTTTTACCTAATGAAACCCTGCCCGTTGCCTCCATTCTAACACCCAATCACGTTGCCTCTCTCACCAAACAATCCATCTCCCCCACCACTTCTGTCTCTGTACAACAAGCCGCTGCAGTTAGTTTCTCGGAAGATGAAATTGTTGACTTTGGTACAGAAGACCCTGACCCTGCCCTTTTCATCTCCGCTTACGTCCGGGATATCCGGGTACGTCGCGTTATGATTGACGGGGGCGCCAGCCTAAACATCATCTCTTCAAAAGCCTTCCAACAAATGAATATCCCTTCTAGTTGCATGTGTGCCAACCCCATCATGTTGCGGTCATTCAATGACGCTATTACTTCTACCTTAGGCACCGTGATCCTCAACATTCGGGTAGGACCACGTACTTTACCCGAACTCTTCTATGTCTTGGAGGGAGAGTTCCAATATAATATATTGCTGGGTCGTCCTTGGATCCGAGCCATGGGATGCGTTCCCTCAACATTACATAGATGCATAAAATTTGAGTACGAGGGGAAGTCCTACACCGTAAAAGCTGACCCTCCCCCCTTTAAAACCTGCAATATGTTATACCGCCCTAACGATGTGCTTATACCAATCAAGACACCCATACATTCAACCCAACCATCCTCTTCAAATGTACCTCAACCATCCACCTCAACCGCGCCTACGCCTTCAACTGATGAAACCACCATCGCAAAAACCACTTCCCTTCCCGCAGCTAACATTCCAACCTCCGACCCCTTAGTAGATGTTTTTCAGCGCCTTACGCTGGGGGAGTACCGCCTATATAACGTTAGTTCTTTCCCTACCCCGCAGGAGTACGGACAATTACATGCACATCCCACCTACGACCGTCACGTGGGGGAGGTAATCTCTTACGGACCACCCCATTGCCGCACTAACCTAACATATGGGGGTGTTGACGCATCCTCCATTACCCCTGAACCTCCTCTTGGTGTGGTTCCCTTCCAATCTGATTTTCAATACTTGACAAATCGTCGTTTCTCCCTCACCTTCTTGACTCACTGTGCGTGGAAAGGCTTTGGTTTTGGCCTTTATGAACAAGGCTGACATACACTCATTCCCGTGACTACCCGTAAACATAATGATCGCAGGTGGTCTCGGTTTTCTCAAAACACCTACACGGAGACACCTCGTGTCACCGTGTATCTGGAAGAAGAAGACGTCGCCCTACCAAACCATCATCACCCACTTTGCCATCATCACCCACGGATCTATAGACCTCAATCCATCCCTCCTAACTTTTTTTTTCATAAATGCTATCTTCATAGGTCCTCTCACTTATCAACGCGATAATGACGACCCATCTTCTCTTCCCCTTCTGTATCCAGACATGATCGAAGAGGATTCGCCTTTGATTAATGTTGTTGAATGCCAGGATGACGACTCCATCCTCACTTACCTTGGCGCGGATGATTCTTATATTCAACGAGCCTTACCATCTGAAACCCAAACCATGCTGAACGAATCTACCATAGAAATCAACATCCACACGGAGGAGGATCCTCACATTGTGAAGATTGGACAATCCCTTAACACATCAGAACAAGCCGCCTTTACTACCTTTCTCCGTGCTCGCAACCAAGCTTTCGCATGGTCTTACGCTGACATGCCAGGAATTGATCCTACCATTGCCGTCCATAACATCACCCTAAACCCCGATTCCAAACCAGTCAAACAGAAATTGAGAAAAATGCATCCACGCATTGCTCTCTTGGTCAAAGAGGAGCTCCAACGACTCCTTTCTGTTTCCTTCATCTTGCCTATTGACTATCCTCAATGGATTTCTAACATCGTACCTGTCACTAAAGCAACAGGGGGACTTCGGATATGCACGGATTTTTGGGATCTTAACCTCGCTTGCCCTAAGGATGACTTCCCCTTACCTAGCATTGACCAACTTGTTGATCTAACTGCAGGTCATGAGATGCTCTCTCTCATGGATGGCTTTTCAGGATACAACCAAATTTTGGTTGCCCCTGCCGATCAACACAAAACTGCCTTCATAACTCCTTGGGGAACCTTCTGTTATCGTGTCATGCCATTTGGCCTTAAGAATGCTGGTGCTACCTATCAGCGGGCTATGACCTACATTTTTCATGACATTATGCACACTATCCTTGAAGATTATGTCGACGATCTTCTCGGCAAGTCTAAACATCGTAGTGAACATCTCGATGTTTTAACCATTATTTTTGATCGCCTGTTACAATATTCTGTCCGCCTTCAACCAAAGAAATGTGTCTTTGGTGTTCTTTCGGGAAAACTTCTTGGCTTTATCGTCTCTTTGCGTGGCATTGAGGTCGATCCATCTAAAGTCAAAGCTATCCTAGAAATGCCCCCACCCAAAAATCTCAAACAATTACGTAGTTTACAAGGTAAGCTCCAATCTATCCGACGTTTCATCTCCCAACTCTCGGATCGGTGTCAACCTTTTCATCACCTTCTTAAAAAGGACATTGCCTTTCAATGGAGTGAGGAGTGTCACCAAGCCTTCGAAGCTCTCAAATCCTATCTCTTGCAGCCACCCGTGCTTATCCCACCCCAGGACGACCGCCCTTTCTACCTTTATCTTTCCGCCACTGACCATGCTATAGGTGCTATGCTCGCACATCGGGATTCGGCACGACGAGAACAGGCCGTTTATTATATAAGTCGTACCCTCATGGATTATGAGACTAGGTATACACATGTAGAAAAATTGTGCCTTGCCCTATCATTTGTAGCCACCAAACTCCGACACTACCTTCTAAATCACAAGACTTTTGTCATCACCAACACGGACCCCATTCATTATATGTACGCCAAACCGCATCTAAACCAACGTATCGCTCGATGGCTTATGCTCCTCGCTGACCTTGACCTTGAATTCATACAACAGAAGTCAATCAAAGGACAAACTCTTGCAGACCAACTTGCGGAGGCCCCTTTACCTGGGGAACAATTTACCAATTTTACCTTCCCCGATGAACTCATCGCCACTCTTTCACTCCGGGAAGAGTTGTATCAAATGACCCTCTTCTTCGATGGATCTAAATGCCAGCGCGGCGGAGGAGCCGGCGTTGTTCTCATTCCTCTCGACGCTGAACCTATGCCTCTTTCATTCCGACTCGATTTCCCTTGCACTAATAATACAGCGGAATACGAGGCCCTTGTTCTGGGTCTCCAAGTTGCGTTACACTTAGGCATCAAATCTATCAACATTTTTGGCGACTCTCAATTGGTAGTCAATCAAGTTATGGGCGTCTACCAATGCAAAAATGAGGAACTTCAAAAATACAAACACTACGTGGATTCACTTCTAGCCTTATTTACTCACTATTCTATACAAACCATTCCACGCTCCACTAACAAATTTGCGGACACTATGGCTTGCTTAGCCTCGCAAATTCCCGCCGCGCCAACTGACTCTGAATTATTCGTCGTGGTCCAACAACTTTTTGCCCCATCCTATTCAACCCCGGTAGTTTGTATGATAAATACTGTGTCTACTAATTCACAGGATACCTGGTACCACCAATTTCACGACTACCTTACAATCTCTGTCCTCCCACCTGACCTTACTAGTAACGGCAAACGTGCTTTTCTTAAAAGTGTTTCGCGTTATGTTGTCATGGGGGGACTCCTCTATAAACGTGGCTTTGATGGCATCCTCCTTCGCTGTCTAACTGGCGCGGAGGCCACTCATACCATCCAACAGGTCCATGACGGTATTTGTGGTGGACATTTTAGCGGCCTTGCCGTGGCCAAACGAATCCTTCGCCTTGGTTATTATTGGCCTACTCTCAATAACGACTGCTACGAATATGTTAAGCGTTGTGTTATGTGTCAGCAACATGCCAACCTTCAACATACTCCTAGCCACCCGCTCCAGGTCGCTCGAGATCTTTGGCCCTTCTCACAATGGGGTTTAGACCTTATTGGTGAGATTCACCCGACCTCTTCACAACGTCACCGTTGGATAATCACAGCGACCGAATATTACACAAAATGGGTGGAGGCTATTCCACTCATTTCAATCAAAAAAGAAAAAATTGTCGAGTTCATTAACCACCACATTATCTGTCGTTTTGGTGTTCCTCATCGCCTGATAACAGATAATGGAAAATCTTTCAAAAACAAGTTGTTGCAAGACCTTTGCGACAACTTTGGTATCAAACTTAGCTTCTCATCACCCTACTATCCACAAGCCAATGGGCAAGCCGAGTCCTCTAATAAAACACTAACCAAAATCCTCATGAAAGTTGTCAATGAATCCGGAAGAAATTGGCACGATCACATTCCCTTTGCCCTTTGGGCTTATCGTACTAGCATTCGTACCTCTACTAATGCCACACCTTTTTCTTTGGTATATGGTACCGAGGCTGTTTTTCCTCTCGAAATACAAATACCCTCCTTAGGGAATATCTCTTCGGATATTCTCACCAATGATGATTTCCGCCAAGAGCGGTTAGCCCAATTGGAGCTTTCTGGCGAATGCCGTCTTACAGCTCTTGATCACCTTCAAATCTATCAAAAACGCATTAAACGTGCTTATGATAAGCGACTTCATGAGCGTACCTTTAAGGTTGGTGATCTTGTCCTCAAAGAGAATCAACATGTAACCAAACTAGAAAAGAGCAAACGTGGAAAATTTTCTCCCAATTGGATTGGGCCTTATATAATCACTCACACCTATGGATCTGGTACTTATCGTTTAGCTTCACTTAATGGTAAACCTGAGCCTGAGCCCCTTAATGCCTTGCATCTTCGACCATTCTATTGTTGAAATTAGTGTTATATCACTTCTTATCCGCCTACTGCTCGTCCCTTGAGCTCCCATACCACCACATGCACTTGTTTCCTACATCTCGAAATAAAATCAAGCTCACCTCTCACCTCCCCTTAACGATGCCTTCCCCTTTTTAGTCTAGTCCATGACTTCAACGTATTAAAATAAGCCATATTCTTATGGGATTTTCTTGAGTCAAACTTCCTACAAGCCTAGATGCTTCACGCTAAAAAGAACATCTAGTCATCTAAATTAAATATAGACTGCTCCCTCGAAGGACAGCTATATGCCAAATTATTGCTGCTATTCTCTATAGACTGCTCCCCTGAAGGACAGCTATGCACTAAAATCATATCTGCTACTATAAATAGACTGCTCCCTCGAAGGACAGCTATACACAGTCAGCCTCTAGCAGAAGCTTCTCGCATCGATCAGCTTCGTGAAGACCTCAAGAATAATACAATCAATATCCCTTGTAGACTTCCCGCATCGATCAGTCTACATTCAATAAAATAAAAGCCTCATTCAAAAGGACTTTTGAGTCATGGACTTGTCTATTTAGGGTAGGTTCTCTTCCGTCAGAACACTCACTTTGTAATAAGTTCTCCGTACCTCAGCTATATCATCCACCTCACCTCACCATTTGTTTCAACTCAAGGGACGTAACGTACACCTGATAGGTTGTGATCACACAACTCTTTTCACCTATTGACTTCTCGTCTATGCACGGTACCTAGGGCTCCAAGCTCGTTCTACGTTGTGTGGTTTGTTTAGCTCTTTTCACCTACGGAGCACTCTTTCTACTTTGCCTCGCATCTAGGATTGTGTGTTGACCTTAATCAGGACACGATTCCCTACTACTTGGGTAGGCTAACTTTCGCTTCCCTTATACCTTTTACAACATCACCAATTCATTACCAACACCATCAACCTTACCTTTACCAATCTTAATATTTTTACCAACCAACCAATTGCCTAAACCGTACCAAATTGCCTGACTTCACCTCTCCCTGATCCTAAGGGAGAACTACATCGGTCTGAGGCCCCTCCTTGCTTTGTGCAAAGGGCTATGTAGGCAGCACTTCGGAGACATGGGGTCTCCCAAGGTTAGCTCAACCATCCCCTACCATAACCTATCATGTGTGGTAAATATAAATATTTTTGTGTATTTCTATTTAATCACATTCCTCTTTATCCTTTTTCAAAACACTGAAAGTCAAAACGAAAACATTCTTATTATTATAACTCAAATCAACATACATATCTCGTTTTATTTAGATGTTAAACAAATACATCTTCTCTATCATCGACACGCAGGTCGGTACTCTTATTTATTCTTATACCTTGCTAACATTTACTCAGACCCTCACGCCTCATCCCGAACTAGGTGATGATCGTGATCGTCGACCCCTCTCGCCGGGCCTCTCTGTCCTCGAAGGTACCACGGCTATTGGTACCGCCCACTGATCTGCCAATCTCTCCTGTGACATATGAATACGCCCTCTCGCATGGAGGACTCCAGCCTCTAGTCTCTCCGCTCGTGACTCTGCAACCACTAACAATCCTCTTGTCTCATTCACCTGCGTTTGGAGCTGCTGAACCAAACGCTGCAGATTTATCCTCTCTGCTTTGTAATCACCGCTATGTCGGGCGCTCACGTACACCTCGCAGCTTCTGCTACCCACCATAATCTATAGGCCTCTGCGTTCTCGCATCCATTACCTGCGATCGGTGATACCTCTTCGTGCCCTTCGGAGGTGTTGGCCGGGGAGGTGAGAATGCTGCCTCGGCGTCGATCCTCATATATGGTCTATAAGCCAGGGGTATATCCTGCACAAATCCAAATTGTCGCCGCACGCGATCTATAGGAATCCTCTCATATTCACCTGGCCTGTGCCCCGCGATCCACCTCATTCGCTCTACACCCCTTAACTCCTCAGCTATGCTCTCTGTTATCATATAGTTCCCGTAAGGCCTCCAACAGATATCCGCAACCGTCACTCTCTCCCATACCTGCCTGTAATACTCAATGTCACCCATCACGGCCTGAGATCTTGCCTCTTGTTCTGTCTGGACCCATCGTCTGAATCCCAACCTCTGTACTCCGGTCTCTCCTGCCTGGAGGGATTGGCCTATTGGTCGCACACAAACAATGTGCTCATAGGCCCAACAGTGTAATAAGTATGAACAATCCAGCGTCGTCCTGTGATTTCACCTACAAGCCCATAAACCCCTGTATAGCTCCGCCAAATATGCAGGTGCCCATGCAAACGTAACGTTCCTTTCTACCATCTCCCAGATAACACACATCAATGCCTTTGGAAATCTTCCTCCTTCTGCCCTCGGTAATGCATAATACCCTACCGCTATCATTAATATCACTGCTAACCTTGTCTCCTCAGGGTGTGCTGCATACATTACCCCATACGTAAAGGATAAACCTCGCTGTGTCAAATCTCGTGCGTATGGACCAAATACTGCTGTTATCACTCCCCGTGCCACGCTAGGTAGTGCCTGATATACTGGTTCTCCTGTAATAGGGAGTCTCAAAATCGGAACACATCTTCCAATGTTACTGTCATCTCCCCTGTTGGCAGATAGAAGGTATTTGTCTCGGGATTCCATCTCTCAATCAACGCCTGTAACATACCATGATTACGTGCGATTCGTGAATAATAACGGATTCCACTTAACCCCAAACGATTTATCAATGTCCATTCCGCTGGTGTTACATCCGCTCGGATCCGTGACAGCAGCGCCGGTACACTATCATTCATCCTTATCCCCGCCTCTGCCTGCATACGTTACAAAAACAAATAGCCGTTCAATAAATCAAATCACCACGGGTTTTTTCTCAAATTAAAATTCCTCAAAGAATCGGTATCGTTTATGCTAACCGGTAGATTGATTGCCTAACCGATACCGGTTATCCCTAACCGATATCGGTCACTGTTACTTTCATACACCTTGCCTAAACAACCACCTACGACAATAAATTGCTCGTTTATTCCTCTCTGTATACACAGACATACCCGAAACCCTTGATTACCTACCACGTAACACTCACCTCATTTATAACTCTTGTTATCATCTTTTCTTTCTCATATCTACCCACATACTCTCCCCCATCTTATTCACAAAACATGCAGAAATCAAATCACAACCAAAACATTTACCTCTGGGGTTGCAGTAGCTTGAGGTGGCCCTTGTCTTCCCTCTTGTCCCTGCCTGCTGGATGTTTCTCCTCGTCCTGCCATTATCACCACTCTTTTCAAATTCGCCTTTCTACTTTCTGAATCTCCGATCGCATTCACCTTCCCAGTCTCTTTTCTTATCACCCAAATCTCTCATACAAATTCCTGTCTCTCTTCTCCTTATCACTCAAATCTCTCATGCAAATACCTGTCTCAGTCGTCAAAAAGCGTCGCGTTCACGTATTTAACCTCTTGCATGGCTCTAAAATTAAAACTTAAGTTGCCACCCTAGCTTTTCTATTTTTAGAAAAGCTCATACCTAAATAACCGGTATCGGTTACTTAACCGATATCGGTCTATCAGCTACCGATATCGGTTCCTAACCGATATCGGTTCCTAACCGATATCGGTTACACACCTATCTTTTCTCAACAGCGTTCTTTTCTTCATTTCTCACCTAAATTTTTGTCGTGCCCGCCTCTTTTCCTGCATAAACAACACAATTTACCACATTTGTTCATCCACCACATATAGCATTACACTTTCATTAACATCATTTATTTTATACAAATACACAAACCATCAACTACGGATATCAAGCAACTATCAATCTATACATCATTTGGATCCAACTCATCAGTTACATATATCACAATGTCACAAAACCAACAATTCATCACATAACTTGTCATTCATATATACGTGCAAAAACAAAAACATCAACATCAACATCATCCATCTATCAACATGTCAACTAAAACTTATCATACATTATATATTACCAACCATTAACAAAATATTTAAACACATTTTGAACACTGCATGTGGATCAAAACATCGTCTCTATATATATACAAGTTTTCAAAAATACAATGTGCCCTACATCGGGGCCTCTGTGATCTCATAATCCACCAAAGCCGGCACGCAGGCCGCAATAACTGTCAAAAAATCTCGACTCGGCTCGCAGGCCGGTCCCTCGTATCAAAAATAGATATATACTCGGCTCGCAGGCCGGTATCCACTATACAACCCCTACTCGGCTCGCAGGCCGGTATACAATAAATGAATAAATGAATACATGAATAATACATAGGCACGCAGGCCTCTATCAATACACCCGGTTCGCAGACCGGTGCCCATCTATCAATACACCATGTCTGGGATCTCTCAGCTCTCCCCACCGCCCTCGGCACCTCTCCCCGCTGGTCCCTGTGGTGCCTCTCGCCTCCTGCCCGTCACGGACACGCCAGCTGTGGCTGCACCTCCCTGAGATCTCTGGCTGTGAGAGGTCTCTGCCCTATGCGCTGCATAAGCCTGATACTCGACTCCGGTACCATCAAGAATATCCTGATAATATCGGGCCTCTGCTCTAACCTCCATATAGCGCTCTCGAGCCACTGACGGAGCTGGGGCTGGTCCCCTGGCACCTACAACCAATGCCCCCTGAGCCTGTGCTGGTGCTGCTGGTGGTGCCTGTGGCCGCGGTGGTGTTGTACTGCCGCTTTACTTTGCACATACTTTGCTGCACTGTGGCTGTGGTGCCGTGGTCTTTGGTGATGGTGCTTTGCATGTCCACAATGCTCGAGCTCGCTAGCTGCCCCTGTAAGACACCTATTCGTGCTCGTCTTTGCAGCTAGCCCCTGTAAAAGCTGCACCTGACCCCTGAGCTGATCTCTCTCTCCTATCACTGCAGCCAAGTCTGGCTGTGCAGGCGGTACTATCCTGGCTGCTCTCTGCCCAGCCCACCACACCCTGTATGCTCCCGTGCACCCAGCATCATCTACACCCTCACCTGCTGGCCTCTCTGCTACCCAATCTGGATCCAAAGGCTGTGGTGCAGGCAGTGGGGCCTCTACATCATCTCTCCTGTACTGAGGAAAGGGAGGTGGCTCGTCCTGTCGCAGCCCCATCTGCCTGCGTACCCTCTCCAGGGGTATCCGCTCGTACTCTCCTGGCCTCCGTCCTGCTATCCAGAATGTGTACTGGATTAGGCGCAACTGTAAGCGGGCTCCTCTGCCAGGATGGTGACCTCTGTAGGGTCTCCATACAATGTCTACTGCTGTAAGGCCCTCTAGCAAATGTCTATAGTATGCCACATCCCGACCTGCCATAACTGCTCGTGGCTGGCCCACGACCCCCAACCACCTCTGAAAGCCATATCGGTATATGACCTGTGGCCCTGGCTGCTGGGGTAACCCTACTGGCCTGATGCATACGATGTGCTCGTATGCCCAACAATGCAACAAAAATGTAGAACAAATACCGAATCGCCTCCTCCGGCGATAGCCCCATAGCTCCCTGTATAATTGCACCAGATATACTGGTGCCCAGGCGTAACAGGTGTGCTCCTCCACCATCTCAAGCAGCACCCCCATCAATGCTCGTGGGAAGTGGCCTCCCTCTGAGTCCGGGAGGGCGAAGCAGGTGATCCCAACCATCATCAACACAGCCAGTCGTGTCTCGTGTCGATGCGCACGGTACATGTCACCGTACCCGATACTCGCGCTATGGTAGGTCAGTAGCGCGGCTGCATCCCCAAAAACCTGCAGTATGCTGTCCATGGCAGTCTCTGAATCTACCTGGAAGACTGCCTCTCCCTCGATAGGTAACCGAAGGATGCGATACACATCCTCCAATGTGACGGTCATCTCCCGAGTCGGAGATGGAACACATTGGTCGCCGGATCCCATCTCTCGATGAGGGCGACCATCAGGCTGTGATCTCTCTCTATCGCTCTGTACCTCTGGACTCCACCGAGTCCCACCTCACGCATGATGGCCCAATGAGCCGCAGATACGTGTGGCCTCATCCGCACCAACAGCGGGGGCATCCTATCCCGCATCGTCAACTGCTGACGTGCCTGCAAAACCAACCCACATCCTTAGACCTACTCTTTATTACAACATCTACTTTATCATCTAAACACCCTTTTTATCCCCCCGACCATACCCTGACTCTCTACCACCCCCCTCTAGCAACCTACCACCCTAAAAACCCAAAACCATCCCACCCAAAACCAACAAAAACAAAACCCAAACAAAACACATGCAACCCAACCCTACACCAAACCCTTCTCCAACCTCCAACCCACACCCACCCACAACCCTACACCAAACCCTTCTCAACCCAAAACCCAACCCTACACCAAACCCTTCTCCAACCTCCAACCCACACCCACCCACAACCCTACACCAAACCCTTCTCAACCCAAAACCCAACCCCTACACCAAACCCTTCTCCCACCTCCACCTCAAACCCAAACCCAAAATCCAACCTCCAACCCACACCCACCCACAACCCTACACCAAACCCTTCTCAACACAAAACCCAACCCTACACCAAACCCTTCTCCCACCTCCACCTCAAACCCAACCCAAAAGCCCAAAAACCCAAAACCCAACCTCCAACCCACACCCACCCACAACCCTACACCCAACCCTTCTCAACCCAAAACCCAACCCTACCAAACCAAACCCTTCTCCCACCTCCACCTCAAACCCAACCCAAAACCCAAAACCCAACCTCCTCCAACCCACACCCACCCACAACCCTACACCAAACCCTTCTCAACCCAAAACCCAACCCCTACACCAAACCCTTCTCTCCAACCTCCAACCCACACCCACCCACAACCCTACACCAAACCCTTCTCAACCCAAAACCCAACCCTACACCAAACCCTTCTCCCACCTCCACCTCAAACCCAAACCCAAAATCCAACCTCCAACCCACACCCACCCACAACCCTACACCAAACCCTTCTCAACACAAAACCCAACCCTACACCAAACCCTTCTCAACCCACAACCCAACCCTACACCAAACCCTTCTCCCACCTCCACCTCAAACCCAACCCAAAACCCAAAACCCAACCCAAAAACCCAAAACCCACCAAGCCACCGACGCCGGCCGATACATGACCGACGCCGGTCACCAACAACAGTCCCTTTCCCTACAATTTTGCGACCGATGCCGGTCGCTTAGTGACCGACATCGGTCACTGTCCTCTCCCGGAGCCGAACCCCCGCGCGGCCCCCAAAACCCATTTTTTACCTATTTCTACCCATCTACCCACCCAAATACCCTAAAAACTTACCCACCTACCCACCTTAGCCTATCTAGCCTATCTACCCTCTCCCTTTTTCAAATCATTTCCATTTTCTCATTATTTCCTAAAAAAGGTTAATTCCTACCCAAACCCCCAATTTAGCATAATACAACCAAATCACCAAATTAAAGAGTTTCTAATCTACCCGAATGACGACATGTCGTCGTGGTGGGATGGGTGGTGGCGGTCCAGCTGGTCCAGCCCCTCCAACTCCTCCTGCCTGTGCCATGGCTCCAATCCTGATCTGCTGGGTCCCCGGCCAATCAACTGCTGCCTCCTCCTTAATCGGGCCCACTATCAACTCTCTCCGCCAATACAATAGCTCCACCTCACTCAATCAAGCCTCTAATCCCAACTCTCCACGTCAAACAAGTCGATTTGGTTTGCAAATAACAAAAGTGACAATGACAAGCCGTATTTTTCTTTTTATAGGTTTTTTGCCTTTCACCGATATCGGTTTCATTTTTCCCTAAGGAACCGGTATCGGTCCCTTAACCGATATCGGTCATGCAGAATCGACATCGGTTCTCTACCCAACTTTCACCCCATTCTTTGCCCTTATTTACTCCTTGCCTCTTTTTCACCAATATCGCCTCTATCCACCTTTGCTGCACACCATTTGTTCACTTGTCCAGCCTGACCTAAGGCCTCAACCTACCTATTCGGCCCGACCTAAGGCCTCAACCTACCTATTCGGCCCGACCTAAGGCCTCAACCTACCCATTCGGCCCGACCTAAGGCCTCAACCTACCCATTCGGCCCGACCCAAGGCCTCAACCTACCCATTCGGCCCGACCCAAGGCCTCGCCCTACCCATTTGGCCCGACCCAAGGCCTCAACCTACCCATTAGGCCCGACCCAAGGCCTCGCCCTAACCATTAGGCCCGACCCAAGGCCTCAACCTACCCATCCGGCCCGACCCAAGGCCTCGCCCTAACAATTTGACCTGACCCAAGGCCTCACTCTACCCTTATGACTTGACCCAGGGCCACCGCCCAACCACTTGGCCTGACCCAAGGCCGTATCACTTCAATACCATACCCACAATCAACGTTTTATTTTATCCATCCATCATGTACCTTTTGTTCAATCGAGCTCACCTGTTCGTGTTTTAGCATGATTAGGGTCCTTGACTTGATCTGTCGACCAACTTTGCCTAGACCTAGACCGTGACGTTTATCTCAACCAAACCAACCATTTGTGCTTCGCCGAACATGCCTAAACGTTCCTGTACCTCACCTGTTATATACCCTGGAGCTACTTCCTATGCCTTGGATACCAGGATTATATCACCCTTGTTTGGATAAACTATCGACCTTTGCCTACACATTGCTGGTTTGCTTGTCAAATCATGTACCCTCGTCGTACTATTGCATTTCAACATGCGTCTGCTTCCTTGGACCTACCCCACCACCTTACCATCCTCTCTACAACATGTACCCTTTATCAACCCTATCCCTGATTTCCCGTTCACTCAATCGGCGATAGATTTGAGGGGGATTACCTATATCTTTAACATGAGAAACCACTTCATATTATTGTCCGCGCAGCTTTACAGAACAAGCTACACGACAATAAGGGGCTAATGTAGACACCAAATTCGTGTCTTACGACCCCTTGTGACCCGCATCTCATCTCACAATCTAACCTCATCACCTAAACCTTACACAATTATTTATTAATTACCTTATAATTGATAAATCCACATCACCTTACCCGCCACCTCACTTTGCCACCTCATCATGACCTAGCCCTAACCCTAAACTAACCTAATTAAGACCCATGACTTGGTCTAGACTCACATCCATAACTAATGCCTCCTTACTCGCACCCAAAGCCGACCTTCTAGCCACTTGACCAAGCCCGCAACTGATCTCTCGGGAGAAAAGTAGGGAAGGTGGGCTATTTTACTAAAAATAGCCTACTTTTTCCTTACTGATGCCGGTTCCTACTCGACCGCCGTCGGTTACGCAACCGCCATCGGTTCCCTGTAAATGGGCTCCCCAAACCAAAACAACGGATCGGAATTTCATTTTGGGAGATCAGTCGAATGATTTTGAATCAATAGAGATCATTTGGGAGCGAAAAACAGAGTCCAGATCTTCACTTAACCAAGCAGAGACGAGTGAAGAAACCAGAAGTGCTTGCAGTAGAGGATATCAACTTGCATCTTCACCAAAACCAGTAAGTCATATCTTGCATGTCCTCTGTTATAACATTTCTTATGCTCTGTGAATTTCAGTCCTCCTAAATCCGTCTCTGAATCTACTACCCAACGTGTCATTGCATCTAACTGTTATTCTTTTGCTTCTAATCATCCCATTTCCTAATATCATCCATAAACCAGCCTTACAAAACACCATAGCTACTAAGAAGATCCTAGAACCCACCGGTATCGGTTATTAGTAACCGGCATCGGTTATCAGTAACCGGCATCGGTTCCTCTGATCAAAACCAGAAAACCAGCCTTTCCCCTACCCAGTTCAACGAAACAATTTAATTGATATTTTGCAGTCTTTTGTGTTAATTCATATTAGTAGGGGAACTGACCACCTTCGAAAGGAAGTTTTATATTTCTTGGGCCCAAGGCAGTTTCCTCATTTATTGTTTAATCAAAATCTTGTGGTCTTGTGTTCTTATTTGCAGGTAGTCCTTCCAAGACAAAAAGGAGTTCTCCGCAATCAACCTGATCTTTCTCTACGGTACGCGCACACCATCTCGACATTCAACAGGTATTCCTCCTAACCCTAACCTCATCTGTTTCTAAAAGGAATGAAAGGATAGAAGCAACTCTATTCCCGTGCCAAACATTCCGAGTGAAACACCAATAGCCGTGGGTACCATTGAGGACAGAGAGGCCTGGCGAGAGGGGTCGATGATCACGATCATCACCTAGTTCGGGATGAGGCGTGAGGGTCTAAATAAATGTTAGCAAGGTATAAGAATAAATAAGAGTACCGACCTGCGTGTCGATGATAGAGAAGATGTATTTGTTTAACATCTAAATAAAACTGAATATGTATGTTGATTTGAGTTATGATAATAATAATGTTTTCGTTTTGACTTTCGGTGTTTTGAAAAAGGATAAAGAGGAATGTGATTAAATAGAAATACACAAAAATATTTATATTTACCACACATGATAGGTTATGGTAGGGGATGGTCGAGCTAACCTTGGGAGACCCCATGTCTCCGAAGTGCTGCCTACATAGCCCTTTGCACAAAGCAAGGAGGGGCCTCAGACCGATGTAGTTCTCCCTTAGGATCAGGGAGAGGCGAATCGTGCAATTGGTTGGTTGGTAAGAATATTGATATTAATATTGGTAAGGTAAGGTTGTTGGTGTCGGAAATGAATTGGTGATGTTGTAAAAGGTATAAGGGAAGCGAAAGTTAGCCTACCCAAGTGGTAGGGAACCATGTCCTGATCAAGATCAACACACAATCCTAGATGCGAGGCAAAGTGGAAAGAGTGCTCCGTAGGTGAAAAGAGCTAAACAAACCACCAAACATAGAACGAGCTTGAAGCCCTAGGTACCGTGCATAGACGAGAAGTCCATAGGTGAAAAGAGTTGTATGATCACAATATATCGGGTGTACATTACGTCCCTTGAGTTGAAACAAATGGTGAGGTGAGGTGGATGATATAGCTGAGGTACAGAGAATTTATTACAAAGTGAGTGTTCTGACGAAAGAGAACCTACCCTAAATAGACAAGTCCATGACCCAAAAAGTTCTTTTGAATGAGGCCTTTATTTTACTGAATATAGACTGATCGATGCGGGAAGTCTACAAGGGATATTGATTGTGCTATTCTTGAGGTCTTCACGAAGCTGATCAATGCGAGAAGCTTCTGATAAAGGCTGACTGTGTATAGCTGTCCTTCGAGGGAGCAGTCTATTTATAGTAGCAGATATGATTTTAGTGCATAGCTGTCCTTCGGGGGAGCAGTCTATATATAATAGCAGCAATAATTTGGCATATAGCTGTCCTTCGAGGGAACAGTCTATATATAATTTAGATAGCTAGATGTTCTTTTGGCGTGAAGCATCTAGTTTGGTAGGAAGTTTGACTCAAGAAAATCCCATAAGAATACGGCTTATTTTAATACTTTGAAGTCATGGACTAGACTAAAAAGGGGAAGGCATCGTTTAGGTGAGGTGAGAATCAAACTATGTGAGCTTGATTTTTATTATGAGGTGTAGGAAACGAAGTGCATGTGGTGGTATGTGAGCTCAAGGGACGAGCGGCAGGTAGATAAGAAGTGATATAACACTAAATTCAACAAAAATGGTCAAAGATGCAAGGCATTAGGGGTTCGAGCTCGAGACTTACCATTAAGTGAAGCTAAATGATAAGCGCCTGATCCATAGGTGTGAGTGATTATGTAAGGCCCAATCCAATTGGGAGCAAATTTTCCACGTTTTCTCTTTTCTAGTTTGGTGACATGTTGATTCTCTTTGAGGAAAAGATCACCAACCTTAAAGGTACGCTCATGAAGTCGCTTATCATAAGCACGTTTGATGCGTTTTTGATAGATTTGAAGGTGATCAAGAGCTGTAAGACGACGTTCGTCAAGGAGCTCCAATTGGGCTAACCGCTCTTGGCGGAAATCATCGTTGGTGAGAATATCCTGAAGAGATATTCTAAGGGAGGGTATTTGTATTTCGAGAGGCAAAACAGCCTCGGTACCGTATACCAAAGAAAAAGGTGTGGCATTAGTAGAGGTACGAATGCTAGTACGATAAGCCCAAAGGGCAAAGGGAATGTGATCGTGCCAATTTCTTCCGGATTCATTGACAACTTTCATGAGGATTTTGGTTAGGGTTTTATTAGAAGATTCAGCCTGACCATTGGCCTGCATGGATAGTAAGGCGATGAGAAACTAAGTTTGATACCAAAGTTGTCACAAAGGTCTTGTAACAACTTGTTTTTAAAAGATTTACCATTATCTATTATTAGGCGATGAGGAATACCAAAACGACAGATAATGTGATGGTTAATGAATTCGACAATTTTTTCTTTTTTAGTTGAAATGAGTGGAATAGCCTCCACCCATTTTGTGTAATATTCGATTCTTTGTGATAATCCATCGGTGACGTTGTGAAGAGGACGGGTGAATCTCACCAATAAGGTCTAAACCCCATTGTGAGAAGGGCCAAAGATCTCGAGCGACCTGGAGCGGGTGGCTAGGAGTATGTTGAAGGTTGGCATGTTGTTGACACATAACACAACGCTTAACATATTCGTAGCAGTCGTTATTGAGAGTAGGCCAATAATAACCAAGGCGAAGGATTCGTTTGGCCACGGCAAGGCCACTAAAATGTCCACCACAAATACCATCATGGACTTGTTGGATGGTATGGGTGATCTCCGCACCGGTGAGACATCGAAGGAGGATGCCATCAAAGCCATGTTTATAAAGGAGTCCCCCCATAACTACATAACGAGAAACGCGTTTAAGAAAAGCACGTTTACCAGTACTAGTAAGGTCAGAAGGGAGAACAGAGGTTGTAAGGTAGTCATGGAATTGGTGATACCAAGTATCCATGAGTTAGCAGACACAGTATTTATCGTATAAACAACCGGGGGGCTGAATAAGATGGGGCAAAGAGTTGTTGGACCAAGACAAAAATGTCAGAGTCAGTTGATGAGGCTGGAATTTGCGAGGCTAAGCAAGCCATAGTATCCGCAAATTTGTTAGTAGAGCGTGGAATGGTTTGGATAGAATAGTGAGTAAATAAGGCTAGAAGCGAATCCACGTAGTGTTTGTATTTTTGAAGTTCCTCATTTTTGCATTGGTAGATGCCCATAACTTGATTGACTACCAATTGAGAGTCGCCAAAAATATTGATAGATTTGATACCTAAATGCAAAGTGCAACACTGAGACCTGAACAAGGGCCTCGTATTCCATTTGTATTAGTGCAAGGGAAATCGAGTCGGAATGAAAGAGGCATAGGCTCGGTGTCAAGAGGAATGAGAACAACGCTAGCTCCTCCACCGCGTTGGCATTTGGATCCATCGAAGAAGAGAGTCATTGGATACGACTCCTCCTTGAGTGAAAGAGTGGCGATGAGTTCGTCGGGGAATGTAAAATTGGTAAATTGTTCTCCAGGTAAAGGGGCTTCCGCAAGTTGGTCTGCGATGGTTTGTCCTTTGATTGATTTCTGGTGGACGAACTCAAGGTCGAGGTCGGCGAGGAGCATGAGCCATCGGGTGATGCGTTGGTTTAGATGAGGTTTGGCATACATGTAATGGATGGGGTCCGTGTTGGTGATGATGAAAGTTTTGTGATTCAGAAGGTAGTGTCGGAGTTTGGTAGCCACGAATGATAGGGCTAGGCACAACTTTTCTACATGTGTATACCTAGTCTCATAGTCCACCAAAGTACGACTTATATAATAAACGGCTTGTTCTCGATTCTCAGAGTCACGATGTGCAAGCATGGCCCCTACAGCGTGGTCAGTGGCGGAAAGGTAAAGGTAGAAAGGGCGGTCGTCTTGAGGTGGGATAAGCACGGGTGGCTGCAAGAGATAAGTTTTGAGAGCTTCAAAGGCTTGGTGGCACTCTTGGCTCCATTGAAACTTAATGTCCTTCTTAAGGAGGTGATGGAAAGGTTGACATCGATCCGAGAGTTGGGAGATGAAACGTCGGATAGATTGGAGCTTACCTTGTAAACTACGCAATTGTTTGAGATTGGTAGGTGGGGGCATTTCGAGAATAGCTTTGACTTTAGATGGGTCGACCTCAATGCCACGCAAAGAGACGATAAAGCCAAGAAGTTTTCCCGAAAGGACACCAAAGACACATTTTTTTGGTTGAAGACGGACAGAATATTGTAGTAGGCGGTCAAAAATAATGGTTAAAACATCGAGATGTTCACTGCGATGTTTAGACTTGCCAAGAAGATCGTCGACGTAATCTTCAAGGATAGTGTGCATAATGTCATGAAAAATGTAGGTCATAGCCCGTTGATAGGTGGCACCAGCATTCTTAAGGCCGAATGGCATTACACGGTAACAGAAGGTTCCCCAAGGAGTTATGAAGGCAGTTTTGTGTTGATCGGCAGGGGCAACCAAAATTTGGTTGTATCCTGAAAAGCCATCCATGAGAGAAAGCATTTCATGACCCGCAGTGAGATCAACAAGTTGATCAATACTAGGTAGGGGGAAGTCATCCTTAGGGCAAGCGAGGTTAAGATCCCGGAAAATCCGTGCATATCCGAAGTCCCCCATCACTTTAGTGACAGTACGATGTTAGAAATCCATTGAGGATAGTCATAGGCAAGATGAAGGAAACAAAAAGGAGTCGTTGGAGCTCCTCTTTGACCAAGAGGGCAATGCGTGGATGCATTTTTCTCAATTTCTGTTTAATTGGCTTGGAATCGGGTTTCAGTGTAATGTTATGGACAGCAATGTCAGGATCAATTCCTGGCATGTCAAGGACAGACCACAGCGCTTGGTTGCGAGCACGGAGGAAAGTAGTAAAGGCGACTTGTTCTGATGCGTTAAGGGATTGTCCGATCTTCACAATGTGAGGATCCTCCTCCGTGTGGATGTTGATTTCTATTGTAGATTCGTTCAGCATGGTTTGGGTTTCAGATGGTAAGGCTCGTTGAATATAAGAATCATCCGCGCCAAGGTAAGTGAGGATGGAGTCGTCATCCTGACACTCAACAACATTAATCAAAGGCGAATCCTCTTCGATCATGTCTGGATACAGAAGGGGAAGAGAAGATGGGTCCTCATTATCACGTTGATAAGTGAGAGGACCTATGAAGATAGCATTTATGAAAAAAAAAAGTTAGGAGGGATAGATTCAGGGTCTATAGATTCTGTGGGTGATGATGGCAAAGTGGGTGATGATGGTTTGGTAGGGGTGACGTCGTCTTCTTCCAGAATACAGCTGACACGAGGTGTCTCCTGTGTAGGTGTTTCAGGAAAACCGAGACCACTGCGATCATTATGTTTGCGTGTGGTGATGGGGATGAGCGTATGTCGGCCTTGTTCATAAAGACCAAAACCAAAGCCTTTCCAAGCACAGCGAGTCAAGAAGGTGAGGGCAAAGCGACGATTGGTAAGGTATTGAAAATCAGACTGGAAAGGAACCACACCAAGAGGAGGCTCAGGGGCAACGGAAGATGCGTCGACACCCCCATACGTTAGGTTAGTGCGGCAGTGAGGTGGTCCGTAGGAGATTACTTCCCCCACATGACGGTCATAGTTAGGATGGGCATGTACCTGTCCATACTCCTGTGGGGTATGGAAAGAACTAACGTTATATAGGCGATACTCCCCCAGCGTAAGGCACTGAAAAACATCTACTAAGGGGTCCGTGGTTGGGATGTTAGCTGCGGGAAGGGAAGTGGTTTTTGCGATGGTGGTTTCATCAGTTGAAGGCGTAGGTGCGATTGAGGTACATGGTTGAGGCATAGTTGAAGAAGATGGTTGGGTTGAATGAATGGGTGTCTTGATTGGTACCAGCACATCATTTGGGCGGTATAACATATTACAGGTTTTAAAGGGGGGAGGATCAGCTTTTACGGTGTAGGACTTCCCCTCGTACTCAAATTTTATGCATCTATGTAAGGTTGAGGGAACGCATCCCATGGCCCGGATCCAAGGACGACCCAGCAATATATTATATTGGAACTCTCCCTCAAGGACATAGAAGAGTTCGGGTAAAGTACGTGGTCCTACCCGAATGTTGAGGATCACGGTGCCTAAGGTAGAGGTAATAGCGTCATTGAATGACCGCAACATGATGGGGTTGGCACACATGTAGCTAGAAGGGATATTCATTTGTTGAAAAGCTTTTGAAGAGATGATGTTTAGGCTAGCACCCCCGTCAATCATAACATGACGTACACGAATGTCCCGGACGTAAGCTGAGATGAACAGGGCAGGGTCAGGATCTTCTGTACCAAAATCGACAATTTCATCTTCAGAGAAACTGACTGCAGCAGCTTGTGGTACAGAGACAGAAGTGGTTGGGGCGGTGGGTTGTTTGGTGAGAGAGGCAACGTGATTGGGTGTTAGAATGGAGGCAACAGGTAGGGTTTCATTAGGTAAGACCTCGATCCCTTGAAGAATTTCAACGAGAGCTTGTCGATGAGATTCAGAAGTCTGAATGAGATCATATAGTGTCATTTTGACGGGTGATTGGTGAAGTTGTTTGATCATGGCTCGATGGGCAACTCCATTAGAGACGGGGTAAGTGGGTCCACGAATAACCACTTTGGGTGGTGGTGCAATCGGGATGCTAGACGGAGAAAGAGAGGACGCAGGTGTGCTTTCTTTCGCTTTCTCGTTGTTTTTCTGCGCTCGAGTAGCAACACTAATCATATTAATCTCGTAAACCTGAGATGAGGAAGATGGTTGGGATAAATTATGGTCTTCAAGAGGTGGGGTTGTAATAATGATAGATCGTGGTGAGGCGGGGATAGATGGTATAGGAGAGGGAATTGAAGCTAAAGGTCTCTCCCTTCGTAAGTTGTCTTTCTTAACCTTTCTATCTGGGAGAGGTGACTGACGAAGGATGGTTTTTAAAGCTTTGCATCCCTCCACATCATGTCCTGGTGTGCGGTGATAAGCGCAGATTTTAGACTCATCGTAACCTACAGGCCGAGGTTTAGACGGGTCATAAGGTCTAAGTGGGGGTAGGGAAATGGTCGCATTCTCTACCAACATGGCAAGGATTTTAGCGTAAGATCCTTTGAGTGGGTCAAAATCGGAGGAGGATGAGGGTATTGGTTGTGTGGGTTTCGGTAATGTTTGGGCGTGGCTGGTTCGTATGGGTGGTGGTTTAGCCAAGGGGTGTTGACACGTGGTTTTCACTAAACGTGGTTTCTTTGGCGCAGGAGCTACGTTAATTGGTTAGATGATGAGGCTACGAGATGACATGGTAGTGGGACACAACCACGGAGAAAGGGGAGTGACAGAAAATAAATCCTTTGATGATGGAGTTTGTTTAGGGTTGATGGGTGGACAGGATACGTGGGGTGATAATGTTGATATACCCTTAGATCTCGGTATAGGTGCAGAAGGCGTATGTCTTTTTAGAGAAAACGCAAGAGGTGTGATATATTGGTGCAAGGTGGAAGGATGAGGTCCCAATATGGAAGGTAGGTATGATGATGATGGTTTTGATTGTGATAGAGGCACGGGTTGAGTGTGTCTCCTAGGTGGCGGGGCGGCTTTATTCTTAAACAAATCTAGTCGCTTAGGCGGGTGTGTTAGGCCCAGGTATGGGTAAGGTCACAAGCATAGGGAAGATTTGGCCAAGTTAATAGAAGTGGACGAGGCATTTGGTAGAGGTGAGGGGGGTGAAGGTGAGAACATGGGCATTTTAAGCTTCAGTAAACACTTGGGGTATATGGTGGAGGTCTCAGGATCGGTCATTTGCATTTGAGTAGAATATGGCGTACTCAAACGTTCCCATAGGATTTTTCTATCCTCTGGAGAATGACAGTCTTCAGGTTTGAATTATAAATTTGGTACGGAAGAAAGGTGGGTTGTGATTCCAGTCCACTGTGGGTGTGATACAGTGAGTAGATGAGGCACTGTATCAATAGATGTTAAGAGGTCAACCGGTCGTTGAAAAGATTTAGGCGATGAAGAATTAATAGGTAAGAGGGCGTGTTTGAGAGGATCCGTCATGGTTAAAGAATTTGGTGATGTCGGTGCAAGAGATTCCTCATCTAAGGATGTCAAAAGGAGTGGCGTATCTCCCTCTTGTGCAGCAAGAGGGGTAGAAGGGGAAATCTGGGAAATAGATAGATTAGATAACATCCGTTCGCAGTCTTGTAGGGATGTGGTATAAGCAGACTCATCGATGGGAAGAGGAGTCTGGGCAGTTAACTCCCTTATGGGTAAAGGAATGATTTCGCTTTGGTTCGATGGTGGTAAAGGAGGTTCGGGCTCCTGTGTTAGTGAAGAGGCTTGATTCAAAATTTTCTCGATAGAGGCTTTGGGCTGGGTATCGAAGACTGCATGGATCTCATGAACACTCTCCTCGGCTAAGATATCCTGGTTTGTGTTACTGTTGGGAGAGTGATTCGGGAATGGTTTGTTGAAGATTTTCAAATTTCGGTTGGCAGGGGCATTAGGATTATCGAGGGTTATATCCCCTGTGTCAACCATTTCCTGCACTATGTTTTTCAACATCTTGCAGTTCTCATGACTGTGTCCCTTCACGCGGTGGAAGTTACAGAAGTCATTTTCTTTGTACCAGGAAGGTATGGCGCGAGTGGAATCAAACCCAGAATGAGGTTTAACAGGAGGTAATGTAATGGCTCCTGCTTTGAGCAATTTTTCCAATATCACACCATATGTTTCTCCCAAGGGAGTGTAGTTGATGGGCTCGGCTTTGTACTTATAGGTGGTTTTTGGTGGGGTATTAGACGGTGTTTGAGATTTAACCATCACCGCGTGGACAGCTCCTTTTGATTTAGAAGAAGTGGACGCGTGAGGAGTGGTGGTATTTGGTTTATTGGTAGAATCAGGAGTTCGGAAATTGGGGTTTTTGTTGCGCAACCGCAATTTCTCTTCTTCTAAGGCTCGAATTTCTAGTTTCCGAGCCATGGTAAAGGCCTCATCAAATGTGTGGAAAGTTTGAATTTGAAGAGTAGGAGAAATGTGCTTAGCACATGCCCGTGTGAAAAGTTCGATAAGTTCAGCCTGAGGCAAGGCATATGTAAGTTGGTTGATAAGGCCACGCCATCGTCCAACGAAATCTGCGATAGATTCGTCTTCGAATTGTCGGATGGCATAAAGGTCGGTGATGGATACTTTCTTAGCAATGTTAATGGAGAAGTGATCCAAGAAAGATTGGGCTAGTTGGTTAAAAGAGAAGATTGAGTCTTTGGGTTAAAGCACTTTGTACCACTCAAGGTGGGTCCTGATAAGGACAAGGGAAATGTGCGAGTAGTAGGCATCATCATGGGCAATCAAATAACAAGCATGTCTAAATGATCGCAAGTGCTTTGTTGAGGATCCTCTTTACTATTAAAACGAGTAAATTTCGGTAGTTCCCATTGAGGAGGATATGAGTGAAGGGGAACAGAAGGGTGAATGGGCTCTGAAAAACTTGCTCATATGTCAAGGCGCTACGACTTCCCGACACAGAAGCCTCCAGATTTTGCATTTTTCCATCATTTGTTTGATGAAATCTGTGGTTAGATGAGATGATGGTGCGGTTGTGGCAAACGGAGGCAAATTGGGCCAACGGCCTCCACTGGACAATGGTGGGGTTAAGTGTTGATAAGGTATGGAGGATGAATATGTTGAGGCGATAGAATAGGGATGTCCCATATAAGGTGTTGAGGTTACTGGATACGTGTATGGGAATGAAAAGGTAGGCGGAGCTTGAGAAGGAAAGCTCGTGTGGATAGGTGGCAGAGAGCAAGTCATGAATGGAGTAGTCTGCAAGAGAGATGAGGTAGGGGCAGTCGGTGGTAATGATATGTGGGGTCCAAGATTAGCCAAAGAAAAGCCAATCTGAGTCGTATAAACCTCTGAAGCTGTCGGATTGGGAGACGGGGCTAAAGGTGCTTTGGAAGCAAGGCGGTGTTATCAGGCGGAGTGGGGGCTAAATGAGAAGCTATACTAATAGGCATGCCAACAAAGAGCTGACCATCAGGCGTACGGTCAGGGGTATGGGACAAATAGTATTGTACAGCGCTAGAATTAGCATCCAGAAACTTGGCAAAGTCCTTGTCTCCTACAGGAATTTGGGGGATCTCACTGGTGTCTGTAGGATTCCCCACAGAATGTGAAGGGGGTGATTCAGGTAAAGAAACAGAGCAAGCATGTGAAACCATGGCGGCGGCTTGCTTTCGAGTGATAACAACCATGGACAGGTGTTCACAGTAGGGTTTCAATCTATCCGGAACAGAAACAGCCTTAGAATGGTGAAATTGGCGGAGTTCTTTGGTTTGTCGGGGTTGTAGAAGACGAATGGCATATCGCTCTCTAGTATCCGGCGTCGGTTATACCATATCCGACATCGGTCGAAATGCGATGTCGGTGTAAAAGTCAGGTTAACAAGATATAAAAGGCTGCTAATTTGATTTTTAACAACGCGTTTAGTAGACGTGTCCAATTATTGATCACGAGAAGACAGTATGAGAAAGAAAACAGAACTAAAAACAAGCAAGATGCACACACAAATCCATAGATTAACCTAGGGTTAATTTTAATTATCATGGGCTTATGCCTTTAGACGTAGAATGATGTCGAATCCTAAACAAGAGACTTAGGGAAATGTCAAGTTGTTTTGGCTTATAAGGTTACCTCAATTGGGCGGAGGAATACCACGGAAAAAGGGGGATGTTTGAGCTGTTGTGTTAATTGTGAAGTGATTCGGTATGTGTTGTGCAGTGAATGTAAGATTAATTTCCTGTCAATACCATGGATATCACCCCCACATGTACGACCTGTTACTTAATCTACGTTCACTAGAATTGAAAAACAACAAGCAGGAATGCAATGCACGTGTTTTAAACCCAAATCGAAAATTATGTTCGATGAAGCAAGAGAGATGACTTTCACTAATGCGAAACTAGGAAAGCAAGACAAATTCTTTACGAAATATATAACAAAAGCAGCAACAGCAAGTATGCTTCCTAAAATGAAAATAAGCAAGAGAAACAGAAACCCAAGATGGGTCCCACCGGGCGTGCCAAAATGTTTCACTCGGAATGTTTCGTTCCTTTTAGAAACAGATAAGGTTAGGGGCTAGGAGGAATACCTGTAGAATGTCGAGATGGTGTGCGCGTACCATAGAAAAGATCAGGCTGATTGCGAAGAACTCATTTTTGTCTTAGAAGGACTACTGCGCAAATAAGGACACAAGACCACAAGATTTTGATTAGACAATAAATGAGGAAACTGCCTTGGGCCCAGGAAATATAAAACTTCCTTTCGAAGGTGGTCAGTTTCCCTGCTAATATGAATTAACACAAAAGACTGTAAAATATCAATTAAGTTGCTTCGTTGAACTGGGTAGGGGAAAGGCTGGTTTTCTGGTTTTGATCGGAGGAACCGATGCGATTCCATCGATAACCGATGCTTGTTATCGATAACCGATGCCGATTCTCGATAACCAATACTAATGGGTTCTAGGATCTGTAGGTTAGTTGCTTTGTGGGGTAGTTGTGTTGTTTGTAAGGCTGTATATAGGTGGTATTAGGAAATAAGGTGATGAGAGGTAAATGAATGATAGTTAGATGCAATGGCACGTTGGGTAGTGGATTCAGAAACGGATTTAGGAGGGCTGTGATTCAAAGAGCATAATAAATGTTATAATAGAGGACATGCAAGATGTGACTTACTGGTTTTGACAAAGATGCAAGTTGATCTCCTTTCTTTGCAACGCTTGGTTTCTTCACTCGTCTCTGCTCGGTCAAGTGAAGATCTGACTCTGTTTTTCGCTCCCAATGATCTCTGTTGATTCAAAAATCATTCGACGTGATCCCAAAAATAAAATTTCGATCCTTTGTTTTTGGTTTGGGAGCCCATTTATAGGGAACCGATGGCGCTATGCGTAACCGATGGCGGTCGAGTAGGAACCAAGATCGGTAAGGAAAAAGTAGGCTATTTTTAGTAAAATAGCCCACCTTCCTAACTTTCTCCTAAGAGATCGGTTGCGGGCTTGGTCAAGTGGCTAGAAGGTCGGTTTTAGGTGCGAGAAAGGGGTCCTTAGTCATGGGTGTAGGTGTAGACCAAGTTTTAGGTTTTAATTAGGTTAGTTTAGGATTAGGGCTAGGTCATGATGAGGTGGCGGTGAGGTGATGGGGATTTATCAATTATAAGGTAATTAATAAATAATTGTGTAAGGTTTAGGTAATGAGGTTAGGTTGCGAAATGGGATGCGTGTCACAAGGGGTCGTAAGACACGAATTTGGTGTCTACAATACTATCTTTCCCTTTTAGTTCTACCTTCCGATCTCACTCGTATTGGGCAACGTTCCTTTCTTTAAAATTTCTCTCACTATGTCATCATGGGTGGTCTCCTTTATAAGCACAACTTTGATGGTATTCTCTTACGATCCCTTACAAGTTCTGAAATTCCCTACACCATCAAAGAAGTTCATGATGGAATTTTTGGATGCCACTTTAGTGTTTTATCTATTACTAAACACATTATTCACCTTGGCTATTAGTGGCCAACCCTAAACCATGACTGTTGTGACTATGTCAAACATTGTGTGAAATGCCAACAACATGCTAATCTTCATCACACACCTAATCATGCCTTACAGGTAGCACGAGACCTTTGGCCCTTTTCTCAATGGGGCTTGGATCTTGTCGGCGAGATCAATCCCCATTCTTCACAACGTCATCAATGAATTATAACCACTATTGAATATTACACTAAATGGGTAGAAGCCATTCCCCTCATTTCTACAAAATCTAAGAAAATATGTGAATTCATCAACCATCACATCATTTTTCACTTTGGTGTTCCTCACCGTCTCATCACTGATAACAAAAAGAAATTCAAAAACAAAACCCTACATAAGTTGTGCAACACTTTTGGCATCCAACTCAGTTTCTCGTCACCTTATTACCCACAAACAAATGGCCAAGCAGAATCAACCAATAAAACCTTAAACAAAATTCTTATGAAAGTTGTTGACAATACTGGTAAGGATTGGCATTCACACATTCCTTTCACCTTGTGGGCTTATCGCACTAGTATTCACACTTCGACGGTTGCCACACCTTTTTCTCTAGTCTATGGTACTGAGGTTGTCTTGCCTCTCAAATTTTAGATTCCATCCCTCCGCATCTCACTACAAGACATGCTCAAAGACAATGAATTTCTCCAAGATCATTTAGCACAACTTGAGTTATTAGATGAATGTCATGTTAATGCTCTTGGCAATTTACCAAAAATGTATCAAGCGGGCCTACAAAAAACATGTCAAAAAAAAAACCTTTCAGGTTGGCAACCTCGTCTTGAAGGAAAATCAACATGTAACAAAAGAAGAGAAAAGTAAACGGAGAAAATTTTCTCATAAATGGCTTGGACCCTATATCGCTACCCATGCTTATGGATCGGTGTTTATCGTTTGTCTTCACTTGAAGGTAAACCCAAACTCGAGCCCCTAAATGCCTCGCATCTTCGATCATGCTTTATTGTTGACATCAAGTCCTATATAAATTTTTGTTAATTGACCACTCATCCCTTGATCACTATTCACCTTCCATATTACCCATTTTTGAGGATCAATGACTAAACAATAATCGTGTGATTACCCATCACCTTTCAGCCTTATCTTCAATATGAGTACCACGGCTCTACTCATAGCATGATTCTCATGGATACTTTTCATATTTTTATAGATGGAATCCCATGGTCATTCATCACTTGAAACCACCTCTTTCATAGTTAACCCCTATGTGTTATGGTTTTTCTTCTAAAAAAGAACCTAGTCTTCCTCTATAGTCTTGTCCATGACTTAAAACATCCAAAAACAAAATGGGATTTAACTCCTTGAGTCAAACTAACAGAAAGAAAAATGACTACCTCAAAAGGGACATCTCTTCTCTCTACCTAGCTATTATAAATAGACCACTCCCTTGAAGGACAGGTTGTATAAAGTCATTACAAAAATAGCGTAAAATGTTTAGAAGCTTCCCACATCGATCATCTTCACGAAGACCTCAATGAGATAATATACTCATCCCATATATACTTCATGCATTGATCACTTTATTATGAATAAATAAATGAAGAAAATGACAATTTTTTTGTCATGGACTTGCCTATTTTTGATCCTAGGTTTCTTGCTAGGTAAACATACTGTTGTACACTAAGTTACGCTAAGCCACCACTTTCACATCATTTCCTTTTCACCCTAATTTTCTCTCTTCTCAAGGGACTTGCCACAACTGCAACATTTCATGATCATGTGACTTTATTCACCCTTAGAATAGTCCAATATGCAACGCCTTTAGGGTCTTACATTCATAAGCCCATCTGGGTATGGTAGACTCATTAGGGTTCTTATCAATTCAGCGGCTCTTTTACCACCTCTTACTATTCTACCTTCTTCATCACCTATTGATTCTCCTATACAGGACCAGACCATCGACAACTACGTTTTAAGGATTTCCACTTTCACCTAAGACTCAACCATGCCTATGACCTAGACTCAATCATGCCTATTAACTACATTCAATCATAACTTAAATATACCAACCCATTCCCCTAATTCATCATATTATTCCCTAGCTTATGGGAGAACTACATCGGCACTGAAGCCCCTTTTCACCGGGGCTATGTAGGCAACACTCCTAGGGCATGGGGCCCTTGGAGGTTAGCTCGGCCACTCTTTACCCTAACCTATTTTCCCCTTAATTTTCCTATTCACATCCTACCTTAGTTAGTTTCCATTTTATATCAACAATTGGAAATTAAACCAAACAAGCACCAATTAATAAACATTTTTACCACATCATCACATCATTCATTTATCATTTTCACATTTCCACTATAGAAAATATTTGGAAACTTAAACCATAACATGCATATACCTCATCATTTATTTCCCACGTTACCAATAACTTGGCCATTAAATCAACATTAAAAACAAGACTCCATCATGCCTACACCTAACTCCACCATGCCTAAATGACCTAACTCAAACATGCCTGCGACTTAGACTCCACCATGCCTAAATGACCTAACTCCACCATGCCTAAATGACCTAACTCAAACATGCCTATGACCTGACTCCACCATGCCTAAATGACCTAACTCAAACATACATGCAACCTGACTCCACCATGCCTAAATGACCTAACTCAAACATGCATGTGACCTGACTCCCTCATGCCTATGACCTGACTCAACAATGCCTACAACCTGACTCAATCATGCCTACACCAACCTATCTCCACCATGCCTAATACACCTAGTTTCCATCCATCTACAACTAACAATCAATTTTTTCCAACACAAGTACATCATGCACAATCATCAATCTCATCATAAAAATTTGTGTATCCATCCAAAGTATACTGCGATACGGATAATATAAGCCTCTTAAAACTCTCATATGCATCCTCACCATATTTGGCACATAGGTTGGTATATGCTCAAAAATATCATATACAGCCTCACCATCTTTGGCATACATGTCGGTATATGCTCAAAAATCTCAAAACTCTCATATACATCCTCACCATCTTTGGCACGTAGGCTAGTATATGCTCTAAAAATCAAAATCTCTCATATACATCCTCACATCTATGGCACGCATACCGTATATATATATTGCAAAATAAAAAATTAGGGTGCACAGGGGGCTCAGTCATCTCCCCATCTAATGTCCATCCCCGTCTCATATGTCTCCTCCTCCTCTACTCTCGTGTGACACCCTACTAACATCTCTCCACCCTGCATAGGTCTCGTATCGGCCTCTACCTGGCCTACAGTTGGGTCAAGCCTCCATGAGCTAGTAGCCTCTCCCTGAACTTATCTATGGGATCGCCATCCCCCTGTACTCTCAACACTATGTGTGTGAGATATCATCCTCTCACTTGAGGCTTGTTGTACTTTATGCTCTGCATAAGATGGGACATCTATCCTAACAATTGTTAAGTGATCCTAGTAATATCGGCCTCATTCGGGAATCCACGAAACTAACCATTAGTCTTTATGCGAGGTGGCCCCATTGGTCTTGGACCTTGTACTGTACCATGGGATCCTATCCTTGACTCGTCCCGGTGCTTGTTTTGGTGCCTTAGTTGTGACTTGGGCTGTAAGGCCACAATTTGCTCTGAGCAAAGGTCAATTGGCCCTACAACCTCTGACCTGCTTACACGTGCCTTTAGAGTGGCTACCCTCCTTATGCGGGAACTTGTCACCGTGCTGCATATGGGACTAAAGAGCCACTACCTATGCCTGTAACATGGCCACCTCTGTCTGTGACCCTACCAACTACCCCTATAAACTTGTAATCTGGCTCTATAAGGCAGCCACCGTCCCTGCAATGTATCCCTCTAAACTATGAGGGTGGCCACATATAGATGATCTCGGCCTAGGTGGTGTTACTCATACCGGGCTGTCCACCACTGCCTGTGCGTACGCATCTGTATAGCCCACATCATCAATATGATGGTCCACTTCCTTCTCCTCCTACCCATTCGGCATTGTAGGCTGTGGTAGAGGCATAGGCCTCTCCACGTCATCTCTCATGTACTAAGGGAACAGTAATGGCATGTCCCAGGGAAACCCCAAATTCAATCTGACCACCTGTCAATGGGGATCATCTCGTGCTCACCGGCATGACACCCCTCTATCCATCTCAAAATATGTAATCCATCCAGCTCCACTGCCATCTACTTGTATGAGGGGAAGCCGACATACGACCTCTAGATAATGTCTACACTGGATAAACCCTCTAGCATGTGCTTGTAGTACGCTACATCATGTGTAGCCCTAGTAGCCCTATGCTCTCCAACAACATGTACCTAACTCCTATAGCCAACTCGAACAAATCCTGCCTCGAATGTATCTAGTCGGGGCATACCAACTGGATGCACACATACGATGTGCTCATATGCCCGAAGTGTAAGAGAAAGGTGTAGCACAAGTTGAACCTCCGCAACCGTCCATAGGCCCATAGCTCTCGGTATAGCTACACCAAGTATGTTGGTGTGTGAGAAAATTGGGTCCTAGCCTCCATCATATCAGGTAGAAACACCATTATTTCCCACGGGAATCTCCCACCCTCCACATCTGGTAGTGTAAAACAACACACTGCTTCCATAATCAAGACCACTAGCCTCATCTCCTCGGGATAGGCCACGTACATATCTCTATAACTTAGGCTTGTGTTATGGAACCTCATCTTTACCATCCCCTCTCCAAATACTATCAACATCAGCTCCTCTAATGCCTCTGAAGAAATAGAATACACCTGTGTCCCCACTATCGATAACCGCAGGATCCTATACATGTCCTCTAGGGTGACTATGATCTCACCCATCGGCAGATGAAATGTGTTGGTTGTTGAATCCCATCTATCGATGAGTACGACCATCAAGCTCGGCTCCCAAACTATGTGCCTATACCATCTGACCCCAATAAGGCCAACATCTATAACGTGATGCCACTCCTCTGCCATCATGCTCCCTCATACTGATAGTAATAGAGGCAGTACTCTGTCTCTCATCCACAACTAGTCCCTCGCCTGCACCCAACAAATCACAACATTATTAAACCTTCACCATACCCCACACATCTCTTACCCAACAAACCTACTCCCAAAACCCTTATTTCTTATTGTACCCCAACCCTACAGATCACCCCTTGTTACCACAATCCACTCGTACCATTTATACCTATTACCCTACTCATTACCCTCTGTGAATATATTACCCTACCCATCATCACTCCACTTGTCATTATATCCCATCACCTACCTTTTCCCTCCCAACCTTTCCTGCTTATTGACCTATTTCCCTCTAACTCCAACCGGCATCGGTCTCTGGTTTACCAACATCGGTCCATCATGACCCGCATCAGCCACCTATTGCATGACCGATGCCATTCAATTCCAACCGATGTCGCAAAACCTTGACCGACGTTGTTCACTTTCATGGTGACCAAATCCACAAAAACCCCACATTTTTTCCCAAAATTTTCAAACTAACCTAGAAACCTATCCTACCCTACCCAAACCTAACCTAAACCCCTCCCCACCCCTATCTAACCTACCTCAGACCTCCCCCTCCCTCATTACACCAATTTTAACCACAAATTTAATTATATACCTATACCCAAAACCCATACCCATACCTTATTTTTCCAAATAAATACGTAGAAAGGATGAAATCCTACCTCATCTTAGTGTCATCGGCGTGGTGGCATGACTGGCCGCTATACTGGTGGCCCACCCAAACCCTCTCCTACTTCTGCCATGCCCAAATCACCACAACCCACTCCTCTAATCCAACCAATCAAATCAATACCCGTATAATGCCTTGTACTTCTCTCTTGGAAAAAGCAACAAAAATTCAACCGCTCACAAGTTTTCTCCAAAGTCACAAAACAATAATGATTCCATAAAATACGGATTTTTTTTTATAAACCCAACCCAATATGACCGATGCGTCATATTTGTGCCCTAGCCAACCGACATCAATCACCCTATAACCGGCATCGATTAACCCTTCTAACTATTTAGCCTTGCTACGCTTCCTTTGCCTGTAACCATTAGTGCCAACACACCTATTATCATTCCGGCCACCCATTGAAACATACCTACAAGCTCAACCTACCCCTACATTTCCTTTGTTGTGTCTTAGGAGTTGTTATTTTACTTATACCTTGGCCTTACCCATGCCATGACCTGTTTGCCTGAACTTGACCTACTTGGTGTGACCATTGACCTTATGTACTCGCTATACCTTGTGATGTTGTTACCTATGTTTTTTTAGCCTAACAACCATACCTTGCCTATTGTCGTGTCGTTTATCCCGACCAAACCTTTGGTGTACCAAAGCATACCTAAATGTTCTTCGCACCTGACCTACGTTGTGTTTCTCAACCATATCCTATACCTTAGATACCTGAATCACTTCACCCTTGTTTGGATAAACCTATCAACCTTGGATGATGTAGAGTTTACAAGCTCTTCAACCTGGTACCATGTTGCAATTTATATGTGTGTGTGCGTTTGATTGCCATTACCCATGACCTAATTTTGACCATGGCCTGCTACCCATTACCCAAGTTGACCATCACCCTTTCCCCAATACTCAAACCCTTCCCCGCGTATCTTCCCTACCTACAAATTTATCAAACTACTCACCGATTTCATATTTCACCTCATCGATTGCCTTCTTTGAGGGGGATCGCCTTCACCCACACATGGGTCAATCACTTCTTATTTTTTTCAGCATCACTTACCAATACAAGTTATGCAACAAAAAGGGGAAAACTATAGACACCAAAATTAGATCACACTCCCCTTGGTCCTCTTTTAAATAACTAACTTAAACATACTCACCTAACATTAGCCCCCTTTCACCCCATATTAACATTAATTTAATTATCCACAATTAAATCAATACTCACCCTCACTCCATTTATTAATTTAATTACTTTAATTAAATGGATGCACACCTCACCTAGCCACCTCACCTAGACACCTCACCATAGACCTATTCATAGCATGTTTCCATAACTAACTAAGACTTAGCCCTACTTACCTTAATGAACTAAGACTTAGTATAACCCTAAAATCACATGTCTATTCTTCCTCTAACCACATTCCCGCGTATCTAAGCACAATGTTCCATTTAGACCCAGCACCAACTAGCAAAGCTAGAAAAAGATAGCCAAGATCTGCTATTTTAGGCAACCTAGGATATCCCACCTTAACCGACGCCGATCAACCCAAAACCGACACCGGTCACCCTAAACCATCGTCGGTTACCATATAACCATTTTGGTAACCTTGTTTTAGAGGTTGGACATATTCTTGAGTTTTGGGAGCAAAGGAGATCTACATGAAAGCAAGACCATGAGCTATTTCACACATCTAAATAACCATAGCCAACACAACCATTGATCAGAAGGTATTTGCATTCACGGTAGCATTCCAGGAAGCACTGCCACAACACTGACCGCCATTTCACCGATCAACCATCACCACCACTCACCATTGAACTCCGTCGATAGTAAGGTGTTTCTAACCTATACCATTTAATTTATATCCAGTTTTTAAGTGTTCTTCACCTTTGTTTATCAACCACCATTTATATTTTTACCTCACCACTATTGCCTTCCTGTGAACCCGACCATTCCCATCACTCATAACCATTTTAATCACCTATGTCCATTCCTGAGTACCTCTGAATATTCCCAACACCTCCACATACCTAAACCAAATCCTTACCATCTCTGATTCAGCCTCAGACAAATCCCCAATGTTAGGAATTAAAAGAATCTAATACGGAATAATTCCTCGAATCGCATAATAAGTAGTATGAATAGAATTACGAAATGAAATATGCACAACACAAAGAAAATATTTAACATGTTTCACCCAATGTGGGCTACATCCACCAAGAACACTTGCTCGATTTTATTACAAGCCAACAGTCTTCATAATTACAATAATCGATCTTGTTTGGAGTTGCGCTCAACAAACCTCTCGAATTCACACTTGAATTTACACACACTATTCACATTCACAAAAACATCGATATATATCCTATTTTATGTCCATCTATTTATAAGTACATCAATAGGTAGCTGAAGAGGAGGTTTTACAAAACAATGGAAACCAAAAAGCCAACAGCCCATAACGGTTACCCATTACCCATGGGTTAATAAACCACCCATGAAAATTTACTTCAAGAGCTTCACCCCTGAACCCCCTTCACCTGCTCACCGGTGAGCAGGACTACTATAAAAATATCCAAGTGTAACACATGGAAAGTGTACCAAACTCTAACATGAAAACAAACTCCACAAACATAACAATCTCCCACTTGGGACTCGATTTCCACCGAGCAAGTTTCTCAACCCTTCACTGCATCCACGAAGGCCAACCAAAGATGAACATAGCTTTAGTTTATCCCTTGTGACCACCTTGGTCATCATGTATGCGATTCGATTGGTATGAATCTTCTCCAACTTCACCTTATCTTCCTCCAAAGTTGTCCTGATGAAGTGATATCTCAACTATATATGTTTTGTCCTAGAATGGAAAGTAGAGTTCTTAGCTACATGAATAACACTCGACTATCACTATATAGCTTTCCAAGTTCCTGTTTATGCCCCAACTCATCAAGAATTTTTGTAGCTAAATCATCTCCTTGCTAGCTTCAGAAGCAGCAACATACTCAACCTCGGTGGTTGACAAAGCCACACCTTCTATAACCGTGAAATCCAACTCATCGATGTATTACCTACGGTAAATACATAACTGTTGTTGTGCTCCTCCTATTTTCCAAATCTCCAGCCATGTCTGAGTCAACATATTCACACAAGGTAGTGTCTGATCCACTGTAACACAAAATAGTACCCATGGTCCCTCTCAAATACCAAAGTATCCACTTTACTGCCTGTCAGTGCTCATTTCCTGGATCACTCATAAACCTACTCACTACTCCCACTGCATGGGAAATATTTTTCCTAGTGCATACCATAGCATACATCAAACTACCAACTGCTGATGAGTAAGGTACCTTGGACATATTGAATCTCTCCTCCTTAGTCTTGGGACACTGCTCCTTTGATAACTTGAAGTGACCTACCAAAGGAGTCCCAACTAGTTTAGCATCTTGCATACTAAACCTCTCCAAGACCTTCTTTATGTACTCTTCTTGAGATAAAGTTAGTTTCCACTCCTTCCTATCCCGATTTATTCTCATACCAAGGATTTGCTTTGCTACACCCAAATCCTTCATAGCAAAGGAGTCACTCAACTGCTTCTTGAGTACCTTAATTTCCTGCATGTTCTTACCTACTACTAGAATATCATCAACATACAGACATAAAATAATGTATCTATCATCATCAAATTTATTTATGTATACACAATGGTCAGAATGACACCTGGAGTATCCTTGTTCCATCATGAAACTGTCAAACTTCTTGTACAATTGCCATGGAACTTGTTTTGATCCATACAAGCTCTTCTTCAGTTTGCACACCAGGTTCTCCTTCCCATTGACCTCATATCCCTGTGGTTTCCTCATATATAATTCCTCCTCCAAATCACCATGAAGGAATTTCATCTTCACATCTAACTGTTCTAATTGCAAATATTCAACTATAACTATCCCAAGAACAGTTCTAATAGAAGTCATTTTTACTACTGGGGAAAAAATCTCATCAAAGTCAATACCTTTCTTTTGTGCAAACCCCTTGACCACCAACCGGGCCTTGTATCTTTTCTTTCCTCCATCCTCCTCTTTTATTCTATACACCCACTTATTCTGCAATGCTCTCTTGCCTTCAGGTAGCTTGACCAAATCCCAAGTCTGGTTTTCCATGAGAGATCTATGCTCCTCATCCATGGCTAGCTCCCACTTATTTCTAGCATCCACCTGCATTGCTTCATCAAAGCATTCTGGCTCTCCACTGTCAATGAGTAATAAATAATTTAAAGATGGAGTAAAACATTCAGGTTCTTTTCTTACCCTACAAGACCTTCTCACCTCAGGAGTTTGGGGTTCCTGAGGAGTAGGTACCTGATCTGGTTCCTTGAAAACTTTTCCATCTCCAATATCTTCTAACACTGTGTACTCCTTTTGTTCCCTATTTTTCTACAACTGATCCTTATACATGACTTTTTCATTAAAGATTACATCCCTAGATTGGATTATTTCCTTATCCTTAATGTTCCATAAATAGAAACCAAAGTCATCCACACCATATCCAATAAAAGTGCATTTTTCAGATTTAGCCTCTAACTTGGTCCTATCATCCTTGTCAATATGAGAAAATGCTTCACATCCAAAGACTTTAAGAAATGAATAGTCAACTTTCTTACCAGACCAAGCTTCCTCAGGTATGCCTCCATCCAAAGGCATTGAAGGTCCTCTATTAATCAAATATACTGTTGTGCTAACTGCATCTGCCCAAAACATAAGAGGCAGCCCTGCATGTAACCTCATGCTCCTAGCACACTCCATGATTTTCCTATTCATCCTTTCTGAAACCCCATTCTGTTGTGGAGTTCCTAGAACCGTCCTCTGTCTTCGAATTCCATTTTGAGAACAATAATCATAAAATTCATTACTGCAATACTCACCTCCATTATCTGACCTGAGGCATTTCAACTTGAGACTTGTTTCATTCTCAACCAAGGCTTTCCATTTCTTAAAAGTTTCAAACACATCATATTTCTTCTTAATGAAATATACCCAAACTTTCCTAGTTACATCATCAATAAAGGTAACATAATAATTTCAACCACTAATAGAAGATACAGGCCGAGCCCCATACATCTGAATGTACCAGCTCTAACTTGTTCTCCTTCCTTATGGGTCCAACCTTGAGAAAATTTACCCGCTTCTGTTTCCCATACACACAATCCTCACATAATTCTAGATCAATATCTTTTAATCTGGGCAACCTGTCCTTCAAAATCTGCATGCCTTTTTGGCTCATGTGACCGAGCCTATAGTGCCACAAAGTTGCATCTCCATCTGCAGCAACTAAATTATAGTAATCAGCACTACTAGTTAAATATAAAGTACCAACCTTCTTACCTCTTGCTACCACAAGAGCACCCTTGGTCACCTTCCAAGAGTCTGCTATAAAACTGACCATATAGCCATCACTACCCAGCTGCCCTATTGATATTAAATTTCACCTCAACTTAGGCACATGTCTAACATCCTTCAGTAGCCATGTGTTCCCATTCTGCATCTTGACCTGAACACATCCTTTTCCAACTATACTACAAGGCTCATCATCACCAAGATAAACATGTCCAAAATCTCCTTAAACATAATCAGTAAAATAATGCCTATGTGGAGTAGCATGAAAAGAAGCCCCTGAATCTAATACCCAAGACTCAACAATGTTATCCAAAGAGAGAATCAAAGCATCCTGACAGATATTACCTTCTGCCACATTCACCTCTTTTGTTTCTTCATGTTGGTTCTTCTTTTCTCGAAGATCCCAACAGTCCTTCTTCACATGACCAATCTTTCCACAGTTCCAGCATTCCATCTTACTCTTGGATTTAGATCTTCCGTGACCATTTGACTTCCCACGGTTACCTTTTCCTCTAGTCCTTGATCTCCCTCTACTCTCCACTGACAAAGAATTCCCTGAAGCAGAGGATTCCCGGAGCTTTTCCTTCACATTTCCTCACTCAGGATCACACCTATAACATCCTCAAACTTCAATTTTGCATTGTTAGAAATAGAGTTACTCACAACCATAACTAGGCTATCCCAACTATCTGGTAAGGAGCACAAAATTAATAGAGCCCTTATTTCATCATCAAAGTTAATCTTCACAGATTTTAACATACTCACAACCGTGTTAAAATCATTTAAATGATCAACAACTAAGCCATTCTCAGACATTTTCATATTAAATAATATTTTCATCAAAAATATTTTATTTGAGGTAGAAGGTTTCTCATATAACTTCCCTAATGCATCCATGAGAGATTCTGTAGTCTTCTCCTCTGTTATATTGAATGCGACTGAAGATGAAAGGCATAATGGATGGCCCCGAGTGCTTTCCTATCAAGCAACTCCCAATCCTCATCCTTCATACTTGCCGGTTTCTTTGCTCTTCCTTCCAGCGGAATATGAAGGTCCTTTTGATAGAGAAAATCCTCCATTTGCATCTTCCATAGACCAAATTTCTTCCCGTTGAACTTCTCAACCCGATATCTATTATCGTCTGCCATAGCTCCCACTCAAACTAATAACCCTTCCTACGATTCAACACTTCAACAAACACAACCAAAGCTCTGATACCAATTGTTAGGAATTAATAGAATCTAATGTAGAATAATTCCTCATAATCGCAATAATAAGAAGTATGAATAGAATTACATAAATGAAATATGCACAACACGAAGACAATATTTAACATGGTTCACCCAATGTGGGCTACATCCACTAAGAACACTTGCTCAGATTTTATTACAAGTCAACAATCTTCACAATTACTGATAATCGGATCTTGTTTGGAGCTGCGCTCAACAAACCCTCCCGAATTCACACTTGAATTCACACACACTATTCACCTTCACAAAACACACTGATATATATCCTATTATATTTCCATCTATTTATAAGTACATCAATAGGTAGCCAAAGAGGTGGTTTTACAAAACAATGGAAACCAAAAATCCAACAACCCATAATGGTTACCCATTACCCATAGGTTAATAAACCACCCATGAAAATTTGCTTCGAGGGCTTTGCCTTCAAACCCCCTTGACCTACTCACCAGTGAGTGGGACTTCCATAAAAATATTCGAGTGTAACACATGGAAGGTGTACCAAACTCTAACATGAAAACAGGCTCTACAAACATAATACCCAAAACCATGAACTATTGAGTTATTATCAGCCTGCCTTAACCATCATCTGTTCTTACTAAACTTTCATCGGTCATACCATACTGATATCAGTCTCTATATTTGGCAATCCTGCTAATAAAATATCCCAATAACCTTTTCCCAAGTGACCCAAGTGACCCAGAACCTAACCCTGACTGTTCCAACACCTTGATTATTTACCTTATTTCCAGATCTGATCATAGCCTAGCCTGTTATGTTAGATTTTCTTATTGTATTTAGATGAGATACCTAAATCATATCAACTACAGTAGAACCTTATTTATTTATGTCATTTCTTGCATTAAATTTTATTAAACAGTGGGTTGACTACCACCGAGGAAGTATCACACTTCCTAGATCTAGCATACGCTAGGCAGCCCACTGACATATATTGTTTAACTCTTTCTTGTGGTCTTGTTTTGTATTTCAGGTAGTTCCTCCTAGCCAAAAGGAATCTCTCACAGTCAGCATTGGATCAAGAAGTCAAAATGTGCACAACAACCTCCAATCGACCATCATAACATGTATTCCTCCTTGACCCATACCCTTATTTGTTTCGTCTAAATCCCTAAAGAAAATGGTGAAATAGAGCAATCCAAATTCCCATTCCTTGGTGAGTAAAAATGTGTTCACTTCCATGAATGATAATTTTTCCTCTATTTGGCCTCACATGATGAGTGCTCAGATGACATGTTGAATGATGTTATATTTGAGATTGATTTTTGTGAAGGTATCAGCAACATGGTGTGAAAGCTTGGGTCACCTCGGATCATTGAAAATTCATCAATTGAAGAGATCCTAAAATCCTTCCAAGAGTTGGTAAAAATTTTATGGGAGACCATTCTCATTTAATGAATAAACCTTAGAGTCTTTCACAGAGATTACAAGTTCAATTTATAATCATGTAAAGGATCATCGTGGTTTGGTTCAACTAATGTAATACCATCGACAATGTTCTTGAAACCGGATCAATGCTTTGAGTTCCATTCATATTCCGCAAGCTGATAGTCTAGTCTAGGCATTTATTATTTACATGAGGAAGATTCACCTATTCCTAGTACTATAAAATCCATTGAGCAAGATAATGGAATTTGTAAATTGTTCTTTGATGGATGTAAGTGTAGGATGGTGCATGTGGAGGTGTGGTGCTTGTATCTTACACGGGTACAAAATATTTCATTAATATCATATTCCAATTCAATTTCTCTAATAATTCAACTAAATATAAGGATCTTATCCATGATCTACATAGTATTTAGTTCCTACAACTAGATATTTTGGGATCCCTTTCCCGCACCTATTTATGGTAAGATCTCCCTTTTTCAAGATCCATTTTTATCTAATTAATCTTCTTCTTCATTCTTGATGAGGATGGTGAAGCTAAAGGGGATTTTCCTTTAAAATTCCATTATAGAGAACAAACCACACAATCTAAAACTTATTCCATACTCTCATGCCTTTCCTAAGGACTAATTGTTACTCCTACTCATAGAAATAATATGTTTCTCCATCATGTTACTCTCCTCATTTACCTTGATATTCACTTCTTCCCTCTAATGATGTCATTTTTTGTTTATGGGAGAATTAAAATTCATATTATTTTTGTCCATCTCCTTTCCCTAAAAGGTAGTCTAACTACCCTTTTCTTCCCTTAGTGGATCTAAGAGTAGACAAGATGCGGTGGAGGCGTGGTGCTTATATCTTCCACAAGTGCATAGTATTTCTCTAATTTCATATTTGAATTCAATTGCTCTAATAATTCAGTTGAATATGAGGCTCTTATCCATGATCTACTATTATTGATTTCCTACAACTAGGTATTTTGGGGGATCTCTTTCCAAAACATCTTTGTTATAAGATCTCCTTTTTTTTTTCAAGATCCGCTTTTTCTAATTAAATGGGATTTTCCTTTAAAATTCCATTCTAGAGAGATAACCACACAATCTAGAACTTGTTCTATACTCTCATGCCTTTCCTAAATGACTAATTCCTACTCCTTACTAATATTTATCTTTATCCATATCCTTTCCCTAAAACGAAATCTAACTACCCCTTGCTTCCCATGGTTGTCCAACACATACTCTTTATTATTTCTTTACATGGGGTCTCAAGGTTACCTTTCTCTCCTAAATTCCTTGTTCAAGGTATCGTCATCAAGTTGTTCTTCTCTCTCTCCTCCTCAAATAAGGTTTTACCATCTTCCTTCCTCTTCCATACATGTTTTGCTTTTAGATTTTCTAAACATTGTCTTGCTTTGTAACCCATTCTTTTGCACTTCATGCAAATGGCAGGGGTTCGCTCATACTCTAGTTTCTATTTTCAATTCTCAAACTTGGATTGTAGAACAATGGAATATTGGAGGATTGTACCATATTTAACTTTAACACAAAATCTTACATATGTGAATATTGTTCTAGCTTTGGCAATAAGATCATAAACTATTATTTTCCTATAACTTTCGTAATCCCAACCATTATTTATATTTCCCAAAACTTCAAAAGCAATATCAACAATGTGACCTAAAAGGGGATCTCATTTGGGAATTATTTGTATGGATCGAAACACAACTTTCAAGTTTCAATGAATATTAGATCTACCATAAAACCTTGATCTTTAACACATAAACTTGCATATGTGAATCTTGTTCTAGCTTTGGCAATACAATCATAAGCTATTATTTTCTCTATAGGTTTCGTAATCCCAACTATTATTTCTTTTTTCCAAAACTTCAAAGGCAATCAAGAATATGACCTAAAATGGGATCTCATTTGGGCATTCTTTCTATGAATCAAAACATGATTTCCATGTTTCAATGAATATATTTACCCAAAACCATGAACCATCCAACATCATTCTAGCACAATCCTTTCAGATACTAGACATTTTTATTATGAAGAAACCATTAATAAAGGAAACGATCTTTATATTGCCTCTAGGTAGCCATTTCTTATTTTCCCATTCTCTGAATAAACCAATAAAATCTACCTCCCATAAATGTTCCAATAAGGATAAGCACTTCACGTAGGTTGAGAAAGTTTTTCATATTCCAAATCTACTGCTAATCCCCAAACTTAAGATTTAGAAAAATGGAAGATGAGAAGTTTGTACTTTATTGAGATTTAACACAATCTTACACATGTGAATATTGTTCTAAATTTAGTACTAGGATCATACGCTATTATATACCCTATATCTTTTACAATTCTAACCATTATTTCATCTCCCAAAATCCAACAACAATCTTGATAATTTGACCCAAAAGGGGATATCATTCAGGATTCTTTGTATGGGTCAAAACACAAATTTCATTTTTGAATGAATATTAGATTTACCTATAAATGAAAAACCACCCAATATTATTCTAACGCAATCCTACTTACCTCATAATGAATAAACAATTAATGAAACAAAATAATCTCCATATTGCCCAAAAACCATTAACCATTCAATATCATTCTACCACAATCCTTTATATCAAACATCATTGTTATGAAAAAACCATAAAGAATGTTTATTCTAATTTATGCATTATTTTTATGGATCAAACACCTTCGAGTAACAATTTCTTATTTTTATGTTTGAATGAATATTAGATTTACCCAAAACCATGAACCATTCAACATCATTCTAAAGCACAATCATTTGTACCAAACATCGTTGTTATGAAACAATCATTAAAGTCTATTCTCATTTGGGCCTTCTTTGCATGGATTAAAACACACATTACATGTTTAAATGAAAATTAGATTTACCCATGATTATAGCACAATCATTTTTACTAGACATCTTTTTTATGAAGAAACCATTAACAAAGGAAACAATCTTTGTATTGCGTCTCAAAATTCATTTCCTATTTTACGATTCTCTAGATAAATCAATGAAATTTACTTTCCATAAATGTGCCAATAAGTATTATTTCACACTTCATGTAGTTTGGGAGAGTTTGGCATATTCTATTTCTGGTGCCAATCCCCAAACTTAGATTTAAAACAATGGAAGATGAGAAGATTGAACTATATTGAACTTTAACACATAATCTTGCACATGTGAATCTTGCTCTAGCTAATACTAGGTGTTAGGAAATTAATATTGATCCATGGTAATTATGTGTTGGTAAATGTAATTATGATTTTTTAAAGTAAAACAAATCACATATCATATTAGGATATGTGTTTTGGAGCTAGTTAGATCTCCTATTTTATAGGAAAACTATTTCCTATATATTTGTATGTATATGTGATAAAATTAATTAACAAATATTGATGTGTTGATCTCGCACCTGCTCTTTCATTTGGTATTAGAGCAATAGCATACTGAATATTGTGTGGGGAAGATAAATTCTCATTGATGGTCACCCCTCTTATAAGAGATACATAATTATATTTTTATGGTAGTTAATGCATTCAGATTGAGCTCATATGAAGTGAATCCTTCCCAGTGGTCATAACGTCATCATCGTGATACCCAACCTTTATAGATCAAACCCCTACTCATTTATTACTGTGACACCATCAAGGATTTTATGTAGCCTTGGTGAGCGGAATCCACATTCGATCCCATCTCAATTCTTCCTCTCATTTTTACCGCAACACACAACTTGGTCTTCTTCTCAAACCTACATTTTGGTAGTTCAACGTCAACACTTGCCAACATTTCATGCATTTCTAATAAAGCAATATATCTCTAATTCATTAGTATTCTTGTCATATCCTTGTAGCTTACACTGCACAATCTATGTTCTTCTAAATACTACCCTATCTCAATTGAGTGGAGGCTATTTTAATGCACAAGTTTTTATTAAATATTGCAGATTTATACATGACTAGCTGATAAAAAGATTTTTCTTCGTTGAAGTATTACACCACTATCCAAACATTTAAAAGGTTATAGTTTGACTTCTATTTTATATATGTGTGTGTGTGTGTGTGTGTGTGTGTGTGTGTGTGTGTGTGTGTGTGTGTGTGTGTGTGTGTGTGTGTGTGTGTGTGTGTAATACATACATACATATATGTATATATGCATATGTATGTATATATATATATACACACACATACATATGTATGTGTGTGTGTGTGTGTGTGTGTATATATATATATATACACACACACACACACATATATATGTATGTGTGTGTATATATATATATATACATACATATATATACATACATATGTATGCATATGTATGTATATGTATGTATGTATATATATATATACACACACATACATATGTATGTGTGTGTGTGTGTGTGTGTACATACATATATATGTGTACATACATATGTATATATACATACATATATATACATACATACATATATGTGTATACATACATATATGTATACATACATATATGTATATATACATATATGTATATATACATATATATATATATATATCTATACATACATACATACATACATACATACATACATACATACATACATATACATATATACATATATACATATATACATATATACATATATATATATATATATATATATATATATATATATATATATATATATATATATATATATATATATATATATATATATATATATATATAGTGGATGGTTGCATGGTTAGATTGGTATTGATTTATTTAGAAGAATTTTAGATGCTCATAGATCTAAGGATCGGTGATAATCTTGGTTTTATTTTTCATTCAATGTTTGTAAACGAGTAGTGTTATAGAGTATGGTCAATGCATCAATAAGTCTCATTTATATTTGGTTTAATGTCGTGTGTACATATTAGTCTATGTTGAGTTATGAACTTCTCATTAAAATCATTCTTTAAAGAAAAGTAAATAGTTCTGTATACATGTCATGTTTAAAAAGTAAATAAAACTATGTTGTAGAATTGGGTATCAAATACACTTTTGTATATCGTCAAATTTCATAACATTGAAACTTTGTATATATGTCATCAAAATCTAACAAGTATCTAAATATTGTTTTTCCTAGTTGTCGTATTGTAAGTTTCATCTTTTGTGTCTACTCTAAGTCACTCATCCATGTTATTGTCTCGCCAAAAATTGTCTCATGTAAAAATTGTGTTGTCAAAAATTGAAAAATATAAAATTATCTTACAGATGTATTTTCGATGTTACCCAACATCCAAACAACAATTTATCCCCAAAAGCCAAATTCACTGAGTTAGTAGCATTACATGGGAGGATGGAGGCAACAAAGGTTGGAGGTCAATCAACAACCTCTCATCAATCTCCATTGATGGGGTCACATATCAATAATGGTGGCACATTTTTTTGGGTGTGAGTATTTTATTTTTAGTTGTGTTTCATTTCAATTTTTCAACTTTTCAATGTGGTGGTGATATTGGAAAAACAACTATATTGGAAAGAAAATGACTACAAATATCCTTTGATTATGTTGATCCTCTAACTCTCATAATTCATTGACATATGATTGGTCATTGAATATAGTCATTGGGAATAGTGATCATGTGCATGAATATCTAAGACAACAAGATCCATACAACAATATGCAATTTGATATGATTTTATTTTCAATTTTCCTAGTTGTGTGAATGGTGGAAATTTCACATTGTGGGGGGAACATGAGACCAATGTTCCATTTCCATTGTATACCAAAACCAACTAAATTCAAGGGAAACTTCCAGTAGTAGTGGTTTCCTTTTTTGTTTGAGATCGAATGACAATGATAAAAAATAGTGGTTGTAATTAAGAACATTGTGATTCTTATAAGATATAATGTGGAATCTCTCCAAAGGTATGTGTACTATTATGCATATTTGTAATAAATGCTTTTTGATTCCTATATACTTCCCTAATGTACAAGCATATTGGTGAACAAAAGCATCATAGTAAGTCATTTCATGGATCTTAAAAGGGTTTATGGGAGAATCCAAAAACCACCCAAGATGTAAAGTCGATGAGACTTTTTCATGTCAAGATTTGTGATAAACCTATTTAAAACCACTTTATGAGAGAGTCTTTATTTTGGATCAAGATCACAAGTAACATGGTAAGACAAGTTTTGTAGGAATGAGCAGATCAGTAGATGAGTGTGTGTATGTTTTTCTACCATGTCTGCACTAGGGGAATGTTGAGAAATTAGTATTGCTCAATGATAATTATGTGTTGGTAAATGTAATTATGAGTTTGTTAAGTCAAACAACTCATGTATCATATTAGAATAGTTGTTTCAAATATAGATCTCCTATTTTATAGGAAAACTATTTCATATACATTTGTATGTATATGTGCTAAATTTAAGTAACAAAGATCACTATGTTAAGATCTACTATGATGTCCCTCTTTTTCGGATAGTTCTTATTGAAGACCTTTGGCTCATTTTATCTACCCGATGGCCAAAGTAGGTGCGCATAAGGGTGACTTAAGTCACAATAAATTATTATAAAGTGCTATAAAATAAATAAAAATTATTAAAGCACTTATATTAATTTATTTGGCTTAATAGAAATAAATTATAATCCCTATGGTAAATATGATTTTCCTTGAGGGAAAATATCATTGTAAAGGGATTTATTATATTTTATTCTTCCTAGAAAGGATAATGGTGACTTGGGCCAAAGGGGAATAATGAAGTTTAGGAAGGATAAAAATATAATTAATTTTTGTATTCCTCCTAAGGAAATGCGACTTGGCCTAGTAGAAAGAACCATGCATAGAGAAGACCAACGTAGCTGATTGGTTTGAAAAGAGGTCCCCTTGGGTCACTTTTTCTTTATAAAGGAGAGTTTAACTTGGCAAGTGAAGGAATCGATAATCATTATACCAATTTCTTGTTTGTTTCTCAAGCCTTGTGCTTTTGCATAAATATACTAAGGACGAAAACCCTTAATTTTTCCCTCTAGAGGAAGAAAACCCTCTTAGAGAATGTGAGGAATTTCCACACAAGAAATTCTATTGTGATTCACTGGTTTCTAATTATTTCCAATTGTATTTATTGAAGGATTGTAGCATAGCTTTGTGAGAAAAATTACAACATGGTTATCTTATTTTCTTCTTGTGAAGCGACCCATCTTTTGGCTAGTTCTCAGTGTTTTGGAGTTATTTCAGGTCTGATTTTCATTGCCATCGTTTATACTACATTTTTGGGATTTAACTAAGTCATTTTCAGAATTTATGGAAGGGTTTCAGTGTTGTTTCAGTCCACAGTAGTCTGCAGCATTCTGAGGTATATTTCCAAGTGTATTTGTGCTCTAAAAAAATTGATTTCATCCAATAGTGTTGTCTTTTGCCATTTTGGGCTCAAAGGAAATTAATATCAGAATTTTTATGAGGGTTTTAAGGGTATTTCCAGTCAGATTTATATGCAGATTTTTGAGTTATTTTGCAGCCACTATTTACCTTTAAAAATCAGGTTTATTGCATATTTGGGCTTCTAAAAATATTGTAATCAGTTTATGATTGAAACAAATTTATTTGAGTGATATTTGTGTTGGGTTCCCACTTAAACCCTAGTCGCATTTCTCTTAAAAATTCAGATCTGCAGTGTTGGTTTTTAGTTTGCGTGTTGTTTCAGCTGGGGTTTCATAATTTCTCCATTAAGCTTTCAACCATATATTAGTGGGGATCTTTCAGTGGTATCAGAGCAATGTTCCTCCTACCTATAGGGTTTTTATTAGATCCAGCCATGAGAGGTTGGGCCACACATATATTACACACGAAGACAAGCATGACTTGAGGCTGATTTTAAAACAGGTATTAGAGTTGAAATCATGGGTGATAGACAAGAAATCCCTCCTTGGGATGATCCAATGGATATGGAAAAAGAATGTTTTAGGGCTAGGGTGGTCACTCGGTAGTGATTGACTCCTCCCATGGAACATATGTGATCTACTCTGGACATATTGGCCTTGGATAGGCCAAGGGATAGATATGATAGGAAAGACAGATCCATATCAGTTGCCAATAGGAGGAATAGTAGATCACCTTTGGAGATTGGTAGTGTGAAGGGATATCCTCACCATGAGAGGAGGCACACTCATATATATGAGAGGAGGCCTACCCAACAATAGATAGGCCTACGCAGCCCAATTTCTTTCCTATAAATGAACAACCAAAGGTTTAAGACCCACTTGAAGAAGAAGTGACTTTCCAAGACAATGTTATGGCACATAGTGATGAGTGGAGGAATCTACCACAACATGTGAGGGATACTTTTCCCCTACCAAGGTATTATACACAGAGGAGAGATAGTTTGAGGGCAAGATAGGATAGGAGGTCTAGATCACATCAAAATAGGGAGCTGAAGTAGGCTACCAACAAGGTGAATCTTTCCACCTTTGATGGGAGTGGGAAGATCAGTGCTAGAGCTTGGATTCATAAGCTCGACACATATCTCACCCTCAAGCCTATGTAAGAGGAGGAGGCCATTCATTTTTCTACTTTACACCTTGAGGGAGTAGCATATGATTAGTGGCATCATGGTTTGGTAACCCAAAATCATGATATCTTATGGTCTTATAGAGAATTCAAAGAGTGGTTGATTACTAAGTTTGGCAGGGGAAGGATGTCAAATTTTACCACAAGGACTTGGCTCAGATCCTCCATATGGGACATGTTGATTCATACATTAACAAGTTCCAACACATAGCGATGGTTCTAGAGAAGCCAAAAAGTATGTTGTGATGCTATTTATAGATGGACTTCATGATATATTGAGGGGTTTTGCCAAGGTTCTTAAGCTGTAACTTTTCATGGGGCCATTCGGATAGCTTTAGACTTGGAAATTACTCCTCCATTTCAGCCCCAAAATAAGAATGTCAAGAATGAAAATCGTGAGCAGCATGGAAGTGATCAGCCCACTTCATCAAAGGTTGAGTCCACTCCAAAGATGGACCTTGATACAAAGAATGATCTCAATAGAAAAAACTTATTTTTTCATTGCAAAGATCCTTGGAGATTGGATCATAGGTGTCTTAGAAATGGTAAGATACATCTCATTGAGGTTATTTCAGATGTGGATGATGATAGTGATTTAGAAAATGAACAGGAACAACCAACACTAACCATTGAAAATGAAGGCAAAATCACTTATCTTTTAAGAGCACCAAGGTATAATCCATTCATGTTTGAAGGTACAATGCTGAGGTGTAAATTCATGGCACTTCTTAATAGTGGATCTACACATAAATTCATGGATGAGGATTTGGTAAGTAAAAGAGGTTTTTGTTGTGATAATTTTAAAGGATTTGATGTAACTATAGCAGGTGGTCTCACTATTCCTTACAAGAATAAATTAAACAAAGTCAACATTCTATTTGGTGAGTATAAACTTTATGATGACTTCTATGTTATTGACTTGAAAGATAACAATGTTGTGTTTGGTATGCAATGGCTTCATTCACTAGGAAGAGTCACCCAATATTTACAAGCTATGGAGTTGAGTTTCCAAATATGAGGGAAACAAATCACCATGAAATCACTCAAATACATGTTGCCCCATCAAATGACATCCAATTCTATGATAGTTATGGACAAGAAATCACCTAATGAAGACATCTATGAGGATTTTTCACTACATATCAGTATGGGACAACAAGGACATGATGAAGAGTACGACAAATTGGGGGCATACTTGAGGAGGATTGTGGCACTTTTTATGAGTAAGTTGCACAAGCTCTCTTTTGCGACCTTCAACAATTTGGTATAGTGCATATGAAGTCATTCAAAAAGCTTAGGCTGATTTTGGATCCGAGGATTGATGAGAATGCAGATTTCCTACTTGAGATTTCTCGGGGACAAGCAATCCTGGAAGGGAGGACTGTAATGTCCCTCTTTTCGAGATAGTTCTTATCGAATACCTTTGGCCCATTTTGTCTACCCGATGGCCAAAGCGGGTGCATAAGGGTGACTTAAGTCACAATAAATTATTATAAAGTGCTATATAAAAATAAAATAAAATAATTAAAGCACTTATATTAATTTATTTGGCTTAATAGAAATAAATTATAATCCCTATGGTAAATACGATTTTCCTTGAGGGGAAAATATCATTGTAAAGGGATTTATTATATTTTATTCTTCCTAGAAAGGATAATGGCGACTTGGGCCAAAGGGGAATAATGAAGTTTAGGAAGGATAAAAATATAATTAATTTTTTTATTCTTGCTAAGGAAATGCGACTTGGCCTAGGAGAAAGAACCATGCATAGAGAAGACCAATGCAGTTGATTGGTTTGAAAAGAGGTTCCCTTGGGTCACTTTTCCTTTATAAAGGAGAGTTCGACTTGGGAGAAGGCATCTGATAATCATTATACCAATTTCTGATTTGTGTCTCAAGCCTTGTGCTTTTGCATAAATATACTAAGGACGAAAACCCTTAGTTTTTCCCTCTAGAGGACGAAAACCCTCTTAGAGAATGTGAGGGATTTCCACATAGAAAATTCTATGTTGCTTTACTTTGGTTTCTAGTTATTTCTAGCATTATTTATTGAAGGATTGTAGCAGAGCTTTGTGAGAAAAATTACAACAAGGTTATCTTATTTTCTTCTTGTGAAGCGACCCATCTTTTGGCTAGTTCTCAGTGTTTTGGAGCTATTTCGGGTCTGATTTTCATTGCCATCGTCCGTACTTTACATTTTTGGGATTTGACTAAGTCATTTTCCAAATTTATGGAAGATTTTCAATTTTGTTTCAATCTATAGTAGTCTAAAGAATTCAGAGGTATATTTCCAATTGTATTTGTGCTCTAAAAAATTTGATTTCACCTAATACTGTTGTGTTGCCATTTTGGGCTCAAAGAAAATTAATATCAGAATTTTATGAGGGTTTTAAGGGTATTTCTAGTTAGATTTATATGCATATTTCTGATTTATTTTACAGCCACAATTTACCTTTAAAAATCATGTTTATTACATATTTGGGCTTCGGAAAATATTGTAATCAGTTTATGATTGAAACAAATTTATTTGAGTGATATTTGTGTTGGGTTCCCACTTAAACCCTAGTCACATTTCTCTTAAAAATTCAGATCTGCAGTGTTGGTTTTTAGTTTGCATGTTGTTTCAGCTGGGGTTTCATAATTTCTCCATTAAGCTTTCAACCAGATATTAGTGGGGATCTTACATTTACACCTTCTCTTTCACTAAGATCATAAGTTATCATCTACCCTATAGCTTTTACAATTCCCACCATTATATCTTTATCCCAAAATCCAACAATACCAAAAATCTGACCCAAAAGGAGATCTCATTAAGGCCTTCTTTGTATAGATCAAAACACAAATCTTTTTTGAATGAATATTTGATTTACCTAGAAACCACTTCCTACCAACCACCTTTCATGAAGAAACCATTAACAAAAGAAACAATCTCCATATTACTTCCAAATAGCCATTTCTTATTTTCCCATTCTTTAAATAAATTAACTTGGGTCTATTTCCCATACTTATGTCAATAAATACTTTTTTCCTAGCCAAATCCTAATCCACAATTGATATTAGAATTAAAATACATATCATTCCCTTTGTCTAGATCAATTTTGGATCAATATTCTCTTTAGAGGAAATGTCTAATTTCCTTCTAACCAAATTTCAAGGCCACAAACCCTTCATGCTTTAAAATTTAGCCCCATATGTCCTTTCTCAAGTACCTCTCCCTTTTCAAAATCACAAGGGCCCTCATTTGGATCCTTTGGGTCTAAATCTCCTATGTCTTAGTACTACAAAGTTTCCTCCTACCCGAGGCTAGTTTTAAAACTACCCCCTCCTACTCTCTCATTCTTTATTAATAAAATAGTATTAAACCACAAAAAGTAACGTTAAAATATAAAATTCAAACAAGAGAGAGGATATATTTGTTTAAGATATATATATACTAGTTTATATACCACTTTCATCAATAACATTTCTAAATTTTATATCAATAACAAAAAGTGTAATAAGATTTAACATAAATTATCAAATATTAATGTTGAAAACCTTAACATTTAATAATAAAAAAACACAAAAGAATCCCTAGGATTTTTGTGTCCTCTCACGCTTCGGGATTGCCCCTATGATAGTGGATCCCAGGCTTGAGCCCTAAGGGCATCGGGTTCAATGTTTCTAGTCCTCTGTTGTGCCATTAGGTGTATGTCGTCACCTATGACCTTATCTCGTCCTCTACTACTTTGAGGCATCTCTATCTTTAAAATCTAAGTTGAAGGATGGAAATTTATCCTTGATCATTCCCCCTACGATTACAAACATTGATGTTGCCAACAGGGAACTCTCCTTGATTGGAAAACGTGTTGGTCCATGCCACCCATTAAATGACATCAAAAAATGGGCTCACACCAAATGGGATCCCAGCGGCACCTTCTCGGTGGGTGTACTACCATGACTTCATCCTGTTCTCTTTCGATCTGAAAGAATATTTCTCTCGTGCTCTCCTCAATGGTTCCTAATGTTTAGACCACATATATTTCTATCTTCGTAAATGGTCCCCAATATTCAATGTCTTCACTAAAACTATAAATGAAGCTTTGATTTGGTTTTGCCTCCCTCTCAAGCACTGGAAGAGAGTGCTTGTTGATGGTATTGTTTATTCTTTGGTGAAAATAATAGTTTTGGATCTAGTGAAAAAGTTAAATCTCACCGATTCATGCTAGATTTTGTGTCATTGTAGATGTAAATAAACATCTCCCTATTCTATGGATTTATGTTCAAGCTTTAGCTTATGGGTTTAGCCCTTCGAATATGAACATATCCCCCAAATGTGATCCTCTTACAAATTTATGAGCCAAAGTGTGATTCTTCTTGCCCTCCAATCCCCAACATAATTCTAAATTGATCCCTAAGAAGAACCCTCCTATTGTCTCTCCTAGTGGAAAGGAAAGGGCATCCTTAAGATCACCCGAGGTTTGAACTTCAAAACCCTTTGTTTCTCGTCTCTGTGGATGTATCCCCTCTCCTTTCTCATTTGGGAACAGTTTTCCCCACTTCACCTTTCCCCCCACTACATCTCTCCTCTTCTCTTGATGCCCCTCTTCACCCACTCCTTCGATTCCTCCGAAAAATAGAGAGCTTTCTTTTGACCCCCTTTTCTCGCATGAGCCCTCTATTGTCTCTTCTAAATATCCCTTTCTCCATATTACTTCCAAATAGCGATTTCTTATTTTTCCATTCCTTAAATAAATAAATTTGGGTATATTTCCCATACTTATGCCGATAAATAATTTTTTTCCTAGCAAAATCCTAATCCACTATTTAATTTAGAATGAAAATACTTATCATTCCCTTTGTCTAGATAAAATTTGGATCAATATTCTCTTTAGAGATGTCTAATTTCCTTCCAACTAACTTTTAAGGCCAAAATCCCTTCATTATTTAAAATTTATCCCCCATATGTCCTTTCTCAAGTACCTCTCCGTTGTCAAAATCACAAGGTCCCTCATATGGTTCCTTTGGGTCTAAATCTCCTATGTCTTGGTGCTACAAAGTTTCCTCCTACCTAAGGCTAGTTTGAAAACTACCCCTCCTACTCTCTCATTCTCTATTAATAAAATAGTATTAAACCACCAAAAAATTCTCTATTAATAAAATAGTATTAAACCACCAAAAATTAACTTTCAAAATATAAAATTCAAACAAGAGAGGAGATATATTTATTTAAGATATTTATACTAGCTTGTATACCACTTTCATCAATAATAATTCTAAATTTTACATCAATAAAAAAAAGTTTAATAAGATTTAACATAAATTATCAAACATTAATGTCAAAAACCTTAGAATTTATTATTTAAAAAATATAACATAAGCATTACCTTAAGGTAAAATTTTGAAAGTTGGTTTGCATGCCTATATTACTCTATGGCTTCATGTGTCCTCTCACACGTAGGATCACCCTCATGATGGTTGATCCCCTATGCCTAATACCCGAGGGTACCGGGTTTAATGTTGTTGGTCCCCTGTTTGGGACACTTTGGTTGTTTCTTGTCACCTCGACCCTCTCCCTTCCTCTCTCGCTAATGGGTTGTCTTTGTCTTTAAAATATGAGTTGAAGGATGAAAAGTTGTCCCTAACCATTCCCGTATGGTTGCACATGTTGGTGTTTCCAATAGGGAGCTCTCTTTGATTGAAAAACTTGTTGGGTCATACCCCTTATTTGATGACATAAAAAAATGGGCTTGCACCAAATGGGCTCCGGTGGCACCTTCTCGATGGCTACACTACCCAACAGATTCATTATGTTTTCTTTCGATCGAAAGAATATTTCTCTCATGTTCTCCTCAATGATCCTTAGGTTTTTAGGCTGCGGGGTTTCTATCTCGCATATATGGTCCCCAAGATTCAACGCCTTCACTAAAAGTATGAATGAAGGTTTAATTTGGGTTCTCCTCCCGTGCCTCGCTCTTGAGCTCTAGGAGATCGTTCATTAAGGGAATTTTTGATTCTTTGGGAAACTGGTAGTTGTGGATCGAGCTAAAAAACCAAATCACACGTGATTCATGCTAGATTTTATGTCATTGCAAATGTTAATAATCTTCTCCCCTCTTCTATTGATATTCTTTCAATCTCTTATGGGTTCACCCCTACGGATATGGACATATCCCCCAAATGTTCTCCTCTTTCAAAGGTATGAGCCATCGTGCTTCCGCGTGCCCCTTCATTCCCTAACATAAGTCCAAATCAATCCCTAAGAAGAAACCTCCTATTGTCTCTCCTAGTGGAAAGGAAAATAAGTTCTTAAGATCACCCCAGTGTCACTTTGAACCCATTTGGTGCTTTTTTCATGGATGAATCCCCTCTTTTATCCTTTGGAATAGTTTTTCCCCTCACTTCACCTTTTCCCCTAGCTACATCTCTCCTTTCCTCTTCGAGTTTCCCTCCTCCCCACACCTTCAATTATTCTAGAATAAGGAGAGATTTCCTCCGACCCCCTTTCTCTACTAAATCATTTTGTTGTCTCTTCGCCCCCTCCCCAACTATGGCCCAAAGCTTCTTTTTTATCAAACTTCTTTGGGAAACTCGGGTGGCCTATGTATTATTTGGGATAGTTCGGTGTTTTATGGAGATTACATCTTCAAATCTAGATCCTTTATGGTGGTTTTATTCCAAGAGATAGGGTCAAACTTTAGATGGATAGCCCTAAATATTTACGCTCCTAACTCTGAACCGCTAAGAGAACAAGTCTAGAAAGACATTTTGGCTATGGTTCAAAACTAGGGCTCTTTCCCTTGGTTTATTGCTAGAGATTTCAATACTCCCATGTTCAATGATGAAAAACATGGAGGCATTCCTACTAGTGAGAGTAGCATTGAGGCCCTCCAAATTTTTGTCAATTTTGATCATTTTTTCAACTTGGAGCTCCATGATAATAAATTCACTTGGTCAAACAAAAGATTGGGAAAAAATCATATACAAATGAGACTCGATAGAATGATGGGATCTTTAGAATAGATATCACACTTCAAATAAGCATCCCTTCGATCTCTCTGAAAGTCTCCTTGGATCACTTTCCCCACCTCAATGTGGCCAAATATGGAAGCCTTTGCTTCCCCCTTCTACTTTGAGTTGGCTTGGTTGGTTAATCATGATATCCATGATTTGATCACCAACCGGTGCTCCTGAAGTTAAAGGTTTTGCTATGTTCCACTTCAACAAGAATCTTTCTGAGTTTAACATACATCTTAAGAGATGGAAGGTAGCATCATTTGGAAGCATCAAGGAAAGAAAAAATAATATCATCCAAAAACTTGCTAAGTTGGCCAAAGAGATTGAAGCAAAGGGTATACTTCCAAACTTGTACTCTTTCAAACTAAAATCCTTGGAAAATATCCATAACACAATCAAAGAGGAAAAGAATTTTTGCAGGAAAAGATCTAGATCCCTTTGGCTCAAGGAAGGAGATAGGAACACAAAGTTCTCCTACTTAACTAATGAAAAACGTAAAACTCAAAATAGGATTACTTGAACGGATCTAAGATAATGGGACGATCATCACAAAGGAAAAGGAAATCATTAAGGAAGTCAACTCCTAATACCGCACATTTCTAGGTTCTTTGGAAGATGGCTCCTGGATAAAATGGAAGAAATGTTGGCTTTTATTCCAGAGGTTGTCACTATTGAGATCAATAACTCCCTTACTCACCCTTTTGAGATGGAACAAATGAATAAAATTTTTTTGATATGAATGGAGAAAAATCTCCAAACCCTAGTGGCTTTCCTTCTACCATTTTTCAAAACTTATGGGATATCATCAAGCAGAATTTCTACTGGTTGTAAGAGAATTCCAAACCAAATATGTCCTTATCAAAGAATAGAACTCCACCTTCATCACCTTCACCCAAAGTCTGCGAAGAAAGAAAAATCATGTTTGATTTTAGACATATAAGTCTATGTAATACCTCCTACAAAATCATCACCAAAATTATGGTTAATAGATTTAAACGATTCATTTCAAGTCAGGTATTGGATCAATAATATTGCTTCATCTAAGGTTGGCTGATCCAAGGTGGCATCATCATTGTTCATGAAGTGATCCATTCAACTCACCTCACCAAATTAGCTAGCTATGTACTTAAACTTGATATGTAGAAAGGTTTTGACAAGGTCAACTGGAATTTTCTTATCAAAGTTATCAAAAATTTGGCTCCGAAAAAAATGGACAAGGTGGGTTCATTGTTGTATCTATACCCCTCTTTTCTTTGTTATTGTCAATGTTCTTTTAAAAGGTTATTTCCCAAGCAAGCGAGATCTTCGTCAAGGCAATCCCATCTCCCCTTTCTTACTCATCCTTATGGAAGACTCCTCGGTGGAGCCCATAATGCAGCTATTTCATCCTCCTCTATTTTAAGCCTCTTCATCACTATCAGGCTTCCATCTTCTACCCACAATCAATTTCCGATGATATCATTCCCCTTAGAGTTGCGTCGATTGTTGAAGATAGAAATACGATGTACATCCTTAACTTGTATCAAGATTCCTCTTGTCAAAAGGTCACTTTGACTAAGTGTTGCATATCCTTCCTCGACGCTCCCCTAGACGATAGACATAGATTGCGAGACATCTTTGAATGCAAAATTTTTTATCTTCCCTCCTCCTATCTAGGTCTCCTTTTCTTGAGATAAACATATAAAAGGGATTTAGAACTCTTTGATGGATAAATTTCAAAGGAAACTCACTTTGGTTGGAAGGGTTCAATCCTAAGACAAGATGGAAAACTCCAACTTGTCAAATCCACCCTCCAGATTACGCCAATCTACTCTCTCTCTCTCTCTAGAAAAATACCTTCAGCGATGGCTTCAAAAATTGAACAAATCTAAAAAAAATTCCTCTAGTTAGGTTCAAAAGAGAAGAAAAGAACTCACCTTGTTGCACGGGACTTGATCTGTAAGAAAAAAATACTAGGAGGCCTTGGTCTAAGAATAATTAGAGATATGATTAAAGCTCTAATTTCAAAATTGGGGTGGGCCTTCACCACAGGTTCTAGTGCTCTGTGGGCCTAGCTCTAACGGATAAGTACTTGATACTTGACTCCAAATTTTTTCTAATAAATCACCTCCCCTTGGATCATCCATATGGAATTCCATTATCACCGTAGGGACCTTATTTGTAAAGGTGTCAAATGGTTCTGGGTGACGATAATTAAATTGACTTTTGGAATGACTAGTGGATCTTGAATCAGCCACTTTCTAAGGACCCTTCCTTACTCCTTATCATGCCTCATCTAAATCCCCTAGTGGGCATCCCATTTGTAAACGACATCAACAGATCTTCCTTCCCTCCCTAATTGTTGTTTCCTAAATGGCAAGGTTTTGATCACAATCAAGCTTAAGTATTTGATTCCCTATAACAACTGCTATCTACTCTGCATGTTGGCTTATACCCTTCTATTGATGAGGTTATTTGGCCTTGTAATTCCTCTTGTTCCTTCTCTATAAAATTGATAACAAATTCCCCTTAAGAACTTCTATATTCATCATGTTATTCCTAAGATTGGTATGCTCACATGGCTAGTATGGAAGGACATTATTCTTACCAGTTTGAATCTGCAACAAAGAGGTTATTCCCTTCCTTCTCGATGTAAATTTTTCTTTAAAAATGCTGAAGACACCTATCATATTTTTGTTCGTGTCCTTTCTCTTCTAGAATATGGTCATATATCCTAAACTCTTTTGGATTTTTATGGACCTATCTCGAGTTCTATAAAAGACACTTTTAAACAATGGTACATTTCCTTTCAAAACTTGGGCCTCTCTCGGCTTGAAATCTCTTTCCCCATGTTTTATGGGGTTTATGGAAGAAAATAAACATGCACATCTTCTAATACTCCTCTCTAGAAGAGGATAATGTTGTTATCTCAATTATCATTTCTCTTTAAGAAAACCTCAACTCTTTCCAAGTGTTATGCGTTGGAAAGCTCCTCTTGTTGATTGGTGGAAATTAAATGTTGACAACACCTTGAGAGGGAATCCTGGATCCTCAGATTGTTGGGGTGTCTTGAGGGACCATCAAGGAAATATTTTAGTGGATTTTGTTGCATCTCTAGGTTTCGGTAATAAATACAGAGCGGAAGCTTTAGCCATCCTCAAAGGTATGGAATTGTCCAGGATTTCGGGTCTTGCCAAGATCATTATTGAGAGTGAATCCTAAATCTCATCAAAATTATGAAATATATCATCCCTCCCTCCTAGACTATCGACATCATCATTCAGGATGTCAAATCCATGAAGCAATTATTCACTAAAGTCACCTTTTAACATGTTTATAGGGAATGGAATGCTCTTGGTAATGCTCTAGCTAACAAAGGTATTGAATGCTCTGGACATACTTCCTAGTATGACTCTTTTAAGAAAGACATCCACTATTTCCAAAAATGATGCAAGTAGGGAAGTTTGTGACCCTCCTTTAGTCTCCTGAAATGCATTGTCTTATGAAAGATATTAACCCCCTCCTAGACTATCGGCATCATCATTCGGGATGTCGATCCATGAAGAAATATTTCATTGAAGTCACCTTTCAACATATTTATAGGGAAGGGAATGCTCTTGTTGATTCTCTAACCAACAAAGGTGTTGAATGCTCTAGACACACTTCCCGATTTCAATCTTTTCCGAAAGACATATCCACTATTGTCAAAAATGATGCAAGAGTGGAAGCTAGTGACCCTCCTATAGTCTATTGAGATGCGGCATCTTTGGATGCTTAATATTTTAAAAGGAACCCTCCTTTGCTTCATCGCTTAGTCCCCTTTTTTAGGATGTGTTTTATCTTTTTCAACTATATGGGCCTATTCCTAGAGGCTCTATCTCGCTTCATTAATTTCTACCATGTCATGATATCTCCCTTGTATCGCCACCACGACCCCCCTCCTTTTGATTTTATTTCTCCTACTCCTACACGTGCCAAGATTGATCCCCCCTTTTATGATCTCCTTCTTCGATTTTAGAATCATGAAAATTTCTTTTTAAATCAGTCTCGCACCAATCGTTTTATAGTAAAATTTTACCTCCTCAAGCTCTGTCAACATGGGTGGAAGAATAATTTGCGTTGAGCCAATTGATTGTTGTGACATCAAGAAAGACAAAGAAGTCTTGGATATCCTTCTCATGGGTGGGGTCTCAGGTTTCATAAAGTCTCTACATGGGAACTCTCTCATTATTTCTTAAGGAGTTCTCACCTCTTAGGATGGCAGCAAGGTCAAAGTAGCGAGATATAATCTTCTCTGTTCTACGACCAGCATTACTATTTCCACCGCCCTCCCAAATTATGGTGTTACTTACATCAAAAATTCATTTTCTGAAGAAATTTTTTTTTGTGTGGATGATTCAAACAAAATCTAGGAGTAATAATCTATATTTAAGAGGAGTGCGTTGAAGCACCCCTGAAATAAGGTAATGTGTTGCTTAATGCATTTCTTCACCATTGATAGTTGTTACAAAGTCATTCATCACATGCACTTTCACCACGAGAATATTGGTTAACTTCCCCCAATTCCTCTTTAACTCTCTAGTGGATTCTATTGACCTAGCAAGGAAGAAAGGATTTGGCCCAATTCTTCATCAGGCTGCTCTATCTTCTTTTCACCAAAGATGCCCCTTTCTCCCTCATTCCATATTATTCGATTGTTCTTCCTCATGGGAAGTGCAAATTATGTCCCCTCCCTCTCTGGCGTCTCGCTTCGATGTGCCTCATGGTGCATCCTCCTCTATTCCCTCAATGTCTATTCCTCGTAAATCTCTTCACCTCCATCATTTTATCCACTTAGCTCAAACAACTCCTTCAAAATCCTTTTTCCACCTTTGTCTCCCTCTTTGACTCCTCCCGGGCCCCCAATACCTTCAAAACTCTTCTCCCCTTATCCCTTCTCCACTTCCACTTCCGCCTCTCTATGTCCTCTTTAGTCTCCACCGCCATGTCTCCCCGCTTTTATTTGACCTTGTGCAACCTACTGCATCTCCGCTCTTTCATTTGTTTCCTCTTCTACTCTACCAAAGATGGATCTAAATTTTCTTGATGTTATTGTTGATACTTATGGCGGCTTGGACCCAAATGCTCTTGTTGATCCTAAAATTGTGTACAATCGGTGTCCCGATTTAAGCTGTGCCATGTCTCCCCTCTTTTGTATAACCTTGTGCACCTACTTCTATCTCTACTCTTTCAGCTTGCTTCCCCTTCGCTTGCGCCAAAAATGGGTCTCAATTCTCTTGATGTTCTTGCTGATATTTATGGGGGCTCGAATTCAAATTCTCTTGTTGATCCTAAAATGGTGGACAATCGGTGTCCTAATTTAACTATTCCCAGGACTAGCTTATTGGTGATGGACTAAATAGTAATGAATATGATACCTACACTTAGGATATCAACCATATCCTCTGCAAAAATAAGTGTGTTTTCACTACCTTCAATAATTGGAAGTATTATGCTTTGACATCCTTACAAATGTAATTGATAATTCTTGTTCGAGATCAAGATCTCCATTGACATTTTGGTTAATTCTACTCATTGTAATCTCGAGGGTGACATGGAAGAAACCAATATCTTCCATGATATTTTTAATATGCATAGTTAAGTCTCTTTTTTAGTCCTCTTTTTCGGATCCTCTTGTTGGATATTTTTATATAAGGATTAATATCCTTTCAAAATCCTAACTTTTACCCAATGTAAAATATATATTTAAAAAACATATTAATTAGAATATAAAATTAAAACATAATTCGACTATCCCGCTTTCGAAAATCGAACTTTGATGGAGCATCATAAGGAAATCCAGGCATATCGGGAGCGGGGTGTTTAATTAGAGATGAAGGAGGAAATTTAGTGATTGCAGGATCCTTTCCTTTGAAGGATGAAACATGTAATGAGGCAAAGGCTCAATCCTTGCTTGAAGGTATCAAATTGGCAATTAGTATCGGATGTAAATCTCTGGAAATTGAAGGTGACTCCCAAGTTGTTATTAACGATGTTTGTAATTGAAAATCTATATCCTGGAAGTTAGACTACTTTATCACCAACATTTTGCATTGGATGAATAAAATCCCTAAGTGGGTTTTAAATCATAATTATAGAGAATCGAATTGTGTCGCCGATTTCTTAGCAATCAGGGCATTATTAGGTAAGTTAGTTTGGCCATCTCTGAGCATGCAAACACATGGGAGGAGTTACAAGATATCATCTCTTGGGAAGGAAGAGCAGGTGCTTTTAATTTTCGTGAGGCTCTGGTTTTTTCTCGTTTCTTTGTTCGCTCGTTGAAGGTTGGTGGTGGATTGGAGGTTTTGAGAGCTAAGAATGGAGTGCCCTCCACTACCTTTCCTTTTCCTTCAAGGGGTGAAGTATGAAATGGCCTTCTTTGGGAGTGTTTCTCAAGCTTGTATTTGAATTATTTTCAGGGTAGTGTCGAGGTCCATCTACGAGGCCATAATGAGGATTTTGGGTGATGAATATACGGGTGATTCTATTAGGTCCCAGTGAATTCGTAAGTTGTGTCTTGGTTTGTGTAACACTTTCTTCGAGTGCAAAACAATGTCAAAGAGGCTGTGATATACCTCTTCACTTCATAAAACCCCAAACAAAGTGTCAACTTGGTCAAAGCGTTGGAGGCATTTGATAGGGCTCAACCATTTTCGGATGCAATCGGGATGGGCTGGCCATGGATAAAGCTTGGAGGGTGATCTCGGTGTTATCCTCCAGGGGATGTGGTTCGATGAATTTTTCCTTAAATGGCCATGAGGCATGTTCCGTGGGGATCTCTCGAAGGACGCGAGGCTTGCGAAGTTGGATTTTCTTGAGCTTTCGGTGCTTTTTGTCCTAGAATCGGTGGGTGTAGTCGATGCAATGCGAGAATATTGGGCTTCACTTTTAATTTATTTTACAGATTGCTCGCATTTGCTCATGTAGTTGTCTCTGTGGGTGGGAATATGTCACCGTAATCGAGCTACCCTACCTCTCGGGTGAAATCCCAGGTACCTATCCTTGGTTTTGGTGGCATGGGTTTTTGTATTATCATTTGTTGTTTTTGTCATTGGGTTTGCTCGACTTTTATCCCCGTTCATTTATTTTGTGGTTTATCTAGTTGGGTTCGATGGTTGTTGGTTTCTACTTTCGTGTTTGTACTTGAGTGGGATCCCTTCAATCCCGTGTTCTAAGCTCCTGTCAAAAGCATTAAATCATCTAAAAAAATTAAAACATAATTTCCATTTCTTATTATGCCTTCCTTAACATTTATCATTGGAAATATTAAATCATATGTCACAAACTATAAAATGTTAAAAAACAAAATATTCAAAACATATTAATTAAATAAAACAAAAAAATCCTTTTACATTCAACACACCCTTTCCAAGAATCCATAAGTACCCAACCCAAAAAAATCCCATAAGCAATAACATAAATATATAGTTAGACCCTAAGTTTAAAGGTTACAATGTTTTCTATAACCAATAACATAAATATATATAGTTAAACCTAGGTTTAAAAAACATGGATTAAAAATTATAACTAAAATCCACCGTTGGATAATGGAAATAATTTGTTATATCCTAATTAAAAATGTAACACTCTCCTTAATTGTGTATTGTTAATTGCCCAACATAAACCACGAACAATCCTAGAAAGTAGATAATTTTTTTATGTTAGTAAGTTAGGAAGTTTTAGCTTAGTGATCAATCCGCATCAACATCAAGTATAAAAGTGAAATACATCAATCATGTGTGAAATACTAGTTTCTCTAGCAATGTAAGACACAACACTTAAACTACATATTCATAGGCATAACACTTGCTCAAAAACTAGGTACAAGTGATGGATGTGAAGCTTTTATTGGATTTTGATTAAAATTGTGATTTGTATCCACATTATGAAATATAGATCGTTTACGTAAAAAAGCAATTAAAGTAATATATCTTAACCTACAATGATTAATGAAACATTGCAATTTTTGTTTTTAGGGTTACAACTATGTATCAAAATATTATATTTTACTCCACAATAACTAATGAAACATTACAATTTATGTAAGTGGTATCTTGTGTATCAAAATAATATATTGTAAGTTGATAATATATCTTACCTTATAATAATCTGTATAAGAGGTTTTGGATATCTTACCCTATGATAATTAGTGAACTGAAAAATTCAACCTACGTAAGAAGTTTTGGGTACAGTTGTCTCAAAATAATATATATATTAACCTACATTAATTAATGAAAGATTATGTAAAAAAGTATTTAAATAGAGCTACATTTCACAATAATTAATAAAACAATATAAAATGTATAAAAGGTTTCCAGGTATAGCTGTGTTTCAAACTATTACTTTAATAATCCATCAAGCTTAATATCATGCATAGAGACTTGACTAAAAGCCCAGACTTAATATCATTCATAGAAATTCGATTAAAAGCCCATGTATGAAGACTCTAAAACTCGTAAACATCAAATTTAAACATTAAATTCCTACATAAAATAACTTCTGGTCATCTGATCCGTCCATATAAATCAGTTGACATTTTGGAAGTCTCTCGTCCCAAAAGTTAATTCAAAACTCAAAGAGCTTAATATTAAATTATAATTCATTACTAAAAATTCTAACATGAAATAAACAAAGAAATGAAGAAGAACTATGGGACAATTAAAAGCAGAGGGAATTTTCATATCTAAATTAGTTATTACTATGATATTTCAAGAAAATACGTTAGCCACATACTTTACAACATACCAAATACCAAAATATCAATCGAAATAATGAAAACAACAGTCAGATACTTGAAAATAATAAATATTGTAAAAGAATAAATATTTGATAAGAGTATGTACTTCCTCTGATACAATGTTAACCTACCTTTCATAAGCCAGCAGGTATCCCCCACAGAAGGCGAGAGATACCCTCCCCACAAAAATACAACATACACAGGGGGCCCATAAAATTCCACCATAAACCACATGCCATGCCCATAAAATCACATGAGGTGGCAGGTTTTTTCTGGTGCCAGAGGGAGTCATGTAAAGTGACAACCAAGTGGTCCTGCAGTGGCATACGTGAGAAGAGATAGCCGAATCCATCATATTTTCACCATCCTGTCTAGACTGCCACCAAATCAAAGGTCTAGGTGGCCGCATTCATGGGGTTTTGGAGGTGCGTCACCTAGTTTACCGCCAAACCGCCCTCTGTAACCATTAAAACATTAAACGAATGCCCAAAGCATTTTCAATTAACGCCCAAACCACTTACAATTTTTTTATTTTTCCTAATTCTACGTTTTGTTAAGGAGCCATTCCCAAAAAAGGTTGTCAAGCGATTTGATTTTGGATAATACCAGCTCACAGTCGACCCGCCACACATCCGTGACTCCTAGGTTTATTTTTCACGTTGAACTTAAGTTTTGAATATTTCAAATTGTAGCAAGAATTGCAGTATGGGTCTGTGCTTTTTTAAACATCTCAAATAAATGGATTAAAGAAACTATAGGCTAAGTTACAAAAATAATTTAAAAAATTACTCATTCATGGATTAACATTATAGAAGTTTGTCTGAAACGAGTCAATGGCATTTATTCATAGTTTACAATAAATCTACAATGTCTGTAAACCAGTTATTAGAGCCAATTCAGACATTTTCTAAAGGAAGAAACCTAAACAAATTTAAACAACTTTTATTCTAAATTTAAATTTTTTTGAAGTACTGTAACTCCTAATTTAGAATGGAAGAACATTATATTTACCATAAAATTGTTCTATGTTTCTTTCTTTTAGAAGTGGGAAAATAAGCTCAAATAAATGATATTCAAACCATGTATATTATTTACAAGTAGTAGTACTTGAAAGCCATGTTTAAGCCATTGTTGATTAATTTCTTGTTTTCATGTTTCAATCCACACAACATTAGAAAATTTAATAGATTGTAACATGCCAACTACTAATTTGTATCAATTGATATGGCAAGTTTCCCCATGCAATCCATCAATCCCTACAATGTTGGTGAGTTGCCCTATGTAATTCATTAATCCCTACCGGTATTAAATTTGTAATTAAAATTACAAATGATATCACAATTATTCATATAAGTTTGTGTCATTTGATGACTTCTTTTATTAAAATTGTATAATCACCATAAAAGAATAAAATAATTTATTTATCAAATCAAATATTTTCAACTAATAAATAAAAAGAACATTAAATAACTAACTTTGAGTTTGGAAAAAAACAAATATATAATATGTGAACCTTTAAAGAGAGATTTTGAGTGGCCACAAAACAAATTGATTATTAAATGTTATGTGAATAGGGACCATGAAAAGATCCAACTAAAAAATGATGGAGAATGATGATTGCACATTTGCAATTGCATGCACCCATAGATTGGAGGAGATAAATTGATATACTAATTTATTTTTTCCCCACAATTTAAATATTGATTTATTATGGATAATGATTTCATTAATAAAATAATAATTAATTACATAAATCAAAACACGATGAAAATATTTCATTGATTAATATAAACCACAAACCATAATCAATATATCATGAATGCAATACTAAATCGTAAATGTCAAACATGAGTACATAAACACATTAAAGTAACAACATCATCATATACACATCTATAGTAATCAAAGTCCTCATAAGCAATGTTATACAATAAATGTTATAAAATAAACGTTGTCATCTCCTCCACTGCCTATTGGCACCAATAGAAAATATTGAATCATAAAATATAATACACTTCTTCTTGTCTCTATGAACGGAATTAGGTGTGATCCCAAGGATGGGGGCATCGGATGTCTGCATCCAGTATGGTGCACTCTCTCATCTACAACTTGTACCGTATCATCCTGAAAGCTAACCATTTAGTAAATAAGTCAACATAGATGAATCATTTAGTTAAACACATAATTAAATTAAATCATCCATTACATCTACTTGCCTCTCGTGAAGGAGTGTCCAGTCTCATATCTCTAACATCCCATATCGCAAACCCTTTGACACACTCGCCAAAGTGCGTATAAATGTCGTAGGGTAGGGAAATGGAGTAGTGGGAACAATGGCCTCAAAAAGATGACTTTGACAGTTTGAGGAGGATTCTAATGCCATGACACACCGCATGTGGAATACTATCAAAAACAACTCCTCTCGCAATGACTATGTCATCTAAAATTAACTTCACTTCGACCCCATCAAGAAAAACTTGGAACAACAATAATATCAATTGCATTAATCATTTTATCTTCAATTTACCAAAAAAGAATAAAAAAGTGAATGAGAACATTAAATAACTTACCATTTTGGCTCCCTCCTCACTCTCCTCTCATTAGCATTGTCATTTATTCCCTTCTCCTCGTGCCTCCACTCATCACCCTCTCTCTCCTCAAATGAAAAGGAAGTTTCATCTCTATTGATATTCATCTCGGCCTCTCGGACCTCTCTGTGAAGCAATCTCGCCAATAAGATTGAGACCAGAGGCTGAATGTGAAGGGAATGTCTCATCAAAAATGTCCACCTACAACAATTGAGTCATCAAGATAATTGAAATATCAACAACATAAGGCAACATACAATTGTCACATGAATGTTAAGTGTTTGTTACCTTTATCTATGTTTCATACTACTAAGTGAGTCTCTCTATTGACGTAGGAGCTGACTCAAGGGAATGTCATAATCCTATGCACACTATCAAAAGGAGTTAGTATACACACAAATAAACAAAAAATATATTCCATATAGTAATGAAAGTCCAATAATTACTTACGAGATCCTCCATGAGGAGGTCAACATTTTTGCTAGCTACTCCATCCTCTTCTCTATCTTCATGTTCATGAGATAATATTAAGTTTTTGATTTCCAACCAAACATAATACATAATATATTATACTAATCATAAATTTACCTTTGTCCTAGTATTTGAGTTGTTCTTTCTTTCTCTTACTCTCAACCACCTCTCCTTTCTCGCCTGTCGCATCTCCTCTAAATTATAGGTGCACATTTCAGCATCCACCTCCCTCTTCCCTCCCCACTCAACTCCTTGAATCAATTTTTGCATTCTTTTTTGCAAACTCGATCGATAACCCTTCTCACCTGCAAGTTATATAACTACCTCAAGACATAGTCCACATCCCCTCTCTCTTATGTACGTATGTCATGCTCCTATCATGAGAGAGAGTTGGTCATTTTCCCATATGCTTATGGCCATGCTTGCGTGATTGCACTAAAGGAAGATTGTGTGTAACTTGGTTGTTGGCTAGATTTTCTACACAACTTAAAACCTAGGAAGTCATGAGATAAATCTCTCTCATTTACCGATGAGGCTCCCGTGTAAGAAGTTTATCAATTTAGTAGGTATGAATCCTAATAACTATTTGCAGGGGGTTTTACTTTAATTACAAAGCTCACGAACCATATCTTAGCAATTCGGAAGCAAGTAAGCAATTGTTTATGAAGTATTTTCAGAAGGGGAAAATAATGGAATTTGGGAAAGAAGAAAGGAAGATATGTAATTCAACCAATAGTTTTCAGAGTTGGCCTCATACACATAGATAAAATAAACAAATAGATCTCACAATATTCATAAGTAAAAGAAAGGAAAACTTCTAATCTAAATCTCAGATAATGCAAAGTTTATCTAAGATCCACATAGAAGTAAGAAACAAAGCACCGTTGACACAAAGTTCTCCGGAAATCCACCTCTATTCAATTCCTCAGCTTTCATAGAAACAACATCAAGGGTTACAGCACAAAGTCTGAAAACTCAAGAATGCTCTAGACAAAATTGTGATTTTTTAACCCGTAGGCTCTTCCTCTATTTATAGTGTATAGAGGGAAATTACAAATAGGAAGCTTTCAATGAATTGACACATGTGGAAGATATGAAAAGGGGAAGCAACTGGAAGTATTCTTCCTATAATTCCTCTTTGCATGACATGCATGATTTATAACTGAAAAATAGAACCTTCTATTTTGCATGTCTACCACCTATTTCTAAGTAATTGACTTCTTCCAGTAACTTGAAGTAACAGACTTTTATAGCCAATTACCTTAGTTTTATAATTTTAATTGATTGCTCAATTTCTTTATCAAAGAAAATAAGAGAAAGAATAAGAAAGAGAACAAATTAGAAGAAATTTGCAACACTCTCGGTCTTGTTATTCTTCCATACTCTACTTGTTGATCTAACTCAGTATTGCACTTTTGCTTCATTCACTTTAGCAATGAATGATTTGAATGATATTTTTTTCTTGAATCTGAGATGCTTTTTTCTCCCATATGTTGTTGAATTCTTTCCTTTGATTCTCACCAAACTAGATTTAGAAGCAAATGGTGAGATTTATTTTTGGGTGCTTTACCTCGACATGTCTTCCCTCTTATCCTTGAATATTTTGCAATTCTTCTCCAGTATGTGCACCAATGCAATGTTTGCCGTAAACAATTTAGACAAAACTCATCACCTTTTATTTTTAATTGCATATGAGCAATTTTAAATTCTAAAAAGCACTCCGGGTGAAGGAAAATACAAGTAAATTCAATGAAGGCTTCAACTAGAAGATTGGGAGCACATGTACAAGCTCTTGAAAGGAATTTTCCACACAATGACTTCTACATGTGTTGAATTAAAAACAAGAGGATAGTTTTTTTTTTTTTGAAGCCCTTGCAATTATGAGAGTTGGATCTATTTCTTCCTCTTATTCTAAATATATATTCAATGTATCAGACATTGAATTTTTCTTTCTTCACCAATATGGGCATAAATGAAGTATTCTGCTGAATAATTTAGACAAGGATGTAGTCCATAACATGAATATCTAATTTCTTCACCAAGATTTGATTATAAAGCTTGATGCCCTCTGATTTTTCGACTTTGTTTGTATGTCAAGCAATCTAAAAATATTATTTTATTCACTGTGGACTCACATCAACATGTAGATATCCGAGAATAATAAAAATGAATCCTTTCTAACCCAGGCATCAAAACTAGATGCTTCCTAAAATTAAAAGAAGTCATCTTTTAGGCATTTAGCTATGCCGTAATGGGTTGCACTTTTGGCTTGGAGTTGTGTGAAAAATAAGAGGGCAAGAAAGTGGAATTTTTACCCTTCTAGGAAGCTCCAAAATTCTCATCTTTCACTTAAGTGATTTAACTTTAATTACGGAAAAAAACAACTTTCCAGAAGCCTCAAATTCCCACCTTCCAGAAGCCCCGAAATTCCCATTAGCATGAAGAAATTACTTTTCCAAAAAGTGAGACTAACATGAAAGAAAGTTTTTTTCCAAAATTGCAACTTGCATGGGTGAATAAAACCTTTTTGATGGGAATTCCTACCCTTCCAGACAGCCCCAAAATTATCATTTGTACTTTAAGTGATTTATCTTTCATAATGGAAAAAAACAACCTTTGAGGAAGCCTCCAAATTCCACCTTCCAAGCATATCCAAAATTCCCATTTGCACTTAAGTGATTTACCTTTAATGATGGGAAAAAATAACCTTCTAGGAAGGCTCCGAATTCCCACCTTCTAGGTGACTCCAAAATTCCCACTTGTCACTTAAATGACTTGAATTCCATCATGGGAATGTTTTACCTTCCAGGAAGCCTCCAAATTCCCACTTTTCACTTAAATGACTTGACTTCCATCATGGGAATTTTTCACCTTCCAGGAAACGTCCAAATTCCCACCTTCCAAATGACTCCAAAATTCTCACTTTTCACTTAAATGATTTAATTTCCATCATGGGAAATTTTCACCTTCCAGAAACCTCCAAATTCCCATCTTCCAGGAAGCACCAAAATTCCCACTTTCACTTAAGTGATTTGACTTTCATTTTTTACGTGGAAATTCAAAAGGAAGCACAAGTTTGAAAAATGTGACTTGTATTATGAAATTGTTCTTCCCAAAAAGTGTGACTTGCATGACTTATGCTTTTAAAGTTGCATGAAAACTCGTTATCAACATTTTATTTCCATTTTTGGATTTTTGGTGAAGAAAACACAAGAACAAAATAAAATTTTCCATTTTTGGAAAGGGTCTGAGAAGATGTAGTAGCAAAAACTTGTAAGTGCCATAAATTTCACTCCATGGCTCCGTTTTAGTTTTCATTTTTTCTAAAAGTAGATATTTTATTGAACTCTATACATTGGTAGCAGTATTTTTATTATTTTCATAAAATACATTATTACACCTTTTTGGACCAAGAAACCTCTTATAATCTCTTGAAGGAATCTTGAGCTCTAGTCTTCTTTAGATAGATTAACTAGACTAAAAACACTATATAGATTTTAAAAACCCTATATAGCTTTTAAAAACCCTATGCCCAGAAAAGGTGTGGCGGGAAGAATGAATAGGCTACGAGGGATTTCTATAGAAAACAAACCAAAACACAAACAAAAATAAAATAAAACAAAAGAAGATGTAGGCAATAGCTAGAAAAATATCTATAATTCGTTGATCTGCAAAAAATTCTTCCCCCGGGTGAATGTTCTATGGTAATAATGGTGGGGTGAAGTGCTTTATATAACCTAAATCCTCCAATTTTAACTCAATCTATTTTTACAAGAATTTTATTTATTTAATAAAAATAAATAAAATGTTTGCAGACATGGTTTGGTGAAGGAATTGAGTGTGCTTCAGCATGTGGGTACTTGGTGAATTTGGCTTTTATGAGTCTCTAGAGATACCTTAGAGCAATGAAAAACAAGCTGCAAAAAATAAACACAAAACATGACCCATTACTTGGAAAGAATGAAATTTTTTAAAAGGTGTAGTCCAAGATGTCAAGGTGAAATCTCAAGGACACCACCGGTGATGTCGATTAAGTCTTTGTAGCTCTCAAATTAACATCCCCACTAATAGCGCATGATCCATGCTGACAAAAATAATGAATACGACCATCCACCCATTCAGTTTTGTAGTCTACGGGTGGCTGATTGAAAGACAATGTTAGAAAATTTTGATAATTCTTATGATATTGAATAGCAGTAATCAACAAGAAAAAACAAAGTTAAGTTTTAAATTTATTCACCTTTGTTGTAATCTCTGTGATATCCGAGCCAACGGGATTCAAAAGGAACATCTAACGTAGCACCATGAGGACAATCAACTCTTGTTGGAGCATCTCCATGTGACATTAAAATATAACATAGTATTAGACACTTGTTTATGATTACTATAAAAAACTAAATAAATAACTTGCACAAAACGAACCACTTATCAACGACATGGTTGTGTCCTCTCTGACACGTGTGGAATGTGTATGTGCCATGGGACGTGAAGCTACCTGTATGCAGGGAGTACAAATACGTAATTATTATCCCAACATAAAATATTATGTATTATGAAAAAGAATTAATGTTCACAAATTTGTATATTACCATTGTGGAATGTGAAGTAACACAGTATGAAAAGAGGACATTTCATAATTATTAGCCCAACATATGACATTAGGTACATTGATATGACATACAATTATTGTTCACAAAGTATTATATTACCATCTCATTATTTTCATCTTCCCCTAATGCATAAGAACGAATATTGAACATGGATGGGAACATCTCGAACTTCTCTATGTTTCATTCTTGTGTGTTGTCATAACCACCCTTGGAATGACACATTGTAATACAAAATAAACTAAAAAAATGGTGCATGAACTATTTTATTCTTATTTTTCATTCATATTGAGATAATTATGCACATTGAAGGGAACGTCATTATTGTAACGTCATTATCAATGTATACAATGTATTCTTGTGTTGGGAACATCATTATTATAACACCATTATCAATGTATACAATGTTTTACTATGCATAATTATCTCAATATGAATGAAAAATAAGAATAAAATAGTTCATGCACCATCTATTTCAGTTTATCTTGTATTACAATGTGTCGCTCCAGGGGTGGTTATGACAATGCACAAGAATGAAAGATAGAGAAGTTCGAGAAGTTTCCATCCATGTTTAATATTTGTTTTTATGCATTAGGGGAAGATAAAAATAATGAGACAATAATATAATACTTTGTGAACAATAATTGTATGTCATATCAATGTACCTAATGTCATATGTTGGGATAATAATTATGAAATGTCCTCTTTTCATACAGGTTACTTCACATTCCACGATGGTAATATACAAATTTGTGAACATTAATTCTTTTTCAAAATATGTAAATTTATGATTGGTATAATATGTTATGTATTATGTTTAGCTGGAAACAAAAAAATTAATATTATCTCATTGCTATATGGAATATATTTTTGTTTATTTGTGTGTATACTAACTCCTTTTGACGGTGTGTGTAGGATTATGACATTCCCAGATGTTTCCTTATGTTGTTGATATTTCAATTGTCTTGATGAATCGATTGTTGTAGGTGGACGTTTTTGATGAGACGTTCCCTTCACATTCAACCTCTAGTCTCAATATTATTAGTGAGATTACTTCACGAGAGGTCTAAGAGGCCAAGATGAATATAATAAAATATGCATATTCCTTGCCATTCGAGGAGAGAGAGGGTAACGAGTGGAGACATGAGAAGGGCACGGATGACTGTGCTAATGAGAGAAGAGAGGAGGGAGATGGAACGGAAAGTTATTTAATGTTCTCATTCACTTTTTGTATTCTTTTTGGTAAACTTAAGATAAAATTATTAATACAATTGAGATTGTTGTTATTCCAGGTTTTTCTTGACGGGGTCAAAGTGAAGTTAATGTCATATGATATAGTCATTGTGAGAGGAGTTATTTTTTATAGTAGCCTACATGCGATGTGTCATGGCATGAGACTCCAACCAAAGACTGTCAAAGTCATAATTTCTAAGGCCATTGTTCACGCTTACTCCATTTCCCTACCCTACGACATTTGTAGGCACTTTGACAGAGTGTGTCAAAGGGTTTTGATATGGGATGTTAGAGATATGAGACTGGACACTCCTTCACAAGAGACAAGTAGATGTAATGAATGATTTAATTTAATTATTTGTTTAACTGAATGATTCATCTATGTTGACTTATTTACTAAATGGTTGGCTTTCAAGATGATATAGTATAGGTTGTAGATGAGAGAGTGCACCATAATTGGATGCAGACATTTGATGCCCCCATCCTTGGGATCACACCTAATTCCGTTCATAGAGACAAGAAGAAGCATATTAGATTTTATGATTCAATATTTTCTATTGGTGCCAATAGGCAGTGGAGGAGATGAAAATTGTATAACATTTCTTACGAGGACTCTAATTACTATAGATGTGTATATGATGATGTTGTTACTTTAATGTGTTTATGTACTTGTGTTTGACGTTTACAATTTAGTATTGCATTCATGATATATTGAATATGTTTTGTGGTTTATATTAATCAATGAAATTTTTTCATCGTGTTTTGACTTATGAAATTAATTATTATTTTATTAATTAAATCATTATCCATAATAAATCTAAATTTAAACAAAATGGGAAAAAAAAATCAACTTATCTCCTCCAATCTATAGGTGCATGTAATTGCAAATGTGCATCATCATATTCCATCATTTTTTAGTTGGATCTTTTCATGGTCCTATTCACATAACATTTAGTAATAAATCTAAATTTTAAAAAATGGAAAAAAAAGAAATTAATATATCAATTTATCTCCTCCAATCTATAGGTGCATGAAATTGCAAATGTGCAATCATCATATTACATCATTTTTAGTTGGATCTTTTATGTTCCCTATTCACATAACATTTAGTAATCAATTTTCTTTATGGCCACTCAAAATATCTATTTAAAAGTTCACATATTAGTATATTTGTTTTTTCCCAAACTCAAAGTTAGTTATTTAGTGTTCTTTTTATTTATTAGTTGAAAACATTTGATTTGATAAATAAATTATTTTATTATTTTATGGTGATTATACAATTTTAATAAAAGAAGTCATCAAATGACACATAAACTTATATGAATAATTTGTGACATCATTTGCAACACTAAATTAATTAAAAATTTAATACTTGTAGGGATTAATGAATTGCACATTATTTAGTATTGTCCAATTGGAGAGGAATAAGAATCTCCTAGCAATTAAAACCATGGTTACTCCACTTGCTCCACACTTTGCCAAAACCCTAAACAAAAAAATCCCTAACCCGGGCAGCAGGCATGGATCCGGCGGCGACACTGTTGGGGACGGTACTACCCAGGATACATGTGGAAGTGGTTCTAATGACTCAGGAGAACCGACTTTTTCCTTGATCAATATAGCTTTCAACGCTCCTAATCAACATTCATTCCTACCTCATGGAAAGATCTAGCCGTGAATCTCAAACTCCAGGCACAGATACAGGAAAAGGTTCTCTTCACAAAAATGGAGACGTTCTTTAGGTTCCTTCGGTGGAGATGACGGTGCTTCTAAGGTGTCAGTCGGGTTAAAAGGGTGTCACTAACACATCCTTTAAATATGAATTGAATGGTAAGATTATTCCCATGGAACCTATTAACATTACCCCATGTGTTTCATTTGGGGAAGAGGTTATTTCTTCTGAAAAATACTATGAGGAACATGCACTAATATGCAAATTTGGAGGTCTATGGCCCAACCTTCCTACACTTCATGATTGGATATCCAAGCATTGGACTCCGATACTAGCTGGAAGGATAGATCTGTACCCGTGTGCTAAAGGTATTTTTATTGTTGTTTTTTCTTCAATAGCTGATAAGAACACCATTGCATCCAAGCTCTGGGTCTTGCCAATCTAGATACCTAGTTATGAAACCTTGGTTCCCCTCCTTTAACCCACTCACTGAATCATTCTCCTGCAAACCCGTTTGGATCAGATGCCCCATTTACCTCTCTAATTTTTGATTCATGATTGTCTTGTTTATATTGGCATCACCTTGGGAACTACCCTTTATATAGATTCTCAAACTTGTAACTATACCCATACTACTTATGCTCGAATCTTGGTGGAACTTGACATTGCTAAAAATATTCCTGCAACCATTGATCTCAAAGTACAAAATAGAACTTGGTCACAACCCTTAGATTATGAAGGCCTACCATTTCAGTGTAGAAGGTGTTTCTATCTAGGTCACACCTCTACTGATTATGGGATAGAAAAGCACCAACATGAGAGACACAACTGGTGGAAAGATGCCTTCCCGAACACCTAGTTTTCGAAGCCAAAGAGGATCTAGACTCAAATGCATATACTGAAGATGATTTTGATTCTGTCCTAGAAACCCCTCTTTCGAAAATTCTAGTTGTTGACAATGCCAAAGAATCTCATTTAGTTGGTGACAAAAAGGAAAATACAAAAGAAGATAATAATTCTGATATCCAAGTTGGAATCATGGAGGATAAATAAAATACGCCTCCTTTATTTAATCCTCCAATTGCGGAGGCTTCGATGGGGATAACAACTTGCCTAAAATGAAAAAAATTATCTCCAAGAATACCACTTCTCTACCTAGTTAGTTTTCCACTGCTATTCGGTTACTCCTTATTGCTTCACTTTTCTTTCTTTGGGCAGCGATTGTTTGTTATTATAAATCAACTCTTTTTATGTTGATGTGTTGTTGGTTTTGGGTTTTATTCTGCAATTTGTTTCCTTTTCTGTTGGTTTCATGTTTTACCTTGATTTTGATCATTTTTTTGTGTCTTAATTGTTCACATCTCGGATTTTTGATCCTTTTTGTAAAAGGATATAGTCCCTTTCAAAAACTCTTTACCCATAATAAAAAAATGAATTGCACATGACAACACGCCAACATTGTAGGGATTAATGAATTGCATAGGGAAACTCACCATAACAATTGAGGCAAATTATTTATTGGAATGTTGCAATCTATTAAATTTTCTAACATTGTGTGGCTCAAACATGGCTTTCAAGTACCACTTTGCTTGTAAAGAATATACATGGTTTGAATATCATTTATTTGAGCATATTTTCCCACTCATAAAAGAAATAAACCTTGAACAATTTTATGGTTAATATAATGGTCTTCCATTCCAAATTAGGAATTACAAAGAATTTGACAAATTTAAATTTAGAATGGAAGTTATATATATTTGTTTTAAATTTGTTTAGGTTTCTTCCTTTAGAAAATGTCTGAATTGGCTCCAATAATTGGTTTACAAACATTGTAGATTTGTTGTAAGCTATGAATTGAAAAAATTGGCTCATTTAAAATGCAGATTACGTAATGTTAATCCACGAATGAGTAATTTTTATAATTACTTTTGTAACTCATCCTATAGTTTCTTTAACCCATTTATTTGAGATATTTAAAAATCATAGAACCTTGCTGTGCATTTGAAAGATTCCAAACCGAAGTTCAATGTGAAAAATAAACCTAGGAGTCGTGGATTGTCGTGGACGTGTAGCAAGCCGAATATGAGTTGGTATTATCTAAAATAAATTTTCTCGAAAAAAATTTCTACGAATGGCACCTCGAAGAGCATAAAACTAGGAAAAATGGAAAAATGCATAAGTGGTTCGGGCATTCATTGAAAATGCTTTGGGTGATCATTTAATGTTTTAATGGTTATAGAGGGCGGTTTGGTGGTAAACCAGAAACACACCTCCCAAACTCCATAAATGTGGCCACCTAGACCTTTTCTTTGACAAAAATCCAGACATGATGGAAAAATACAATATATTCGGCTATTTCCTCTCACGCACGCCATACTGCATGACCACTTGATGTGAATCCAACTACAAGAGGTTGAAATACCTCCAAAACACACATAAACAACTTTAAAAATAAAAACCATGAGTTTTAAAATAGATTTCTTCTCATTCTAGAATCCACACTAATCTTTTACATCATTACAATCCTCCTTTTATTTCACGTCTACTCTAAAAACCCTAAAATGCCAAAAAATACCTACTAGCAAAACAACTCGATGGGCCCCAAAATTTGTGTGCCAAATATAACTTCATAAATTAAGGATCACATGAAATTTTGAATTATTCTAACAATCACAACAAAAGTTATTAAAGTTCTAAGACCTAGTCAAAAGTGAAAAAAACGTTCGAAGCCAATTTTAGGCCACTAGATGAAGGAATACATGCCTAAACGTGTGCCAAAATGGCCAAAATATTGTAATAAAACTTTACCCCAACATAGTAATAACGTATATCTACCACCTTGTAAAATTTTAAGACTATCTAACAGTCGGATCAAAAGTTATGGTCTCCTAAAATTATGTTCCCACGGCATTCTCCCTGATTGAAAAGAATTCAGCTCCTGCGAATTCAGTTGACGAAATTTATCTAATTTTACACTATCAATATTCTTCAATTCCCACTCAGAATCCAATTATTTTCTTCTTGTTGCAAACCTTCCCACTGTACCAAATATTTGTTGTAGCTCTCATGTCTAGTAGTGACTGTCTTTTGGTCCAAGACACGCATTACCCTTTCCTTTTTCTTCTTCGACATCTGCTGCTCCCAATTTATTTCTTCCTCCTCCGTAACATTTTCATCATGACCTAGAAACTTATATAAGTCAAAAACATTAAAAATTGGTGAGATAACAAAGTTTTCAGGTAGCTCCACCTTGTAGGCATTATCACTCATTTTCTTCAAAATCCTACATGGCCCAATCTTCTTATACTTGAGTTTATTATATGTCCCTTTTGGAAACCTATCCTTTCTAAGATGAACCATCACCATATATCCTTCTTCAAATACACTTACTCTCCTACTAGCATCTGCAGCTACTTTATATTGTGCATTACTCACTTTCATCTTTTCCCTCACTTCATCCTATAGTTGTAGAATGTGTTTTGCAAATGCTTTTGCATCATCACTAGTTTTATCTTCACCGGGTAGCACAATCAGATCTAGGACCCCCTTGGGATTCCTACCATATACAATTTGGAAAGGATACCTCCTATTGACATGTTTACCAAGCTATTATATGCAAACTCAGCTTGTGGTAAAGCTAAGTCCCATTGTTTTGGCTTTTCTCTAACTATGCAACGTAGGAGATTTCCCAATCTTTTTTCACTATTTTTTTTTCCCATTAGTCTGGGGTGATATGCACTACTTTGAACTATAGTTTTGTCCCCAATTTCCTCCACAGATTCTTCCAAAAGTGACTCAAAAACTTTGTGTCCCGATCTGAAGTGATCGTTCTTGAACTCCATACAATCTAACCACTTCGAAAAAATAAATCTACAACTCTAGAAGCATCATTAGTTGTTTTACAAGAAATTAAATGTGCCATCTTAGAGAATCTATCAACCAAAACAAATATAGAATCATTACCTCACTATGTGTTAGGAATTCCTAACATGAAATCCATACTCAAATCAACCCATGGCCTTGTAGGGACAGGTAATGGCATATACAACCCAATATTCTATGCATGGCCCTTAGCCATTTGGCACACTCTACATCTTGCTACAATCCTACTTATGTCCCTCTTTACCTTTGGCCAATAATACTTTTCTATAAAAAGAGCAATTGTCTTACTTATACCAAAGTGTCCAGCCAACCCCCACTATGTAATTCTCTTATAATATTTTCTCTCATTGAACCAACAAGGATGCACAATTGTTTCCCCCTAAACAAATAACCATCTTGCATCAAATAATCAGAAGAACCACTACCTATTGTAGGATCCTTAAGTTGTCTCACAACATCACCAAAATCTAGATCACCTTCATACAATTCCTTAACGCCTCAAACCCTACTACTTCATTTTCCATTGTTATCAAAAGTGCTACACACCGACTCAAGGCATCAACAACTTGATTTTGCTTACCTGACTTATGATTTAAGACAAAAGTATATTCTTACAAAAATGAAACCCATTTTGCATGCCTACTATTTAGTTTCTTTTGTGTGTTTACATACCTCAAGGCTTCATGGTCAATGAAGAGTACAAATTCCTTTTCTACCAAGTAATGTCTCCAATTGCCTTAATGCCTAAACAATAGCATAAAATTCCACATCATAAGTAGAATATTTCCTCCTAACTTCATTTATCTTTTCACTAAATAATGCTACAAGTCATCCTTCTTGACTTAGTACAACTCCAATCCTAACATGTGAGGCATCACAGTCAACCTCGAAGACCTTGCTAAAATATAGCAATACCAAAATAGGTGCTTCTGACACTTTCTTCTTCAAAATTCAAAACTATTTGTTTTGCCTTAGTCCATACATACTCCCTCCCTTTTTTACACTTTGTTATGGGTGCAGCAATGCTTCTAAAATTCCTAATGAACCTCCTATAAAAAGTTTACCAATCCATGAAAATTATGAACCTCTGTCACATTCCTTAGAATATGCCATTCCAAAATTGTATTTACTTTTTCCTCATCCATCCTCACTCCATCCTCTAATATGACAAACCCCAAAAACAAAGACTCTTTTGAATAAATCTACACTTCTTTAAGTTTGCATATAGACTCTCTTTACGTAACAAGTCTAACACCAATTTCATATGTAACAAGTTCTCCCACTATCTTACTAAATATCATAATATCATCAAATAGATAATGAAAAACTTACCATTGTACTCTTGGAGTACTCTGTTCATCAGCCTCATGAATGTACTTGGGTGCATTAGATAGCCCAAATGGCATCACCATCCACTCATACAACCCTTCTTTTATTTTGAAATTCATTTTCCATTCATCCCCTTCATAGATCCGGATCTGGTAGTACCCACTCCGTAGGTCAATCTTGCTAAAATATCGGGCTCTTGCTAGCACATCCATCATATCATCCAATCTTGGAATTAGGAACCGATACTTAATTGTGATCTTATTTATGGCCCTATTGTCTACACACATTCTCCAGTCTCCATCTTTTTTGGGAGTCAATAGAGTTGGGGTTGCACATGGACTCATGCTTTCTCTCACTAATCCTTTATGTATTAGATCTATCACTTGTCTATTCAACTCTTCACTCTATATCGGAATCATCCGATAGGCTGCCTAGTTTTCAAGGGCCGATCCTGGGATCAAATCAATATGGTATTGAATATCTTGCTTCGGAGGTAACTCATCTGGTATCTTATCTAGTATGACATCTTTGTATTATTTTAGTACCTTTTCCGCAACAATAGGTATATTAAATTCATCTATTTCCACCTTCTTTGACATCAATGCATAACACCAGCCAACTTCTTCCATTTCCATAACAAACTCTTTTGTAGCCAATAATCCCTCACTCTTCTCTTCTTCCTTGAAGGGTAACAAGACCACCTTTACACCATCCTTCCAAAAGGTATATGTATTTTTTCCTCCATCATGTGTAACCTTCCTATCATATTGCCAAGGCCTCCCTAGTAATATATGACATGCATCCATTAGGATAACATCACACCACACCTCATCCTTATAGGTATTCCCAATCAAAAACTTTATAAGGCATATTTTATCTATGGTTACCTCATTCCCTTTCTTGAACCATGATATACGATAGGGATATGGGTGCTTCTCACATTTCAAATTGAGTTTATCAACCATCACACTTGAAACCATATTTTCACAACTACCACCATCAATAATAATTTTACATACCTTTCCTCCAAAGGTGCATCTTGTTTGAAATATATTTGTTCACAACCACGAATCAACACCAACAACATCTTGTTATTTCTCCTTCCTTGGGACAATCATTATCCTCCTTATCATGAGGGTTTCACCCAAGTCTGCAGCAACCTCCATTTCTTCTTCCTCTTCAGCTTCAACCAAATTTACTCGTGGTTGTTCTCCTTGCCATCTATCTTGTGTAGGATAGTGCGGACACTCAAAGGCTCTATGACCCTCTTCACCACATTTGTAACATGTATATTGCCTTTGGGGGATATTCCAACCGTGTCCTCCATTATAACCTCTTCCCCTCTGAAACCCCCTACCTCTTTGGTAGTTACCACGAATTTGACCAAAATCTTCATGCCCTTCTGCATTAGAGGATTCACCTTTTGTAGATTCAAATCTACCCCTACCTCTCATTGGAGATGATGATGGCCCTCTTTTCACACCTCTTCTAAAATTATTCCTCTTGTTCTTTTCTTCTACCTTTAATGCAAGTTGATAAGCATCATCCAGGCTATGGATCCGGAGCATACTCATCTCATCTTGTATGGTGTAACTCAATCCATTTATATACCGTGTAGCCTTCTGATTCTTTAGACTCTCCATGTTCAACCCTGATTGACAACTTGTAAAATTCATTAGTATAATCCTCAATGTTGAGATCCTTCTATCTTAGGTTTTAGAACCTTCGAAAGAGTGTTTGAGGATAATCTACAGGAAGAAATTCTTCTTTCATCTTCTTTACCATTTTATTCTAGTTTTGGATTTTTCCCTTTCCATTCCTTTGTCTTTCATTTTGTAGGTGATCCCACCATATCAATGCATGTTCAGCAAACTTAGTGCATGAAAACTTAACCTTCTTCTCCTCTGAAAGGGTTTTCCACTCAAATAATTTTCCCATGTAATTCAACCATTCAATCAACTCCTCTGGTCGTAACCCTCCACCATAATCAGGAACATTAATCTTAATGTCGTCATTCTTTCCCTCTAAATCCTAGATCAATATCTCCTCAAATGGTCTCTCATTCAATGTTTCTTCATCTCTCTCATTTTATTCTTCATCTCCTCCTTCATTAATTAATGGAGGTACTTTTTCATTATCACTATCTGGGTCTAGCATCCCCATTTGCATGTCTCCTTCTAAGACGGGTAACTTCTCTTGTGAGCTTAGCAACCTATCTTTATAACTCCTGCATATTCCTATTCATCTGCATAACTTCCCCTCCCGCATCTAACCATGATTATATAAAATAAAATAAAAATTACATAGAAAAATGTAATATGTTACCTTAACTATTTCCATGCAAGATCAAAATCCGGCTCTAATACCAATTGATGTGAATCCAGCTGCAAGAGGTTGAAATACCTCCAAAACACACATTAAAAACTTTGCAAATAAAAAACCATGAGTTTAAAAATAGCTTTCTTCTTATTCTAGAATCCACACTAATCTTTTACATCATTACAATCCTCCTTTTATTTCACGTCTACTCTAAAAACCCTAAAATGCCAAAAATTACCTACTAGCAAAACAACTTGGATGGGCCCCAAAATTTTCATGCCAAATATGCCTTCATAAATTAATTCTCACGTAAAATTTTGACTTATTCTAACAAGCACAACAAAAGTTATTAAATTTCTAAGACCTAGTCAAAAGCAAAAAAACATTCGAGCCAATTTTAGGCAACTAGATGAAGGAATCCGGGCCCAAAATGTGCCAAAATTACAACAACCATGCAAGATAAGTTGACCCCAACATAGTACTAATGTATATCTACCACCCTATAAAATTTCAAGATGATCCAATGATCGGATCAAAAGTTATGGTCTCCACAAGTTATGCTCACGCATCACCACTTGTTGTCACTTGACATGAATCCTCCGCACCGAAAAAACCTACCACATTATGTGGTTTTATGGGCATAGCATGTGGTGCATTTTTAAGGAGGGTAGCTCTCCTTCCCTAATACATATCTTGACCAACCTTTCTTAATAAGTACTACATACTATTCAAACTTGGGTTTGAAAATTTGTTGACCACTAATAATGGCAACATATCTAAGGGCTTAATGGTAAAACATTATGTGATAAAATATTATTTGTGTTACTACATGTTCAATCTTTTAAAGAAAACTATAAAGAAATCACACACCAAACACACTAAACTAACATTTATCTCGCAATTTTACCTAAGGAACACGAGAAATTAAGTATTTTAGACAAACACAACTCAATATTTCTAATTTGTGGAAAATGGGAAATGAATAGAAAAAAAAAACCCCTAAAAAACTTATTTTAGAGATTTTAAAACACCATATTTTACTACAACATGATCCATCCTTTCAAAAACCTTTCCAAAGCAGGGAAACCAGATCTCTGAATTTCTTAATAAATTGGGAAAACAACTCCTCTTAGATAGAATATAAATAATTACACCACCCTTATTAGACTCATAATTTTGAAACAAGATAAAGGAGGAAGGCTCACGATTGATAAACCTAGAAGAAGAAAGATTTAAATTATAACTTCCAACAAAACCATAAATATATAAATTAAGGAAGAATTCTATGAATACTATCAATGTCTCTTTTGAGATTGAAGAAAAAGATAAATCGGGTCTTTTATTTGACATTAAACCCATATATTTAATAGTCCAATAGAACATGCAAATATTCAAACAAATCTTTAATTTCTCAATATAAAAGTAGAGATGAAATCCTAACTAGGGATCCCTATAAATTATGTTAAGTTTCTTCAACAAGTTATGTCCATGTAAACAACCAAAACTATCATATGAATTAGAGAAAGACAAACAAAACATTTTGAGTGGCTAAAGACCAAATCCCAAAAGTTAATCGGTTGTTTAAAAAAGGATTTACCATATAAAGATGACCAATTTTAATAGTGTCATGTAAACAACCAAAACTACCAATAAGAATCGGAGAAGACACAAAACATTTTGAGTGGCTAAACATCAAATCCCAATAAATAATTTCAATTTTAAAAAAGGATTTACCATATAAAGACAATCAATTTTAATAGTGTCACAAAATAAATTCAACACAACGATTAAAAGAACTTTGTTAAAGTGATCTAATAGCATGCTTGTGCTCTAATCTTTGAGAACCATTTCACCGACCAAATAAGTGTCACATTCTCTTAACGCAATAGATTAAAAAGAGATTTTGGGACGAGAGACTTCTAAAATGTGACACATTCTCTCAACTTTGAGACCCTATGAATGAAGTCACAAAGGGAAACATGCCGCTAACTCAACAAATAATCTCTGTGACCATACTTCAAAGTGGAGGAAATTTGTACTAGAGGAAAGGAGAATTAGAAAGATAAGTAAAATTTATCTTTAGTGGTTTTTCTTACGTATTAGTAGTATTTATATTTGTTGACCAATAGAATTGCTAACCAATTTCCTGGAGTTTACCATATGTTTATTATTAGCCACCTTCCTTTGCAATACATTTTATATTGATGGTACACAATTATTATTGACTCATGCTCAACCTCATCTTTCAAGTTTGAAACTTAGGGAAAACATATTTGCATAGAAAAAACTAAAAAAATCAGGTAATGAATTGCAAAAAAAAAACCTTTAGTGTTATGGATTACCTGTCTTGTGCTACAAAAGGACTTTCCTCTATTCTCATTCATTTTCTTTGAATGCAAGAGAAGATGTTGATGCATACAAAAATCTGATGCCAAACTCAATATTTAAACACTAACAAATGAACTACCATGGCTTAAATAGTCTTTCAAGTTAACTATTCTTAATTAAAGTTAGAGTAGATAGAAAAACTTTTAAAAGTAGGTAACGTATTGCAAAAAAAAACCTTTAGCATTTTGGATTACCGTCTTGTGCTGCAAGAGGGACTTTCCTTTGTCCTCATTCATTTCCTTTGAATGCTAGAGAAGATGCTGATGCACACAAAAATCTAATCCCAAACTCAATATTTGAACACTAATATGAAACTACCCCTGCACAATCTAAGATATGGGCACCATCAAAAGCCACAGTACCAAATAAACCAATAAGAAATAAACTAGACCAGAACTTGTTTAGTATACTAATGGTAGATAAGAACCTAATAATTCATAGAGTTACTTTGTCAAATCCCCACTAAAAAAATTCTTCTAGTCATTAGAATGTTTACATCTTGAGAGACCCAAAGATGTTGCATTTTAATAATATTGAAAGACCCGGAGATCTTGCATTTTAATAGTAATGCTAAGTGCAAGCCTTCTAAGGGATTGAGTTGATCTGCCACTAGTACAAGTACTTACATTAATTTATCTTAATGATAAAGGAGGGAATAATAATTTTAAAAAAAACAATGTTATTGATTTACTTAACTTTCTATATGTTTTTGCTTATCCATCTACTAAACTTTAATTAGTCTTTTTGCTTATCCACCTATTACAATTTATTTAATTTCCCAATATAAACATTATAGAAACCTATCTACTAAAACTTTAATTAATATTAGTTTGTTTATCTACCTACTAAACTTAATTTGATCCATCCATATCAAGTACAAAAGAGAAGAAAAGGCTCATGTGTAGGAATAATAAAATTAAGTCTTTTTACTTATCCACCTATTACAATTTATTTAATTTCCCAATATAAACATTATGGAAACCCATCTACTAAAACTTTAATTAAGATTAGTTTTCTTATCTGCCTCTTACTAAACTTAATTTGATACATCCATATCAAGTACAAAAGAGAAGAAAAGGCTCATGTGTTTATTCTAATGAGTGTGCAGGAATAATAAAAATAAATTAGTGGTTATTTCTAGTACCCACAAATATTAACAAAAATAAGTTTTTGTTAAACTATTTAACAAACAGTACAAAAATATGTAATACTCATGCTATAAACATTAAGGTAACACCTAACCTAGTGATCATTCTAAATGAGTGTGCGGTAGTGGCTATTTCGTAATCACAAATATTAGCAAAAATAAATTTTTGTCAAAATACTTAACAAACAGTTCAAAAATATGTAATACTCATGCTATAAACATTAAGGAAACACGTAGCCTAATGATCAAAACATATCAAGTAAAAAATCAAAGAACTACACGAAATGAACAAACAACAATAAATAAAATAATTTAACTCCAATCGTTTTCTCTTGGGAGAGCAATAAACAAACATAAATTCCTTAAATAACTACAACAAGACAACAAAACTAGCATGAAGGCACAAAAAGTGATAGCCTGGGAAAGGGTCATCATTTTATGGATAGCTATGCCAAGATTTATAAGACATTTGAACTGCACCTGTTATCATTGTTTTCAATTTCCTCAAACAATCCTATCAAAGAAGAACTTCAAATTATTGTGACATGTTTCCTCATAATCCAGTGAGTTGAATGAAATCAAACCGTAGTGCCCACATTTTTATAGCCTCAGTTATTTGTTGACTTCTTTATTCATAGACATGATTTGATAGGGATTTGATATATTTTGGACATTATGTTATGATATTTGATCTTCTTGGACATGTATGGTGATTTGGGCATGTAGCGCCAATTTGACTTGATTAGTATGTTGACACCTTTCATTAGATGTTGCATGATACTAACTTATTTTGATGTTGTTTGGACCTAATTGATATATGTTGGATACTTAGTTTAGTCGCATGTCTTGATTATATGGATTATTTGTTTATTGACGAGAACATATGATAGCATGAATGTATGTCATTTATATTTATCTCTATGGCTAACTCATGGTAAATTGTGTGTAATTGTGCATGTTTTCACATTTATGATTCCATGATGATGTTATGATATCATAGATCACTTATTGAGTAGTTGATTTACATTGTATTAAACATGTGTGTTTAATGTGTGCATTGAGTGTGCAGGTGACAGGTCACAGGAGAATGTGGGTTTCAGGTGGCTACACAAATTGTGCACAAGTGGCCCACAGGGCTAAGTCCTAACCATGTTAGTTGTATGAGGCCTTAGTATTATATTTCATTATTTTGGGCACCATGAGTGACCCTCATTTGTAATGTAGTATGTCATGTAGAATTAATTATAATTAGGTTGTTTATTTTGTTAAGTAAATTAGGTTTGGGGACTTAATGGTCCCCACTTGCATTAAGATTTGTATTTGGGTAAGTGTGGGTTAATTAGAGAGGATTAGGGTCACATGTGAACCCTTGAGTGGGCCCCACATCCTCTACACTTGTGCCCAAATGTGCCAAACCTGAAATTGGGCTATTTATGGTATTTAGTTTTGGGAGTTCACTTAGCATGAAAATAAGCCCTTGGACCCTACCTAATAGGTAGGGGGGATTAATTTCAAGGCATAGAGGGAGTTTCCCTCCCATTTTTCCTCTCTTTGGTCACCATCCATGTAATATGGATTGGTATATGTGTTTTTTAAAAGTTGCACAAACTTGTTTTATTTTCATTTTGGGCAATTTGGGAGAAGAGTGTTTAAAGTGAATTTATATTTTCTTATTTTTATTTTAGTTGTTTAAACATGTTAGCTGTATGAGGTCTTAGTATTATATTTCATTATTTTTGGCACCATGAGTGACCCTCATTTGTAATGTAGTATGTCATGTAGAATTAATTGTAATTAGGTTGTTTATTTTGTTAAGTAAATTAGGTTTGGGGACTTAATGGTCCCCACTTGCATTAATATTTGTATTTGGGTAAGTGTTCATTTATTACAAAGGATTATTGTCACATGTGTACCCTTGAGTGGACCCCACATCCTCTACACTTTCTCCCAAATGTGCCAAACCCAAAATTGGGCTATTTATGGCATTTAGTTTTAGGAGTTCACTTAGCATGAAAATAAGCCCTTGGATCCTACCTAATAGGTAGTGGGGCTTAATTTCAAGTCATAGAGAGATTTTTCCTCCCATTTTTCCTCTCTTTGGTCACCATCCATGTAAGATGGATTAGTATGTATGTTTTGTAAAAATTTGCACAAAATTTTTTTATTTTCATTTTGGGCAATTTGGGAGAAGAGTGTTTAAAGTGAATTTATCTTTTCTTCTTTTTATTTTTGGAATATTTGACTTAGAGGGAAGAGAGGAGTGAAATATGTCACCCCCTCATTGGTGATGGAATTTATTGGCTTCTCTTCAAATTCTCCTCATGGGGGAGAAAGAGAACTTTTATATTAGATTTTTCTTGGTGCTTGGAGACTTTTGGAGCTAGAGTTTGCTTGGATAAGGAAGTGGGAAAATCTTAGAGTGTTGGAGAGATTTTGGAGGTAGGATTTTGATCTCATTCTATGTTTTATGTCATGTTAGATCTTAGCTTGTTTATAGTTTGAAATGTGTGTTTTGTTGCATGTTTTGTATATTGCTTTGGGTATGTTTATTTTCTTTTTCTCCATCCATCATATGGTTTGATGGATTTTGGAGTTTTATGGGGGAAGAGGGAGGGATTTTCCTCTTAAACCTCATGGCTTGATGGGAAAGCCATGTAGGTTCTTTTCACTCCCCTCATATGGTTTGAGGTGGGGAAGGTGGTTCATATGGTTTGAACCCCTTCCCCATTCTTGGAGAGGAAACCCAATGGGTTTGAAAATCCTCCCAAGAAGGATTTAGGCAAATGGGTGGAGCAATAAGGAGGGTTTGTTGTCTTGGAGGAATAAGGAGGTTGTGAAGAAATTGTTAGTGTGCATCCTATGGTTGGACCACACCTTTGGCACTTTTGGGTATCTCATCTTCTCTTCCCCATTTGTGAGGATGAATATGGTTTTCTCCTCCTTTCTTTTGTTTGTAAATGTTTTGTTTTCTTTAGTGCATGGACTTGTCTTGTATGTGAATATGTTGTTTTTGTCTCCCTAAATCTTGTGCACATTTTTGGAAGCTAGCTCTCTCTCCCATGGGCTTAGGGGAGGCTAGCATGTCTTCCAACCTTCCTCATACTCCCCTTCCTCATACTCCTTTTCTTCTATATCCCCTTTCTTCTTGTTCACACTATTCTTTCTTTTTTCTATTTCTTTCATCTTTTTATCGTTGATTGAGTTCTTCTATCCCCCATCGACAATCGAGGGGGAATCCTTCATTCCACTAATTTTTCTTTTATCCCTTCAAATTTTTCTACTTGTTTATCCTTCATTCTACCCATTCAAACTTACAACTTCACTCACAACTCAATACTAAGAAAGATTTGAGATCTCATTTGTATTAGCTTTAAGCTAATTAGACATTTGATCTTAAACTTACTCCCTCATTGATCTTGAGCTAATAACCTCCATTTGCATCCATTAAACCAAGTTTAAGTAATATAGAGAGAACCATATGGCCTTGAAGCCATTAATGGTGAGAATCCATTCTTGAAAGCTTGAGAACCATAAACAACTAATCACCCCTTTGATTTCTAAGTTGATCTTCTTAGGTTTAATGTTTAATTAGTGATCTAAAGAGTAGAGAGTAGCTTTATCGTGTTAGATTAGAGTTAATCTAGTCCATACAATGATAGATATTAGTCTTGTTTATCTCTTATCATGATCGTTTAGTGTAGATTAGAGTCATGCTTTGAGGTTATATGTTTTAGCTTCATTTCCACAGCATGTCTAATTTATTCATGAACACACCTGAAAATCCTAAATGTTACCCTATGCATTCATTGGAAAATATTTGAAATCTAAAAAGATTAGACTAATATTTAGCTTAAAAAATAAAAACAAGAAAAGTTATATATTGTTTTTATAAACCATAACCAAGAAAACCCATAAAAACAAAAATAAATAAAATTGGCACAAGATGAAGCACTTAATTACAAAAATAAACAATCAGTTCCTAACATACAACCGAAGACAAGGTTATTAAGAATTAATAAAACAATTAAAAATATGCACATTTTGATCCAAAGGTTTACAATATACAACTACAAAAATATAATATCAACACTCTAACCATGATGATAAAAAAACCAATGTACTTGACTTAATAAAAGTTTACAAATCCTTTAAATATACCCGGTCAAAAGTAACTATACTATAAATATAAAATCGAAGCTAAATGAAACAGCCCATTAACACTTCATGGAAAAATGAACGAACAATAACAAACTACAAGTTATCTAAACTACAACCAATAATAAGTTAAAATTCCGTTAAAATTCCACTAACTATGATGAAAATCTCTGTGGAATTCAAAACACAATGTCCAAAGAGTTCAAAATGCAACACTTAATGTCTAGCGGTTCTAAATAGATCTCTTTGGAATTCAAAACCCAAAACCCTTTACAAGAGCCCCATTAAAAAAATCAAAAATTAAATGAAAGAAATTAAAATAGAGGACATTCAGTGTGAAAACACATTTTCTATATTGGTTAAAACAAAATACATATGTGGCACTAAAAAAGTGCATCTTTGTTATTCAATAAAGGTAAGGTTTTGCTATTGTGATGGCCAAATTCTACCACACGATAGTCATTGTTATGGTGCACCATAAGCACACCACAACCTAACTACCGGATGAACATTTAACCATTTTCATTTCAAAATTCACTAAACCTTTTAACATCCATAATATCTTACTCTAAGTCAAGAAGATACCGAAATACAAAGGAAAAAAAGTCTTAAAACTGCAATAGTAAACTCTTTTGAAATTTGTAGAAATATTCCTAAATGAAAGTTGGCAATTAGAATAGCCATAAGAATTTTAGAGTTCACATTGTGCATAATAAAGTTTCTAAACCCCTGGAAATTAAACATAACAAATGTCCTGAACATTACGATAGATCTAAACCCTAAGTTGTTTAAAGTTCAGATTGTGCATAATGAAGTTTCTAAACTCCAAAACCACAGGAAATTAAACCAAAAATTCATAAACTTTAACATACCACAGAAAAACCTATGCATTTACATCAAGCATCAAAGAGAGAAAATATTAGACTGCTCCACATCTACAAAATGAAAGGGAAATGTCAATCAATAATCTACAACTTCATGAGGAAATTTTTTTATAACGGTAGCTTAAAAATCTTACCATATTCACGAATAATATGGATCCTTTGCTTTCTCGTTGGTCCAATCCTTGAATTTTGATGTTATTCTCTCACACAAAACACATACAAAAAGGAAAAAAATAACTCAAAATAGATAGACAAAGCCTTCTCAAACCAAAAAATAAGGACATAAAATGACTCAAAAAAAAAAAAATCACTCAAAACAACAACATGGCCATACACACTCATGGACTCCAGGACACACCAAAATTACGTGAAGAAAAATAATCAAGTCAAGACAAGAATGCAAAAAACAGGGTGTACGACAAGAACTCAGTAACCTAGTGCTTCCATTTAATAGACTTAGAAGAAAAAATTGAGAGACACAAAAGGTCATAAACAAAACCTTTACTACAAAAAACAAAATAAGCATCTTATACTATGTAAATTCTTGTATAACTAATTACAGCCAATGTCAAGAGGCTCAAATAGTTAGAGACATTAAATTCCATATAGAGTTATATCCCAAACCTTGTTATGTTTACTTGTATGAGAAGATACAAACAATAATTTTTAAACAATAGTACTCTATAGAATCAATTAAAAAGTCAATAACATAATTTTAAAAAGAAGGATCTTTGAAAGGGAATATACAAAGTGAAAATTTTATCATAAGTGATCGGATCTAGTTATTCATATGATATTTCAAAAGAGAAGTTAACCACATAATTTATAGCCTACAAAAGAATCTAAATGTATAATTGCAATTTAAATCATAATCTTGAGCTACCTTCTCTTCGCTAATGCATATTATTCAAACTTGGGTTTTAGAAACTGATTATAGGAGTACTAACTTTGTTGACCAATAAAATTGATAATCTATCAAAACTATCAAGGTATAAATGGTAAAACAAACATTATATTGTAAAATATTGGTTTTACTATAGAAATCACAAACCATACTTAATTTTTCCTCCGACATCTCACCTAATAAACAAATTGGGAACACTAATCTACCATGATATATATCGATACTTATCAAGACACTATTACACCACCCAATGAGAACACCCTTATTGGACTCATATATTAAGGGAGTAAAATTTAAGGTAGTTAAAAGTGGTAAAGTCTATGAAGAATACTAATGAATAAATCTATGAGATACACTTAAGAGTGAAGTCTATAAATATATAAATTATTCAATTTTTATTTATTTTATAAAAACATGACTATTATCAACGGTGAAGTCTACGAAGAATACTAATTAGTCAAATTTAAGATTGAGATTGAAATGCAAGCATAAGGGTATTATGTTGTCAAATAAATGACATGTATAATGATGTAAAATGTAGTTATAAACACAATATTTAAATGCTCAGTCACAGAAATGTTATAAAGATCCACTCAAAATTAAATATGAAAGTGATGAGTACATATGTAAAATACAAGTTTCTTTGTTTCTTTAGTATTTGGAAATCTATTAGAGTAACCAACCAAAACTACCAAAATTATTTCATCTATAAAAACACGACTATTATCAACAGTGAAGTCTACGGAGAATACTAATTAGTCATTTAAGATTGAAAAATGCAACAGCATAAGGGTATTATGTTTTCAAACAAATGCCATGTATAATGATGCAAAATGCAATTATAAACACTATTTAAATGCTCAGTATAAACACAGAAATTTAGCTATAAATTAATCCACTCAAAAATTAAATATGAAAGTGATGAATACATATGTAAAATACAAGTTTCTTTTTTCTTTAGCAATTTGGAAATCTATTAGAGTAACCAACCAAAACTACCAAAAATTAGTTCATCTATAAGAAACAATTAGGAGAGACGTAAATGAAGTACCATTGTGAGTGATTGTGAGCAGACATAGATAAATTTAATGTCCATTCTTACAAAAATTGATCAATATAAAATCAAGAAATTATGATAACAATGCATGGTCACAAAATAGAATCAACAAAATATTTTAAAAATTACTTATGTACAAGTGATGTAGTACCTTGCTAGTAACATCCATAAGAAATAGAGGAGACACATAAATGAAGTCTATGAATTCTATGAAGAATATTAATTACTCATTCAAGACATAAATGAAGTCTATGAAGAATATTAATTCTGAAATTGAAACCTTATACTATAAATTGGTGTTATGTTGTCAAACAAACGACATATATAATAATGATGGAAAGTGCAGTTGAATTAAATTTTATCTACATTTCTGTGTTTATGTTTTATCTAAAAGTTCAGTAAAAACACAAAAATGTAGATAAAATACAATCCTCCCAGAAATCAAGTATAGATGCAGATTATGTAAAATACAAGTTTTTTTAGCTTCTTCAGCATGTGAAAATCTATTGGAGTAACTAACCAAAACTACCAATAAGTAGTGCTCTTTATCATTTAAGACATTAACATAAATTTAATGTTCGTTCTTAAAAATCGCAACAATATAAATTCAAGAAATTTTGATAACATTGCAAAATAGAATGCATCCAGTGCCTTACTAGTAACCCTACTAGTAACAACCAAAACTACCAATAATTATTCTCAAAATAGAATCAACAAAATCTAGTACCCTACTAATAACCCTACTAGTAACAGCCAAAGACGAATTTATCAATGCCTTGCTAACTAAGGTTATATTTTGCTATCTAGGGAAAACATGCTAAGATATTATATAGCTTCAATTTGGCATTTCATTTCAACTTCTACATTTATATGATAAATGACAAAGTGATTTTCCTTAAATCCCTTATGTTGTTTTTTTTACTATGTTTGCAAATAATGTCTCAACTGCCATAAATCAAATTGAAAACAGGGAAAACATGTTGCCCACTCAACAAATATTATTTTAGCTAGCCATACATCAAATTAAAAATAGTTTTGATATCTCATTTGGCCATAAATCAAATTGAAAGGGGAAAACATGTTGCCCACTCAACAAATATTATTTCAGCTAGCCATACATCAAATTAAAAATAGCTATGTTGAGCCAACATCTTAAATTTAATTTAAACGGATATAAGAAAGATCACATGGTCCATACGTTTAACATTAATAATCAATAGGTAAAACCATTATGAAGAACATAAAAAGGAATGATAACCAGATCATACCAAGCCAAGAAAACAAATGTTAATCAAACACCATGATCTATAAGATGAAAGTAATTCGCAAGAATAACTTTACATAAAACATTTGCAAACAAATGAGTAGTTATATCATATATTATTATGGAACTCAATGAAATACAATGAGAATGGGCCTTGCTTATATAGGCAAGGAATAAAAATCTAAGAACCAATCAAGGTCATAGATCAAGCCATAAATCATGGAAAGAACTAGTCATCAAAGAACTAGTTAAGTCCATAGATTTATGACAGAACTAGACATCAAGGATTTAGTCAATACCATAGATCAAGGAAAGAACTAGTCAATATCATAGATCAAGGAAAGAACTATACCTAACAACTAGATAATATCCCCTAATATCTAAATAAATAAATAAAATATCCACACGTGCATAAGTGGGTGAGGATAAATATAATAAAGGTAAATAAAGTACCTAGGTCAATATGAGCTAAGGTAAATACCTACTCTAACATCCCCCTTAAGTGAAGCTAGGGGCCAAAATAGAAGTGGCATGTCCACATTATGAGTCCCGAAAACTAGGCTTGATGAGGTACTCATGTACAATATATCCATGAAGAAATCTCAAACCAAAAGAAGGAAAGAATCCTGCTAGAAGGAAAGAGAAAGAAGAAGAAGAAAGAAGATGTTCTCATGAACACCCCCTAAGAACAACTTCCAAAACCCCAAGCATTCCACACAACTCAAGGTATCGAGGTCATGTAAAAGTTTTCAAAATATTTCCACAACTCAACTCGAGTCAAATGTACTCCAAGCAAATAACTTCATCCTAAATGTGCTAGTGAATGAAGTGGATGTGTATCTCAATATGCTTGGTCCGTTGGTGCTCAACTAGGTTGTGAGAAATGTGAAGCTCGACCGATTTCGGTCACTTCTTGACTCATGCTAGTTGATAACTAATCGATGTTGGTCATTGCTTGACCGATGTCATATCTCGATCGATGTCGATCATCATCAAATCTAGCAACATGTAAAAACAATCTTTCTATGAAGCAATTAAGCTCCACACTCAATACTCAAGCTTTCGTTTACTACTTCTATCTATCCATCAATCTGGGGGTGATATACACTATTGAATTGTAGTTGTGTCCCCGGTTTCCTCCACAAAGTATTCCAAAAGTGACTCAAAAACTTATTATCACGATTTGAAGTGATAATTCTTGGAACTCCATACAATCTAACCACTTCTGAAAAAAACAAATATGCAACTCTGGAAACATCATTAGTTGTTTTACAAGAAATGAAATGTGTCATCTTAGAGAATCTATCAACCACAACAAAGATAGAATCATTCCTTGATGTGTGTTAGGAAGTCCTAACACAAAATCCATACTCAAATCAACCCATGGCCCTATAGGGACAGTAATGGCATATACAACCCAATATTTTGTGCATGGCCCTTAGCCATTTGGCACACTCTACATCTTGCTACAATCCTACTTATGTCCCTCTTTACCTTTGGCCAATAATACTTTTCTACAACAAGAGAAATTGTCTTACTTATACCAAAGTGTCCACCAACCCCCACTATGCAATTATCTTATAATATTTTCTCTCATTGAACCAACAGGATGCACAATTGTTTCCCCTAAAAAAATAACCATCTTGCATCAAATAATTAGAAGAACCACTACCTACTATAGGGTCCTTAATTTTTCTCACAACATCACCAAAATCTGGATCACCTTCATACAATTCCTTAACTGCCTCAAACCCTACTTCATTTTCCATTGTTGTCAAAAGTGTTACATGCCTACTCAAGGCATCAACAACTTGATTCTACTTACCTAACTTATGCTTTAAGACAAAAGTATATTCTTGCAAAAATGAAACCCATTTTGCATGCCTACTATTTAGTTTCTTTTGTGTGTTTACATACCTCAAGGATTCATGGTTAGTGAAGAGTAAAAATTCTTTTGCTACCAAGTAATGTCTCCAGTGCCTTAATTCCTGAACAATAGCATAAAATTCCACATCATAAGTAGAATATTTCCTCCTGACTTCATTTATATTTTCACTAAAGAATTCCACAAGTCATCCTTCTTGACTCATTACAGCTCCAATCCCGACATGTGAGGCATCACAGTCAACCTTGAATACCTTACTAAAATTTGGAAATACCAAAACAGGTGCTTCTAACACTTTCTTCTTCAACAATTCAAAATTATTTGTTGTTTCCTTGGTCCATACAAACTCCCTTCCTTTTGTACTCTATTATGGGTGCAACAATGCTACTGAAATTCCTGATGAACTTCCTATAAAAATTTGCCAATCCATGAAAAATACGAACCTCTATCACATTCCTTGGAATAGGCCATTCTAAAATTATCTTTACTTTTTCCTCATCCATCCTCTGATATGACAAACCCCAAAAAAACAAGACTCTTATGAAGAAATCTACACTTCTTTAAGTTTGCATATAGACTCTCTTTACATAACAAGTCTAACACCAATTTCATATGTAACAAGTGTTCTTCCACTGTCTTACTGAATATCATAATATCATCAAAATAGACAACAACAAACTTACCATTGTATTCTCGAAGTACTCTATTCATCAGCCTCATGAATGTATTGGGTGCATTAGATAGCCCAAATGGCATCACCATCCACTCATACAATCCTTCTTTTGTTTTGAAATTCATTTTCCATTCATCCCCTTCATGGATCTGGATCTGGTAGTACCCACTCCACAGGTCAATCTTGCTAAAATATTGGGCTCCCACTAGCACATCCATCATATCATCCAATCTTGGAATTGGGAACCAATACTTAATTGTGATCTTATTTATGGCCCTGTTATCTACACACATTCTCCAATATCCATTTTTTAGGAGTCAATAGTGTTGGAGTTGCACATGGACTCATGCTTTCTCTCACTAACCCTTTCTATATTAGATATGTCACTTTTTTGTTCAAATCTTCACTCTATGTCGGACTCATCCGATAGGCTTCCTAGTTTGGAAGGGTTGATCCTAGGATCAAATCAATATGGTGTTGAATATCTCGCTTCGGAGGTAACCCATCTAGTAGCTCATCTGGTATGACATCTTTGTATTCTTTTAGTACCTTTTCCACAACAACAAGTATATTAAAATCCTCTATTTCCACCTTCTTTGACATCAGTGCATAACACCAACCAACTTCTTCCATTTCTGTAACAAACTCTTTTATAGCCAATAAGCCCTCACTCTTCTCTTCTTCCTTGAAGGGTAACAAGACCACCTTTACACCATCCTTCCAAAAATTATATGTATTTTTCCTCTATCATGTGTAACCTTTCTATCGTATTGCCAAGGCCTCCCCAATAATATATGGCATGCATCCATTGGGATAACATCACACCACACCTCATCCTTGTAGGTATTCCCAATTGAAAACTTTATAAGGCATCTTTTATCTATGGTTACCTCATTCCCTTTCTTAAACCATGATATACGATAGGGATATGGGTGCTTCTCACATTTTAGATTGATTTTATCAACCATCACAGTTGAAACCATATTTTCACAACTACCACCATCAATAATAATTTTACATACCTTTCCTCCAGGTTCATCTTGTTCAAAATATTATTTTTTTCTGCCACGAATCAACACTAACAACATTATGTTCTTTCTCCTTCCTTGGGACAATCATCATCCTCTTTATCATGAGGGTTTCACCCAAGTCTGCAGTAACCTCCATTTCTTCTTCCTCTTCACTTCAACCATATTTACTCGTGGTTGTTCTCCTTGCCATCTATCTTGTGTAGGATAGTGTGGACACTCAAAAGCTTTGTGCCCCTCTTCACCACATTTGTAACATGTATATTTCCTTTGGGGGATATTCCATCCTCGTCCTCCATTATAACCTCTTCCCCTCTGAAACCCCTACCTCTTTGGTAGTTACCACGCTTTGACCAAAATCTTCATGCCCTTCTACATTAGAGGATTCACCTTTTGTAGATTCAAATCTACCCCTCCTCTCATTAGAGATGATGATGGCCCTCTCTTCACACCTCTTCTAAAATTATTCCTCTTGTTCTTTTCTTCTACCTTTAATGCGAGTTGATAAGCATCATCCAGGCTATGGATTCGAGCATACTTAACTCATCTTGTATGGTGTAACTCAACCCATTTATATACCATGTAGCCTTATGTTCTTCAGACTCTCCTTATTCCACCCTGATTGACAACTTGTAAAATTCATTGGTATACTCCTTAATGTTAAGATCCTTCTGTCTTAGGTTTTGGAACCTTCAAAAGAGTGTCTGAGCATAATCTACAGGAATAAACTTTTCTTTCAGCTTCTTTACCATTTTATTCCAGTTTCAGATCTTGACCTTTCCATTCCTTTGTCTTTTATTTTGTAAGTGATCCCATTAGATCAATGCATGTCCGACAAACTTAGTGCATGCAAAGTTAACCTTCTTCTCCTCTAAAAGGGTTTTCCACTCAAAGAATTTTTCCATGTGATTCAACCAGTCAATCAAATCCTCTTGTCACACCCACAAAAATTACACACGAAACCCAAAATCAAACAAAGGTTATAATAGAAAAATTATGGAATAATTTTTTTGTTAAAGGAAATGAAAGCGACGATAAGGTTAACCTTTGGTTTCAAGTGGTCGTCACAATAATTACTTAAATAATAATATTTAAATAAAAGAATTGATTTATTCTATGGTTTGTTTTAAAATATTTCATTCAATTAATCCTAAATTAATTTAATACAGTGGTTTCTAAGGTCATGCAATAATTAAAATTTAAAGTCCAAGTCTAAAATAACCCTTCTATTTACACAATGCTATTAATTTAATTTTCCAAAATAAAAGGGGTCTAAACTATTAAGGAAGGGAGTTTATTTAAATTTCCTAGGTCATGGCCTAATTAACTTTGAAGTTACAAAAGAAATAAATCAAAAAGGAATTACTAAAATTTAATTTACTTGCAAACCACATAAGTAGCCCCATTCAAAACAAGACCCATGTGACCAAATGATCATCTCACCAACCCCCACCTAACATTTGTAGGGGACAATTTTGGCCCTTGGATGAAACCAATATTGACCATTGGATGAGAAAATTTCAAATCAACCCTAAAATCTCTTAAGGAAAGCTTTTATTCATCCTTTTTCTCATTTCATTCATTTTTGGTTTTGCAGGTTAAGGGAAGATGGAAGAGGAGGAAGTCATGGAAGTAGGAGGAAGCTTGAGAAGAGCCCCAAATCTATTTTAATTTCTTTTGTATATTATTCTATTCTACCCTATTCTAGGGTTAGAGATAAAGAAAATTCATTTTATTGTTGTAAGATTAATTTAATAGAATACCCATTTGGGTATTCTCCATTTGCCAAAAGATCTACATTTTGGTAGTATTTACATTTCTTTTCCTTTGAAAAAGCTCTCATTTTAAATATATACATTACATGTATATATATATATATATATATATATATATATATATATACACACACACATACACACACACACACACACACACACACACACACACACACACACACACACACACATCCTTAGTCTCGGAAGTATATATAACTCAAAAATCTAAATTTTATATATTCAAATATATATACATACATACTTGTGTGTTTGTATATATATAAATATATTTATATACAATATTTAAAATAAAATATAACTCAAAATCTAAATTTTATATATTCAAAGGAATATATATATATATATACCACCGGTCGGTGCAAATTAAATTTGAGAGGTTGGATTGAATAGATATGGATTCGGGGACTAGTTACGGGGTACGGTGGGTGCAACTCCCGGCTGATACATAAACACACGTCTCTCCCCTCTGGTGAGCCCAAGGAATAGGGATGAACCGAACACGAATCCTTCAAACTCACTCCCCTCATCTAGATCTTGGTGTATCCATCGATAGGCAGACTATCAGATCTAAGAGCGCCAGATAGATATAGAGGGCATATAGAATACAGATCAGATCAGATATCGAGTTATAGAACTCTATATGGAGTGGCCTCTTTCTTCCAATATCTGCCTCTTTCTTCTCCCAATATCTGTCTCTTCCTTCTCCCAACCCAACCCAATAGACTAGACGGTGGTGGGTTAGCTGTTTGTGTGGAGTGGGAGTCTCTATATTCATATCAATATTGGTTTGGTAGGTTCAATGCCTACTGTATCGGAAAGAATCATACTCAAAAAACGAGTTTGATCCTGGCTCAGAACGAACGCTAGCTATATGCTCAACACATGCAAGTTGAATGTTTCTCCCATGTTTGCCAGTCAATGGCCTCCCGCCGCAGCGATCCCCCATTCCGAAAGGTTCAGGCCGGCCCATTAGGTCCGAAGTTGTATGCCACTGCCGTGCGTGGTGCCGATAGATTCACAGTGCCCTTTCAAATCGCAGCAGAGCTGGCCATTGTTTTGGTTGGTTCCATATGTGTTATGGGGTACTAGAGAGGCATAGAGCTGCCGGCAGGTGTTGGTTGGCTACCGGTATGCCCTCACCGGGTACCAAAGGTTCGCAGAGTTGGCCATGTTTTTGGTTGGTTGGGAGGAATGCTAACGGGGTATCGCCCCCTCAAAGGGGATATAACAAAAACAAAAAAATAAAAATGAGATTTTAGTTTCACCTACAATAACTCCCCTCCTTGTCCCTCTCCTCTATAAACGGTTGGTTGGGCTAGTCACAGTGCACTGCACCGCCCGATCGTAGAGCTGGCCATTGTTTTGGTTGGGCCGGACCGGATGCTAACGGGGGGCTAGCCATAGATTGATTGGGGTGCCCACCCCACCTCCCACCTTATTTAGAAGTAACTAGCAATTGGTCCTGCCCTTACGTCTACGCGTCTCGAAGTAGTCTCCTTCCAATCGATGAAGCATGGACCAACTTGAACTTGGATTCTTTATGCGCTCTTACTCTCTTTTCGCCGCGTGCACTTTCAGATTGAGTCAGATTGAGATAGAGTAGGTCGAGCCGGATTCTACACCACCTACCATGAAATAAATATTCTTCACATATCTCTCATTTTTCGTCGCTATCTACTCATCACCCTTTCTCATGCCCATAGATCTAGAGGGGCCCTGGAATGCCTCCATATTACCAAGGAAATGGATAGATTACTATCACTCTTCTGGCCCCCCTCCCGAACTCTGATTGGGATTGGAAGGCCGGGCGTAGATAGATGAGTCGAACAGTTGAGAACAAAGTGGCGAACGGGTGCGTAACGCGTGGGAATCTGCCGAACAGTTCGGGCCAAATCCTGAATTCCATTCACCATTCTCATCCAGATGGAGAAAGAAAGAGATGATATTGCCTGCCTGCCATATAGATCCATATCTGGCCTGGCCATATAGATCTGAATGAGACTATCTGGGGTGTTGAATGTAATGAAAGCTGCTCCCCGCTCACTGGTGGATAGCGCGATACCTTTTCGTGAATCTCCGCTATTTGAATATTCGACATCATAACCACAGGTAAGGATGAAACGAAAATAGCTCTTGTATAAACCACTGGGGAGATCATGGCAAGGGGTGTGTAGGGTGGGGAGCTGGATTCGCTACTATATTATTCCGGGGATTCGCTACGGGATGCCCATTTATCGAATTGATATTTCTCGCCATTCCAATTGATATGATATTTCTCGTCCCCGGGGCCGCCGCCCGACTATGTCCGAAATCTATTTACGTAGGGGCATAGGGGAAGCCCATTTCTCACCCCCGGCCCCCAGATCTATATAGATTCTAGATAGGGGCCATATATATATATATATATAAAGTATGTATGTATGTGTCCATAAAGGAGGTCGTGGTTTATAAAAAATCATAGACAGTGTTTTAAATTCCTTCGGCCGAATGTTTTATCAATGCAAAGTACATTAATTAGTTTGGTGGGGGCTCATCCCCTACCTAAGTCTTTATTTGTTAATATTTGGTGGGTTGGGGGAGGGGGAATCGTCCCCACCCCAACCTATATTCAGTTAGGGGAGGGGGCACCGCCCCCTCCCCAACCCACTTTCCCACATTAAAAAAAAACAAAGCCTAAATGACTGCTTTTTTAGTTTATAACATGAAACCTATGTTGGCGATTCACATCTTTTAAAAAATTATTTAATTAAAAAAACTTTATTAATAACCATGTTCATTATTGTTAATAATAATATTTACCTTTATGATAATAATAATAACTAATAATAATAATCATATATATATTTCAAATCCATCATTATTATTAAATTATTATAATATTAATATATTACATTTATTAAGATAATCTAATTTATTTAAATTCTTTTCTTTTTTGTGTTAAATGAGAATAATAATTAGTTAAATTTATATAAGTAATTTTGCAAAATCAAGAATTTTGGGTCTTTTACATATTATTTCAAAAGTGATTTGGACAAAATTGTGAAAAAGAAAACTTTCTTATTAATTCTAATAAAGTTTGTAAGGGGAAACCTTACTACAACTAAAGCAAAGAATAAAACTATGAATCCTACCATTTTCAAAAAAAATTCTTTTCAATAAAATAAGTAACCATCTACTTTCATTCACCATAACTAATTTTCAACCATTCCAATCAACAAGTGGAATTTCACAAGACTTATCAAGGATTGTAAAATAACAAGAAACACACTTTGGAGGGAGTGAAACAAACTTTATAGGAAGAGATATATTATTATTTCATCCATTTGCAAGTTGTCTATTTCATTTAACTAATGCAACAAATTTTGTAGATCTCATTCACAAAACCAATACATTTGAAAATATAAGTCTCTTAAACAAGCACTCTTAAAGAGAGTTCACAATATGAAAAGGGTTTCCAAGTATTACAAAAAAATTCTCCCAAGCTTACAAATTACAATCATCCACTCAAGTGGGAAGTATAGATTTGGATAATATACAACAAAAGGGCTTTCCACAAGGCCAATTTACAAGCTTTCAATATGCATGTCTTCATCAAAATGGTAGCTCCAACTCTTTCTTTCTTCAAACTTCACAATGGAATCACAAAACAAGGAAGGGGAGTAGGCAACGCTCTCCACCCAACCTTAAATCCATTAAGAGGAGAATCCATCCCTTTAATGGCCCCCGAGCCCCAACCAAAGAACCATGAGGGGTATTGAGCAACAATGAAAACTTTCAACAAAGTGGCTTCACAACAAACAAACATACAAGACATTCAACTCAACCAAGATAACATATCCAACTAGTTTACACATTCACAACAATATAAAGGTTTGAGGGTCAAACCCAATAGAGTGATGGATATGGGAAACCACCTCCTTATGCCTCCTAAGTGAAGTGGGAGTCTTACCCTAAGCCTCCAAGTGCACAAAATATCAACACAAATTCCTTATCTCTCCCTTGCAAGCATGCAACAAAACCATGATTTCCTTTTCACTCCCCATAGGTAAGACTCCCATTCACACTCCCACCAAAATGCATGCCTCAAAAACTCCCTTTTCCCTCCCCAATGGTCCCATAAGCCCTTCTCCCACACCCAACTAAGGCCTACTACCCAAAGAAACACACAAACACCTTCACAAGACAAAAACAATTTTAACAAGCACAACATTGCATACAAACAAGAAAAATAACATAATACAAAGGTGGAGAGCCTACCTCTCCATCAAGCTCCAAGAAAATTCCACAAGTCTCTTCAATCCCAAGAAAAGCAATTTCCAAAGCACTCCAACAAGCTCCAATTCCAAAAGTGCACAAGAAGAGAAAAGAACAAGTAACCCCATTCCAACCAAAAATCACCAATAAATAGAAATGGAATGTGAGGATGATGAGGTGGCTCCATGTAGGATGCCACTTCATCATTCCTCCATCCCCACACTCAAGTCAACACACCAAGACCAAGAAAATCAATGCACTTGCAAGGACTATGACAACCCACATGGCTCACAAACTTGCACACCATGCTTTCAAAGGACATAATAAATTGGGGTAGAAAGAAAGTGCAATAATTTTCTCTTTTACAATCAAAAATGGATTAAAAAGTCAAAAACAAGCCTCTAAAAATGCCCCCAAAGTTAAAATCTGAATTTTGAAGTTGGGGTGGAGTAAAAAACTTACAAATCAACATAAATTTTACTTACAACAAGGACCACCAAACCTCATCATAACTATTTTTCACATCCCTAATTTAGTTAACCCAATAAGAAGAAGTTTAGCTTAATTAAGACATATTTACACATGCTAATAAAGTGACAAGAATTTTAAATTTTAAATTTTAAATACATAAACATGAATAAAGCACATGCAAAATTAAAGAAAGGGAACACAATTTCACCCCATGGCCACACATGTGAAGTCACCCCCATGGGAGACCTCTAAACAAGACATGCAAAACACCACACTAAACAACATTACACAAGTTGTCAAATTTGGCCTCGTTTCTCAACACCCGACATCCTTCCGTGGTTGGTCCCTACCCCTTCGATGTATGTGATAAAATTCTTGCACACAACAAAATACCTCTCTGGCCTTTTGGCCGTATTAACAACATCAAGACAATATACATGTAAAATCAACAATCATCATTTGACATTAGCAAATTCTATCATCCAGCAATATATCAAAATCTAACCCTAACATCTATAAGATTATAATTCTACTCATAACATCCCAAAACATAACGTGTCAGTATAAAATTCACATCATGAAAATCAACATATATCAAATTGTCTAACATCACTATCTAGTGCATCATAATAAAACGTAAACATCATAATGTCAATAGTTTAGATATCAGTGAAATGTATCATCTATTAATCAATGTATCATAATCAAAATGTTTGAATATCAGTCCAATAGCATCAATATCAAGATGAAATAGTGTTGAAGAGGAGTGGGCACTACACCTCTGGTCGTAACCCTCCACCATAATCGGGAACATTAATCTTAATGTCATCATTCTTTCCTTCTAAAGCCAGATCAATCTCTCCTCAAATGGTCTCTCATTCACGGTTTCTTCATCTCTCTCATTTTATTCTTTATCTTCTCCTTCATTCATTAATAGAGATACTTCTTCAGTTTCACTATTTGGGTCTACATCCCCATTTACATGTCTCCTTCTAAGGCGGGTAACTTCTCATGTGAGCTTGTAACTTTGTCTATGTGCTCCTCCATAAGCCTATTCATCCGAGAATAACCTCCCCTCCTGCGTCTAGCCATGATTATATAAAATAGAGGAAAAATTCACATAGAAAAATGTAATATGTTACCTTAACTATTTCTACAAGATCTAAATCTAGCTCTGATACCAATTGATGTGAATCCAACTACAAGAGGTTGAAATACCTCCAAAACACACATAAACAACTTTACAAATAAAAAACAGGAGTTTCAAAATAGATTTATTCTCATTTTGGAATCCACACTAATCTTTTACATCATTACAATCCACCTTTTATTTCACGTCTACTCTAAAAACCCTAAAATGCCAAAAAAACCTAAAATTGCCAAAAAAACCTAAAATGCCAAAAATTACCTACTAGCAAAACAACTTGGATGGGCCCCAAAATTTTTGTACCAAATATTCCTTCATAAATTAAGGCTCACTCAAATTTTGACTTATTCTAACAAGCACAACAAAAGTTATTAAAGTTTTAAGACCTAGTCAAAAGTGAAAAAAAATGTTCAGAGCCAATTTTAGGCCATTAGATGAAGGAATCCGGGCCCAAAAATGTGTGAAACTACCACATCCATGTAGGCAAATTGACCCTAGCATGGTACTAATGTATATCTACCACCCTGTAAAATTTCAAGACGATCCAATGGTCGGATCAAAAGTTATGGTCTCTACAAGTTATGTTCCCGCATCAAAATCGTTGATGCCATATAAATAAACAAACATGTCTGTAAATAAATAGTATTTCAAATATTAATGTAGAGAAATAGACCACAAACCCTAGTCGTTGAAGCTGCAAAGTGCCATACATTGTCTCTTGAGGGAAAAACAACATCCATGGTGGTCAATGTCTTGTATTGTTCATTCTCAATGTAGGTGATGGAATCCCAATGACATTCTCAAGGAAGAGCTTCAAACGTGCCTAGTTTCTTCATAAATAAGGTCAATAATATCCTCGATGTCTCTAATCCTAGTAAGATGCCTTGTTGCAGCTTGGTGATTCTCTAAATGTCATCGCAGAACCTTCTTGTGTCTCTCGGCTCCTTCCTTTCCTCGTCCCTTACCTATCTTCCCAATTCCACACATTTTAGCGATCTTTTACAAATGAAAATCCTCCTACAAATACAAACCCTCGACTCGCCATTTCATTTTGCTCATCAACGATTTTTTAGTGAAAGCTCATGGTAAAATGTAAGTGGAAGGAATATTGAAAAGTCAAACATAAAATTAATATATTAAAAACTTAAAAGGGAATTAGAGACAAAAATGTGTTTTTGTCTTTAATATTTCTCTCAAAAATACCCGTCTTGTAGTAGTGATTATTCAATTATTCCTTCAATATTATTTCGAATTAGCTGCATAAAACGAATACATAAAATGTTTGTTCTAAGGCACATGTGTTCGAATTAGTATGGTTTTGATTTCCATTATCTACTTATCATGCCCTCAATAATACATAATATGGAATTCCCCACTTAATCAAAAGAATAATCCAAATTGGTTAGTTGGCTTGATCTGTGTTAGCATATACACCTCAAATATGATGATCTTTATGCCAATAGAAATGATGCCACCATAGAAGTGACCCTCTTAATAATATGATCATGGTTGATTGGTTCGAAGATGGGAATGTTTGATTGCTCGAAACTCTCATTTCTACCTTTGTGCTAGCTTCAAAAACTAATTAAAATTCCTCTAAATACATACATTATTATTTCCTTAATATTGTAATGTATTTATGTAACTATAAATTTCTTAAATTTTAATTAGAACCTTATTAATATTTATAGCACACATAACTCATAGATTTAAAAAATAAATAAAATAAAAATATAAAGACCCAAAACTTGATTGAAGAGCTAGCAGAACTTTTTTAAAAAGAACCATAACTTTAAAAATTATAATTATATATATATATATATATATATATTCAAAACCTCAATTAAACCCAAACAAACACACGAACACCCTAAGATAATGCAATAAGATCTACATGACCATAAAATAGTAACCATTTTATATTTGGATGATGAGAGTTGAATCGGATCCCTCTTTTATGTAATCTTAATCTCTGTTTTGTTAAGTTAATCTCTGAACTGAAGACGACATAAACGGATACATCTAGAAGACTACCTAAAAATAAGCAAGAGACAAGTGGAATAAAATGGAGGTGACTGTTACAGAGTATCCGTTGATCATCACCTGAAAATAATCGAATTACTGTGAGACAGGTGGAAGAGAGCGTATTGACTGTTGGAGGTGAGCCGTTGGAAATGTCCTATAAAACCCTTTATGAGGCACTAGTTTTCCCATTCTTGTCTGGATTTTCCTCATGTTGTTTTGTTTTTTCTGTGATGTGGAGTCTGTGAGTTTGCATGGCCATGATGTGTCTTTTGAGTCATTTTTCTGTCTTTTATTTTTCTGTTTTGGGAAGGTTTCGTCTGTCAATGTTTTTAGATTCGGGTCTTTGTATTTCTGTATTTTTGTGTTGTGTATTGGAGCATATCATCGAAAGTAGCCGACTGGACCAGCGAGAAAGCGAAGGATGCATCTTGCAGATTATCGTAAGGTTCTCTACAATTCTGTTCTAATTTTTTCCTTCAAATTTTGCAGATTATTGATTCAGCATTTTCCTCTCATACTGTATGTTAAGTTGTTAACGTTCGGGACATTGCTAGGTTTGGTATTGGGGGTTTAGAAACCTCATTATGCACAAGGTTATGGAAGATAGGGTTTAGATTTGTGTTTTAATATTATTAATGGCATCAATCGGTTCTTCTAATGAGCCGCTTTAATTTAGGGGATAATGTTATGCACAAGGTACATATCTTTGGAAGTTGCTGACTGGACCACCGAGAAAGAAAAGGATGCATCGTCAGTGTGAATATGGTAAGGTTCTCTAAACTTCTGTTGTAATTTTCTTTTTCTTTTAATGTTGCAGATTATTGACTCAGTATTTTCCTGTCTTTCAGTTTTTTCCTGTCATTCTGTTTAATGAGGCCTCTGAAATTCATCTTTATTGTTGAATATTTAGATTGTCAAATTGTGTAGAACTCAGGGTTTAGATACTTGACAATTGGTGCTCTAGGGCCCTATTATGTTCCATTCTATTCTGTTCTGTAGCAATGTATTTGTTTAATCGAGATAATTGTATTTACGCAGACAGAGATACAGGTCAGTCATTTGTTGAGAATAAATTGATTTCTATGCATTTTCAAATGATTCGCATTTTATCGTATACAATAATAAGGAATAGATATCTCTGCATTTCGGGGCTTATTATTTCATCCACTAATGTTATTTTAATTGAAAAATCCAGTAAACATAAGCATAAGGGTTTATAGGATTTGCTGACTTTTAAAGTCAGTACACTTGATTGTTTTCATTATCATAGCTAGATTTTGATACTGATATCCTTTTTGCCTTTCAAACAAAATGTGCAGAATTTATTGTTTTGTTGAGCATGGTTTAATTCGTAATTACCTTGTCTTCTGTTGTCCTGGTTTCTACCTTTTGTCCTGTATGATGTATTTGTCAATCTATGTTAGTTCCCATTTTCATAAAATTTATGCCCATTGCTATGTTTGAGTAGAGCTGGAGTAACATTGGACCTATGCATGAACTGAAGCTGACTGATAAAATTGGGTGCAAATGGAGATAGATATCTCTCAAATGGTTCAACACCTGGGTCGTAACTGTTTCAGCTCATTTCTTTTCGAGTTTGTTTTTAGACTTCTATTAGCTTTGAATACAGAGTATGGGTATAATTGGGGCTTTGAATACTGACATTAAATTTATCTTTGGCCGCTCATGCTAACAATACTCACAAATGATACCATAATAGTTGTGTTCCTAGTCCATATAGATCTGTTTCACTAAGTTTTAGCTGAGTGATTTGATGATTCCTTGAGAGTCCTTTCTTACCTTCTCAAAGTTAGTTCAAATTTCTATCAGACAAATATTTTGTTATGGCTGAGATATTGTATAGGTTCAATTTGGCATTTCATTTCAACTTCTACGTTTATAAGATAAATGACAAAATGATTGTCCTTAAATCCCATATGATGTTGCTTTCTCTTTTTATTCTTTGATGGTCATAAATTATTTTTCACAACTTTGATCTACTCTGTATGGTTGGGGACTTTGTATGATTATCTGAAAAACAACGTAACAATTATCTGATTTGTTTGATCTTTATTTAGATGCCATGTATTTATGTCCTCTTTGTATCTTTTTGTATTTTTGGTTGGTTGGTTGAATAAATATTTTCTGTTGGAATGATTTCTAGATTGCTGGAGAAAATTACACTTTACACATAATTTATGTAGATATGTTTTTAGTGGCAGAGCAGCTCAATAATAAAGATAAATTCAAGAAATTCTGATAATTTAATGTTCGTCCTTGCAAAAAACTGAACAATACAAATTAAAGGAATTCTGATAATTTAATATCCATTCTTACAAAATTTTATGGTATAGGGTTTCAATTTAAGAATTAATATTCTTCATAGACTTCATTTATGTCTTAAATGAGTAATTATTCTTCATAGACTTCATTTATGTGTCTCCTCTGTTTCTTATGGATGTTTATTAGCAGGGTACTATATCACTTGGACACAGGTAATTGTTAGTAGATTTTGTCGATTCTATTTTGTGACGCACTCTTATCAGAATTTCTTGAATTTATATTGTTCAGTTTTTGTAAGAATGGACATTAAATTGTTTGTCTTCTTTGTATCTTTTTGGATTTTTGGTTGGTTGGTTGAATAAATATTTTCTATTGGAATGATTTCCAGATTGCTGGAGAAACTTGTACTTTACACATGATTTATGTAGATATGTTTTTAGTGGCAGAGCAACTCAATAATAATAAAAAAAAGGTAAAAATATTGAAATGTGTGATATTTTGAGAATTATTTGTTAGCCGCAAATTTAAATGTGGAGGAGGAGCAATTAAATTCCTGACATACATTTCGTATTAGTGAATACAGAAAATGTAATCTTGTATTTCAAATTTATATGTATTATTTTGGTTTTTATATTGGGGCTTTTGCTAACATATGTGGGTTCTGTTTTCCGGAGATGCATATAGTTTAGCACTAGTTTTTGTTTTTGTCATGGTTAAAGTTTACCAATTGATTTTTCAATAACTTTTAATTATTCTATAAAGGCCCATAGATTGCGTAACTGTTTTGATAGTGTACATATATTACACATATATAATGGTTATAACTTAATAGAGTTTTTATAGTTGTATGTTTATTAGAGTTTTTATAGTTGTATGTGGGTTGTCTTGAATTTTCTGTTTCTCAAACCCATTGTTGGCGTGGAATTTTTTTACCTCTTTCTTTGTTGTTTGCAGAAGCTTTAGAATATTTTTTTTGTTGGAGGACAATGGTGATGTATGGCTAGCTGAAATAATATTTATTGACTGGGCAGCATGTTTTCCCCTGTTTTCAATTTGAATTTATGGCCAGCAAAATATAACCTTAGCGTCTTCATTCACTTTTAAATTAAAAAAATATTCACTCCTCTGGCTGGTCAATGGTTAAATACAGAATTTTGCTCTCATCTGGTTGATTTAATGGTTGTCAGTCAAGAGAACAGACATGACAATTATCTTAGTCCGCTCAAATCCTCTCACAATGGTATGTTACTTCATTTCTGTGTCTTCAGAAATTAAATTTGTCTTTGGCCACTCAAAATCCGCTCACAATGTTACTTCATTTCTGTGTTTCCTCTATTTCTTATGGATGTTACTATTTGGGTTACTAGCAGGGTACTAGATCACTTGTACATAATTAATTTTTAATAGATTTTGGTGATTCTATTTTTTGACCATGCACTGTTATCAGTATTTCTTGAAGTTATATTGTTGGGTTTTTGTACGAACGGACATTAAATTTATGTTAATTTCTTAAATGATAAAGTGCACTAATTATTGGGTAGTTTTGGTGGTGAGTTGTTCTAATAGATTTTCAGATGCTGAAGAAACAAAAAAATGTATTTTACATATGTATTATCTACATTTATACCTGATTTCTGGGTGGAACAGAAATGTAGATAAAACATAATCCAACTGCATTTTCCATCATTATGTATGTTATTTGTTTGACAACATAAGAATTCATCACCCTTACGCTGTTGCATTTCAATCTCAAAAGTCATTAAATGTCTAAAATGAGTAATTAGTATTCTTCAATAGACTTCACCGTTGATAATACTTATGTTTTTATAAAATAAATAAAAATACAATAATTTATATTTTCATAGACTTCACTCTTTAAGTGTATCTCATAGATTTCTTCATAGACTTCACTCTTAAGCCTACCTCATAACTTTACTCCCTTATATTTGTCTCATAAATATATGAGTTCATTAAGGGTGTTCTCATTGGGTGGTGTAATAGTGCCTTGATAATTTATTTATATGTATGATTGCAGAGGAGCAGTATCAGTATCGATTTATATCATGATAGATTAGTTTTCCCAATTTATTGTGAATTTTAGAGATGTGGAAGACACCTATAGGTTTGTAGATGTTGCAGCACAAGCTGGTAACTCAGAATCTGTACAAGTTTTTTTTTTTTTTTTTTTTTTGTGAAATGTCAGACTGGTTTGTTTTACCAAATAGGTTTATAGTTTTTGATAGGAAACAAAGTTAATACTCCTATAATCAATATTCTGAAACCCAATTAAATGTATACCTTGATATGTTCAGCACAAGCTGGTAACTCATAATCTGTACAAGTTTTTTTTTTTTTTTTTGTGAAATGTCAGACTGGTTTGTGATTTTTATAATAAAATGAATATTTTACAATATAATGTTTGTTTTACCAAATAGGTTTATAGTTTCTGATAGGTTAGCAATTTTATTGGTCAACAAAGTTAATACTCCTATAATCCATATTCTGAAACCCAATTAAATGTATACCTTGATATGATTAATAGGAAATTCAAGTTCGAATAATATGCATTAGCAAAGGGAAGTTAGCTCAAGATTATGATTTAAATTATAATTACACATTTTGATTCTTTTGCAGGCGAAAGAAGCTTATGCAGGCGGAAGAGACACTGGTTTTCCCATTCTTGTCTGGAATTGCTTCATGTTGTTTTGTTTTTCTATGAGTCCATGAGTTTGCATGGCCATGATGTGTCTTTCGAGTCATTTTATGTCTTTATTTTTCTGTTTTGAGAAGGTTTTGTCTATCAATGTTTTTAGAGTTGGGTCTTTGTATTTCTGTGTTTTTGTGTAGTGTACTTCTGTTGTAATTTTCTTTTCTTTTTTAATGTTGCAGATTATTAATTCATTTTTTTCCTTTCATCCTGTAGTAGCTGATTAGTCTTTAATCCTTACTCTTTACTGATTATTATGAGGTTTGATGCAAATGCACAGTGTTCCCTGTTCATAGCTATTACTGTATGTTAACGTTAGGGAAATTGTTAAGTTTAATTTCTTGGGTATTGTAGGATTTAGAAGCTTTGAATTATGCGGAAGGTTATCTACTTTAGTGTTTAGAGTTTAGATTTATTTTTAAAATTATAAACAGCGTCAGCAGGTCTTAGCAGGTCTAATGGAAAACACACTTTCCTTGTAAGTAATTTTATGCACAGGGTTTGTTGTTGTAGTTTAAGGTTTTTTTTTAAATTTTGTTTAGAGTTAGTTAATAGTGATTTTTAAGATGAAAATAAGGGTTAAAATCATGCCTTTATTGAATGAGAGAGATACATTTTGTTTTAGTGCGGATTATGTTTTCTTTTTTAATTAATACAGAAAATGCACTTTACTGTATGAATAATGTCCTCTATTTCAATATTATTTTGTGTTAATAAGGTCTGGGTTTTACCCCGATTGAGATCCATTTTGAACCATTGGACATTTTTTGTTTGCAGACGTATGATTGTTAAAGTAAGTACACTGGTGGAATGTTAACTTTTAAATTAACTTGTAATGTACTAGTGCTCTGTTCATTTTGCCATTACCTTTAAGTGTTCTCTAATGGGTGTGTTTCATTAGCCTTCTGAAATTCATCTTAATTGTTGAATATGTAGATTGCCGAACTGTGTAAAACTCTAGGTTTCTTTTCCAAAAAAATGCAGGGTTGAGTTACTTGACAATTGTTGCTCCTTCTGTTCCATTTTGTTCTGTTCTCGAGGGTTTAATCTGTCAATTTAGGGCTTTTTCTATGCATTTTTGTTGTTATATTTTTGTGGCCACTATCAGTAGCACAACACAATAAAAAAATGGAGAAGGGTTTTGGACTGTATGAGAATGAATGAGCAGCCGTTAATCATTAAGCAGGTATTTTATGCAGATAGAGATACAGATCAGTTATTTGTTGAGAATAAATTTATTTCTATGCATTTTTAAATGATTCGCATTTTATTGTATATAATAATAAGGAATAGAAATCTCTGCATTTAAGGGCTTATTTTTTCATCTACTTATCTTATTTTAATTGAAAAAATCCAGTAAACATAAGCATAAGGGTTTAATATAGGATTTTCTAACTTTTAAAGTTATTATACTTGATTGTTTTCATTATCATAGCTAGAGTTCTGATACTGATTTTCTTTTTCCTTTCCAACAAAATGTGCAGAATTTATTGTTTAATTCATAATTAAACAAAATGTGCATAATTTAATGTGCAGAATTTATTGTTTTGTTGAGCATGTAATTTAATTCATAATTACATTGTCTTTTGTTGTAGGTAAGACATTTGATTAATTGCTTCATCTTCTTGTCCTGGTTTCGCCTTTGTCTTGTATTATTACGCCGAAGGCGTTCCCCCTATGGGCAAGGCTCTTTCGGATGTTTCTACAACTGTGCTAAATTTGACGTCTGTTTGGATGTTTTTCCAAGGAGATTAAACTTGACGCCCGTGTTGACGGTTTCGACGGGCGTCCAGACATTTTTTTTGTTTGTCTTCGTTTTGCAATTCCATGCTATATTTGTTATATTTGCGATTGGAGCCTGACCGTAGAGAAGGATTTTTTTGTGGACTTCTTCAATGTATGTTATTTGCATTGTTTGGTTTTTGTGGCAGCTGGGAGTCGAAGGTTCAAAACCTCACGAACAGGATGTTGAAGTCATATGTGTGGATTCACAGGTTCGCTTCTTAACTCTGGGACCACATCCAAGAAACTTGATTCCACAGCCTCTGACTTAAAAACTTGCGGAGAGATGAAGATTTGTAAGGACTCTGGCAATGGAGCTTTTACTGTGCTTAAGATATCCAAATCCAAGTCTTCTTAACTTATTATTGTTATGATTTTGTTGGGTTGGAAAAGTAACTGTTTTAGTAGACGCTAAAAATCCGGTGAATTTTATTGATAGTGAAATAGCCACTCTCTCTTGTCATCGGGTTTAGGTGGACTTTAGGGTCTCTCCGTCTAAATATCACATATATTCGACAGTTAATTATTCGAATATAATATTTTGGTTTTTACAAAAAAATTGAATCCTCCTTACCAAAGCATTCATGTCTTTCTTATTGTTTATTTCTTAATCTATTCCTTGAATTCTACCTTAAGTTTATACCTTTGAGAAAAATAGATATTCCAATAGTGGAATTCATGTTTACGTATTCATGCGAACTGGTGGGAATTGTTAGTGGCTCGTATACAACAATTGACAAAAAAGCTCTTAACAATTCACAACAAGATACTATTTTACATATAACATTCTAATGGCTTCTTACATTATAATGATTAGATAAGTCGATCATTCAAATTATGTCTCCATATTCATGATAATTACATGACATGGAGAAGGGATTTTTGTCAGATGTTGCAGTTGCGAGTGCCCTGGTAGATATGTATGCAAAATGTGGAAGTATACAGGCACGTGAACTGTTTGACAAAATGCCTGAAAGAAATGTAGTCACATGGACCGCAATGACTGTAAGTTATGCACACAATGGGTTTGTTGAAAAGGCATTCAAAACTTTTAAACAAATGCAATTGGCAGGAATCAAGCCAAATTCCACTACCTTTTCCAGCAGCCTCCCAGTGTGTGCCAAAATGGGTTCTGTAGAACATGGCATGGACATCCATCAAAAAATAATTGAAAGGGGTTTCTTGTCAGATGTTGCATTTGCAAGTGCCCTGGTAGATATGTATGCAAAATGTGGAAGCATTAACAAGGCACGTCAACTGTTTGACAAAATGTCTCAAAGAGATGTGATTTCATGTACTGCAATGATTGCAGGATATGCACAAAATGGGTTTGTTGAAGAGGCTTTGAAAACATTTAAACGAATGCAATCGGCAGGTTTCAAGCCAAGCTCCACAACTTTTGTCAGCATCCTCCCTGTCTGTGCTAAAATAGGAGTTGTAGAACAAGCTATGGACGTCCATCAAAGCATAATGAAAAGTGGTTTTCTGTCAAATATTATAGTTGCAAATGCCCTGATAGATATGTATGCAAAATGTGGAAGCATACACGATGCACATGAAGTGTTCGACAAAATGTGTCAAAGAGATGTGGTCTCATGGAATGCGATGATTGCAGGATATGTACAAAATGGGCTTTTTGAAAAGGTTGTTGAAGATTTTAAGTAAATGCAATTGTCAACTATAACTCCATACTCCACAACCTTTGTCAGCATCCTCCCAGCCTGTGCCAAAATGGGAGCTTTAGAACAGGTGTGGACATCCATCACAACATAATTGATGACTTCAGACACTCTTGCAGCATCTGAAAAGAGTGACAACAAGTCCCCACTGCTTCCTGAGAGCCACCATGATCTACAAGATTCTGATTGCAAGGATGCTTCATTTTTAGGAGCAGTATTCAATCTGTGAACAACCATTGTGGTGTATTGCATCTGGCTTTAAATTTGATCAAGTTTTTATGAATGTATTTCCTTGGGTTGTGAGCTGAAAAAGTGGTTGTTGCTCTGTTCTTCCTTGAATTAAAACTCAAGGAAGAAATTCTCTAGGCATCCAGAAATACATGCCCTCAATTTCGCATCCACAAACTTTATGAAACATTGTGCAAATGCTTGGGGAAAATTTGGCAGACTCAGCGAGTCTCGTGTCAAGACTCGCGAGTCTCGCATTTGGCCTCGACGAGGCCTATTGTTTATCATTATTTTTTAACATAAATTTTTAAAAAGAACAGATTTGAATTTTTTGAAGACTTTTGAAACCCATTCTACAAGAAATAGTCATCAATCATAGCATACCAGGTTATGGGAGCACACTTCAATCTATACAACACCTCTTTGAGGCAGCACATTAGATGCTTTCTGCTCTCTTTTGCATATCCACATGGCTACTCCATATAGACTTCCCAAGTCAATTCATCATTAACCAAAGCATTCGAGACTAATATCACTCAACAAAATCAACCCATCGTAAATACTAGCCTCTACTTTGATAGCACCTCCACTACTACCTTACTCAAACTTCTTGTATCCAAAGCAATATCAAATGTATAAATGTATTCATGTTTAGTGCCAAAATACTTGGCCACAAAAGACTACCACTCATGATATAAAATCTGCAAATGTACGGAAGTTTTCATGTATTCATGTTTAGTTCAAATAAAATAGTCTGCAAAACGCTACCACTCATGATATAAGATTTACAAATGTATATGTACGAATTTGTAACAAATTTCAAATGTAGAGATAGAACCTTTAAATGTAATGCTTCATCTATATTCCTACACTTACAAAATCAATCACGCCCCTTATCAACATCAACTACAAAACTAATAACTATCCCTCTAAAATCAAATAACATATACCGTTCGGCGTTCACATTGCATTGTGCACATGCGATTGCTAGTTTATTTGTCAATCAACGTTAATACCCATTTTGTTAATCTATGTTAATGCCCATTTTAATAAAATCTATGCCCATTGCTATGCTTGAGTAGAGCTTCAATTGCCTTAAATGCTGGAGTAACATTGGATGTTTGCATAAACCGAAGCGGACTAACAAAATTGGATGAAAATGGAGACAAATATCTCTCAAATGGTTCGACACCTAGGTTTTATTCCTCTCAGATTAATTGAGAGATGCATTTATGTATTAGTGAATACAAAATGTACTCTTGTATTAATTAAAGTGTTCTATTTCAATTTTATATGTATTAATTAAATTCCTTTGATTAATTGAGAGATGCAATTCGTATTAGTGAATACGAGAAAATGTACTCTTGTATTGAATTAATTTCAATTTTATATGTATTATTTTGATATTTATATGTATGTATTATTTTGATATTTATATTTGGGTTTTTGTTAACATGTGTGGGTTACATGTTTCTCCGGGATGCATAGGGTTTAACACTAGTGTGTGTGGGTTACATTTTCGAGAGATGCATAGGGTTTAGCACTAGTTTTTGTTCTTCATCATGGTTAAAGTTTACCTATTGATTGTTAAAGTTAAACTTTTAATGAACTTACTCCTACTTAATAATGTTATTAGCAAGGCCTTTGGAAGCATTCTATTAGAATTTGTTGATTTTATATTGTTCGGGTTTTATAAGTACGGGAATTAAATTTGTCTTTGGTTGTTACTAGTAGGATTACTAGCACTGCATACTAGATTTTGTTGATTCTATTTTGTGATTAATTATTCATAGTTTTGGTTAGTTTTGGTTCTTACTAGTAGGGTTACTTGAGCAGAAGGCACTCTTATCAAAATTTCTTGAATTTATATTGTTGGGCTTTTGTAAGAACGGACATTAAATTTATGTTAATGTCTTAAATAATAATTGTAGTTTTGGGTTGTTACTCTAGTAGATTTTCGATGCTAAAGAAACTAAAAACTTTTATTTTACATTATTTGCATTTATACTTGATTTCGGGTGGATAATGTTTTCTCTAAATTTATGTGTTTATCTTGAGCTTTTAGATAAAACATAAATGTAGAATTGTAGATAAAACTTAATCCAACTACATTTTCCATCATTATATATGTCATTTGTTTGACAACATAATACCAATTTATAATATAAGGTTTCAATTTCAAATTAATATTCTTAGTAGACTTCATTTGTGTCTTGAATGAGTAATTAATATTCTTTAATATAGACTTTATCTATGTGTCGCCTTTCTTATGGATGTTACTAGCAGGGTATTGTTATCCCATTTCATCCCCTTGTGAAATGGGACAACGAGCATATTGCATTACTACAATAAAAGGATTAACTGTTGCTATGGAAAAATAACAAATCCAAAGATTGGTCAAAAAAACTCCCCTTGGATCTCTAAATTCCTACAATATACTTAAGGAATCCTATAAAATGTCTAGGGAGGTTTAAGTTTGTAAGGTGGTGATCGAGCTTTTGGAATAATTCGTCGAGCTATTTTAGGAGTAGTGAGTTGTTCATTTTAATAACACCGAGCTAGTTGAGTTGCAATGAACAAGAATGGCCCAACCGAGCTAAGTGTGCGAGTCAAGTTGTTATATGGTCCCTGAGTAGGGTTTAGAGCTCTTTCCCAAGACTGAGAGGGTCCGAGCCCATTTCCATTCTAAACCAATCTTGTCAGGGGGTGATCGAGTCGTGTGATGCTAACATCGAGCTCTGCAATGAAGACCAAGCTACATAAGCGGATTACAGTTTTAGCACAGACCAAGTTACCTTTAACACAAACCAAGTTGAGAAAAAATTCTCAATCCGCCAAGCTATTTGAAACATCAGCCGAAAGCCAGAGTTCAATCCGAGCTAATGCATTTAGAGGGCGGTTAACTATGACTCCGTGGAATCGAGCTATAAAGAGAAACAACCAAGGCAACAAGGAAGAGTTTTAGTAATTTCATAGGATCCCCTTGCATGCACATTCCAAGTAGGATCCTCGAGCGATTTCTCGAGCCGAGCACTAGACACCAAGTCGCTTCGAAGCGTCACAAAGGTATGTCGAACAAGTATCTCGAAGAGCCCATTGTGGGAAAAAAAGAAAAAAAACGTGGGGTGCCACGTGGTAACATGGCATAACACCAAGATGTCGAGCGGATATTAATCCCCGAGTAGCATGGGATCGCCACGTGGTAACATGGTGCAACATCAATAGTCAAAGTGAGGAAAAATCCCCAATGATGCGAGGAAGCTCCACGTGGAGCAAGGACTATGCAAAGCGGTTGAGGGTTGTGGGCCGGTGTAACACGAAGTAGCTCGATGCATACGCGTTGATGTGGTGAGGTGACCAAGTGAAACATGAAGTGAGTTGATAGGTGTCACGGAGGGCTCGAATGGTGCCCAACATGGAGAATCTACACTTGTGGAGATTAAACAAACTCGATGGTTGGTCAACTCGGTAGAGGCTAAAGCGCATCAAGTCGGTGACTTAACGACACGTGGGGAAGTAAGGATGTGACTCGAGAATGAGATTGATGCGTAGGGGTTACGGGACACATGGAGGTTGGTGTCCAAATCCCGAGCTAGAAACCAAAAGAGGAGCTTTCATTTAAAGTATGACTCGGCCTTGGAGATAGGTTATCTAGTACATGAAAGGGTAAAGTATTCAACGACATGTTTTGTGCCAATGCGAGTCAACGTCGAGTTGGAGTGATAAGGTGAAGTACCCGGTGCCCAATGTAAAGGTAGAAACCCACCACTTAGGGAAATGAAGAGGAGGTTCCATCCCGGCAAGCTATATGCCGAGCTAGCAAGAGTTGGGACATTGGAAACCCAACCCAACCTCTCTCACATTAAAGCATGAAGAAATCAACGAATGCTCCCCTCAATATTAAATGAAAAAATCATTCAAAAGATATGCAAAATGTTGGGAAGAGGAATTATTAAAGTTGTATTTTCCCAACCAAAGATTAAATATATAGTCCCGTGAAGACCAAATGCCTGAGAGATTCAAATTACCCACCTACACTTAGAGGGCCATAACTAGAGCATTTCTTAACGAAATTGCACAAAATTGGTGTCATTGGAATTGTGGCTTGAAGCTCGATGGATAGAAGTCAAAAAAATTAGGAATTAATGAATATTTAAGGGTGTATTTTGTAGAAAACGAGACTAGTTCAAAGAGACAGTTATAAAGTGGTTGGGAATGCATGCAATGAGTATGACCATCATTCTCTTTATTATGGGTCACAAGACAAAAAGAGGAGTATTTTACAAGCAAGGTGCCATTGATTTCACTCATTTATTGCATCTTACAAGTGGTTGAAAAATAAATTTTGGGATTGGAATCTTCTCTCTTCCTCATTCTATATATTGTAATCTGGGTCTCATTTTCTAGAAGTTAGTCATTTTTCTCTTCGCCCCTATTTTTATTCTCTACTTGGGGTGTGATCTGGGAGCTCAAGCCTCCTTCCCAAGCTTTGTAATGGAATTTTTCTTACCTCTTACCTACTATTGTTGTATTGTGCAAAACTTTGGAGCAATATAATATGCCTTGTGATGCATTTTGTCCATCCTTTGCATGTTTTTATTGTCTCCAATAGCCTTTATTCACTGTTGGTATATTGTGCATATTTCTAATGTTTATTACAGGTTTTGGAAGTTGTTCTTATGAGTTTGAAGTGGCATTCAATGTATGAATCTATCTCTGCCATGTGGTGCATTCTTTCCACCCTTTTTATTGCTTAACTTTTCCCCATTTCAAGAAGTTGGATTCTTGATTAAACTTCTTCTTTTCGGCGCATCGCTTCTGTTAGTTTTGTGTTATGTTTTATTTTTATTTAACTCTCATCTCATACTATAGAGAAGAGCCAACTTCTTTAAAATGTGGAGGTTACCTTAGGTGCACGTCCCACTAACCTAAGGTTTCCTACGACTCTGATGGTTCATCCACAAGGATTATCGTCAACATGTACTATATCACTTATACATAGGTAATTTTTAAAAGATTTTTTTAATTATATATTGTGACCATGAATTGTTATCATAATTTCTTGAAATTATATTGATCAGTTTTTGTAAGAATGGACATTAAATTTATCTTTGGCTGCTCACAATCACTCACAATGGTACTTCATTTCTATCTCTCCTAGTTGTTTCTTATAGATGTTAACATCCTAGATGACAATATGAACTAGATTTTGGTAGTTTTGGTTGGTTACTCTAATAGAATAAATTTCCAGATTGCTAAAGAAACAAAGAAACTTGTATTTAATAGATGTATTCATCACTTTTATATTTATTTTTTGAGTGGATTACTTTATAACTACATTTCGTGTTTATACTAAGCATTTAAATATTTTTCTTATAACGCATTTTGCATCATTATACATGTCATTTGTTTGACAACATAATATCCTTATGTTGTTACATTTCATTCTCAATCTTAAATAGGTATTAGTATTCTTCATAGACTTCACCGTTGATAATACTCATGTTTTTTAAAATAAATATAAAATGGAGTAATTTATATGTTCATAGACTTCACTCTTAAGTGTATCTCATAGATTTTTTCATTATTTTTCTTCATAGACTTCACCACTCTTAAGCCTATCTTAAACATTACTCCCTTATCTTTGTCTCATAAATATATGAGTCCAATAAGGGTGTTCTCATTGGGTTGTGTAATAGTGCCTTGAGTGTTAGTATCAATTTATATCATGGTAGATTAGTTTTCCCAATTTATTGTGAATTTTAGAGACCACATATATAGGTTTGTAGATGTTGCAAGCTAGTAATTTAGAATCTCTAACAACAACAAAATTGCAGTTTATTTGTTCATTAGGTGAAATGTTAGAGGCAAACTTAATTCGGTTTGTGAATTCTATAATAAAACCAATATTTTACAATATAATTTGTCACACCATTTATACCTCGATAGTTTTCGATAGGTTAGTAATTTTATTAGTCAACAAAGTTAATACTCCTATAATCAATATGATGAAAGCCAATTAAATGTATACCTTGATATGTTTTTATAGAAACCCAAGTTCGAATAATATGCATTAGCGAATGGAAGGTAGCTCAAGATTATGGTTTAGATTGCAATTTTACATTTAGATTCTTTTGTAGGTTGTAAATTATGTGGTTAACTTCTCTTTTTGAAATATCATATAAATAACTAGCTTTGATCGCTTATGATAAAATTTTCACTTTGTATATTCTCTTTCAAAGATCTTTCTTTTTAAATTGTGTTATTGGCTTTTTAATTGATTCTATAGAGTTCTATTGTTTAAAAATTATCATTTTCATCTTCTCATACGAGTAAACATACCAAGGTTTTTTGGATACAACTCTATATGTAATTTAATGTCTCCAACTGTTTGAGCCTCTCTGCATTGGCCTTTAATTAGTTATGCACTAAATATGATATGTATAATTGGTTTTCTTCATCAAACAAGCAAGTATAAGATGCTTATTTTGTTTTCTACGTAATAAAGGTTTTGTTTTTGACCTTTTGTGTCTATCTACATTTTCTTCTAAGTCTAGTAAATGGAAGCGCTAGGTTACTATTTTCTTTCTAATCTTTGAATTATTGAGTCTCTCTCCATGGGATTTCTAATATATTCTTAATGGGTTTTCCAGAGAGACATAAAATGTAAGGAGTCTTTAACTATTACAAACTTGTGCCCAAAAGCCTCGACTTAAAATATATGTAATTGTTATCCCAAATTTACCTCCCCAGGTAAATTTGGTCAGAACAAGCCCTACACAAAGAAAATATGAAGGGAAACGATTCAGACACATGAGCTTGAGTTCCGAACTGCACAAAGCGAAAGCAGAGATTCGATAAAGTCAAATTTGACCCTGCACAAGAAGAAATAGAAGAAATGATTCTTTTGAGTGTTTCCATATCTTAAATCTATTTGAAGGGTCGAGGGGGACTCAATGATGAAGTGGTGGGGTTGAGGAAAATTAAACGGCCATGTGTAAGAAGAAACAACTTTGTCAAGTTGTTTCATGTCTTAAATTCATTCTACAAGTTACAAGTAGACTCAACAATGAAATCAGTAGGGCAGAGAAAGGGGAAGTGCTCTGCAGGGAGGCCAGGAGCAAGAAAGGGAAAAAACGGAAAGGATTCAAAGTTTTCGGGCTCAAAACAGTTCGGGAAAGGTCAAAAATGACTAAGTATGGAGGAGGCTGTGGAAGGAGCCACGTGTCTTAACAACGCTTCTCCAAAGGTGAATCCAAAAAGGGGGAGCCCAAACTTGTGCCAGGCTTCCATGTGTCCAAAACCCCAAGAAATTGTGGGGCATTGAAAAGTCTTCAACTAAAAGGAAGTGCTAGGTGTCAGTTTGGCGCAAAATTGGGAGGGAAATCTAGGGCGGAGACTCAAACTTGCGTCAGCCCTCCACGTAGCAAATGGTCGAACATAGTCAAAAGGCGGGCCTCAAAATTGGCTAAGTATAAAAGTGTAAGTGGAGAATGCCAAGTGTCTTAATGGCGCATCTCCAAGAGTTGGTCTCAAGGCGTAGACTTGTGGAGACCGGATAAGAGTGTCAACTCGACGCTCCTACAAAGGCAAGCTTTGGGTCGGGTTTTCAAGCAAGTGCGGTGCCTCCATGTGTTATTCCAATAGGGGCTGAGTTAGTTGAATAGTCAATGCACAAACAGGCGGCGGAGGCTACCAAGTGTCTTAATGGCACTGATTCAAAGATTGAATAAAGAAAAGGTTTCCAAACAAGCACCAGACTACCGTGTGTCCCAGGGAAAAGTGGGTCATCGGGGAAAAGTTGGTTCTTTGCCCCTTGTTGTATCAAAAGGGGTAAAAGTTGCAAAATGGCCCGCAACTCCACCCAAGGAAAAAGTCAGCGTGTGAACCCAAGTCAAAGCCAAAGCGGGAGTCGGAGGAAAAAGTGAAAATTTGCCTTTCATTCAAAAGGCACAAAGACAAAGACGAAGCACATTCCCCAGCCAACCAAAAGGAGCCACGTGTCAGGCGGAGCCTCGGGGCTGCGGGAGTTTTTTTGAGTTTTGCGTTTTTTGTGCAATAGGGCAAAAAGATAAATTGAGGACCCAGTAAGCCCAATTTTTCTCTAATCTGGCTGCCACGTGTCCCATATCAAAAGGGGGACCCATTTTTCAAATTATTTTCCCGCCCATCTATACGGACTGATACAAACTTCGAAGGGGCATATCTTTCGACTCAGGGCTTGAAATATTGCAAATCTGACACCACTGGGAAGATCTCTGCCTCACCTATGCCATGGAGGATTGAAACTTTAATTTTGAGGAGGATAGGTGAAGGAAAATGGAGGAAATGTCTTTGGGCTTTCAATGCAGGATATTCTTACCTCAACAACGAAATCAAATTTGACCTGTTTTGTCGTTTCCTCCTCCTTCAAGGCACCGAACCAAGGATTGATGCAGTAAAGATAGATTTGGGGAAAGATTTTGTCAAAAGCATTAATAGCAGTGGTTGAGCTTAGACCTACTTTTCCTGCTTCTCTCTCTCTTTCTTCTCTCTGATCAAACCTATAAAAATGGGGGCAAGATTCATTGTAAAGGGTTGGAAATTCTTTGTTTTACAGGCTCCCTTCTCCTCTTAGCAAAGGGATTTGTGGGGTTCAGGCCTTCCATCAAAATTGCATTTTCATTTCTACCTCTTGGCTACTTTGTAATGGACTATATCAATCTATAGAGAAATAAAACACATCTATGATCGATTTTAGACCCTTAAATATTACAAACATGTGCCCAAAACTTGGACCTAAAATATAATCAATCTTTAAATTTTGTACAGAGTCCACAATTTTTGTAACCCTTTATCAACACTTATATCCCCCAACCTTATCGGTACATCTATTCTTCCTCGTAGTTAGCTTTTCAACGAGACTTACAACATACCAGAAGCCTTCCTCATTTTTAAAATTATTCTTTGTCGTAGAATTAATATCAACAATCAAACCCCCACCTATAGATAGGTTCCTCAATGAACATTTAACCTCCTCAAAATGATCTTATGCACGTTTTGAGGAGTAGAATCACCATCCTAGAAGCTGCCACCATAGTCCCTAAAAACATATTTTCTTACGAAAAAAATTGTAATGAACCCATTGTTGGTGCTCAAAATAGTCTTGCCCCATTTTGCCTTTGAAATATGTCCTTTTATGACCTCTGTCACATTTTATCCCCCTGAGTTGTGCCTCGAAAGGTCTCTGTTTTCCTTTTTCTACCATAATTAATCTTTCCTTGGGCCGATGATCACGTAAAGGTCTGTAATTTGGGTCTCCCATTCTTTGTTCATCTAAAAACTCGGGCTCTCCCATTCTTTCCATTTTTTACAGTCGGGATTTGCTGCCCTTGTCATTTTTTCCCTAAATACTTGAAGAAAATGAATGGATGTAGCTCTGAAGAACATATTTGAGCCTTGTAACATCTCTGAATTCTCTGTCCTTAGAGAAAATTTCATCTCCGGGCTCGAATGATTATTTTTCTCGTGTTTTACGGTTTGACGGGCATTTCTCCTAGTCAAATTTGCATCCTTGCATCATCAGGAAATGTGGCCTCTTTTGGTTGGATACGGCTTAGTTGGGTACTTTAGAAATTTTATGAATTGCCTCAACTTAGAAATTTGTCCATGTGGAGGAACGGCACTCATTTGAAGATTTACTTTTTGGTTTGGCCTTGGAGTAGCGCCGAGAGGACATGTGGAAGTTTCTCGCTGCTTTTCCCGGACTTAGACAAATTTTTATGCAGCTAATACAGTTTGGCGGGATAGGGACACGTGGCGAGCCCGCACTCATTCAAGGTCTCCATTTTGGGCACCATTCTGAAATTGTGCCAGGGAGACACGTGGAGGCTTCCGTTGGGTCTTCCCATACTTAGTCTTTTTCAAAAATTTTGGGAGATCTAGGGACATGTGGAGGAACCGTGCATGTTTGGGGATCACCCTTGAGTTTCATTTTAAAGAAGTGCCAAGAGGACACTTGGAGGCCTCCGCTCACTTTGCATTTTGCTTGGACTTTTCAATGGCCAAAAGAGATTGCCGCGGACTCTAACACATGGTGCCTTCCATTGAGCTTCAAGCCTTCAGACAAATTTTGTCAGGCCAGACACATGGCGAGCCCGCGCTCTTTCAAAGTCTCAAATTTTGGGAACCATCTCAAGATGCGCCATTGTGATGCATGGCAGTTTGAAAAGTCAGAAGGGGCGGGAAGCGGACCATTGGGGGCAACTTAGAATTTTTTCCTTTTATGCTCAAAAGGGTTAAAATACCAAAAATGGCCCGCAAGCCAGATAGAGGAAGGTCAATGCTTTCTCCAATCAATGGCGGAGGTGTCGTGTATGGTGCTGATAGATTCACGAGCCCTTTGAAATCACAAAGTTTTCCATTGTTTTGGTTGGTACTAGTATGCCTTCCGGGGTACCAGGAGGAGCATAGAGCTAGCCAGGTCTTTGGTTGGTACCGGTATGCCCTCCAGGGGGTACTAGAGGTTTGCAAAGTGGCCATGTTTTTGGTTGGTTGGGTGGAATGCTAACAGGGCATATCCCCCCCCCCTTAGGGGGATATAACAAAAAACAAAAAAATAAAAACAAGATTGTAGTTTCACCTACAATAACTCCCCTCCCTTGTCCCTCTCCTCTATAGAGGGTTGGTTACACTAGTACAGGTATTGGTACCGGCCTGATCGTAGAGCTAGCTATTGTTTTGGTTGGGTCGGACTGGATGCTAACGGGGGTCTGGCCATAGATTGATTGGGGTGCCCGCCCCGCCTCCCACCTTATTTAGAAGGGTCTTGCCCTTACGTCTACGCGTCTCGAAGTAGTCTCCTTCCAATCGATGAAGCATGGACCAACTTGAACTTGGATTCTTTATGCGCTCTTACTCTCTTTTCGCCGCGTGCACTTTCGATTGAGATAAAGTAGGTCAAGCTGGATTCTACACCACCTACCAAGAAATAAATCTTCTTCACATAGCTCTCATTTAAGATTCGTCGTTATCTACTCATCACCCTTTCTCATGCCCATAGATCTAGAGGGGCCCCGGAACGCCGCCATATTACCAAGGAACTGGATAGATTACTATCACTCTTCAGGGCCCCTCTCAAACTTTGATTGGGATTAGAAGGTCGACGTAGATAGATGAGTCGAACAATTGAGAACAAAGTGGCGAACGGGTGCGTAACGCGTGGGAATCTGCCGAACAGTTCGGGCCAAATCCTGAATTCCATTCACCATTCTCATCCAGATGGAGAAAGAAAGAGATGATATTGCCTGCCTGCCATATAGATCCATATCTGGCCTGGCCATATAGATCTGAATGAGACTATCTGGGGTGTTGAATGTAATGAAAGCTGCTCCCGCTCACTTTGGTGGATAGCGCGATACCTTTTCGTGAATCTCCGCTATTTGAATATTCGACATCATAACCACGGGTAAGGATGAAACGGCAATAGCTCCTGTATAAACCACCGGGGAGATCATGGCGGGGGGTGTGCGGGGTGGGGATCTGGATTCGCTACTATATTAATCCAGGATTATTACGGGATTCCCATTTCTCGAATTGATATTTCTCGCCAATTGATATGATATTTCTCATCCCCGAGGCCGCACACTATGTCCATATTTACGTAGGGCATAGGGAATCCCATTCTCACCCCCGACCCCAAATCTATATAGATTCTAGATAGGGGCCATATATATATATATATAACAAAGTATGTATATGCATCCATAAAGGAGGTCGTGATTTCTAAAAAATCACAGATTGTGTTTTAAATTCCTTCAACTGAATGTTTTATCAATGCAAAGTACATTAATTAGTTTGGTGGGGGCTCAACCCCTACCTAAGTCTTTATTTGTTAATATTTTGTGGGTTGGGGGAGGGGAATCGTCCCCACCCTAACCCATATTCAGGTTAGGGGAGGGGGCACCGCCCCCTCCCCCAACCCACTTTCCCACATTAAAAAAAAAACAAAGCCTAAATGACTATTTTAGTTTATAACATGAAACCTATGTTGGTCTATAGACACCTATAATTACGCCCAAGTAATTTAAATACTTAAATTGTGCTAATTATCCCCTTTCTCACAAATCAACGACATATCATCAAAAGCACTCATTTTCCTTCATATCATCATTAATTAATCACACTAAGCTAATTAATTAAGTTGCCTATCCAACAATTACCCTAATTAACGATCTTCCGTTAATAAATCACCTCTTTCTACCTAGACTAATTAATTATTATTAATTAATTAGTTTTCCTTCCATTTAACCAATAAATCAATATTTAATTGATTTAATCCCTTATAATAGCCTAAATCGCACTAATATTCTTCTAATTGGCTTATATAAGCTTACACCTACCTATTAATTAATCACATTTGATTAATTAAAATACCCCAACTCCCATGACTTGCTAAACATGTATTAAACCCTTTTCTAAAGTAAGGTTACTTTTAATAAAGCAACCTTATCCATTCCTAATCATATTTTACCTTTATCCCACATTCATGAGAATGTGTTGAATCCTTTATCCTTTGGGCTATATAAAGAGCCCTCCACCTACCTTTTTACTTACACCTAAACTCCTTAGAGAGCAAATGCAAAGCATATAGCAAAGAGACTAAGAGCTTGCACCTTGCCCTTTTGAGAGTTCATCATCTTGAAGAGTTAAGCCTCTTTCTTAAGTGCTTAGGTCATATGGGAGGTGTCAAAGGGGTCTTGTAGCCCAACTTTGATAGGCCCTCATTCCTAGGTTACTTGGCATACTAAGGACAACTATTTTGATAGCCATGGAGCTTACTTAGGTCCATTCATTTATTTGTTGTTAGAGAATAGAGGAGTTTAGATATTTAGCATTGTTAGTTTCAAAGTTTGTATTGATGAATGCTAGCATCTAACCCTTGTTTAATTCTTATCTTGATGGTGTTTAGTTTGTTGTTCAATTCTTGCTAAGTTAAGGCTATTTAGGTGTTAGTATTTACTCATATTAGCATTATTTTGAAAACAAACACATGCACACATTTGGCACACCAGTGGGACTTACTCCATTGTCCTTTGCACTTAATTTCAAGTTTTTGTAGTTAAGTTTCATTTTTGGTTACTAACCCTCTTTTACACATGTTGATCTAACTTGTTTTTTTAACTTGTTTTGTTGAGTTTGCATGTGTTGAGTCTTCCTTGTAGGTATGAAGGAGGTGAAGTGCTATCAAAATTAGAATTAATGGAAAATTTCAAGATTTCTCCATGTTTTCATTTTTAGAGCTTACTTTTTTAACATTCTACATGCTAGTTTTGTCAATTTCTTGAAAATTTTAAATTCTTGAGCATGTAGGTTAGTGTTTGATAGTGCTGAGTCTTCTATTTACATATTAATGTGGTGGGTTGCTGTCAAAATTTAATCTTGGTGAGAAAATTTTAATATTTCATCATGTTTTCATTTTTAGAGCTTACTTTTTCATCATTCTACATGCTAGTTTTGTCAATTTCTTGAAAATATTAAATTCTTGAGCATGTATGTTAATGTTTGATAGCGTTGAGTCTTCTATTCATATATTAATGTGATGGGTTGTTATCAAAATTGAATCTTGGTTGGAAAAATTTGCCCATTTTGTAGATTAAGGGACATTTTTTTGACATTTTTGAGTGCATGTCAAGTGCATACCCGTGAGCATAAGAGCATATGCGTAACCCATCTTCCAAAGGCCATAACGTTTTCTCCCGAACTCGAAATGACTCCATTTTTTTACGTTGGAAAGGTATTGAAGTTAACTATGTAATGAAAACATAAATTTGGGATTTCTACTTACAAAAATTGTAGGTTTTTTATTTTAAAACTGGTCATTTTCTAACATGTCTAATGTTTTGATGAATGTTGTATTTCCATGCTTACTTGATTTAGACCAAAGCATGTGTATGCTCTTATCTTGCACCTTTTGGTGATCTTGAGAATAAAAACAACTTTGATCTATATCTTTTTAACATTGGGATTAAACTTGGAAATTTGATTATTCATTTTGCTTAAGGGAATGAACCTTTTACAAAGTATTTTTCAATGGTCCTTTGATTTGAAGTTTTCCATTTCTATATAGTTGGGATAAAGTTTTTGTATGCTCTTCTCTTACACCTTAGGGTGATCTTGAGAATCAAAAGCAACTTTAGTCTTCATTTTATAACATTTGGTAAATTGGAAACTTCATCTTTCACTTTTGGTTTAAGGGAATGAACCTTTTACAAAGCATTTTTCAATAGTCCTTTGATTTGAAGTTTTCCATTTCTATATAGTTGGGATAAAGTTTGTGTATGCTCTTCTCTTGCACCTTAGGGTGATCTTGAGAATCAAAAACAACTTTAGTCTTCATTTTATAACATTTGGTAAATTGGAAACTTCATCTTTCACTTTTGGTTTAGGGGAATGAACATTTATCAAGAATTTTGTATGGTTCATTGATTGAAAAGATTTTCTTTACTTTTTAGTTGGATTATTTGTTGTGTATGCTCTTCTCTTACATCCTTAGATGATCTTGAGAATCAAAAGCAACTCTTAATCCTCTTTTAAATAATATGATTTTCTTGGAGAACTACTAACGCTTGAGTGCAGGACCTAAAAATGCTTGTCAAAGAAAGGAGGAATCAAAAATAAATCAAAAACTACTAATACAGTTGTTATACAGGTTGCCAAAAGGTGTTCAAGAAAACCACACCTAATTAAATAAGATAAAAAGAACAACATATTCAAAACACTATATTACAGGTTTCGGAAAAGGGTACATCCCTCTTCGCTCAACTGGAACATAACCCATTTGGCATAACACCTTAAGCTACAACAATGGGGGTGGTTCCAAGAACCCCAAAGTAGTCCACGCAAGAGGGAACCTTGTGGACGAAAAGGGAAGTGCTCCGCACTACCTACTTGACTAGTGATTCCTTTGTGAGATAGCGTTATAGGTTGTCCGTTGTGGCGACCCCAGTGATAGTACACGTAGACGCACTAGTTGTCTACTGTTCTTGAAGGGGGTAAAGTAAAGCCGAGATACTCCCAAACTAGTCAGTGTAACTTTTTGGGTAAATCGTGCTCGCTCTTGGCAACTTTGTAACACCTAGGGTGAGAGAACCACCTAGGAGAATATACTTTGGCCAGGAGCCCACTTTTACCATTTTAAAATAGTGTTGAGTTGTGAACCTTCTTTTTGAGAAATGTGTGACGTATTACTTTCACCTAGTTTCGCCTCGGCAGGGTGATATTGTTGTGTCATTCACAAATCGTAATTGGCACTTTTTGAGATATAGGTCTTAATCGGACTTGATCTTGCTTGTCGTATATCTTGATTGGGAGATCACATTTAACTTCGTGTATTTACTTACGTCTTTTTCATTCCTTTGAACTTGGCATAAGTGGAGACATCTTGTTAATCATCTGTGTCACAAATTACTTTGAAACGTAGTCTAGGAAGTACTTCATTTGATTAAGTTTTGGTACCAAACGATTGTTTCATTGGTGACTTTATCATTCTATCACATTGGTATTCTCACACTGTTAATTTACTCTTAACACGTACATCTTGTGTTTCACTTAGGGGTAGTCATTGAATTTTGAACAAATCTACAACTTACCTTAGTGAAACTTATCACAAAAACATGGCTCCCAAGATGCGTCTAGGTTTAAAGAAATAAACATATGAGGAACAATAGGCGCAAGCTTGGGAAACCTCTAATAGACAAGGGTCAAACCCATTTATCGAGACACGATCTAGGACCACTATTTTCTGCAAAAAAGGAAACAGAAGAAATGGTCGACCATAGTGGAAATGAATTAGAGTCACCACGCGCGGACTTTGATTTTGACCCTGCTCTACTAGATGAGTTTCTCCTTAGAAATAAAGATAGATTTTTGGCACGGGTCGTGGAATTAGGGGCCAAATTGCCCACCGAGAATGAACCAATATTACCTACAAATGACACTACTAAGGAAGAATGCCCCTTATCAATATGGAAGATATTTTAACAAGTGGGCATGCTTCCACTTCTTACATATAAAATGATAAAGTGGTAGGGCATAGAATACCCCTCATCAAAGTGCCACGAAGAAACAAGATAGAACATGAAACAGGGGAAGAACCTCCACAATACAAAGAGGAAGAACCTTTAGAAGAAGAAGACACAAACCAAGTCACAATCCAACAACAACTCAGTAACCTAAGCCGACAACTAGCTTTGCTTACTTTCCAGGTATAGAAAGACACAAACAAGAATGTTCAAAAGTCAAGGCCTAAGTTTAGGATCCACGAACTCCATCGAGAAAACCAAGGAGAAGAAGACACGGGTATCATCATGTACATGTCCCCGCTTCTCCCACTAGAGAACAATTGCTCGCACAAGAAGTGCAATCTATGAAAGCAATGCTTGCATGAGCATACAAGAAAGCAATATAGGGAGTATTAGGAAATACCAATACGAAGAACTATGCCCCTATCCTTTTGACAAGACAATGACCCTTCAACCCTTTCCAAAGAAATTTGATATGCCAAAGTTCGAAAATACAAAGGAAAGGGAGACCCAAGGGATCATGTTAAAGATTTCTACATGGCATGTCAAGAGGTGTCTTATAGTGATAATTACCTCATCGAATTTTTCTAAGAGTCTCGGAGGTCAAGCATTGGAATGGTTTACGCGCTTACCACGAGGATCAATTTTCACCTGGCTAGAATTGGCGAAAAGATTCATGCGTCATTTCTTGTATAACATAGAGAGTGATGTCACCATGGTAGACTTGTGCGGCACAAAACAACACCCAAATGAGACCTTCACCAACTTCCTCCAACGATGGAGAGGGATAGCTAGTCACTTCCCTTGTGCTTTCCCTGAGAAGCAGCTGGTCAGTATTTTCGTCCCTAATCTCAACCTAGATATAGATTTCCACCTCCAAATGCATTGTGTCCACACCTTTGAGGAGGTTATCGAGAAAGGATTCAAATAGAAAAGGCTCTCATTGCCAAAGGCACCCTCAAAACCCAATCTAAAGACAACCAAAGTGTCAAACCCACTGAAAAGCCAAAGATCTTTAACAAAAACAAAAACGTGGTGGGAGACGGAATCACTGATTCCAAACGTGTTCAAACGGTCCAAACCAGTCAACCTTTTAAACTAACCAAGGGCCCAATTCAACCACCACCAAAGCAATGAACATTCACCTCCCTCAATGAACCGTTGTCCGTCATACTAAAATAGTTGGATGCGGCCCACATGATGACCTATCCTACAACGCAACCGTTTGATGACAATGCTCCTAAACCTTCATGGTATAAGGAGCATGAATACTTAAAATGCATCGCGTTAAAGGTCATAAGACAGACAAATGTCTATGGCTTCACCACTATATTTAGGACCTCATTGATAATGGGGAGATAGAGGTGGATAACCCTGGAAAAATGCAAACACCTAACGAGAAAATGGGGATTTATAAGGAACCATTCCCTAAGCATGATAAGTCAGAAAAGACAAAGCCGGATCGGGAGACTCATCCCAAACCTATAAAGCCATGAATTACTTGTATACCAAAAGAGATAACAATCATTACGATTCACTTATCGATGTATTCACTCCCCTGCTGACCGTGTCAATACCATCCGATCAAGGGAAAGGACTACACTACGGTAACAAGGCGTGCCCACCTCGTGATTCTCGGAACCCTCTCTGTTGACCCCGCAAACTGGTAAATATAACCTTTTAGAACAACTTGAGAGGACACCTGCTAAGATCTCGATCTTAGATCTTCTCAAGATATCTAATGTGCATAAGGACATTTTGTATCAAACTCTTCAGGGGTCGGGAGTGCCTTTAGAAGTCGATCCTACGTACCTTCAAGCCGCGGTGGAAAATATTGCACCCAGTGAGCATCTCACTTTCAACCATAGGGAGGTCCCTACCGAGAATCCTAAACATAATCTTCCCTTATACATTGAGGTAGTTGTCACCCATAGGAAAATCAAACGGTGCTTGTGGATAACAGATCTGATTGAACATCTACACGCTTAAATTAGTCAAACAATTGGGACATACGAGAGGCAGATCTTGAGTCCCATATCATCACTATCATTGCATACGACAACTTGGAAAGAGAGTCAACAAGCACCATTACACTACCCATGGAGGTGGGCCCCACTTTCCATCGACAAAGTTTCATGTCCTAGACTTGGAAATTCCATATAATATGCTTCTAGGCCGACCATGGATTCATGCCATGCAGGCCGTGCCATCAACATTTCATCAATGCATCAAGTTGAAGCATGAGGGACATACGGTTACAATACCAGGAGATTCAGAGCCCTTTCTCATTGCGAGCTCTTAATAACTTTGTACGAAAGGGTACATATGCATGTCCCTCCACAAATATAGTTGTCCCTCTTCATTCTGAGGCCATGGAATCTCGAGTAGATTCAAATTCTCTTAGTTCTTACGCTCATGGGGCGTCCACTTCCACATCTCCATTTGATTCATGGGAGATGAAAATTCTGGAATATGGTTGTGGGGAGTATAATGTACAACAAGCACTCTTGGTTTCTGACCTCTCCTTGTCACCCAAGACTAGAGGTCGACCCAACTACCGCTTCAGGAGACCTAGAGAGGAACACACTATTGGGTCGTTCCTACCTGGAGGCTTGTTAGCTGAGGAAAAATTACTTGATCCACCTACTACTTGGGTCCCTGAGGACACTCAGCCATCTTGTTATCAAACCCCGGAATATGAAAAATCTAGCAGAATGATGTACTCCATGGGCTACAAAGGCCTAGGATGTGGTAAGAATGAACAAGGACAAAGGGAACCAGTCCCTCTCCCCCATTTCAAAACTGAAAGATATGGCATCGGGATTCGCCCTTATGGGGCACACCCTAACGATCAAGATGTGACTTGTTCAGAGCATGAGGATGGCTCCGATTATCTAGATAGTGATACGGATTCCTGTTGTAGCCAATATGAGGATCTGGCCTCCACGAACCTTTTCATGAATAACATTGTCCTGACCATAACCCCCACTAAACCAATCCTTGACCTTGTGTACCCTTCCCTTGTTGAATGGGACCAACAACATCACGTGCCACTAGATTTATTCGAGAACGACGAGGCTATTGCAGAGTTCATGGGCATAAGGGATACAATTTCCATTGAGATCACAAGAAGGGTTTCTTTATCGACTTAGACACTTGTGCCTACTTTGGCGAGCGAGGAGGCTGAACTTCGTGGTCAGCAAAATTTAAAGAAAAGTGAGGGCAAGAGTTCTAAAGAAAAGCCTCGGTAAAAATTGAAGTCTAAGTCACACAGTGAAAACCTCTTTGAGGCACTGGCTAACAAACAAATAAAAAATCAAAGGACAAACAAAGTGACCATGCCAAGGATGAAAATCTCGTAGAGACATCCTTGGATGAAGATCTCAACCTACCTCCCGATCCTACGCGTATGGAGGATTTATCAAAATTGTTAGTTGAAGAAACCATTGATGTCAATATTGGTACCGAAGAAGATCCCAAGATAGTAAAATTGGGAGCATCACTCTCGGCCAGAGAACAAAAGACGTTCACTATGCTACTGCGAGAGTTTATTGATGTGTTTGCATGGTCTTACAAAGACATGCCCGGCTTAGATCCAACTTTGGTCATGCACAACCTAGTTGTGCACACAGACGCTAAGCCTATCAAACAGAAGCTCAAAGATGCACCCAAGAGTGGCCTTGTTAGTTAAAGAAGAGTTGGAAAGGTTTCTTGCAGCAGGATTCATCAAGCCAATTGATTATTCTGAATGGATATCAAACATTGTTCCTGTCCAGAAGAAACCTATCGGTATCCGAATCTGCACAGATTTTAGGGACATCAATAAAGCTTGCCCTAAAGATGACTTTCCGTTGCCCAACATTGACATGATTGTTGACTCAACCGCAGGGTACAAAATGCTATCACTTATGGATGTCTTTTTGGGTTATAATCAAATTAAGATCACTGAGGAAGACCAACACAAAATAGCTTTCACAACTCCTTGGGGCACCTTCTGTTATCAGGTGATGCCATTTGGCCTTAAGAATGCAGGGAGTAACTTATCAATGGACCATGACAGTAATATTTCACGATATGATTCATGATATCATGGAAGACTACGTAGACGACATCCTAGGAAAGTCCAAAACAAGAGAGGATCATCCTATCATTTTACGGTGTATCTTTGAATGCCTGTGTGAATACAAAGTCAGGCTGAATCCAAAGAAGTGTGTCTTCGGTGTGCTATCTAGGAAACTATTAGGCTCCATCATGTCAAGACGAGGTATTGAGGTAGACCCTGCTAAAGTGACTATCATCACAGAAATGTCTCCACCTAAGAATATCAAGCAACTGCGTAGCTTGCAGGGGAAAATTCAAGCCATTCGCCACTTTATCTCCCAGCTTGCAGATAAATGTCACTCATTCACTCATTTTCTTAAGAAGGATGTCACTTTCATCTAGGGACCCGAGAAACAAAGAATCCTTTTCTTTGCTTAAACAATACCTGGCTAATCCACCTATCCTCATGCCTCCCACTCCGGAGAACCACTTTTTCTCTATATTTCCGCTACACAATACGCTATTGGTGCACTACTCACCCAATACAACCTTAGCCATAAAGAGAAAGCAGTGTACTATTTGAGTCGCACCCTCATCACCTATGAACTTAATTATCCTCAGATTGAAAAGGCTTGCTTGGCCGTTGTTTTTACCTTTTAGAAACTTCGCCATTACCTGCTAAATACTAAGACCAAGCTCATATCCAAGGTCGACCCACTCAAGTATTTGTTTTCCAAACCCACCCTCACAGGTAGAATGGCTAATTAGATCATTATACTCAGTGAGTTTGATATAGAATTTGTCCATCAAAAATCAGTTAAAGGACAAGTACTTTCCGACCAGCTAGCGAAAGCACCTTTGCAAAGCACAAAACCTTTGAGTCTGGATCTGCCAGATGCATCTTTGCTCTACATTGAAGAATCTGTCATATGGCAGATACATTTTGATGGATCTTTTACATTTCATGGTTCAGGTGCAAGAGTGGTCCTTATTACTCCTTCGGGTGATCCTATACCACAGGCTTTCCGCCTGGCCTTCCCTTGCATGAACAACATTATGGAATATGAAGCACTCATTGCAGGGATGAAGCTAGCCATCAAGTGGAATATTCAACATGTTAAGGTTGTAGGTGATTCGCAGCTAATCATCAAACAGGTTAATGATGAGTATAAAGTTAAGGATGACAAGCTCATACCTTACAAGAAGTTGGTGGAAACTCTGAAGGAGTATTTTGTGCGCATTACCTTTGAGCAGATCCCAAGAGCGTAGAACAGATCGGTAGATGCTATGGCAATGGTGGGATCTATGCTTCGTATTCCGCCAGGGAACAATGATATGCCATTTTTCGTAGAAAATCTACACCAGCCCACGTATGACGTGCTGGAATCTTGCCTGGCTTGTGAGGTTGTTGGTCCCTATTCCCGTGGTACGAACCCATTTTCACCTATCTTAAGGACAATACTTTCCCTCCCAATATCTCCCATTCTGAAAAGTAAATCCTGATTCACCAGATATCCCATTACACTCTTTTTAGAGGTACACTTTATCATCGTGGCTACGATGGGAATATGTTACGTTGTCTGGATGTGACGAGTCAATCTAGGAAATTAAAGAAGTACATGAAGGAGTATGCGGAGCACATACAAACGGAATGGTCTTGGCTAAGAAACTGTTAAGAGTAGGTTACTATTGGCCCACCATGGAAACTGATTGTTGTAATTATGTTAGAAAATGTGTGCTTTTCCAAAAGTATGGAAATTTCATCCATGCTCCATCGCAACCATTGCAACCAATCACTACCCGTGGCCATTCTCCAAGTGGGGACTTGATCTAATAGGGAAGCTTACTCCTACCTCATCTGATGGTCATACACATATCATCACAACTACATAATACTTTACAAAATGGGTGGAGGTTGTCCCTTTAACCTATGTCACAGGAGCACAGATTTCTAAATTCATCATGAATCACATTATTTGCCGATATGGTATCCCTGCAGCCATTGTCACAGATAATGGGAAGTCATTTAAGAACAAAACTGATGAAAGGTCTTTGCCAATGGTTCCAAATCAGATTGAAATGGTCCACACCATATTACCCTTAGGGTAATGGACAAGCTGAGGCAACAAACAAGACTTTGGTAAGGATAATGGAGAAGATGGTTAGCAAAACCGGTCGAAACTAGCACCTACAAATCCACCCAGCCCTCTGGGCCTACCGAACATCAATTTGCACTCCTACGGGTGCGACGCCATATTCCCTAGTGTTCGGGATAGAATCTATCATCCCTTTAGAGATTGAACTCCCATCCCTGCAAATTTCTCTTCGAGACTATTTGGATAAGGATGAAGATTATCGAGTGGCAAGATTGGCTAAGTTAGAGCTCCTGATGAGAGGCACATTTGCGCTCTTAATCACCTGAAGGTATATCAACACAAAATCTCCCGCAACTACAACAAGAGAATCATCCTCGCCAGCTTGAGGTGGGTGATTTAGTTATGAAGGATAACCAGCTCAACACCAGAGCAGAGCAAAAAAAAAAGGAAAGTTCGAACCACACTGCGGTTAGGACCCTATGTCATAGTTGCCAAGTATGGCACAGGCATACAAAAGTTGGCTCACCCCAATGGTGATGAGCTCTGGGAGCCCATGAATGCCATGCATCTTAAGAGGTTTTATGCCTGAACATGGCACAAGAAAGTCATAAAAATCACAAAAAATACAAAAACATAAAAATCAAAAAAATCAAAAAATCAAAAAAAGGAAAAGAGAAAACAGTCATCCACTAGTGAAAACCACGTAATTGTGGCACTTTGACAAGTCCTTGGGTGAAAACCGGTTTCGACGCCTCGGAGGATTCGTTGTTCACAAGCATTTTGTATTAGAAGGATAGTTGTCTTTGTCCTGACCTAGTTCTACCTTCGAGTTTCCTTGTGTACACCATCTTGCCCAACCTTGATCCGCTTTGCCTTCTTTTATTCATCTGTAAGGGACGTGGTCTTTCGTTATTTCCCATCTTACGCTGGGGCAACTCAACGACTTCACCTTCTTGTTCATAAGCGCATGGCTTCTTCCCTTGTATATTCCCCACCTAACACTGGGGGCATCCATGCTTTCTTGATTACTTGCACATAGCTTTGAAAAACTATTAAAAACACAAAACAATAGAAAATTGTTTCAAAAAATACAAAAACAATAGAAAATTGTTTCGAGAAAATCACAAAAACAATAGAAAATTGTTTCGAGAAAAACACAAAAACAATAGAAAATTGTTTCAGAAAAACACAAAAACAATAGAACATTGTTTCAAAAAACACAAAAACAATAGAAAATTGTTTCGAGAAAAACACAAAAACAATAGAACATTGTTTCGAGAAAACACAAAAACAATAGAACATTGTTTTGAGAAAACACAAAAACAATAGAAAATTGTTTCACAAAACACAAAAACAATATAAAATTGTTTCACAAAAACCTAAACAATAGAAAATTGGTTTATGAAAACATATCTTACAAAAACATTTACTTGCATTGTCTTGTTTTCTTGCTTTGCTTGTTGCTTGTATAGTGTTTTGCGTGCTTTCTTTTGAGTTGTTTGTTGCTTGGGTGTACTTTGTCATAGTTTATCTTTTCTTGCTTAGAATAGATTCATTCTTGCTTGTGCATATTGTGGTGGGTTTCGACATGCTAGTGTGTTAATTCTTTATTTCTTTCTTAATGCATTTGGTTGTGTTTTGTTACTTGTTAATAAGGCATGGTGATTCATGGTGTATTGCATTAATTCTTGGTGTTCTTTGTAGCATTTGGCTATGTTTCTTGCATGTGCTCTATTTTGTTATCATTCACATCACATTACCATCACTATCATCACATCTAGCATCATCTATACATCATATATAAACACAAATGCTAAGTTTTACATCATGCATGTATGCTAAGCTAATCATCACATATCGTATCATCAATGGGGGCAAGAGGGGTTGCGCATAATCAAAAATCTATCCCCCACACCAATATCATCATATCACCCTATCCATCATGAGGGATCCCATCAAAGGGCACTCTCTGTCACCTCTAGGCCCTTCACTTTCTTCTTCTACTTTCTTCTACTGTTCACCATGGTTTGGAAAGCAAAAACAACAAAAACAATATATATTTATATCAAAAAATCCAAAAACAGGGAAAAATTTTTCCAAAAAATCCTAAAATTACAACACCCTACAAAATGGTAACTTACTTCTTACGGCTGAAACTTGTGTCTTGTGCATGGTATTTTCTTCATATCCTATTGGTTTGTCTCACATCTTCCCCGATTAATATGACTCACGATCACCGGATTCACAACCATTCACAAAAGCTAGTTGCTTGCTTCGTCTCATGCATACTATGGGGCACTTTTAGTTGTCTGGTGTTGTTTCATTGTTTCATCAAGCATAAACGCTTTTCATGGACCCCGTGTCCATTTTCATTTCCCTTGCATGTATCCTATTTTGGGGCATCATTTTTTAACCCTTGTCATCAATCATGAACTTGTGGATCTCTCCAAAGACTCGATAACAAAACATTTGTACAACCGTCTTGACGCATTGTTGGTTGGGTTGGATATGTGCATTCGTACTTGTTTTCCCTGTTAGATGAGCTTGTTTCCTTCTCGTATTGCATTGCATTTGTGTATGTTGCATGGAGTTGGTATTTTCAGCAATGGACAATTGTTCGTATTATGGCTTTTCATGTCATTCTACCTTTGTTGTAAGCTTACATTTTTCATAAGGACCGATGATGTAGTTCTTATGGCAATATGATGACATCTAAATTGTTTCAAACAAATATGTGGCTATAGGCTAAGATATTCTCCCCCCTCGTCCATATTTCTTCTACACCACTTCCCTTTCACCCCTAATTCTCCCTCTCATCGAGGCATCCTGCCTCGTCCCCCTTCTTCTTCCTATATCTCACCTTTTTCGATCGTCGATCAGCTTCTTCCATCACCCCATCGACACTCGAGGGGGCATCTCTCCCTCCTACTAATTTTTCTTCTATCCCTTCAAAATCTCTTCTGTCTACTATCTTTGAAGTGGCATCACTTACGCCACCCCAAAGAGGGGAAAATGTAGACACCTATAATTACGCCCAAGCAATTTAAATACTTAAATTGTGTTAATTATCCCTTTCTCACAAATCAACGACATATCGTCAAAAGCACTCATTTTCCCTCATATCATCATTAATTAATTACACTAAGCTAATTAATTAAGTTGCCTATCCAACAAATACCCTAATTAACGACCTTCCATTAATAAATCACCCCTTCTACCTAGACTAATTAATTATTATTAATTAATTAGTTTTCCTTCCATTTAACCAATAAATCAATATTTAATTGATTTAATCCCTTATAATATCCTAAATTGCACTAATATTCTTCTAATTGGCTTCTATAAGCTTACACCTACCTATTAATTAATCACCTTTGATTAATTAAAATACCCCAACTCCCATGACTTGCTAAACATGTATTAAACCCTTCTAAAGTAAGGTTGCCTTTAATAAAGCAACCTTATCCATTCCTAATCATATTTTACCTTTATCCCACATTCATGAGAATGTGTTGAATCCTTTATCCTTTGGGCTATATAAAGAGCCCTCCACCTACCTTTTTACTTACACCTAAACTCCTTAGAGAGCAAATGCAAAGCATATAGCAAAGAGACTAAGAGCTTGCACCTTGCCCTTTTGAGAGTTCATCATCTTGAAGAGTTAAGCCTCTTTCTTAAGTGCTTAGGTCATATGGGAGGTGTCAAAGGGGTCTTGTAGCCCAACTTTGATATGCCCTCATTCCTAGGTTACTTGGCATACTAAGGACAACTATTTTGATAGCCATGGAGCTTACTTAGGTCCATTCATTTATTTGTTGTTAGAGAATAGAGGAGTTTAGATATTTAGCATTGTTAGTTTCAAAGTTTGTATTGATGAATGCTAGCATGTATGCCAAGCTAATCATCACATATCATATCATCAATGGGGAAAGAGTGGTTGCGCATAATCAAAAATCTATCCCCCCACCAATATCATCATATCATCCCATCTATATACATCAACATAACACTTGAAAACAACATTTGATATTGTCTACAGATCTATCATCTACAATCTACAACACGCCTCAAATGATCACGTGCGATCACCATTTCTCCTGAGTTTCAGAGCCTCATGGTAAGTTTTCTAAACTAAGCGGTTAAAATGAACTGATTGCGATGTTTTTACCCCTAGGGGGTATATTAACCTGTTTTTCACCGATCGGATGGTCGGGACACCCGTTTAGCTCACCGTTTTCTCCTCTGTTTGCATTGTGGAATAATTATTTTTAATTAAATAATTATTTTTCTCTTATTTTTCACCGTATTGGGGCATTTTTTGTCCAATACCCCTTTCTTCTCCCCCAGACAATTTTATTTCTCCCTGGCAATTTTTATTCTTCTTCACACCCTCGTAAATAATTATTTTTCAAATAATTATTTTTTCTTAATTTTTCCACTAAACAAGGACATTATTTGTCGTTTGTTTCTCTTTTCTTCCACCTAGGGCACTTTCTGTTGCCCCTAGGCCCTTCTTTTTCTTCTTCTCCTTTATTCTATTATTTATCACATGCCTCGAAAGCCGAACAATACACACATTTACTATATAAAAATAATAATTCAAAAACAAGGCAAAATTTTTCAAAAAAATCCTAAAATTACAACACCCTACAAAATGGTAACTTGCTTCTTATGGCTGAAACTTGTGTCTTGCGCATGGTATTTTCTCCATATCCTATTGGTTTGTCTCACATCTTCCCCGGTTAATATGACTCTCGGATCACCGGATTCACAACCATTCACAAAAGCTAGTTGCTTGCTTTGTTTGTACTCTGGGGCACTTTTGGTTGCCTGGTGTTGTTTCATTGCACACAAACGCTTTTCATGGACCTCGTGTCCATTTTCATTTCCCCTTGCATGTATCCTTGCTTGGGGCATCATTTTTAACCCTTGTCGTCAATCATGAACTTTTGGATCTCTCCAACATTGATAACAAAACATTTGTACAACTGTCTTGACCGTTGTTGGGTTGGATATGTGCGTTCGTACTTGTTTTCCCTGTTAGATGAGCTTGTTTCCTTCTCGTATTGCATTGCATTTTTGTATGTTGCGTGGAGTTGGTATTTTCAGCAATGGACAATTGTTCGTATTATGGCTTTTCATGTCATTCTACCTTTGTCGTATGCTTATATTTTTCATAAGGACCGATGACGTAGTTCCTATGGCAATATGATGACATCCAAATTGTTTCAAACAAATACGTAGCTAGAGGCTAAGCTCTTCTCCCCCTCATCCATATTTCTTCTACACCACTTCCCTTTCCCCTAATTCTCCCTCTTATCGACGCATCTTGCCTCATCCCCCTTCTTCTTCCAATATCTCACCTTTTTTTATCATCAATCAACTTCTTCCATCACCCCATCGACACTCGAGGGGCATCTCTCCCTCCTACTAATTTTTCTTCTATCCCTTCAAAATCTCTTCTGTCTACTATCTTTGAAGTGGCATCACTTACGCCACCCCAAAGAGGGGCAAATGTAGACACCTATAATTATGCCCAAACAATTTAAATACTTAAATTGCGCTAATTATCCCCTTTCTCGCAAATCAACGACATATCATCAAAAGCACTCATTTTCCCTCATATCATCATTAATTAATTACACTAAGCTAATTAATTAAGTTGCCTATCTAACAAATACCTAATTAACAACCTTCCATTAATAAATCACCCTTCTACCTAGACTAATTAATTATTATTAATTAATTAGCTTTCCTTCCATTCAACCAATAAATCAATGTTTAATTGATTTAATCCGCTTATAATAGCCTAAATCACTCTAATATTCTTCTAATTGGCTTCTATAAGCTTACACCTACCTATTAATTAATCACCTTTGATTAATTAAAATACCCCCAACTCCCATGACTTGTTAAACATGTATTAAACCCTTTTAAAGTAAGGTTACCTTTAATAAAGCAACCTTGTAATGCCCAGTGGGCATCGAATTCTCCTTTTCTACCTCGCCACCTTGCTTCCCCCAACCACCTACCCGCCAACGATTATGGCTGTCTTCTCATCCTGCGTGAGGAAAGGGGTGGAGTCACATTTTTTCTTTGTCATGATCTCTTGATTCTCCTTGATGTGTATGGGTGGGTGTTGGGCGCAGTCTGGTTGTCATGGTGGTTAGGTGAAGCTACAAGCTAGCTAAACAGGCTGTCCAGCTATGTTGTGGTCTGCTCAGTATTCAATGCATCCTCAAATTCGAGCAACATGATTTCGAATGAAACTACAGAACAACGAAGGGGTTTGCGAGAGGTGTGGGAACGTTGGGGCCTCTGATATTGAGTTTTCTGCCTATTTTCGTGAGCAACTTAGCATAAAAGCGAGGTGGAACTGCAGCAATACTGGCGTGGTGCAGATCGTGGATGCTCTGACGAATTTTCCCTTGGCGACTGCTCCTGAAAACAGTGATCCCGTTGGGGTTTCTTTTGACAATAATAATGTACAGATCGATGGCGCTTTGCTGCAGGCGAGTTTGTGTAATACGGCCGGAACCCTTGCCGTTCACTCTGGTGAAAAGAATGATAAAGGTGATACTCGCATCTTGTTAGGAGATCGATGAAGGATAGAGGAATTAAAAGGAAACTTGGAGGTAGTTGGAGCAAAGGCAATAAAATGGTGCATGCGTTTTGTGTAGGCGACAGATCACACCCACAGGCACAGGAGATCTATGCAATGTTGGAGAAAATGTCATGGGAGATGAAGGTAGCCGGATATTTTTTCAGATCCAGAACATACACTGAGTGTGTATCTCCAAATCGACTGTGTGACAGTGAGAGTGTTACCAGGAGACCCGATGAAATTTAGTACAGAGATTCTCTATTGATTTCTTACTTGTCTTACGTCGTAACTCAGGGAAGAGTATCTCATACAGGTGGATCTGTTTCATATCAGAGTTGCGCAGTGAAAGGAATGGCGCCCAAAGCTCGGTTTGCAACATATAAGGTATGATGGATGTCTGGTTGCTATGATTTTGGCATACTTCCTGCGTTTGATACTGCTGTTGAAGATGGTGTGGATGTGCTTTCTCTTTCTGGTCCGGGGGAGCTGTCTGTCACCAATCTGTCACCATGGGTGACAACAGTTGGGGCGAGGACTTTAGACAGGGATTTCCCTACAAGCATTATTTTTTTTTGGTAATGGAAAATCTTCAGGGGAGTGTCTCTGTACAAGTAGAAAGGCGTTGGGGTCTGATTTTGTGCCCTTGATCTATGCTGGAGACATCTCTGTTGAAATTATCACACTTTCAAGCTACAACTGAAATGTTTGCACCGAGAGTTTGATGTTGTCCTCAGATCTGATGAAGGAAAAGGTTTATATATCACTACGGTTGATGCCTTTCAGAGCCAGGAGCATGATGTAATCATTATGTCTTGTGTCCGAGCTTCAAATCATGGAACTTGCCTTGTATTGGATGCCTGCGTCAAGTATGGTGTGAGGAGACTTATATATACAAACACATATAATGTTGTGTATGCGGGAAAGGAGATTGTTAATGGCAATGAAGCATAGCGATATTTTCTCTGGAGGATCATGTTGACCCCTATGGGCATAGTAAAGCTTTGGCTGAACAGTCAGTCCTCAAAAGTAATGGTAGATCGTTGAAGTATGTCTACCAGCAGCATCAATGCAATTGTATGGAGATTCAGTTGTCTTTCTTTGTGGTTGACAATAATATGAAAATAGTCATTAGTAAAGTCAATAGTGAAATATTTTGAGACATATGCAGCCCACGTGACATTATGTACAACATATCTCCTCTATTGCAAGCTGAAGTATGTTCATCTATTCTACCAACCTAAGATTGGATGTCGGGGGTGCCAGATTATATTCCATCTTGTGAGTGCGTGCATGGCCAACAAGTTGTCACCATTGAGCTCCCTCATGGCTCTTCTTTATATGGCACTGGAGAAGGTAGTGGTTCCCTCGAGCGAACAGAAAGCGTGTCTTTACGTGGAACACTGATGCTTGGGGTTATGGTGATAGTACGACATCTCTATATCAGTCCCACCCATGGGTGTTGGCTGTTTTTCCAAATGGGGAAGCTTATGGGATTCTAGCTGACACTACGAGGCGGTGTGAGGTGGATTTGCGAAAGGACTCAACTGTTAAATTTTCTGCCCCATCTGTCTATCCAGTTATCACATTTGGCCCATTGACATCGCCAGCAGCAGTACTCACATCCTTGTCTCATGCTATTGTTTTATGCTGGCCCGTGTGGAGTCTATACGACCTGTTAAAGCTGGAGAAACAGCAAGATATTTCTACACCTTTCTACTGCTATTATATTTACAATTATTGCGAAATCGAACCACTCTTCCTTGCATTGATTTGTCAGTTGGATGTCATGATGGGAGATTTCCCTTTCTGCTTGTTCTTCTTGTTTTAGCTTTTATCGTTGACAGTATGTGGGTCGAAAGGATGCGTGTGCCCTCTCCTCTGAATGTTATATTACTCGAATGATAGAACTTCGTCTGTTTGTTTATGTATTAATTCTTCTCTGCGAATGAGTTGCAAGTTATTATGTTGATCAAGCTAGTATTTTCGTTATCATGGAAGTAAGTTTACAATAACTATGAAACCCCCCGTCCTAGCACCCAAGTTTGTCCTTGACGTTTTTTTTGTTAGCTCCTTCGCAAGTCCCTTCGATAACCTATTGGCATTGAGAAAGAAAGGTTGTAGGATTGTGCGAGCAATGTGTGGGCTAGCCAGCTTAAAGTTTCGATATTAAAACTGGTAGAATAAAAGGGTTCGTGTGCAACGTGTTTTTCCGTCTCGCATGTTTAGACTCTTATACTATCCTTCATCGTGTTTCTAGGCTTTTTAAAGCCATCCTCAAAAAGTACCTTGACCATGCCTATCAACTTGAATCATAACTAGCTTTTCGGATCAACTAAGCTGGAGGTTTCATTGTGCAAATCCAATACCTCGTTGACACTAGAATAGTTTGGTCTAATCCCCCTCTCAAAATTATTTCTGATGGCGCTCTTCTATCTTTCCTAACTTGCATTATTTTCTCCCTTGTAATGTTAACGCTATTAATTAATATTGGTCAGTTTTTATGCACGTTATTACCGTAATAGGTTGTGATGGAGATTTCCTTAAATGTGATTGACCTTCGGGAAAACTCAGCTTTCGTGTGATAATCTTATGAATTCATAGCGGAAGGTTTTGTTTTGATAAAGTCACTTAGAAATTATGTTTGCATCTATTTGTGCGACGGTTGACTGTGTTACCAAGGGTTGCCGTAAAATATGGTTGTTTCGGGAAGTGGATAATTTATTTTAAATTAATCAAACATTAGAATTGTTGTGGAAGTTTGCAAATCTTTAGTGTATTAAAAATTGTTGATGACATTATTGTATACTCTTGTGTGACGGAGCCCCCTTCTCCTCTCGCATGCTAGCTACTAGCCTGTAAGACTTTGACCCTTCTTGGATGATTGGAAAATCTTGTAGTTAATGGTCAAAACTAGTATACCTTGCCTTCGCTTCGAAACTTATGTTGTGTGTATACTCTATTTGATTCCGGTTTGAAACTCATTTATACATGACCTTTTGTGATAAATTTTGAAACCCGTGTTTCCCCTTTCTTGGGCCGATCAACTTTTGTTCTTTTAGAAATGTATTATTTTAGCCTATGCGTTGGTACCTTTGATAAAATTCTAGATGGTTGGTCTATTTATATCAAATCTCAATCTTGTAATTATTGTTATTTACTTACTTGATGGGAATTCTGTTCTTGCTAGAATGTTTATATCTCCTTATAGGGCCAAGGGTCATTCTCATACGATTATTACTTTCGTTGTTTTGCTCCTAACTGAAGTACAAGGTCTTCACCTTCTTTGATTGGCATGATGAAGACTTTATTATAACTTGATGTGTTAATAGTGTTTAGAGGTTAGGACCAATTCTTGTAATAAAGTGCTTCCTTTTTGTGATATTGTTAGATAATAGTTATGGTGGTTTTGTGTAGCCTTATCTTGCTCAGTTCTCGTGAACTGACTCTTGTAGAAAATTTGTTGCAGATGGCTTACGTGGTTAGATGATGGAAAGACTTGTAGATTATTGCATCAATCTTGGTTATGATGTTCCTTTGTACGAATGTGTATTATGTTATAAAATTTGGAAAGGGCCTTTGGACATTTTAGAAGAAGGGTCAGTTCCTAGTAAATGTATTGTAGAGTATTGTTGTTGTAACTGTTGAAACTTTGGCTTGTTTGGTTATCATGTGAAAGATGAAATTTGATTACCGCTTGGTTATGGGATATTCTAGTGAATTTTAACCCTTAGTATAGTAGCGGGGCATGTCCCATGTTATTACTCTCTTGCTCCCTAGTCATGGTTCAATAGAGATGGTATGTCCCTTTGATTTGTGCATCATGTTGGAATGAATTGATATAACCTTGTTTTGTTTCCACAAACGAGTACTGTTAAACTTTTCTCTTGAGTTAAAATGTTGAGTTGTAAATCCTCCTAAGGCTTAGTAGCAATGAGTTTGTAAGTACTATGAAGTGAGCTGGATAGTCCTTATTAAAATTAAACTAATAAGCATTATCCTTTTATGGTGAAACCTTAAATGATCTCATGGTGAAATCAATGGTTAGATTTTAGAAGATGATAGGGTTTAATAAGTAGGAGGGAAATTGATTAATAAAACCATAAATATTTCTATATCATTTGAAATGTTCTCCTTTGTCAAACTTAATTAAGTAAAGTCTAGATGGAACATTTAACCAATCTTGATAAACTCTTAACCTCAATGAAAGATTGATAGTAAACAATGTGACCCTGAAGCTAAATTCTGTTGTCCTGTTCTGTTAACCCTTGCCTTGATTCATGGTGATATTTCTTAAGCAAGGTCAAAATTTGATCCTTAAACAAGAAGGTTATTGTTATGAACCCTAAGCGGTACTTTCCACTCAATCGGAGCTTATGCCTTCACCTGTGCAATAGAGTTGTGGAACATGTGTTAGTGGCTTGAGTAAGATTAATTAACCTTGTGAGAAATGGAAAATGTTCTAAAATCAAATGAATAAAAAGCTTTGCACATAAAATTGATGACCCCAGTTTAGAAAGCTTGGCCTTAAGCTATTTAGTCAACCGTTGAAAATAAAGAAGTTCTCCCTTGTGAAAAGAATTGTGTGAATCGTTACATGAAATTTTATAAGAACGTAAGTTAAGAATTAAGAGACACTTTAGTAAACAAGAAAATTTAACAAGAAATTCCTCATGGGATGCCCTAACTGTAAGTGTGTTTTGTGGTTGGACTCCAATGTTGTTCTGTCAAGAAGAGAAAAGTAGATTGTCCTTGATAGGTGTGAACGTTTCCGTACTGACCTTGTGGTCTCCCCGTAACAAGTGGTTCCTAGTGTTGGTTGTAACCTTGTGACGACATGTTGTGTTGTGTTGAGTCAAAGCAAGTTAAAAAAAAAAAAAGTTATCCTGTATTTCACTGTGTTGTCATTGTGTTGGTATTTTTGGTGTGTTACAAACCTTATCCATTCCTAATCATGTTTTACCTTTATCCCACATTCATGAGAATGTGTTGAATCCTTTATCCTTTGGGCTATATAAAGAGCCCTCCACCTACCTTTTTACTTACACCTAAACTCCTAAGAGAGAAAATGCAAAGCATATAGCAAAGAGACTAAGAGTTTGCACCTTGCCCTTTTGAGAGTTCATCATCTTGAAGAGTTAAGCCTCTTACTTGTGCTTAAGTCATATGGGAGGTGTCAAAGGGGTCTTGTAGCCCAACTTTGATAGGCCCTCATTCCTATGTTACTTGGCATACTAAGGACAACTATTTTGATAGCCATGGAGCTTACTTAGGTCCATTCATTTATTTGTTGTTAGAGAATAGAGGAGTTTAGATATTTAGCATTGTTAGTTTCAAAGTTTGTATTTATGAATGCTAGCATCTAACCCTTGTTTAATTCTTATCATGATGGTGTTTATGCTTTGTTTTAGCTAAATTGTAGAACTATTTTAGGTGGTAGTTCTTGCTTCATTTGATTTAGCATTAAGCAAAGTATACATGCACACATGGTCGATTCACATCTTTTAAAAAATTATTTAATTAAAAAAACTTTATTAATAACCACGTTCATTATTGTTAACAATAATATTTATCTTTTATGATAATAATAATAACTAATATTAATAATAATAAATTATATATATATATATATATATATTTCAAATCCATCATTATTATTAAATTATTATAATATTAATATATTTCAAATATTAAGATAATTTAATTTATTTAAATTCTTTTCTTTTTTGTGTTAAATAAGAATAATAATTAGTTAAATTTATATAAGTAATTTTGCAAATCAAGAATTTTGGGTCTTTTACATATTATTTCAAAAGTGATTTGGACAAAATTGTGAAAAGAAAACTTTCTTATTAATTCTAATAAAGTTTGTAAGGGGAAAACCTTACTACAACTAAAGCAAATAATAAAGCTATGAATCCTACCATTTTAAATTTTTCTTTCTTTTCAATAAAATAAGTAACCATCTACTTTCATTCACCATAACTAATTTTCAACCATTCCAATCAACAAGTGGAATTTCACAAGACTTATCAAGGGTTGTAAAATAACAAGAAACACACTTTGGAGGGAGTGAAACAAACTTTATAGGAAGAGATATATTATTATTTCATCCATTTACAAGTTGTCTATTTCATTTAACTAATGCAACAAATTTTGTAGATCTCATTCACAAAACCAATACATTTGAAAATATAAGTCTCTTAAACAAGCACTCTTAAATAAAGTTCACAATATGAAAAGGGTTTCCATGTATTACAAAAAAATTCTTCCAATCTTACAAATTACAATCATCCACTCAAGCGGGAAGTATAGATTTGGATAGTACACAACAAAAGAGCTTTCCACAAGGCCAATTTATAATCTTTCAATATGCATGTCTTCATCAAAATGGTATCTCCAACTCTTTCTTTCTTCAAAATTCGCAATAGAATCACAAAACAGGGAAGGGGAGTAGGCTACGCTCTCTCCCAAACTTGAATCCATTAAGAGGAGAAACCATCCCCTTAATGGCCCCCGAGCCCCAACCAAAGAACCATGAGGGGTATTGAGCAACAATGACAACTTTCAACAAAGTGGCTTCACAACAAACAAACATACAAGACATTCAATTCACAACAATATAAAGTTCTCAGGGTCAAACCAAATAGAGCAAGGGCTATGGGAAACCACCTCCTTATGCCTCCCAAGTGAAGTGGGAGTCTTACCCTAAGCCTCCAAGTGCACAAAATGATCAACACAAATTCCTTATCTCTCCCTTGCAAGCATGCAACAAAACCATGATTTCCTTTTCACTCCCCATAGGTAAGACTCCCATTCACACTCCCACCAAAATGCATGCCTCAAAAACTCCCTTTTCCCTCCCCAATGGTCCCATAAGCCCTTCTCCCACACCCAACTAAGGCCTACTACCCAACCAACACACAAACACCTTCACAAGACAAAAACAATTTTAACAAGCACAACATTGCATACAAACAAGAAAAATAACATAATACAAAGGTGGAGAGCCTACCTCTCCATCAAGCTCCAAGAAAATCCCACAAGTCTCTTCAATCCCAAGCCAAGCAATTTCCAAAGCACTCCAACAAGCTCCAATTCCAAAAGTGCACAAGAAGAGAAAAGAACAAGTAACCCCCATTCTAACCAAAAATCACCAATAAATAGAAATGGAATGTGAGGATGATGAGGTGGCTCCATGTAGGATGCCACTTCATCATTCCTCCATCCCCACACTCAAGTCAACACACTAAGACCAAGAAAATCAATGCACTTGCAAGGACTATGACAATCCACATGGCTCACAAACTTGCACACCATGCTTTCAAAGGACATAATAAATTGGGGTAGAAAGAAAGTGCAATAATTTTCTCTTTTACACTCAAAAATGGACTAAAAAGTCAAAAACAAGCCTCCAAAAATGCCCCCAAAGTTAAAATCTGAATTTTGAAGTTGGGGTGCAGCAAAAATAACAAATAAACATAAATTTTACTTACAACAAGGACCATGAAACGTCATCATAACTATTCGTCACATCTCTAATTTGGTTAGCCCAATAAGAAGAAGTTTATCTTAATTAAGACATATTTACACATGCAAATAAAGTGACAAGAATTTTAAATTTTAAATTTTAAATACATAAACATGAATAAAGCGCATGTAAAATTGAAGAAAGGGAACACAATTTCACCCCACGGACATGTGAAGTCACCCGCCATGGGAGACCTCTAAACAAGACATCTAAAACACCACACTAAAAACATTACACAAGTTGTCAAATTTGGCCTCGTTTCTCAACACCCGACATCCTTCCATGGTTGGTCCCCTATCCCCTTCGATGTATGTGATAAAATTCTTACACACAACAAAATACCTCTCGGCCTTTTGGTCGTATTAACAACATCGAGACAATATACATGTAAAATCAACAATCATCATTCGACATTAGCAAATTCTATTATCCATCAATATATCAAAATCTAACCCTAACATCTATGAGATTATAATTCTACTCATAACATCCCAAAACATAACGTGTCAGTATAAAATCCACATCATGAAAATCAACATATATTGAATTGTCTAACATCACTATCTAGTGCATCATAATAAAATGTAAACATCATAATGTCAATAGTCCAAATATCAGTGAAATCTATCATCTACTAATCAATGTATCATAATCAAAATGTTTGAATATCAATCCAATAGTATCAATATCAAGATGAAATAGTGTCGAAGAGGAGTGGGCACTACACCTCTGAGTCGTAACCCTCCACCATAATCAGGAACATTCATCTTGATGTCATCATTCTTTCCCTCTAAAGCCTAGATCAATCTCTCCTCAAATGGTCTCTCATTCACGGTTTCTTCATCTCTCTCATTTTATTCTTTATCTCCTCCTTCATTCATTAATAGAGATACTTCTTTAGTATCACTATCTGGTCTGCATCCCCATTTGCATGTCTCCTTCTAAGGCGGGTAACTTCTCCTGTGAGCTCAATAACTTGTCTTTGTAGCTCCTACATAAGCCTATTCATCTGAGAATAACCTCCCCTCCCGTGTCTAGCCATGATTATATAAAATAGAAGAAAAATTCACATAGAAAAATGTATTATGTTACCTTAACTATTTTTGCAAGATTTAAATCCAACTCTGATACCAATTGATGTGAATACAACTGCAAGAGGTTAAAATACCTCCAAGACACACATAAACAACTTTACAAATAAAAACATGAGTTTCAAAATAGATTTCTTCTCATTCTGAAACCACACTAATCTTTTACATCATTACAATCCACCTTTTATTTCACGTCTACTCTAAAAACCCTAAAATGCCAAAAAAACCCTAAATTGCCAAAAAAAAAAACCTAAAATGCAGAAAATTAACTACTAGCAAAACACCTTGGATGGGCCCCAAAATTTTCCTACCATATATTCTTTCATGAAATAAGGCTCACGTGAAATTTTGACTTATTCTAACAAGCACAACAAAAGTTATTAAAGTTCTAAGACCTAGTCAAAAGCGAAAAAAAATGTTCGAGCCAATTTTAGGCCATTAGATGAAGGAATCCGGACCCAAAAATGTGTCGAAACTGCCACAACCTAATAGGCAAATTGACCCTAGCATGGTACTAATGTATATCTACCACCCTATAAAATTTCAAGACGATCCAACAGTCGGATCAAAAGTTATGGTCTCTACAAGTAATGTTCCCATATCAAAATCGTTGATGCCATATAAATTAAACAAACACTTCTGTAAATAAAGTAGTATTTCAAACATTGATGTAGAGAAATAGACCACAAACCCTAGCCGTTGAAGCCGCAAAGTGCCATACATTGTCTCTTGAGGGAAAAACAACATCCATGGTGGTCAATGTCTTGTATTGTGCATTCTCAATGTAGGTGATGGAATCCCCAATGACATTCTCAAGGAAGAGCTTCAAAATGTGCCTAGTTTCTTCATTCATAAATAAGGTCGATAATATCCTCGATGTCTCTAATCCTAGTAAGATGCCTTGTTGCATGCTTGGTGATTCTCTCAATGTCATCGTAGAGAACCTTCTTGTGTCTCTCGGCTCCTTCCTTTCCTCGTCCCTTACCTATCTTCGAGAATTCCACACATTTTAGCGATCTTTTGCAAATGAAAATCCTCCTACAAATGCAAACCCTTGATTCAGTTTCATTTTGCTCATCAACGGTTTTTTTAGTGAAAGCTCGTGGTAAAATGTAAGTGGAAGGAATATTGAAAATTCAAGATAAAATTAATATATTAAAAACTTAAAGGGAATTAGAGACAAAAATGTGTTTTTGTCTCTAATATTTCTCTCAAAAATACTCGTCTTGTAGTAGTGATTATTCAATTATTCCTTCAAGATTATTTCTGAATTAGTCATATAAAATGAATACATAAAATGTTTGTTCTAAGGCACATGTGTTCTGAATTAGCATGGTTTTGATTTCCATTATCTACTTATCATGCCCTCAATAATACATAATATAGAATTCCCCACTTAATCAAAAGAATAATCTCAAATTGGTTAGTTGGCTTGATCTGTGTTAGCATATACACCTCAAATATCATGATCTTTATGCCAATAGAAGTGATGCCACCATAGAAGTGACCCTCTTACTAATATGATCATGGTTGATTGGTTTGAAGATGGGAATGTTTGATTGCTCGAAACTCTCATTTCTACCTTTGTACTAGCTTCAAAAACCAATTAAAATTCCTCTAAATACATACATTACTACCCAAATTTGATATACCTTTTAAGTCCTCTTATGTGCATCTTGGAATTTGTTTAATGACTCTACAATCTTCCTCTAAATACACTAATTTTACAATGTAGCACTCTTAAAATCTTATTCTTATTATAATTTCTTTAATATTGTAATGTATTTATGTAGTTATAAATTTCTTGAATTTTAATTAGAACCTTATTGATATTTATAGCACACATAACTCATAGATTTAAAAATAAATAAAATAAAAATATAAAGACCCAAAAAATTGACTGAAAAGCTAGCAAAACTTTTTAAAAATGAACCATAACTTTAAAAATAATAATATATTAATATAGTTCCATTTTTGTATAATTACAAAGAAACACCCCAAAAACAAAAACAAACAATACAACGCGCGAACACACACATGCATGCACGCGCACGCGCACACGCAGATCCACACACGCACACACACACGCGCACGCACATGCGCGCGCGCACACACAAAACCTCAATTAAACCCAAACAAATACACGAACACCCTAAGATAATGCAATAAGATCTACATGACCAAAAAATAGTAACCATTTTATATTTGGAGGATGAGAGTTGAATCGGATCCCTCTTTTATGTAATCTTAATCTCTGTTTTGTTAAGTTAATCTCTGAACTGAAGACCACATAAACGGATACATCTAGAAGACTACCTAAAAATAAGCAGGAGACAGGTGGAACTGTTACAGAGTATCCGTTGATCATCACCTGAAAATAATCGAATTACTGTGAGACAGGTGGAAGAGAGCGTATGTGACTGTTGGAGGTGAGCCGTTGAAAATGCCCTATAAAAACCCTTCATGAGGCACTGGTTTTCCCATTCTTGTCTGGATTTTCCTCATGTTGTTTTGTTTTTTCTGTGATGTGGAGTCTGTGAGTTTGCATGGCCATGATGTGTCTTTTGGGTCATTTTCTGTCTTTTATTTTTCTGTTTTGGGAAGGTTTCGTCTGTCAATGTTTTTAGATTCGGGTCTTTGTATTTCTGTATTTTTGTGTTGTGTATGGGAGCATATCATCGAAAGTAGCAGACTGGACCAGCGAGAAAGCGAAGGATGCATCTTGCAGATTATCGTAAGGTTCTCTACAATTCTGTTGTAATTTTTTTCCTTCAAATTTTGCAGATTATTGATTCAGCATTTTCCTCTCATACTGTATGTTAAGTTGTTAACGTTCGGGACATTGCTAGGTCTGGTATTGGGGGTTTAGAAACCTCATTATGCACAAGGTTATGGAAGTTAGGGTTTAGATTTGTGTTTTAATATTATTAATGGCATCAATCGGTTCTTCTAATGAGCCGCTTTAAATTAGGGGATAATGTTATGCACAGGGTACATATCTTTGGAAGTTGCTGACTGGACCATCACCGAGAAAGAAAAGGATGCATCGTTAGTGCGAATATGGTAAGGTTCTCTAAACTTCTGTTGTAATTTTCTTTTCTTTTAATGTTGCAGATTATTGACTCAGTATTTTCCTGTCTTTGAGTTTTTCTTGTCATTCTGTTTCATGAGGCCTCTGAAATTCATCTTAGTTGTTGAATATTTAGATTGTCAAATTGTGTAGAACTCAGGGTTTAGATACTTGACAATTGGTGCTCTAGGACCCTATTATGTTCCATTCTATTCTGTTCTGTGGCAATGTATTTGTTTAATCGAGATAATTGTATTTTACGCAGACAGAGATACAGGTCAGTCATTTGTTGAGAATAAATTGATTTCTATGCATTTTTAAATGATTCGCATTTTATCGTATACAATAATAAGGAATAGATATCTCTGCATTTCAGGGGCTTATTATTTCATCCACTAATGTTATTTTAATTGAAAAAATCCAGTAAACATAAGCATAAGGGTTTATAGGATTTGCTGACTTTTAAAGTCAGTACACTTGATTGTTTTCATTATCATAGCTAGATTTTGATACTGATATCCTTTTTGCCTTTCAAACAAAATGTGCAGAATTTATTGTTTTGTTGAGCATGGTTTAATTCGTAATTACCTTGTCTTCTGTTGTCCTGGTTTCTACCTTTTTGTCCTGTATGATTTATTTGTCAATCTATGTTAATTCCCATTTTCATAAAATTTATGCCCATTGCTATGTTTGAGTAGAGCTGGAGTAACATTGGACCTATGCATGAACTGAAGCTGACTGATAAAATTGGGTGCAAATGGAGATAGATATCTCTCAAATGGTTCAACACCTGGGTCGTAACTGTTTCAGCTCATTTCTTTTCGAGTTTGTTTTTAGATTTCTATTAGCTTTGAATACAGAGTATGGGTATAATTGGGGCTTTGAATACTGACATTAAATTTATCTTTGGCCGCTCATGCTAACAATGCTCACAAATGATACCATAATAGTTGTGTTCCTAGTCCATATAGATCTGTTTCACTAAGTTTTAGCTGAGTGTTTTTATGATTCCTTGAGAGTCCTTTCTTACCTTCTCAAAGTTAGTTCAAATTTCTATCAGACAAATATTTTGTTATGGCTGAGATATTGTATAGGTTCAATTTGGCATTTCATTTCAACTTCTACGTTTATAAGATAAATGACAAAATGATTGTCCTTAAATCCCATATGATGTTGCTTTCTCTTTGTTATTCTTTGATGGTCATAAATTATTTTTCACAACTTTGATCTACTCTGTATGGTTGGGGACTTTGTATGATTATCTGAAAAACAACGTAACAATTATCTGATTTGTTTGATCTTTATTTAGATGTCATGTATTTATGTCCTCTTTGTATCTTTTTGTATTTTTGGTTGGTTGGTTGAATAAATATTTTCTGTTGGAATGATTTCTAGATTGCTGGAGAAACTTGCACTTTACACATAATTTATGTAGATATGTTTTTAGTGGCAGAGCAGCTCAATAATAAAGATAAATTCAAGAAATTCTGATAATTTAATGTTCGTTCTTGCAAAAAACTGAACAATACAAATTAAATAAATTCTGATAATTTAATGTCCATTCTTACAAAAATTTATGGTATAGGGTTTCAGTTTCAGAATTAATATTCTTCATAGACTTCATTTATGTGTCTCCTCTGTTTCTTATGGATGTTTACTAGCAGGGTACTATATCACTTGGACACAAGTAATTGTTAGTAGATTTTGTGGATTCTATTTTGTGACCATGCACTCTTATCAGAATTTCTTTAATTTATATTGTTCAGTTTTTGTAAGAATGGACATTAAATTGTTTAGGTCTTCTTTGTATCTTTTTGGATTTTTGGTTGGTTGGTTGAATAAATATTTTCTATTGGAATGATTTCCAGATTGCTGGAGAAACTTGTATTTTACACATGATTTATGTAGATATGTTTTTAGTTGCAAAGCAACTCAATAATAACAAAAAAGGTAAAAATATTGAAGTGTGTGATATTTAATGATATTTTGAGAATTATTTGTTAGTGGCAAATTTAAAAGTGGAGGAGGAGCAATTAAATTCCTGAGATACATTTCGTATTAGTGAATACAGAAAATGTAATCTTTTATTTCAAATTTATATGTATTATTTTGGTTTTTATATTGGGGCTTTTGTTAACATATGTGGGTTCTGTTTTCCGGAGATGCATATAGTTTAGCACTAGTTTTTGTCTTTTGTCATGGTTAAAGTTTACCAATTGATTTTTCAATAACTTTTAATTATTCTATAAAGGCCCATAGATATTTTCTGTTTCTCAAACCCATTGTTGGCGTGGAATTTTTTTACCTCTTTCTTTGTTGTTTGCAGAAGCAAAAGAATTTTATTTTTTTGGAGGACAATGGTGATGTATGGCTAGCTGAAATAATATTTATTGACTGGGCAGCATGTTTTCCCCTGTTTTCAATTTGATTTATGGCCAGCAAAATATAACCTTAGCGTCTTCATTCACTTTTAAATTAAAAAAATATTCACTCCTCTGGCTGGTCAATGGTTAAATACAGAATTTTGCTCTCATCTGGTTGATTTAATGGTTGTCAGTCAAGAGAACAGACATGACAATTATCTTAGTCCGCTCAAATCCTCTCACAATGGTATGTTACTTCATTTCTGTGTCTTCAGAAATTAAATTTGTCTTTGGCCACTCAAAATCTGCTCACAATGTTACTTCATTTCTGTGTTTCCTCTATTTCTTATGGATGTTACTATTTGGGTTACTAGCAGGGTACTAGATCACTTGTACATAATTAATTTTTAATAGATTTTGGTGACTCTATTTTTGACCATGCACTGTTATCAGTATTTCTTGAAGTTATATTGTTGGGTTTTTGTACGAACGGACATTAAATTTATGTTAATTTCTTAAATGATAAAGTGCACTAATTATTGGGTAGTTTTGGTGGTGAGTTGTTCTAATAGATTTTCAGATGCTGAAGAAACAAAAATAAATGTATTTTACTTATGTATTATCTACAATTATACTTGATTTCTGGGTGGAACAGAAATGTAGATAAAACATAATCCAACTGCATTTTCCATCATTATATATGTTATTTGTTTGACAACATAAGTATTCATCACCCTTATGCTGTTGCATTTCAATCTCAAAAGTCATTAAATGTCTAAAATGAGTAATTAGTATTCTTCAATAGACTTCACCGTTGATAATACTTATGTTTTTATAAAATAAATAAAAAATGGAATAATTTATATATTCATAGACTTCACTCTTAAGCCTACCTCATAACTTTACTCCATTATATTTGTCTCATAAATATATGAGTTCATTAAGGGTGTTCTCATTGGGTGGTGTAATAGTGCCTTGATAATTTATTTATATGTATGATTGCAGAGGAGCAATATCAGTATCGATTTATATCATGGTAGATTAGTTTTCCCAATTTATATCAATCTCAAAAGTCATTAAATGTCTAAAATGAGTAATTAGTATTCTTCAATAGACTTCACCGTTGATAATACTTATGTTTTTATAAAATAAATAAAAAATGGAATAATTTATATATTCATAGACTTCACTCTTAAGCCTACCTTATAACTTTACTCCCTTATATTTGTCTCATAAATATATGAGTTCATTAAGGGTGTTCTCATTGGGTGGTGTAATAGTGCCTTGATAATTTATTTATATGTATGATTGCAGAGGAGCAATATCAGTATCGATTTATATCATGGTAGATTAGTTTTCCCAATTTATTGTGAATTTTAGAGATGTGGAAGACACCTATAGGTTTGTAGATGTTGCAGCACAAGCTGGTAACTCAGAATCTGTACCAAGTTCTTTTATTTTATTTTTTTGAAATGTCAGACTGGTTTGTGATTTCTATAATAAAATGAATATTTTACAATATAATGTTTGTTTTACCAAATAGGTTTATAGTTTTTAATAGGTTAGCAATTTTATTGGTCAACAAAGTTAATACGCCTATAATCAATATTCTAAACCCAATTAAATGTATACCTTGATATGTTTAATAGGAAATTCAAGTTTGAATAATATGCATTAGCAAAGGGAAGGTAGCTCAAGATTATGATTTAAATTATAATTACACATTTTGATTCTTTTGCAGGCGGAAGAGAGCTTATGTCATTGTTGGAGGTGAGCCGTTGAAAATCAGACACTGGTTTTCCCATTCTTGTCTGGATTTGCTTCATGTTGTTTTGTTTTTCTATGAGTCCATGAGTTTGCATGGCCATGATGTGTCTTTCGAGTCATTTTATGTCTTTTATTTTTCTGTTTTGAGAAGGTTTTGTGTATCAATGTTTTTAGAGTTGGGTTTTTGTGTTTTTGTGTTGTGTATGGAAGCATATCAAAGTCGCAAACTGGACAAGCGAGAAAGCAAAGGATGCATCTTCAGTGTGATTTTTATTCAGCATTTTCCTCTTATTATGTATGTTAACGTTCTGGACATTGTTAGGTTTGGTATTGGGGGTTTTAGAAACCTCATTATGCACAAGGTTATCGAAGTTAGGGTTTAGATTTGTGTTTGGGTATAGATTTGTGTTTTAATATTATTAATGGCGTCAATTGGTCCTTCTAATGTAGGGGATAATGTTATGCATATGGAATATATCATTGAAAGTTGCAGGCTGGACCACCGAGAAAGAAAATGATGCATCTTCAGTGTGAATATGGTAAGGTTCTCTAAACTTCTGTTGTAACATTGTTAGGTTTGGTATTGGGGGTTTTGGAAACCTCATTATGCACAAGGTTATCGAAGTTAGGGTTTAGATTTGTGTTTAGGTATAGTTTTGTGTTTTAATATTATTAATGGCGTCAATTGGTCCTTCTAATGTAGGGGATAATGTTATGCATATGGAATATATCATTGAAAGTTGCAGGCTGGACCACCGATAAAGAAAATGATGCATCTTCAGTGTGAATATGGTAAGGTTCTCTAAACTTCTGTTGTAATTTTCTTTTCTTTTTTAATGTTGCACATTATTAATTAATTTATTTTTCCTTTCATCCTGTAGTAGCTGATTAGTCTTTAATCCTTACTCTTTACTGATTATTATGAGGTTTGATGAAAATGCACGAGTGTTCCCTGTTCATAGCTATTACTGTATGTTAACGTTAGGGACATTGTTAAGTTTAATTTCTTGGGTATTGTAGGATTTAGAAGCTTTGAATTATGCGCAAGGTTAACTACATTAGTGTTTAGAGTTTAGATTTATTTTTAAAATTATTAATGGCGTCAGCAGGTCTTTCTAATGGAAAACACACTTTCCTTGTAAGTAATTTTATGCACAGGGTTTGCTGTTGTAGTTTAAGGTTTTTTTTTTTTAATTTTGTTTTCGGATCTACTCTACTTAGAGTTAGTTAATAGTGATTTTTGAGATGAAAATAAGGGTTAAAATCATGCCTTTATTGAATGAGAGATACATTTTGTTTTAGTGCGGATTATGTTTTCTTTTTTAATTAATACAGAAAATGCACTTTACTGTATTGAATAATGTCCTCTATTTCAATATTTTTTTGTGTTAATAAGGTCTGGGTTTTACCCCGACAGAGATCCATTTTGAACCATTGGACATTTGTTGTTTGCAGAAGTATGATTGTTAAAGTAAGTACACTGGTGGAATGTTAACTTTTAAATTAACTTGTAATGTACTAGTGCTCTGTTCATTTTGCCATTAACCTTTAAGTGTTCTCTAATGGGTGTGTTTCATTAGCCTTCTGAAATTCATCTTAATTGTTGAATATGTAGATTGCCAAACTGTGTAAAACTCTAGGTTTGTTTTCCAAAAAATGCAAGGTTGAGTTACTTGACAATTGTTGCTCCTTCTGTTCCATTTTGTTCTGTTCTCGAGGGTTTAATCTGTCAATTTAGGGCTTTTTCTATGCATTTTTGTTGTTATATTTTTGTGGCCACTATCAGTAGCACAACACAATAAAAAAATGGAGAAGGGTTTGGGACTGTATGAGAATGAATGAGCAGCCGTTAATCATTAAGTAGGTATTTTATGCAGACAGAGATACAGATCAGTTATTTGTTGAGAATAAATTTATTCTATGCATTTTTAAATGATTCGCATTTTATCGTATATAATAATAAGGAATAGAAATCTCTGCATTTAAGGGCTTATTTTTTCATCTACTTAACTTATTTTAATTGAAAAAATCCAGTAAACATAAGCATAAGGGTTTATAGGATTTTCTGACTTTTAAAGTTATTACACTTAGATTGTTTTCATTATCATAGCTAGAGTTCGGATACTGATTTTCGTTTTCCTTTCCAACAAAATGTGCAGAATTTGTTGTTTAATTCATAATTAAACAAAAAGTGCATAATTTAATGTGTAGAATTTATTGTTTTGTTGAGCATGGTTTAATTCGTAATTACATTGTCTTTTGTTGTAGGTAAGACATCTGATTAATTGCTTCATCTTGTCCTGGTTTCTGCCTTTGTCCTGTATTATTTATTTGTCAATCAACGTTAATACCCATTTTGTTAATCTATGTTAATGCCCATTTTAATAAAATTTATGCCCATTGCTATGCTTGAGTAGAGCTTCAATTGCCTTAAATGCTGGATGTTTGCATGAACTGAAGCGGACCGACAAAATTGGATGAAAATGGAGACAGTCATCTCTCAAATGGTTCGACACCTGGGTTTTAACTGTTTCAGGTCATTTCTTTTGGAGCTTGTTTTTACATTTCTATTAGCTTTGACTATAGAGTATGGGTCTAATTGGGGTTTTCAGATAATTGTTGCGTTGTTTTTCATATAATCATATCAGAATATCTTAAATTTTCAGAAGCTTTCAAACTGCACTTTGATGTGTTTATTTGGTGAGTGAGCAGCACATAGTATGGGTTTAATTGGGGTTTTTCGGATAATTGTTTCGTTGTTTTTCATATACTCATATCAGAATATCTTAAATTTTCAGAAGCTTTCAAACTGCAGTTTGATGTGTTTATTCAGTGAGTGGGCAGCATGTGTTCATTCACAGCCTTAGTTGAGATCACTAACAGGATACTAGATCACTTGTACACAGTTCTTTATAATGAAATGGATTAATCGATCTAACTGAATATGGTTGGGCTTTTGAAAGAACTGAAATTAAATTTATCTTAAAGGTTTAATCTTTTGGCCGCTCACACTCACAATGCACACAAATGATCTGTTTCACTGAGTTTTAGCTGAGTGATTTGGTGGTTCCTTGAGAGTTATTTCTTACCTTCTTAAAGTTAGTTCAGATTTCTATCAGACAAATATTATCAGTTTAGTTGGCTAACATATTTTGTTATGGCTAAGATATTGTATAGCTTCAATTTGGCATTTCATTTCAATCCCTTATGTTGTTGTTTTTACTATGTTTGCAAACATTTTGACAAAATAAGGTGCTAAGAAATTCCTCTTTGTTATTTTTTGACAACTTTGATTGACCTATGTGGTTGGGGTGTCTGGAAGAACTGGCATTAAATATAGTCTCTGGTTTGTTTGATTCTTATTTATATGCTATGCATTTATGCCCTCTTTGTATCTCTTTGTATTTTTGGTTGGTAGGTTAAATAAATATATACTATTGGAATTATTTCAGGATTGCTGGAGAAACTTGTACTTTACACATGATTTATGTAGATATGTTTTTAGTGGCAGAGCAACTCAATAATAATAAATAAATTAAAATGTTGAAATGTGCTATGAGTATTATTTGTTAGCGGAAAATTTAAATGTGGAAGAACAATTAAATTCCTCTCAGATTAATTGAGAGATGCATTTCTGTATTAGTGAATACAGAAATGTACTCCTGTATTGAATAAAGTGCTCTATTTCAATTTTATATGTTAAATTCCTTTCAGATTAATTGAGAGATGCAATTCGTATTAGTGAATACAGAAAATGTACTCTTGTATTGAATTAATTTCAATTTTATATGTATTATTTTGATATTTATATATATGTATTATTTTGATATTTATATTTGGGTTTTTGTTAACATGTGTGGATTCTGTTTTCCGGAGATGCATAGGGTTTAGCACTAGTGTGTGTGGGTTCTGTTTTCCAGAGATGCATAGGGTTTAGCACTAGTTTTTGTTCTTCATCATGGTTAAAGTTTACCTATTGATTATTAAAGTTAAAACTTTTAATGAACTTACTCCTGCTTAATGATGTTACTAGCAAGGCACTGGATGCATTCTATTAGAATTTGTTGATTTTATATTGTTCGGGTTTAAGTATGGAAAGTAAATTCGTCTTTGGTTGTTACTAGTAGGATTACTAGCACGGTACTAGATTTTGTTGATTCTATTTTGTGATTAATTATTCGTAGTTTTGGTTAGTTTTGGTTGTTACTAGCAAGGCACTTGGTAGTTTTGGGTAGTTACTCAGTAGATTTTGAGATGCTAAAGAAACTTAAAAACTTGTATTTTACATTATTTGCATTTATACTTGATTTCTGTCTACTGAGCTTTTAGATAAAACATAAACACAGAAATGTAGATAAAACTTAATCCAACTGCATTTTCCATCATTATATATGTCGTTTGTTTGACAACATAATACCAATTTATAATATAAGGTTTCAATTTCAGAATTAATTTTCTTAGTAGACTTCATTTGTGTCTTGAATGAGTAATTAATATTCTTTAATATAGACTTTATTTATGTGTCTCCTTTCTTATGGATGTTACTAGCAGGTATTGTTATCCCATTTCATCCCCTTGTGAAATGGGACAACGAGCATATTGCATTACTACAATAAAAGGATTAACCTGCGGAAAAATAACAAATCCAAAGATTGGTCAAAAAAAACTCCCCTTTCTAAATCCCTACAATATACCTAAGGAATCCTATAAAATGTCTAGGGAGGTTTAAGTTTGTAAGGTGGTGATTGAGCTCTTGTAATAACTCATCGAGCTCTTGTAATAACTCATCGAGCTATTTTAGGAGGGGTGAGATGTTCATTTTAATAACACCGAGCTAGTTGAGTTGCATTGAACAGTAATGGCTCGAACCGAGCTAAGTGTGTAGAGTCAAGTTGTTATATGGTCCCTGAGTAGGGTTTAGAGCTCTTTCCCATGACCGAGAGGGGCCGAGCCCATTTCCATTGTAAACCAAGCTTGTCAGGTGGTGATCGAGTCATGTGATGCTAACATAGAGCTCTGCAATGAAGACCAGGCTACATAAGCGGATTACAGTTTTAGCACAGATGGAGTTTCCTTTAACATAAACCAAGTTGAGAAAAAAATTTCAATCCGCTAAGCTGTTTGAAACATCAACCAAGCCAGAGTTCAATCTGAGCTAATGCATTTAGAGGGCGGTTAACTATGACTCCATGGAATCAAGCTGTAAAGAGAAACGACCGAGGCAACAAGGAAGAGTTTCAGTAATTTCATCGGATCCCCTTGCATGCTCATTCCAAGTAGAATCCTCCGGTGATTTTTCGAGCCAAGCACTAGACACCAAGTCACTTTGAAGGGTCACAGAGGTATGTCGAACAAGTATCTCGGCGAGCCCATTGTGGGCAAAAAAGAAAAACGCAAGGGTGCCACGTGGTAACATGGCGTAACACCAAGATGTCAAGCGGATATTAATCCCTAGAGTAGCGTGGGATTGCCATGTGGTAACATGGTGCAAAATCAATAGTCGAAGTGAGGAAAAATCCCCAATGATGCGAGGAAGCTCCATGTGGAGCAAGGACTATGCAAAGCGGTTGAGGGTTGTGGGGCCTGGTGTAACACGAAGTAGCTCGGTGCATACGCGTCGATGTGGCGAGGCGACTAGGTGCAACATGAAGCGAGTTAATAGGTGTCATGGAGGGCTCGAACGGCACCCAACATGGATAATCTGCACTTGTGGAGATTAAACGAACTCAACGGTTGGTCAACTCGGTAGAGGCTTAGCACATCAATTTGGTGACTTAACGACACGTGGGGAAGTAAAGATGTGACTCGAAATGAGCTCGATGCGTAGGGGTTATGGGACACATGGAGGTTGGTGTCCAAGTCACTGAGCTAGAAACCAAAAGAGGAGCTCGTCATTTTAAGTATGACTCAGCCTTGGAGAGAGGTTATCAGGTACATGGAAGGGTAAAGTATTCAGCGACATGTTTCGTGCCAATGCGAGTCAACGTCGAGTTAGAGTGACAAGGTGAAGTACCCGATGCCTAATGCAAAGGTAGAAACCCCCACTTAGGGAAACGAAGAGGGAGGTTCCATCCCGACGAGCTATATGCCGAGCTGGCAAGAGTTGGGACATTGGAAACCCAACCCAACCTCTCTCACATTAAAGCATGAAGAAATCAATGAATGGTCCCCTCAATATTAAATGAAAAAATCATTCAAAAGATATGCAAAATGTTGGGAAGAGGAATTATTAAAGTTGTCTTTTCCCAACCAAATATTAAATACACAGTCCCGTGAAGACCAAATGCCTAAGAGATTCAAATTACCCACCTACACTTAAAGGGCCATAACTAGAGCATTTCTTAACAAAATTGCACAAAATTGGTGTCATTGGAATCGTGGATTGGAACTTGACGCACGAAGTCAAGCAATTCAGGAATTAATGAATATCAGAGGGTGTATTTTGTAGAAAATCGAACAAATTAAAGAGACAGGTTGGAAAGTGGTTGGGAATGCATTCAATGAGTATGACCATCATTCTCTTTATTGCAGGTCACAAGACAGAAGAGGAGTATTTCACAAGTAAGGTGCCATTGATTGCACTCATTTATTGCATCTTACAGGTGGTTGAAAAATCAATTTCAAGATTGGACTCTTCTCTCTTCCTCATTCTATATATTGTAATATGGGTCTCATTTTCTAGAAGTTAGTCATTTTTCTCTTTTGCCCCTTGTTGCTTCTCTGCTTGGGGTGTGATCTAGGAGCACAAGCCTCCTTCCCAAAATTTGTAATGGAATTTTTCATGCCTCTTGCCTGTTGTTGTTGTACTGTGCAAAACTTTGGAGCAATATAATATGCCCTATGATGCATTTTGTCCATCCTTTGCATGTTTTTATTGTCTCCAATAGCCTTTATTCATTGTTGGTATAATGTGCATATTTCTAACGTTTATTATAGATTTTGGAAGTTGTTCTTATGAGTTTGAAGTAGTTTTCTATGTGAATCTATCTCTGGCATGTGGTGCATTTTGTCCACCCTTTTCATTGCTTACATTTTCCCCATTTCAGGCAGTTGGATTCTTGATTAAAATTCTTCTTTTCAGCGCATCGTTTTTGTTAGTTTTGTGCTATGTTTTATTTTTTTTAACTCTCATCTCATACTATAGAGAAGATCCATATTCTTTAAAATATGGAGGATACCTTAGGTCACACGTCCCACTAACCTAAGGTTTTCTACGACTCTGATAGTTCATCCACAAGGATTATCGTCAACAGGTACTATATCACTTGTACATAGATAATTTTAATAGATTGTTTTATTATATTTTGTGACCATGAACTGTTATCATAATTTCTTGAAATTATATTGATCAGTTTTTGGAAGAATGGACATTAAATTTATCTTTGGCTGCTCACAATCACTCATAATGGTACTTCATTTCTATCTCTCCTAGTTGTTTCTTATAGATGTTAACATCCGAGATGATAATATGAACTAACTTTTGGTAGTTTTGGTTGGTTACTCTAATATAATAGATTTCCATATTGCTGAAGAAATAAAGAAACTTTTATTTTATATTTATTCATCACTTTCATATTTATTTTTCGAGTGGATTATTTTATAACTATAATTTTTAATAGATTGTTTTATTATATTTTGTGACCATGAATTGTTATCATAATTTCTTGAAATTATATTGATCAGTTTTGGAAGAATGGACATTAAATTTATCTTTGGCTGCTCACAATCACTCACAATGGTACTTCATTTCTATCTCTCCTAGTTGTTTCTTATAGATGTTAACATCCGAGATGATAATATGAACTAACTTTTGGTAGTTTTGGTTGGTTACTCTAATATAATAGATTTCCATATTGCTGAAGAAACAAAGAAACTTTTATTTTATATGTATTCATCACTTTCATATTTATTTTTTGAGTGGATTATTTTATAACTACATTTCTGTGTTTATACTGAGCATTTAAATATTGTGTTTATAACTGCATTTTGCATCATTATACATGTCATTTGTTTGACAACATAATATCCTTATGTTGTTACATTTCATTCTCAATCTTAAATGAGTAATTAGTATTCTTCATAGACTTCACCATTGATAATACTCGTGTTTTTGTAAAATAAATAAAAATGGAGTAATTTATATATTCATAGACTTCACTCTTAAGTGTATCTCATAGATTTTTTCATTACTATTCTTCATAGACTTCCCCACTCTTAAGCCTATCTTAAACATTACTCCTTATCTTTGTCTCATAAATATATGAGTCCAATAAGGGTGTTCTCAGTGGGTGGTTTAATAGTGCCTCGAGTGTTAGTACCGATTTATATCATGGTAGATTAGTTTTCCCAATTTATTGTGAATTTTAGAGACCATATTTATAGGTTTGTAGATGTTGCAACACAAGCTGGTAATTTAGAATCTCTACCAAAAAAATTGCAATTTATTTGTTTCATTAGGTGAAATGTCAGAGGCAAACTTAAGTCTGGTTTGTGAATTCTATAATAAAACCAATATTTTACAATATAATTTGTGTTACCATTTATACCTTGATAGTTTTTGATAGGTTAGTAATTTTATTAGTCAATAAAGTTAATACTCCTATAATCAATATGCTGAAACCCAATTAAATGTATACCTTGATATGTTTTAATAGGAAACCCAAGTTCAAATATTATGCATTAGCGAAGGGAAGGTAGCTCAAGATTATGATTTAAATTGCAATTCTACATTTAGATTCTTTTGTAGGCTGTAAAGTATGTGGTTAACTTCTCTTTTTGAATATCATATGAATAACTAGCTATGATCAGTTATGATAAAATTTTCACTTTGTATATTCTTTTTCAAAGATCTTTCTTTTTTAAATTGTGTTATTGACTTTTTAATTGATTCTATAGAGTTCTATTGTTTAAAAATTATCGTTGCATATTCTCATACAAGTAAATATATCAAGATTTTTTGGATACAACTCTATATGGAATTTAATGTCTCCGATTATTTGAGCCTCTCTGCATTGGCCTTTAATTAGTTATGCACTAAATATGATATGTATAATCGGTTTTCTTCATCAAACAAGCATTTACATAGTATAAGATGCTTATTTTGTTTTCTGTAATAAAGGTTTTGTTTTTGACCTTTTGTGTCTATCTACATTTTCTTCTAAGTCTAGTAAATGGAAGCACTAGGTTACTTGGGTTCTTTCTAATCTATGAATTATTGAGTCTCTCTCCATGGGCTTTCTAATATATTCTCAATGGGTTTGCCAGAGAGACCTAAAATGTAAGGAGTCTTTAAATATTACAAACTTGTTCCCAAAATCCTCGACTTAAATATATGTAATCTTTAAATTTTGAATAGAGACCACAACTTTTGCAACCCCTTATCAATACTTATATCCCCCAACCTTATCAAGTACATTCATTCTTCCTCACAAGTCATTAGTTTCTCAAAGAGACTTACAACATACCGGGAAGCTTGCCTTCTTTTTAAAGTCCTTTTTGTCGCAACATCAATATCAACAATCAAACCCCTTTATCTATAAATAGGTTAATCCTTCCTTCATGAACATTTAACCTCCTCATAATGATCCTATGCAAGCTTTCACAAGGAGAATTGCTAGCCTAGAAGTTGGCACCATAAGACCTAAAAACACATTTTGTAACACACCAAAAATACCAACACAAGGACAACACGGTGAAATACAGGGATAACTTTTTTTGACTTGCTTTGACTCAACACGACACAACATGTCGTCACAGGTTATAACCAACACTAGGAACCACTTGTTACGGGGAGACCACAAGGTCAAGCATGGAAACGTTTGCACCTATCAAGGACAATGTACTCTTCCTTTGACAAGACAACATGGAAGTCCAATCCACATGACTCGATCACATCTAGGGCATCCCATGAGGAATTTCTTGTTAAATTTTTCTTGTTTACTAAAGTGTCTCTTAATTCTTAACTTACTTTCTTATACAATTTCATGTAATGACTCACACAATTCTTTTCTCAAGGAAGAACTTCTTTCTTTTCAACTGTTTGACTAAATAACTTAAGGCCAAGCTTTCTAAACTAGGATCATCAACTTGATGTCCAAATCTTTCTTATTCATTTGATTTTAGAACATTTTCCATTTCTTATAAGGTTAATTTATCTTATTCAAGCCACTGTCACATGTTCCACACCTCTGTTGCACAGGTGAAGGCATAAGTTCCGATTGAGGAAAGTACCGCTTAGGGTTCATAACAATAACCTTCTTGTTTAAGGATCAAATTTTGACCTTGCTTAAGAAATATCACCATGAATTAAAGCATGGGTTAACAGAACAGGACAACAGAATTTAGCTTCAGGGTCACATTGTTTACTATCCGTCTTTCATTGAGGCTAAGAGTTTATCAAGATTGGTTAAATGTTCCATCTAGACTTTACTTTATTAAGTTTGACAAAGGAGAACATTTCAAACGATAGAGAGATATTTAAGGTTTTATTAATCAATTTCCCTCCTACTCAATAAATCCTATCATCTTCTAAAATCTAACCATTGATTTCACCATGAGATCATTTAAGGTTTCACCAAAAAAATAGTGTTTATTAGTTTAGCTCGGGGGAAAAACAAGTAATCATATTTTGTTACAAAAGATAGATTCCTCTTGATTGTTCCAGGTCTCAAAGGTTTCAAGTGGATCACATCTACATTAATATGTTCATATACATAAATTTTCGTTTAACTTTTATCAGGATTATCCAGCTCACTTTATAGTGCTTACAAACTCATTGCTACTAAGCCTTAGGAGGATTTACAACTCAACATTTTAACTCAAGAGCAAAGTTTAACAGTACTCGTTTGCGGAAACAAAACAAGGTTATATCAATTCATTCCAACATGATGCACAAATCAAAGAAACATACCATCTCTATTGAATCATGACTAGGGAGCAAGAGAGTAATAACATGGGACATGCCCCGCTACTATACTAAGGGTTAAAATTCACTAGAATATCCCATAACCAAGCGGTAATCAAATTTCATCTTTCACATGATAACCAAACAAGCCAAAGTTTCAACAGTTACAACAACAATACTCTCTGATACATTTACTAGGCACCTTGACCCTTCTTCTAAAATGTCCAAAGGCTCTTTCCAAATTTTATAACATAATACACATTCGTACAAAGGAACATCATAACCAAGATTGATGCAATAATCTACAAGTCTTTCCATCATCTAACCACGTAAGCCATCTGCAACAATTAATAACTTGAGTCAGTTCGCGAGAACTGAGCAAGATAAGACTATACATAGCAACAATAAGCTACTAGCTAACAATACCATGAAAGGAAACATTCTAATTCAGGAAATGGATCAAAGTTCTAACCTCTAACAACCTTTTGAAACAAGATGTAATTTTCAACATATCAACTAAGAAGAAAACCATAAGTTTTAGTTATGAAAATACCTCTAAAACTACAAAAGTTTGACAACCAAATACGCAAGACTATGAAATTTAAATGATTAGACACAAGAGTTGAGAGTATTAGGATTTCAATCATATAATCCCGTAGATTACGTGATTGAAATCTAAAGTGTAACCCATCAATCCACATTCTCAAGGTGAAGTCAAAAGATAAAACCAGACCCGATCTTAGCTGCCAAAAAGAATATAGTTTTGGAATCGTTCCGTAGGGCCATAGGCCTAATAGGCTATAAACGAACAACGAGGGTAAAAACAAAGTTCCATCATGTAATCAAAAAGGTTTAAAGGATGAAAATCTTATATTCAAACCCACAACCATTATATCTTAGGTAATAAGTGACTTCATAGCTAATAAGGATGAGTGGAAAGGACGGTAAGAATGTCCGGAATAGGTATTGCCTAACAGCTTACCTACTGAACATAACCAGGGCCGGAATAGCGACAAGCCTCATTAATACCCAAGTTGAGTAGGCAATCTAGCATTCTAAACACATCCTTGCAATTTTCATAATACCTTAGATTTATAATCCTCCCGTTTTAGAGGAACATAGCCATGAATCTAGACTTGGTTGAAATTTTCCGACATCAACTCACTTCCTAATATCATAAACGATGTATACAAAGGAAAAGGTCTCTCAACTCTCCTTAATTTACATCTCATCACTAAGTTTATGGTAACCTATGCAGAGATTAAACACATAACATACCATTGAAGATAGATATCCTCCAATAACGAACTTCTATAACGATGTAATCACAATTATTACGTTCGACACATAAACAAACTATTCCATAACTTCTTTTCCTTTTTGACAACAAAATATATTCACGACCTTCCATCACAATCATTCTAAATTTGCAATGAAAGGTCACTCATCAAGAAGGAAGTACAAAACAAGTTTGACTAAATTAAGGAACTTCATGTTACCTTAAGCAGTTGATGAAAACCTTAACTTTCACGAACCGTGAAAGGTATTACCTTACTCCATCAAGGCATTATGTCTATACATGATTAACTCGATCACACAAGGAATCATCAACATACCATATCTTGACACCATAAAGGTCATTAATTTTATCAAATTTTACTCATAGAAAGAGTAGAATCAAAATGGGGTTCTATCAATAATTTATGCCCTTCTATCAACCCAGGACATATTTTCGGTCCAAAATTTCCTTCTTAACAAGCATATATATTGAACTTCTAATTCCAAAAGCCCTAATAATTTGCACATGAATACACGAAGTGCATAATAATCACGCTTATCATAAAAAATAATAATAATAATTTAACCGTATGTTTTCCTCTAGGACAACAACATAACAGAAACCAATACTAGTCAACGCTTCTAACATTCTAGGAGTGATTACATACCCGGAGTTCACAAAAGAAAGCAATGACATTTTTGCGAAGGAAGTAACTTTAAAATTATATATACATATATATATTTTCCATGTGATCAATCAAAGCATACATGAGAACCTTTGTTTGTTTTATATAAATATAAAAGGGTTGATCACGTCAATAAGAACAACCAACAGAGGCAAATCTAGAAGTAACAAACTGTTATTAACCATGTACTGAACGCAAATCCACAAAATCACAGAGTTAAACTAGTTCCTAAAAAGAAAAAAGTTTCATTTCAAGAGGTTATTAGATACTAGCATATTATGTATATGGTTAGTCTATCTTGCTTGTTTTAACGCATCCACCAGGGACTGCTACAGCCACACGCCCTCCACTTTATCCTCTGCTTCACTGGTCTTTTCTTGTAATATACCACACCAGGATTCCCTTTTGAAGGCACAACTAGAAGGATGCAATAGGTGGCTGTCCAAACACTAGATTGCTTCAATGCAGCTGCTTTGGGGGTGAGAGTCGAACTGCTTACCACTCAGTCCGAGAGCACTTGCGCTAGAACGCTAAACACCGACCATGGTTTGAAGCTCGGACACAAGACATAAAGATTACATCGCTCCTGGTTCTGAAAGGCATCTACCGTATTGATACACAATCCTTTTTCCTTCATCAGATTTGAGGACAGCATCAAACTCTCGGTGCAACCATTGCAGCTGAAGCTTGTAAGGTGTGATAATTCCAACAGAACCTTTATGCCTGCCAAATCAGTGACTCGTTGAAACAGCTCATATCATTGCAAAGCAAAATGTGTTTCATGAATATTCTGATATGAACCAGCTCGGCCTCTATGAGGTTCTCTCCCATGAGTTTCATCGTACAACAAGTAAGATCTCAATAGAGAATCTTTGTAAAAAAATTCATCAGGTCTGCTGGAACACTCTCACTGTCACAAGGTCAATTTTGACAGCAATATCTTGAAGGAGAATCCCGAATTCGAGGATGCGTTCAATACTGAACAGACAACAACAGATTTGGACAACCTGCTTGCTGGAAGCGCTCAAAAAGGGCTTCTACTATATGCTGCACATGCTCATTGCTGTTGCTGGCTAATCATTACGGCAGGTACATTGCTTTGGATTCTCGAACATGAACACCCTTCGCAGCACCCAAAAACGTGGAGGTAACACGCCTGTTACACTAGCTTGCGGCTTCATCTAAAACCACCATATCTAACCCATGGCTAGGCGCTGGAAAACTTCCGGTCAGCAAAAGAAACAGTAGTGAACGCAAATCTCAGCCTCACTTGCAAAACTTGCCTCAAGATTTGATCGAGCTTCTTCCATGTTAGATCCGCCACCTGGACAGAAGCGACTTTCCAAAATGAAAAGGCAAGATAGCTCGACTAAAAACTTTATCTCGTTTTTCTGCTACAGCTGCAAGATCTTGCAAAGACATAAGTGAAATAGCGGGAACAAGCACTTTCAATGTCTTAATCAATACGACAACTCCTCGAAATAAAAGATAAAGAGCAGGAAAACGAAGTTAAAAAACCCCTCATAGAATGCAAGCCTGCAACCGGAGGATGAGCAGATCGTAGAAACAAGAAAAGACATGCACACCAGTCCTCTCCCTCTTCACGGACACACTTGAATCTTCCCGTCTCAGGCAACACCGTGCGGCATGACACTTCGTTTCACCATCAACGAATCCACTTTGTCCCGAGACACATGCGAAGCAATTCATCTGTTTTAGCATTTGATGGAGTGCAAAACAAGCATACGCGGTTTAGGACAGACAGAACAGGTAGACCACGTGACAAGGTTGCAAGTCAATGTTTTAATAAATGGGCAGGTGCGGCCACCAACCAGAAGGAAAGACACTTCAACCACTACTCAAAAGAACAAAGAATACAGTCTCCCATCTGCCAGCTAGCCATGGCAAAATTTTATTTTAACTTATTTTTGGAGCCCCATGCTTTGGGGACAGGACGCCTGCCAAGAGTAAACAATGAACGGCATTACACATTTTCTTATGAACAAATTTGTAATAAACCCACCAACCCAATATAGTACCCTTTCTAATCTTTGGGTTCTTGGTTTGTTTCTAATATTTGAATTATCAAATCTCTCTGCATGGGTTTTCTAATCTAATCTAGTCTTTAAATATTAGAAACATGTGCCTAGAAACCACGACCTAAAAATATAATCAATATTTAAATTTTATACGAGTCCACAACTTTTGCAACCCCTTATCAACATGTTTATCCCCCAACCTTATCGGTACATCCATTCTTCCTCGCACCCGTTAGTTTCTTAGTATACTTACAACATACCAAGAAGCCTTCCTCATTTTTAAAATCATTTTTGTCTTAGAATCAGTTTGATAGTCAATCCCCTTAGCTATAGACATGTTAATACTTCACGAACATTCAACCTCCTCAATATTTAAATTTTGTACAAATTCCACAACTTTTGTAACCCCTTATCAACACTTCTATTCCTAAACCTTATTAGCACATCCATTCTTCCTCATAGCCGTTAGTTTCTCGAAAACTTAAAACATAAAAGGAAACCTTTTTCATCTTTAAATATTATAAACATGTGCCTGAAACCTAGACCTAAAATATAATCAATCTTTAAATTTTATACGAGTCCACAATTTTCGCAACCCCTTATCAACACTTATATACTGAACCTTATCAATACATCTAGTCTTCCTCGTAGTTAGCTTTTCAACATACTTACAACATACCAGGGAAGCCTTCCTCATTTTTAAAATTCTTCTTTTTGTAAAATTAATATCAACAATCAAACCTCCTCACCTATAGATAGGTTCCTCAACGAACATTTAACCTCCTCAAAATGATCATATACACGTTTTATGGAGTAGAATCGCTAGCCTAGAAGTTACCACCATAGGCCCTAAAAACATATTCTCTTACGAAAAAAATTGTGATGAACCCTCAACACATTAGTACCCTTTAAACCTTATCCCTATACTAAGAACTCTCAAAATTTATCAAGTTCTATTGTAAGGAGGATTCACAACATCATCTTAAGGCCTTTCGTCATGTATGCTATCTTATAGTTCACAATCAAGACCTTATGTTAAGGATGATCTCAATATTATTAGCCAGACTTTCTCTTGATTGGTTTAACAACATTCCTTAGCTCTCTCTCTATTCACTCACACAATTAGCACATTTTTTAGAGCACTTCTCTATCAACAAGGCATTACGTAAGATATCCATCGACGAATTATATTCTATCGAATAGTTTAATGATTAGTCTATTGTTGACTTCTTCGTTAGATGACGAGGAATCATCAATCAATTATCATTCTCCTCGCTTTAGACTGAATTGATTTATTTATCCGTTTAGTTTTGTGCAAAACATATATCATCCACCCTTCAAATCCAATCATTTCAAACATTCGACGAAGCCTTTACCATGGCCAAGAATTTGTAACTCAGATCCCTCAAAGATGGTAAAGTCATATTATGATCTAAAAATCCCAAACCTAACTTCTTCTAAAACATAGTGATAAATCCAAAGGTTCGGCGAATACGGTTGTCTTGAAAATTGCATCTAAGAACTATTTAGAATTTGAGCAACTCTTACCTCTTAGGGGAGTCTTACAGTTCGATCTTAGACAAACTCATGGCTGTTTGCATGATAAAAACCCCCATATCCAACATGTCGGTGATTCTCCTCCTAAACCATCTTGGAATTGAGAAGAAAACTATTGCAAATACCACCAAGTACGAAGACATGATATTGATAGATGTTGATCTTTTAGAAATTTCCTCCAAAATCTCATTGACCAAGGTGGTGTACAACTAGACAATTCTAATGCACCTCTTAACCATGCCATAAATGTATGTAAAAACCTCTCCTAAATCATCCCCACCAATGACACAACTCGGACTAACATCGTAGGGTCCTAAAATCCTACTTCTCACATTATCAATACCATCAACAAATGTTTTCACCTTTAGAGAATCCTACACCCACCATACCATTTGTTTCTATGATTGAAGTGCCAATAAACAAACTCTTTGGACCTCCTTACCGGTGGCGCGTCAAACCCACATATGTCACAACCTCTAATCCCCATGTATCTACTCCCATCATTACTCTTGATCTTATCTCTTGTGGATTGTGAGAAGAAACATCTATTGTGGAAATCATTAATTCCCCTCCAAATATAAGGACCCTCACTATCAAGTCAAAGACCTTGGTAGTCTTGTATAAAAATCAACGAGAAACCCACTTAAGAAATTATAACTCTCACAAAATGAACGTACCTAAAAATATAACATTGCTACCCTCCATTTTAGGACCACGTCCTTCATCAAAACTTTCGACACTATTTTAGAATCCATGTCCAAAACTACGTCTAAGCGCGTTACGCAAGATACGCTTCTTGGGTCTCACATTCCTAACCCATCCAATGACATTCCAAATCCTACAACATTGTCATCATCTCAACAAACTCTTCCATGATATTATACCACAACCCTTGAAAATTTGGTTCAATCGTCAATCATATCACTACCACCTATCAAGCTCTCTAATCTCCGGGGATGAGAACCTACTTGGTACAAATATGATGGATTCTATTCTTATCATAGAACACCGAGGGAACCACACGAATAAATGTAAATCCCTTCAATTTGTAATGTGAATCCTTTCTAAGAAATATCTCTTCTCGACAAATAAATACCATTTGAGTCCTCCTATCAATCCCAAAGTAACAAAATCATAACACCAACTCAAGCCTATCCCTAAAACCCTTGGTCTTAAGAACCTTAAAAACATCAACAAGTGACGTATCTAGCAAAAAACGTAGCCTCTTCCAGCGAGTCATCATTCTTCCAAATTGACATCATCCACGTAACCACGAGATCCCACACCTAGGATTTGAAATCCCATAACCAAAATAGGCCTAAAATTTTCATCTTCGCGGCTCCCCCTGAATCATCCAATACATTATCCCCTAAATCTAAGGTGTCTATCCTTGCAACACCTCAGACCCAATCTATGATATTTGTATAGAATACCATCCTCGAACATTTACATCAAGCACTTGTCATGATGTCTCTTTATGATCTTGTCCAAAACTCCTCTCAACACCGACAAGCCATGATAGAAGCCCTTCAAGCCATCTCGGTACCACCAGATGAACCTCGACCATTTTTCAGCATCGTTGGTGCCTTAAAAATGTCTGCAGCCATCACATTTGATGAATTGGAGATCCTATCACTACACTGAGGACCTTGACCTCCCCATGTTCTTCATTGTCCAAGTCAATGATACTCTCATTAAAAGAGTTATGATTAAAAATGACACTAGTATCAACATAATATCATCCCACACTTTCAAATAACTTCAATTACCTTAAACTATTGTAGCTCAATCACCTATTGTCCTATGTGCCTTTAACGATATTGTCACTCCCATCTTGGGCACAATTATCTTGCCTATAAAAATAGGTGAAGTCCTCCACAAAATCTTCTACTTTATAACAGTGAATTTTAATAAAATATTCCTTTTAGATGTATATGAATCCACTTTATGCCTTGTGTAGTGCCCAACATAAAATATAAAATAATAAAAAAGGGGGTAGTGATATTGGAATGCGTGGGTTGGTGGAGGACAGGAGGCTTTGCCTTGTCAAACCTGACATTTCTTGGCATAATAATTCAAGCACTTTATTTTGGCATCCTTGGATGTGTACCAAGGGAGGAGTAGGTAAAACATTTAAAGGATATTGGTGGGGGGCGTGGGAAGTATGGTGTGAAATGGATGGTTTTTGACTAGGCATGGAAAAACAAATGAATGGAGGCGGTGAGTATATGGGAGGGTTGTTGGTAAGAGGATTTAATGCACTTATTAGAGCTTGGAGTGTTGCAAGGATGCTCATGGTGAGCGGCGACTTTTACATACATGTATTTCCATGAGATCCCCTTTCTAAGATGAACCAAGTTACGCCCATGTGTTTTTGCTTTTCCTTTTTGTTGGGTTTCTATTTTTTTGGATTTGATAAGGCATTGGAAAATTTTAGGAAGATGCGTTTGACTCCTCAACCATGACCAACCCTCTTCCAACATGTGCATCCACCAAGGCATAGAAAAAACTTTTGTATTTTTGTTGTTTACTGTTCTTTGGTGCCGTAGAAGTGTGTTCTGTGGTTAGCAAGGATTTAAAGATTGCATGAAATGGTTTGTTGAAAATACCTTGGACTCCAATGCGCTACTTTTGGTAGGTGTAAGCCAAATTTCTTAGGGCATTGTCAAGTTTCTCCCCACTTTTGTGTCCAATGGAGGCATAAAATAACTGTGGAAACTCCTATGTAAACTACAAATATTTGAGTAAGGTGTTGGTGTGGTTTTGTTCTGGGTTCTTGGTATATGGCCGCAGTGACGTCCACTCCAATGAAACAATTTGTAATAGACGTGGGTATCCTCTTGAAGCTTTTCCCATTGCCTCACCTAATGCAAAGAGCAGGTATTCAGCCCAACCAAAGGTGCACCTTTACCAACATTATCCTAGCATGTGCTAAAATGGGGTCTTTGAAACATGTTATGAGCATCCATCAATGCATAAAGGTAGAGGATTTTTTTGTTAGGATTATAAGCTACAGGTGCTTTGTTAGTTGTGTAAGAAAAATGTGGGAGCTTTCTGCAAGCCGTGGATTGTTTAAAAAAAGTGTTATTCTTATGGACAAGATGATTTTGGGATATGTGTGGATTAAGTAAGTGTTGAATGTGGAAACCTACAAACCGCTTGACGAAATGCCATAGTGTGGAGCTTTCACAAGTCAAATAATTTATTTATTTTAAATTACTTGGAGAACCTTTTTGCAACTTCTCTTGACTTGGATTAAAAGGCATGGTCTCCTTACCTTCATCTTTTATGATTTTCATATATTTTGGTTCTTCATTTGTAATATAATAAACATGTCAAACCATTAGATACTTAAACAATTGGTTATTCTAAATAGACTTGTATCGCAAAATAATAACACATCACCTTGTAACTTACACGTTGCAAATGAACCTTGTGTGTAAACCTTAGACTTAAACCCACCTTCTCAGATGTTTGGGAAACTCTGTAATTGAACTACATAGCCATGACCCCTCAAATGGGCTAGTTGAGTTTGAGTTCGTTGTTAAACCTAGCTAACGTTCTTTCGTAAAAGTAAGTAAATTGCAATTTTGGAGACTCACGAAACAACCTTCAACGCCCCGAAAAGGGATGAAAAGTTTTATCTATGTTGCTCATTATGTGGGGAGTTGCATCAATTTTTTGATTGACCCCGATTGATCATTTGTGCTCTCTTCTCCACCACTCTAGGAGCCATGTTATCTCACTTTGCGCTTTAGGGAGTTTTTAAAAGTGGAAAGTTGGGTTTTGTTTCAATTCATCATTTGAACCACGAGCAACAAAATGCTTATCCTCCTTCGCAAACCTCTAGTATTTTTACTAGACAATTGCTTATAACCTTCACTTTGGGGAGAAACATTACAAACCTCTAGTATTTTTATTAGACAATTGCTTATAACCTTCAATTTGGGGAGAAACATTATTCTAGATAGTTTGGAAAAGGAATTTTGTAGGCCTTAGGTCATTGTTTGACTAGGTCAAATTGGATCAACTACGACCAATGGCTCCGGAAAACCCATCGTTGTTCGTAACTCCTTCATCGCTTCTCGGTTTCCTTAACTCGATGAATTCTCCATATATAGGGGGCATGTATAAATCTTCATGTGGGAGCTCATCCATTGAGATTCATTTTTAGATAAGGTTTCTTAGCCCTCAAGCTAAAATTGGTTGTTGTTGCAACTAGTCCAATTACGACCGATGGCCCTGGAAAACTAGCCACCAATTGTAAATCATTCACCAGTTCTGAATTCCGTCAGATCCTATGAATTCTTGGTATATAGGAGGACACGTAGAAATTCAACCATTATGTTTTTGCTCATAGGATGGCAATTTTCCAAACATGGTTCCTAAGCCTCCAAGTCGGATTTAGACATTTTTTCAGCTATTAGAAAATGTAAAATAAGGTCGTAGGACCCTAGCCAAGACTTTAAACCATCATGAAAACTTTTGAAACGTATAAGTAACCGTATGAAAATCTTCTGTGTGGATTTTGGTGTGAAATGTGAATTTTAGAAAAATAGTGTTTCTCTCTCTTCCTTATCTCTTTCTCTCTCCTTGGTTAAGAAATGAAATGAAATGAATATATGTTTCTAACCCTCTCTTTTTGAGTGCAAATTATTATTATTATGTAAATGGAAAACTAAAAACATTAATTATGCTAGATTTAGGTGGATGTCATGCCAACGATTTATCATTGATTTCATGCTCACATGATTTTACAGGATATAAGTAAGATGGAGAAACAGCGTGCTTTTAATTCATTGTGTATTATTGTAATTTATGAGTGTTAATGGAAAATGTGTGTGTGTGTGTGTGTGTGTGTGTGTGTTATGTTACAGTAAAGTTTATTATTGAAATTTTGTAATGTGTATGAGTTGCAAGTGTTTAGGGTTGTTTGGGAAATGTGTACCTAACCATGAGTGTCATGTTGATTCAAAATTATGTATTGTAAAAAAATTGAATATATGTGTTAAATGAAATTGAATTTAATATCTTATAGTGCAATTCCAATGTGTAATTGATGATTAAATAATTGGTGTGTTGTGTTTCTTACCTTGAAAATGTAATAAAGAGATCTAAACAAAACATTCAACCCTAGTATAAAATTCGTGCATAACTATTCTTCATGTGTGATTATTTTATCATAGGAAACTAAAACCTTAGGATGAACTTAAATATTTACACTCAATGACACCTTCTATCTTAGGTAAATAAGAGCCCAAGTTTGAGTTTATCGTCATAGCCTATATGCTTAGTGATATTGCCATGAACTTTGATCAGTTAGGAACAACATGGTAAAACCTTGTCTTGAGTATGTGGTCCCCTCCTAGGATTGATAGTTGTGTGTGTAGTAGGAGAATGTGATTTCCTTAAGGTAGTACTCTATGGGTAACCAAACTCCAACATAATGTAAAACCTCTTGGTCAGCACCATTTAGAGTGAAGAGTGTTAGGTGGCAAAGATCGCTAACTACCCTTGGAAGTCACCTTTAAGAGTTGGGATCATAAATGAACTCGATACCCAATCTCATTTATCATTTGGGTTTTATGGTGTAATACTAAGAGTTAATTGTGAAACTTAGCAACATTTTAATTTATGATTAGTTTTTGAAAACGTAACCATAAGATGATGTGCTTGGATAAATGTGAAATTTAGGTCGTTCTCTTATCATGTTTAAACCATCTTGTGGTGAGAAACAAGACCCACGTTGTGTAAACTCTAATGTGAACCTTAAACCCTTAAAATGATGAACTACTCCATCTTCCTCTCTCACTCGTCCTATTAGGTAATGAATGTACTATGTGAAACCATGTAATCATGTTCTTGACACGAACCCCTAGGAAAAGGACTAGTAATCTCATGAGCATACCAATGTCCAATGTCCAACAAAAAAATTTAAATAATTATAAATTAATGAAAATGATTTGAGATTCGGATCTGATGTTTAGTTAGCTACACATGAGAATATTGTGTGTGAACCCCTTTATCCCATCTCAAACAAGTGTGTCACTTTGGTAAGAAGTATCGAAATTACCTTGAATTGCACAATGATTGTTAGAGATAAGGGTGTTCAATCACTCCAGGTTGTTACCTTAGCAAGGAGGGTAAAATTTATAGTGGAATGTCACCTTGTAATACACATCTAATACTTAAATTACCAAAAAAATGATTCAAACTTTGATAAGCGTGAAACCATACTCCTTGGTTATCTCCTAACCTAGTCAAAGGAAACTTGCGTTATGTAAGGGAAGAACAATAATATTAAATTATTAAAATTAAGAAAAAGTGAAATTTGAGGATGATCATTTGACTAAGGAAAATCCTCTACCGTGTATTATGATCAATACAACTAAATATATAAGGGAGGTAGTTAGAAAATACGGTTAGTGGTGATAACTTATTTAACAATATAGTATAACCCTAGTGATTAAATACTAATATGAAGGAACACATGATCTATTTACTATTGAACTAATAAACTTTTCTAGTATCATGTGAACCTCCCTTGTTATAACTAATATTAATTGTAAAACCAAGAATCATGCCTTTAGAAACAAATCCTAGGGATAAGACCTGGTAGCCTTGTGTGTACCAAAAAAAAACCATTAACAAGCGGGTAAATAAACAAGTACAAAAATGTATTTGAATCAGATTCAATGAAAAGCACCTTAAGTTAAATGTTAAAAGATATGAAGAGAATTTAGAAAAAAGGAAAGGAAATGTATGTTTATGTATTAAGTACCCTTCAACCCGTTAAAGATTGATTACTAAAAACATGGTTGTAATAATTAAATATTCAAGAAAGTGTCACATTGTGGGAAGAACCTATCAGTAAGTCTATATCGTAGTCGGATCGTTATTGTACTTTTCCATTTTGAGAAATGTGGCCTTGATGTGCATCTTGTGTTTCATGTTATGTGTGAGTTCATGGTTGGGTAAATGTCTCATGTGTTGTATATTAACCTGACCGATCCCTTGTGTTATATATTAACTGATCGATCCCTTGTGTTGTTATGTATCCAACAATGTAAGTCAAAAAAAAATTATTCCAGTTTTTTTAGTGTTGTATTTGTGTGTGTAAAATGTGGGCGTTACATTTGGTATCAAAGCGGAGGTTCATGCTCTCGAACCTCTAGGATGGATTGGAGTTGTGATGATTCTACATGGTGGTGGTGGATATGTAAAGAGTAATGTGATATATGTTGTTATGTGACCAACATTATAATTGTGATATTATGAACACACATGTTGTGCATGCCACTTAGTGTGTATTTGTTATCCTGTTGATGTGCTTGTGATGAGATAATTCGATCTCCTTTTCATGGATTCAATGAGGAGTTCACATGTGATGTGTCACCTTTTTGGTGTGTGAAAATAATGTTATTGTGGATTGTGGAGTGTTGGATTGTCTTGTTATTTTGTGATATGTGGGTGTCATTACATGTTGCATGACAAAATTGTTGTATAGTGAATTGGATTGTATCGTGATGTTGCCACCATATTGTGATGAATCGTGTGTGTCACCAAGTTGTAATGAAATTAACTATATGTATTAACGTTAGTCATTATTTTCATCATACATATAATTATTCTAATATGTGATGGTTCATGTCATGAATTAGGGGCATATGGTGATCGTATGACCCCTATTGTGCAAGTACTTGCACTTTGGGTGCATTATGTGGAAATGTGATGTATTATAACCAATGTAATGATTGTGTTTTAAATATATATATATATATATATATATATATATATATATATATATATATATATATATATATATATATATACATGTGTAAGACATTATGGTTAATGTGCATGAATCACCATTGTGTTAGTGATGTAGTTATGTGTTATGTTGTGAACCTTACACTAGACAACCCTAAGGGAAGCAATCGTTAAGAGTGTATGTGTGGAGAGAGGATGCGTGGACTAGGTTTTCATAATCTTAAGCCGCATTTGAGTTAGGAAGTGGAGTTTTTATAGATTCAAAACCAACTTCTATATGTTTAGTATACTTCAAGATTCCTCAATATATTGTTGATACACACCACCTTAGGCTCAACTTATGCAAGCTAGCGTCCCCTGATCTCTCTATTGGGTTTTCCATCGGATAATCCTATGTGATTTTGACTATGTTGAGCCTTGTTTGAGCATGGAGGGATGATTCAGGAAAATATTATGATAGTTGTATTATTTGATATGTTATTTTATGGGATGAGGCTCAATATCTAAGTGCCAGTAACTCAATGAGTACCCCTTTGTTGGCCGTATAAGGCCACGTAGTGATTGTGATGTGTTATTTCTCTATACATATTTTATTTGTAAATTTGACTTTTCTTTTCTCTCCCTTTCTGGAACCAACAAATTTTCTATTTAACTTCAAGTTTAGTTGTTGCGATTTTGGGAATTTTATTTGGATGTTGCACTAGCATGTGGAATTTTGCACTAACTATGGCTAATTAGCCATTTTTTTTCTTTTCATTGAAAGTTGAATTTAAGTTAAAATTCTTCCTTGAGTTTTAAACTAGTTTCCTCGCTTGGCCCAAAGCGATGAATTTGATGTCACTTGACAATTTTGTTTATTATTTTGGCATGTTATTTCTAATGTTGTATGTGTTGTGCTATGGACATGGGTTCACCAAGGATGGTGGTACCTATGGGCTCGCTTCGTTGTATAGGGGTACGCCCCAAGGAGTTACAGATAACTAGCGGGTTGTTGAACCACGAGTTATTATGTCACTTGGGTTAGAGGTGTCTAAACTCTATGTGCCTAGGGCCATAGGGTGACCGACCTCTTTGGTGGAGCTAAAAGGAAAATTTATCTTTATTTTATTGCTTGGGAGGTATATAGAGATGTTTTGTGATGTTTTGGGAGGTATATGGAGATGTTTTGTGATGCTTTGGGAGGTATATGGAGATGTTTTGTGAGATATATGGAGTTTTTTTGTGATTTTTGGGATGTATATGGAGATATTTTTTTGATGCCTTGGGAGGTATATATAGTATTTTGTGATGCTTTAGGATGTATATGAAGTTGTTTTGTGATGCTTTGAGAGTATATGGAGTTGTTTTTGATGCTTTGGGAGATATATGGAAATTTTTGTGATGTTTTGGGAGGTGTGTGGACTTGATGTTATGATTTATGTGTACTCATGTAAAAGAGATCTTGATGTTATGGGAGATATGTAGAGATCTTATCCCTAGACGGAATTTAACACCATTAGCTTTATTTAATTGCTTATCCCTTTTTCTACCCTTGGCATTATGTCACATCGAGGATGATGCTCTTATAAGGGGAGGGAAATGTAGTGCCCAACATAAAATTTAAAATAATAATAATAAAAAAGGGTAATGATATTGGAATGCATGGGATGGTGGAGGATAGGGAGGATTTTCCTTGTCAGACCCGAAATTTCCTAGCATAATAATTCAAGCACTTTATTTTAGCATCCTTGGATGCGTACATCAGGAAGGAGTAGGTAAAAATTTAAAGGATATTGGTGGGGACATTGGCGGTATGGCGTGGAATTGATTTTTTTATTAGGCATGGAAAAAGAATGAATGGAGGCGGGTGAGTTGATGGGAGGGTTGTTGGTAAGAGGATTTAATGCGGTTATTGGAACTTGGAGTGTTACATGGATGCTCATGGTGAGCCATGGATTTTGCATACACTGTATTTCCATGAGAGCCCCTTTCTAGGGTGAACCAAGTTGTGTCCATGTGTTTTTACTTTTCCTTTTTGTTGGGTTTCTTTTTTAGGATTTGATAAGGCATTGGAAAATTTTGACTCCTCAACCATGACCGACCCTTTTCTAACCTATGCATCCACCAAGGCATAAAGAAAAGTTTTGTATTTTTTTGTTTATTGTTGTTTGGAACTAGAGAAGTGTGGTATGTGGTTAGCAAGGATTACAGATTGCACGAAATGGTTTGTTAAAAAGATCTTGGACTCCAATTCACTACTTTTGGCAGGTGTAAGCCAAATTTCTTAGCGCATTGTCAAGTTTTTCTCTGCATGTGTCCAATGGAGGCGTTAAACAACTGTGGAAACTTTTAAGTAAACTACAAATATTTGAGCAAGGTGTTGATGTGGTCTTTTTATGGGTGTTTGGTATATGGCGATTGTGCCATCCACTCCAATGAAACAATTTGTAATAGACGTGGGTATCCTCTTGAAGCTTTTCCCACTACCTCACCTAATGCAAAGAGCAGAATCCAACCCAACCAATTGGCACCTTTACCAACATTATCCCAGCATGTGCTAAAATTGGGGCATTGAAACATGTTATGAGCATCCATGAAGGTGGAGGATTTTTTTGTCATGATTATAATTTGCAGTGCTTTGTTAGTTATGTAAGCAAAATGTGGGAGCTTTGCGAAGCCATGAATTGTTTTTAAAAATGTGTTATTCTTGTGGACAAGATGACTGTGGGATATGTGTGGATTAAATCTAATAGAAATGTTTTCGGGAACTTCAAGTAAGTGCTCAATGTGGAAACCTACAAACCGCTTGATGAAATGCCTTAACATGGAGCTTTCACGGGTAAAATAAATTTGAAAAAAACACCTTAGAGAACCTTTATACAACTTCTCGTCATCTTGGATTAAGAGGCATGGTCTCCTTACCTTCATATTTTAAAATTTTTGTATATTTTGGTTCTTCACTTGCAATATAATAGATATGTCAAACCATTAGATACTTAAATAATTGGTTATTCTAACCAGACTTGTATCACAAAATAATGACACATCACCCAGTAACTTACACATTACAAATGAACCTCAGTGTGTAAACCTTAGAATTAAACCCACCATCGCAGATGTTTGGGAAACTTTGTAATTAAACTAGATAGTCATGCAACCCTCGAATGGGCTAGTTGAGTTGATTTCAACATTAAACCTAGCTAACGGTATTTCGTAAAGTAAATAAATTACAATTTTCCGAGACTCACGAAACAACCTTCAGGGCCTTGGAAAAGGGATGACAAGATTTATTTGTGTCACTCGTTATGTGGGGAGTTGCATCAATTTTTGATTGACCCCGATTGATCATTTGTGCTCTCTTCTCCACCACTCTAGGAACCCTGTTATCTCATTTTGCAATTTAGGGAGCTATTAAAAGTGGAAAGTTAGGTTTCATTTTGAATCGCCATTTAAACCCTGAGCAACGGAATGCTTATCCACCTTCGCAAACCTCTAGTATTTTTACTAGAAAATTTTTATAACCTTCAGTTTGGGGAAAACACTCTTCTAGATAGTTTGGCAAAGGCATTTTGTAGGCCTTGGATTGTTGTTTGACTAGGTCAAATTGGATCAACTATGACCGATGGCTCTGGAAAACCCATCGTCATTTGTAACGCCTTTATCAGTTCTCAGTTCCATCAACTCGGATGAATTCTCCATATATAGGGGGCATGTATAAATCTTCACATGGCGAGTTCATCCATCGAGAGTCAGTTTTTAGATGAGGTTTCTTATCCCTCAAGCTAAAATTGGTTGTTATTGCAACTAGCCCAATTATGACCGATGGCCCCGGAAAACTAGTCGTCAATTGTAAATCGTTCACTAGTTATGAATTTCAAATCGATCCTATGAATTCTTGGTATATAGGAGGACATGTTAAAATTCACCTATTGTGTTTTTGCTCATTGGAAGGTAATTTTTCGAACGTGGTTCCTTAGCCTCTAGGCCGGATTTAAATGTTTTCATAGCTATTAAAAAAATGTAAAAATTAGGTCGTAGGACCCTAGCCAAGACTTTAAACCGTCGTGAAAATTTTGAAACGTATAAGTAACTATATGAAACTATTTTGTGTGGCTTGTGGTGTGAAATGTGACTTTTGGAAAAATAGTGTTTCTCTCTCTTCCTATCTCTTTCTCTCTCCTTGGTTAAGAAATGAAATGAAATGTATATATGTGTAATGCCCACAAATTTTCTACTCTCAAACAAATAGAACTAATAAATTAATTTTCTAGTTTACGGTGATAAAAAAATTTGTTTCAAAAGGGGTTTACAAGGTTAGACATTTCCACAATTAATAAATTTATTGGTTAAAGTCTTTCTACACAAGCTTGTGAAAGTTGGAATTTAATTATTATTAAATTACTTCCTAAGAAATATTTACGGTTTAAAGCATCTACTAAGCTCCATTAGTTTAATTAGTTATCAAGCACCAAGATTACATTATTTTCTAACTCAAAGGTTTAATTGTTTTTCCTAGCCACTAAGTGGCCCCATTCACCCCATTACCCATGCACTTATTTTTTTAATTTAAATTTCATTCCCACAAAATACTTTCCACTTAAGAGAGGTAGGGTTTAATTTGGGCCATTGGATTGAATATATCCTAGCCCTTAGATTTAGGTTGCCCTAAATATCCTTATGGGTTTCCTTTAATTTTTATTTTCCCCAAACAACCTCATTTGTTCATCTCTTGTTTGCAGGTTTTGGAAGAGGAGAAGGAGGAGGAGCCATGAGAGAAAGAAGAGCAACCATGGAAAAATTTTCTTGGTTTTAGTTGTAAAGATTTTACTATTGTAATATTTCTCATTTGTTTAATGTAGAGATCCTACAATGGATCTATTTTGTTATTTAATGAAAACATTTTCTTGTTTTTTTGTGTTCAACAATTGGGGAAAACCCCATTTTTATTAAATCTATGAGTTTTACACATTTGGGTGCCATAAAAGAGATTGAAAGGCTTAAACACTTAAATTAAATTAATTACTAGTTGTTGGTAACTTCCTTTTAATGGTTTAAAGCTTAGATTTTAGTTAAATTTAAATTTGGGTTTTACACAAATGGATTTTATTTTTTCGTCAAAAGTGACGAAACCGCCCCATATGCAAATCGGTCTTGTGACTTCCACCCTACTTGGGGGCGGTTCATCAACCACCGCTTTGTGATGGGTGGCGGTTTTGAAACCGTCGCTCTGCAAGGGGGTGGCGGTTCTATTCCCCAAAACAACCTTCAAATAATGCATTTTTTTATAGTTTTCAACTTAAGTTGTTTTTTTAATGCAATAATAATTTTAACTAAGGTGTCTTCCATTCATTGGTTGCTAGATTGATAATATATCTAGTTTCATAACTCAAAATACATAACATCAACTCATTCTCTATTCTTTCCTTTGCAATAAAATATAAAATTGAGTATAACATCAACTACAATCCATTCTCTTTCACATATTCAATTTTGCCAACAAAAACAACAAGGAACTCAATAACACGATACTTCTTTTCAACGCATATTTATTTTCCATATATATATATATATATATAGAGAGTTTCATTTCAAGCAAATTATACAACTTAAGATTTCTCCTTTCACTACAACCTTACAAATTTGAATAATGAAATATACAAGATTTCTTCATTCACTCAATCACTACAACTTGGAATAAATGAAATATTACAAAACTTTATTTCAAGCATACAAAAGTTACAATCTTCCACTCTAAGTGGGAATAATAATATGATCAAATTACAACATAGAGATCCTTCAACAAGGTCAAAACACAAGTCTTCATTTCAAGGTCTTCTCCCAACTTTATAGCTTCAATCTTGCATTCTTCAAAAACTTGGATCACAATACAAAGAAAGGGGATAGGCGATGCTCTCCACCCAACCTTTAATCCAATAAGAGGAGAATCCATCCCCTTATTGTCCCCCATCCCCAACCAAATAACAATGAGGGATCTTGAGCAACATTTGACAACTTTTTACAAGAAATGGCTTCCAAAAAATATACAACACATTCAAATGGACATACTCAACAATATTTACAACTTCCTCAAAAACACATAGGCTTGACATCAAGCCAAAAGGAGAAAGGAATATGGGAACCACCTCCTTTTTCCTCCCAAGTGAAATAGGAGTTTCACCCAAAAGCCTCCATGTGCACAATACAAAACAATCAATATATCCTTATCTCTCCCTTGCAAATATGCAAAAATATGTCCATGTTTTCCTTTTCACTCCCCATAGGTGAAACTCCTAATCACACTCCCTCCAAAATGCATGCCTCACATCTCCCTTTTCCCTCCCTAATGGTCCCATACTTCCATCTCCCACACCCTTCTTAAGGAAAACTACCCAACCACAAAAACCACATTCACAACACTCATACAATATTCAACAAGCACAATTTTTACATACAAATGCATACATAAAAGAATGACAAGTGGAGATCCTACCTCTCCATCAAGCTTCCAATATTCTTCACTCCAACAAGCTTTTCACACCTTCAAGCCAAGCACAATCCAAATTGCAATCTCCAACAAGCTCCCAATTCCAAAAGTGCAAGAGAGAAAATAAAAATAAGTAACCCAAAATCCTTCAAATTCAATCAATAAATAGAAATGGGATGTGAGGATGATGAGGTGGCTCCATGTAGGATGTCACTTCATCATTCCTCCATTCCAACACACAAGTCAAACACCATGCCCAAGATAATAAATGAACATGTAAGACTTATGACATGCCCACATGACACTCCAACTTGCACACCATGCCTATCAAGGACAAATTAATTGTGGTAAGTAGGAAAGTGTAATTATTTTAACTTTTACACTTCAAAAAGTATAAATAAGCTTAAAATTAACTCCCTATACTATAGGGTATGGTTGTTGGTGAATTTAAGAGGCATGGGACAAGCTTAGCTTGTCCCACAAGCCTCCAAAAAAGCCTCCCAAGTCAAAATCTGAATTTTAAAGTTGGGGAAGAGTACACAACACAAAATCCAACACAAATCCAACTTACATCCACAATATTTCAAGGAACATCTACCCTCATAATTATGAAATTGTCACATCCTTATTTTAGTTAACAAATTAAGTTAGATTAGCTAATTAAGACACATTAATAATTACTAATAAAGTGACTAAAATTTCCCAAGAATTAAATACATATAACACAAAATAAAAACACAAAATTAAAAGAATGAAAACATTACACCCCATGACCACACATGTGAGGTCACCCTCCATGGGAAACCTCCTAACTAGGCATGTAATAACACCACATAAACATTAGACACAAGTTTTCAAATTTGGCCATGTTGCAAAACACCCGACATCCTTTTGTGGTTGGTCCCCTATCCCCTTTCAATGTATGTGATAAAATATCCTGCAACACAAAAAAATAATACCTCTTTGGCCTCACAATCACATCAATAACATCGAGAAATAATATATACATAGAAATCAATAATTGTCATCCAAAGTTAAGTAATTCTATCATCTATCAACATATCAAATAATTTGATTCTAACATCCATGAGATCATAATTCTACTCAGAACATCTAGAGTATAATTTTCAAGATAAAATTCAAATAATGCAAATCAACATATATTGAACTATCTACCAATGTCATCTAGTGTATCATAATCAAAATGTGAATCACAACATGTCAATAGTCCAAATATCTGCATAGTCTATCATCTACTGATCAATATATAATAATCAAAATGTCTAAGTATCAATCCAAAATTAATATCATCATAATGAAAATAGTGTCAAAGAGGAGTGGGCACTACATCCCCCTCCCCTTAGACTCAACTTCCTCCTGGAAGTCACTGAAATAGGTGTGGAAATTGGGTTTGTAACAAAGTAGCATCCTCCCATGTGGCTGCAGTCTCATCATACCTATCCCACTGGACTCACACTTGGTCAATCTCGTGGCCTCAAAGGCCTAGGGTCATGTGCTCTATGATGCACATGGGCTCCATAGTCACCTGCACATGTAATTCAGTCCAATCCAATACATGAGAGGATCTAGAATTTATCTCCTAAGAACATAAACATGAAATACATCATGCACGTGAGACAAGTTGGGTGGCAAGGCTAGATGATAAGCTAAGGGACTGATCCACTCCAAGATATCGAATGGACCCACAAATCTAGGATCTAACTTAGAGCCTTTTCCATAATGGATAGGGCTCTTATGAGGTATGACATAAAGAAACACCTTCATGCCCACCTAATAGCTACAACTCAACTCTCCTATGATCTACATATTTTTGTATATCATGTGCCTCCCAAGTCTATGTCGATCAAAATAACCTTTGTTGCTCCATGTCATGTAAAAAAGCTAGCCCAAGAGATACTTTGTCCTCTAATTTGTCCCAACTCAATGGTGTCTTGCACTCCTTGCCATAAAGTGCCTGAAATGGAGCCATACCAATAGAACTATGAAATTTGTTATTATAAGAAAACTCCACCAAGTACAAATACTCCTCCCACCTCGACTAATGGTCCATGACGTACATCTAAAGTATGTCCTCTAAAATCTTATTCACTCGATCCGCATGTCCATATGTCTCTGGAAGATATATTGTACTGAATTGATACTTGTACTAAGGGCATGTTGCATGGTAGTCCAAAAATGAGAGGTGCATAAGGGATCACAGTCACAATAATCTTCTACGGAATCCCATGCAGTCTAACAATATTATCTAAGTATACTCTTGCCACTGCACTATATGTATAGGTGGTCTTCACCAAAGAAAAATGAGCCACTTTCATCAATCTATCCACCGTGACCATGATGGCATTGTGGTGGTATCTCGATGTCGGTATCCCTACTATGAAATCCATGGAAATGGTGTTCCATTTCCACTCCGATATAGCATGCGGGTAGAATAAGGCTAGCTAGATGCTTTGATGGTTGGCCTTCATCCTCTAACATTCCAAATAACATGATACAAACTTAGCTACATCTCTCCAATGGTACAACTGTCTCAAGGTGGCATGCATCTTCTTCACCCTGGATGAGCTGAATAAGGTGCATGATGAGTCTATGCCAAGATATCATGTCTCAAACCTCCATCCCTAGGTATATAGATTTGGCCTATGTGTATGATAATTCCATATGAATATAATGCAATTCCATAACACTTCCCCTCAAGGGGTATCTGAGACTCAATCTCTGATCTAGCTGCAAGGTAGAAGCTGTCATGTGGAAGTTTTCACAAAATCCTTCTCCGCAAGTTTGTACCCACTGAAGTAGCCATAACCAAATGTCTTTGTTGACTCAAAGCATCTGCAACCAAATTCTCCTTCCCCTTCACATGTTCTATCTCCATGTCGTACTCACATAGCAACTCTATCCAATGCCATTGACGAGCATTGAGATTGGGTTGCGTGAAGAGGTGATGTAAGCTCAAATGGTCTATCTTGAGAATGAACCTCCTGCCATGAAGGAAATGACGCCAACACATCAAAGCATGTACTACTACCTCAAGCTTTAGGTAATAATTCGATAATTGATCTCATAATACTTGATTTTATGATACTCAAAGGCTAAAACATGGCCCTCTTGTATCAAAACACCTCCTAATCCTACCAAAGAAGCATCCGTACACACGAAGACATCCCACTGAGGATCTAGCACTACGAGAATCGGTGTTTTCATAAGTCATTCCTTCAGTGTACTGAAGGCTTTCTCACATCCATTGGACCAAATAGACTTCTTCCCTTTTTGGTGAAGGGAAGTGATGGGGTGCGTAATCCAAGAGAATTCTAAAAAATCTCCTATAATAACCTGTCAACCCCATGAAACTTCACACCTCGGTCACATTGGTTGCATGGGCCAATCCATAATAGCTCTAATCTTGGAAGGATTGACTGCGATACCTTCCCCAAAAATGATGTGACCTAAGTATTGAACCTCTAACTCGGAAATAGCTCCCATGGTACATTCCTTACCCTTCGCCCGAGTATCAATACACTTCTTCTTTCGCAGCTATTCATATGTTCAACCAAAGTATAGTTATCATCAAGGTCCTCCATATTTAGCTACAAATCCTTTGGAAAAAATGGCTTACCATTTTGTAAATCGAAGAATAAGGTTGTGATCCAAGGGGTTTAATTCTTCCCTTGTTTGAATTCTTTAATAGACACCGAGAGAGACATGAGTAGATAAATCGGGAGGCTCATAGCCACCTTATGATGGAATATATTAAGCATAGAAATATGATGTGTATAAAAAAATTTGTATTTGACATCAATAGTGATGTGTCTCATTAAATGTAAGAAATCCATTTTCAAAATTCCAAGTAATGTAATAATGATCAACAAGAAAGTATTTGTTACCTTGGAAAAAATTCTGGATTTTATGGTTATGCCTAGTCTTGTCTTTATATATCTTTAACCTATTCATTTCCATCTTGGTCGCCATAAAATTGAATGTTCTAAAACCTAAATCTCCATATCCCAAACGACCACATTGTTATTGTCCTAAGCACGGCCAAAATTCAAGGTAAGGAAGGGTTAGACCTTGTAAGCTTAGAAATAAAATTTCTAAAACCCCCAATTTTAAAAATGTGCCATAGTGAAGGGTTTTCATTCAAAGCGCTATAGGTCAAGGGTTTAGTTATAAGTATGTCACCTCACATGGTTTCCTTTCTCGCATGGAAGTGAGAAATGTAAAAAAAATAAACAGTACAACCCACAATCTTAGAATTAATAGAAATTTGGGTAATTATCTCGCATGTGCTAATAGTCTTGCCTATTGGGAAATTATCCTTGCTCAATATTATATTTGGTCAGGTAACCCACCATACAAATCTACTAATTATGTATTGTGTAGCTATCATTTGTGTTGTGCAGGTAATCAAGCTCACTGTGAAAATGATTTGTGTGCCCATCTTCCATCTCAATCACTACCAAATATTGGAGGTAGCCTTAAACCCTCCCATCTTTGAAGTTTATTTTTTTCTAGCATGTTATTTTATTAACTAGGAACAAGAGAATAAAACTTGTCAAACACATGCAACACGTAATAACATCTCTGTGTACTACAAGATTGGTGATGCACATAACCATGACACGCTTGAATTTCATTTGATTGATCATATTTATGAGGTATGTGATACGGGATTGCAACATGCCACCGTGGCTCGTAGTTCTCGAGCACAAGAGGGGTAAGATAATGAGAGGCACAACAATGGAGATGGAGGATTTTGGGGTGGATTTAGAAGGAGAGGTCGTGGTGGTAGAAGAAGGTTCATGTGTGATACATGTTATACTTGTGGATCACCGTTCATTACCGAGTGTGAGTGTCCTAAGAACCGGTATGCATGCATTTTGGAAAGGCACACAAAGTTGAAGATTGTCCATACCTCTATGCCCATATGTGTAAGAACAACAAAAATACAAAGGCATGGGGATGATTAAGGTGGAGTGCTTAAAACATGAATAGTGGGAACCTAAGAAGATGGTTGATCCGAAGATTCAACTTTGTGTTAGTTACTACGCGTGTAGAAGCGGTGTGCGCATTAGCATATTAAAGTAAAACCTCTTATCATGAGAGAGGAGGGTATACATGTTAAGTATTCATATGTGGCTCATCGGAAGGATATTTATCAAGATACCATGGGAGTCATTTTTTAACTACAAGGGGAAATCCAGGTATTTAAGATAGCATGCATGTGAAAGGGAATGCATGAAGAGCATTGAAATTCCTTAAAAGGATGTAGATAATTTGAAAGAAGTGTGTAGGATGATCGGACAGAGAACATCATCCCTTTTATGGGAGATTGGTTGTAAGATAAATTACCATGTGTAAGGCTTAAATGAGAGAGCCAAACCCTTCATGTAAATTTACCACCACATGACCATGAATAGGACAAAGAGATCACACCTGGATGCAATGAATCGATGGTTGGTTGGTGAGTAACATTCTTATTTACACATTTGCAGAGGTCAATGTTTTGACATTGGATGCTTAGAACTAGATGGGAAGGCCCCATTGCATCCATATTCTAATGTGATGTACATGGCAAACAAAACAAGGGCCGTGCCCATTTAGGTGTTAAAGGATGTTTGAATCACTATTTAAGGATAAAATTTTAAAGTAATTTTAAGTGTTGGAACTTTCTGAGGCGGATAATTTTCCCACACTTTGCTTGGATATCCTCGGATACTAAAAATGTAGGTATGTGCTTCAGCAAAAAAGATATATCGAGTTTGAGAACAAGGAGGGCGCATTGTCATACCCTTGGATGATGTGAAGGTTGCACCTTATATTGAGAATGTTAATGAGGAGGATCTTAATAGAATATATGCACATACAATGCGTGATCTAGAAAACATAGAATTATAGTCTTTTATTTTCACCTCAAGCACTAGTGTGTTGGCACGTCATTCAAGAAAATTGAATGCTCACCCAAGGCACACATCTACTAGGCCCCTCCTTTATGATGTTTGACAAGAAGTTAGCATGCATGTTTATGATAGTAATTAACTATGAATCCTTTTAGATACACATAACCATTGCATACAACTCACTTGGAAACACATATAATAAGGAAATATAACAGTTTAAACAATAATCAAGATCAACATGACTGTTAAATCACCAAACCTAGAAATTTCAACAACTAAGATCCATCCATAATTATCCATCACAATTAGAATCCATTACATCATAGGGAAGATGAATACATAAACATGTGTTACATCAATTTGCATATCTATGCAAAAAATCCTATAGTATAGTGTTGAATGTATCATTCATCCACACAATCTCTTTCTATAGTAGATTCATGACATATAAATAGGGATGGGGAATTTCCCTTCACCACCCATGCACTCTCCTAAAAATAGGCATTCTCTCAAAATAGAAAACATGCATTACATCCAAAAATATCCATAAAGTGTGCATGTTTTTACAACAATCCTAATAATAGATTAACCTAAATATAACTCTGCTTTAATCTTGTTATTAGATTAACCCATGCATGATCATCTCATAATATATGCATGTGATTTTTCTAGCTTTAGCATCCATTGTGTGCATCCCAAGGCATCTTGATGTTGTCTAATTATAGTTCTTACTTAGATGTCACTCTTCCTCTATTCTCCTAATTTTAATCTTAAGTCAATAAAATTAACTAAGTCCCAAATTCTCCTGCTCGGGCTCAAACCTTCACACATTATTTCATTCTTCTTACACTTTCCCCTTCACGCATCCTTTGTGTGCATCTTATTCCTCTCGCATGCAACTTACTTAGACAATTCACCCATCCAACATTACCCCACACTAATCTCATTGTCATCCTTAGCAATGGTTAACCTAACTTGTTCCTTTAAATTATGTATAAATGAAAGAGTGTTCAAAGAATAAAGAAAAATATCGATCTACTTGAGCCCCAAAAAAAGAATGTCATCCCACATACACGAAATTCAAATCAAACCAAATGTTGCTAGAGAATCTCTAGAAACTATGAATTAAATTCTCCTTCAAACTTAGCCCATCCTACGTGCTCCCTTTCGGCCTTCCTTAGTACTTTTTCCACTATACCCGATATCCGGAGGTGCTAACTCTTTTACTTTCCTTAAAATCCTTAACTACCACAATCAAAGCAATACTCACCCCTTCAAGTATATCCATAAACTCCAAAACTAGCAATTGAAGTTGTTAAATCAAACTCCATTGTTTCCATCACGACATTCATTAATTCCATCTGTGATGAAATCTCTATCATGAACTTAGTGTGCTCGGCATTAGTGGTGGGCTTCTTATCTCCAAATAACTTTAATTTATGCCTCTTCCTTGGTGACTCACGTGTCGATAATAGGGTCACTCTTTTGACACCTACTGAAGGATAACTCCACCTTGCTTTGATATATTCTTTGAATTGCGTGATTATAGCTTCAAGTTCATCTATCTTGGCCTCTTCAATTACTTTTTTTCTTCCCTCTCCTTGGCCAATTCTTTAGTTGTTAGCCCGTGCCACTCTTGATGTTCACTAGTAACATCCCCACCAATTCTTCAAGATATTCCATCTCTTCATTATAGTTGATTAACTATAAATGGAAATAATGTATGCTAGTTAATTTAATCTAGGAGGACATAAAAATGTAGTAAAGAAGCACATAAATGAATTAAAAAGCTAATGTAATAAAATTAAAACCATAATTGTGCAAGAGAGAAGAGGAAAGAACTTGGGTGAATAATAGACGTTCACGGACTCGTGTCACATGAGGTGACAGGAAAATCTAGAAGTAGGAACAACTGTGAAGAAGCCCCAAAAAGGATGGATCTAGAGTATCTAGCTAGAATGGAGTGTCTAGAGAGGGATTGGGGTGCCCATGGGTGCTCTAGTCTGTAAACTAGGTGCCCTAGTCTACGTAAAATCTCTGGATCGATCTTGATAATTCAAAGCAGATAGTTTGAAACCACTCTATCTATTGCATCGATTCATTTTCACGTACTAGGTGTCACCAATAATCCAAGATGAAAGAAATACCTGTAAGACCCCAAAACAAGCATTTGAAGGGATCGATTGATCTCAACTACCACAATGGTTTACTTACTAACTGAGTGTTGTACTACATCTCATACCCAATGTATTTCAATGTGCAAGTGTGTGTGAACATGTCCTAGGTTGCTCTTATGCCAGTTGCACTTTGTGAAGTAGCAAGCAATAACTATGTGTAGAAAATGTAATAGAATGTGTGCATGAAATAGAATAGAATCCCTCCCCTATGAAGTGTGTGATGCATATGTCCTAGCCTTTTTCCTTAGTGATGGAGATATGTGGATGTAAGTGATCTTTAATGCAATATATGGATGCAACTCTATATGGAGGATAGTAGTGAATAATGCTAGGTCCCTCATTATGGTCTCATAACTTTATATTTATAGGGTTATCTTGATCTAATTTTGTAATTAACCCCAAAATGGCTGACCACCAAAAAGATAAAAATGAGAAATGACTAGAAAGAGCCCAAAAGATGGCGGGAAAGTGAAAAAGGGACCGGGGTGCCCACGGGCACCCTAGTCGAGGCTAAAATCATGTGGGATGACGAGAAGTTAAAAATCGCTGGAAATGCAAGTGTAAAAGGTTGATAATGACATAATTAAATAAAATAAGATGGCCAAAAGATTGGGTTTAATTAGTACTTTCTTCACTCAGAACCTTCTAAATAGTAGTATGATCTTGAGATAAATAATGTCGTAAGTGCATGATTTTGTGACTACATTTGCCACCAGTTTGTGTTGGTGAGCGGAAAGATCGGTGACATAAAGTAGATAGAGATGTGTACTTGATGTCCATGAAGAGTGTAGTAGAAATGTGTCGAAGGACTAGATAAAGCATGGAATGAAAAAAATATGGAGTGTGGAAACTAAAGATGAAAATGCACAAAAAATTAATGAGAGTGAACCTAGGGTGGAATGTGTGTGTTGATGTTGATGTGTGTAGTGTACCTACATGGTTAGTATGCAAGGTGTGCCGTCATGAAGTATTTTTGTTTCCTCCATTATTGTTGTTGTTGTTGTTGTTTTTGTTGTTTTTGCCCCAATTTGACTACTTGTTTCTCATATTGTCGGACATGCGAAGGAGAAAATGATCAAATAGTCTAATGTGTGTGTGTGTAAGTGTAAGTGTAAGTGTAAGTGTAAGTGTAAAAATGCTATGTAAAAGATGCATGTGTATGTATGTAAAAATTCATGTAAATGTAAAGTACACATTGAAAAAGTGTAAATGGAACATGTGCACCTAATCCATGTCGAGAAAAAGGGTATAGAAGGATATCCTATACTGTCGGGGTTTTTGGGTGATCCGATGCCATAGGCTAAAGAAGTGTAGGGAGGAAATGCTCTGTGTCCTCCAAAATTTAATTGTTTCCTTATACATGTGTGAAGATACCTTTGTATTGTCTTAGTTTTTTGGGTGATCCAATGCCAGCAATAGAAGAAGTATTGGGAGGAATTATGTTGTATCCTCCAACCGTGTAACTACTTCCCCAAATGCTAAGGACTCCACATCTTGTAAAATTCATTGTGTATGGAGTTCATAAACTGGTCTAAACTCACTCGTTGTTTGTAAACCCACAATTCCAAGGACAAAAAGTGCACTTTGAATCGAACTAGTGTAAACATGTTGTATATACTATAAAACCCCAAATGATTCCCCCCTCTTTGGGGGCGCATGTGACATCGTTGATAGGAGAATGTGACCACAAAAGAGGACCAACCACATGTACTCTGAAACTCTTCCCTGTAGGGGAAGGGAATGCGCTTGGTAGAAACCAAGGCACGCACAAACAAGGATGGCTAGCTAAACACAAGTTTTAGTACAATCAAGCATGCATGTAAGAAGATAATGTGTAATCTATGCGAGACGAGTGTAAAAGCTACAAAGAAAAAAATGTAAACATGCAAGAATACAAGTAAGATGCACAAAGCATGTCGCAAACATGGGACATCACTCACAATCTTGTGATACACGCAAGGCCATCATGGCCACAAATAACAAACAAGTGTGCACACCAAACATAGGGAAAATCCCGCATACAAGAAGAAAACAATGACAGATAAGTACAAACAAGTAAAAGAAGTAGTCATGGAAACATGTAATCCTACAAAACAAGTGTTGCACATGGAACACCCGTTAGCATGTTAGAGAAATAACCAATATGTCAAATCATGAATAACTAAGTAATGTAAAGTGCTAAGTATAAAATGAAACAATAACACCTATAAGAGATGAATGTGGATGCCCCTAGCGACCAGTGTAGGAAGGTTAGAAGGAGAGCATCCTTGTTGTGTGTAAAGGATCTGTATCTAATATCATGACTAAAAAAATACGTGAATGCACATGTTTGGATGGTATAGATAATGACATATAAGAAATTAATCTAACATGTGTAGTAAAGTGATCATGTAAAACACTAGTAAACAAGAGTAAATGCCTCCAAGACAATGCAATATGTTGTGGATGGAATGGAATGCAAGATGGAATGATAGGAACCATACCCCCAGTGTGAATAGAAGTGTATGAAATGAGGTTCATTTTTTTCCCTTAGTAGTTAAGAATGAACCATAAACAAGAGTGTGTCATCGGGAAATGGTTGAAGTGTATGTTGTGTCTAACGTGTTGCTATGATGAATGTGTAGGTGTAGTGATGAGATGTGACCTAGCGATGATGTGTGCATGAACCCTATAGCTAAAGCATATATCACGACTAGATGAATGTATAAGTGATGATTTAGCCTAAGCGTATATCACTATAAGATGAATGGATGAGTGATGATTTATCCCTAAGTGTATATCACTACAAAATGAAAAGAGGGAGTGGTGATGTAACCTAAGGTGTATACCACTACAAAATGATATAATATGTGACAATTTAGCCGAAATTGTATGTCACTAAGCTAGAAATGTCACATGATGAAAGGTTGAATAGTAAATGTGTGATGAGTGTAAGGTCCATTTGATTTATAAACCCTCAAAAATCAAGTATGGACCGAGGAACTAAAGTGTTTCATAGGGTAGTGATTGGAGCGCATAGAAGATAAGATAGTAGTATATGTAAGGATGAAACGCGACCATGTGATAAGTATAATATGTAAATATGTGATGTGTACAATGCAATGCAAGATATGTAGAATATGTAAAGTGTAACGAAGTGACATGTAATGTATGTAGATAGACTAGTAATGTAGTATGTAGAATGAGGAGTGTATGATGTTAGACGCATAGTATGATACATGCAAAATGACAACTAGTATGATGTATGATGTATGATGTATGATGTATGATGTATGATGTATGATGTATGATGTATGATGTATGATGTATGATGTATGATGTATGATGTATGATGTATGATGTATGATGTATGATGTATGATGTATGATGTATGATGTATGATGTATGATGTATGATGCATGATGTGATGTATGATGCATGATGGAGGATGTGTGATGTATGATGTATGATGTATGATGTATGACGTACAATGTGATATGTGAACAGATTTGGTTTGTAATTCATATAGTGTAGTGTCTCGGGGTTCATGTGTATTAATCCCTCAAAATTCAAGCGTGACCCAAAGCACAAGAGTGTGTCATTGGGTAATGATGATGCTAGAATGTGCGATGAGTATGCCTATGTGAGGATATGAATGTATGATAATGTAAAGATGAGAGATGCACCTATGATAATATGAGAAGGGGGTATTGTGTGAGTGGTGTGCCCCCAAGTGTACTATGATTATGGAGATATATGTAGCGACGTGAGAGGTGTCATGCCATTGTGGGAGAGCATTTTTCTATGTCGTGATAAGAGTGAGGGACAACACAATGGTAGGTTGAAGCAACAATAGGACCATGCGATAGTGGTGGCATTTTAAATGTGTCTTGACCATCAGTAGAAGGAGTAGTTTCTTTGAAAAAAGTGATTGGATGCAAAAGTGGAGTAGGATGGGGAGGAATATTGAATGGTGGTAGTTTTGGTGGTATTGGTGACGTTGCAGAAGACTCAATAGGAGAATAAGGTTGATCGATTATGGGAGGTGGTAACGTGGTTTGACTTGGTGAGACCGCAAATGACTCAGTAGGAGGTGGTGTTGAATTAATTTTGAGGGATGGTTGCTTAGGAGGTGTTTGACTTATTGTAGAAGGATCCTAAGTAACGTTGGCCTGATGCTCATTAGATATAGATGGATCAGATTTAGGAACCCAATGGGATTTATCATTTGTATTAGAATGTTGTGCAACAAATGAGAGAAAAACCTGTCGCGCAAGGTACTTGATACTTCATTGTAAATCATAACAATCATTGTCATTATGTCCATTGATTTGGTGATAGTTACAATATGGAAGACCTTGATACTTGGAAATATAAGGAGGATAACCATGAGTAGATGGCAAGCTAATGATTCTATGAGTGATGAGATGTGGAAGAATATCTTGTTTCTTAGCATTGAGATTAAACATGAGAGGCGTAGGGAGCGGTACAACTTTGGGTTCACTAATATGAGCACATGTAGAAGACATAGGATGATTATGAGAAGAAGAAAAATCATGATCCTGAGAAGTATCCTTAAGCTATTGAATTTTAGATTTAAGAGATGTGATTGTGGATTCCATAGCCTGAAATTTATCTTGAAATAAAGAATGAAGAGCTTTGAATGGATTTGCAAATAGATTGATTGTAATTGGAATCAAGGGAGTCCTCTGAAAGGCAACTAAAAATAGCATTGACTTGGGTAGGAAATATGTTGATAGGCAGACGCATAGTCTTTAGGGTTTTTGAAGAGCATCTTTATAAGATGGGTACATTTGAATCAATTGAAGCAAAGAGACTTGAAAAACATTAGAAGCCATAATAGAACAGATGAGAAAATCCATGAATGAAAAACATTAGGTTCACTAAAATGATTAACTAAAATAAATAATGTATTCTTGTTCATCTAATCTAGGAGGACATTAAAATGCAATAAAGAAGTACATAAATGAATTAAAAAGATAATGTAATAAAAGTAAAGCCATAATTGTGTAAGAGAGAAGAGGAAAGGACTCATTTGAATAACTAATGCATGTAAGACATTGTTCTAGAGGTGATAGGAAAATATAGAATTAGGAACATTGTGAAAAAGGCCCGAAAAGGATAGATTTGGAGTATATAGTGGACTAGAGTGCCTGAGAGAGGGACCCAGGGGTGCCAACAGGTGCTTTGGTCTATAAATTAGGCACCCTAGTCTGTACAGAAGCTCAATGATTGATTTTCACTAGTTCAGCAGATGGTTCGAAACCCTCTACTATCTATAGCATCAAATTCGATGTCTTATACTAGGTGTCACCAATAATCCAAGATGAAAAAAACCTGCAAAGACCCCAAAACATGCATCAAACCCTAAAAAAACAAAAATGCATATGTAGAGGTCATATTGACTTCAGCTACCACAATGGTTGTCTTACTTATTGAGCACAGCACTACATCTCATACCTAATGCAGTTCTATGTGCAAGTATGTGTGAACATGACCTAGGTTGCTCTTGTGCCAGTTGCACTTTATGAAGTAACGAGTAATAACTATGTGTAGAAAATTTAATAGAATGTGTGCATGAAATATAATAGAATCCCTCTCCCTACAAAGTGTGTCATGCATATGTCCTAGCCTTGTTCCTTGATGATGGAGCTATGTGGATGCAAGTAATCTCCAATGTAATAGATGGATGCAAGTAATCTCCAATGCAATAGATGAATGCAACTCTAGATGGAGGATAGTAGTGAATAGTGTCAGGTCCCTCATTATGGTCTCATAACTTTATATTTATAGGTTCTCTTGATATAATTTCATATCTAACCCCAAAATGGTCGATCGCAAATAAGATAAAAAGGAGAAATGGCTAGAAATAGCCTAAAAGCTAGTAGGAAAGTGCAAAAGGGACCAGGGAACCCAAAGGTGCCCCAAGATGCTAATCTGGGCACCCCAGTCGAGGCTAAATTAACGTGAGATGATAGAAATTGACTAGGCATGCAGGTGTAAAAGGTTAGTAATGACTAAATAAAATAAAACAAGATGGCCAAAAGATGGGGGTTAACTAGTACTTTCTTCACTCAAGAACCTTCTAAATAGTAGCATGATACCGGGATAAACAATTTCTAAAGTACATGATTTTGTGACTATAATAGTCATTCCTAGACTAGATCAACAAGGTTGGGAATGTGCCTAAAATATGCTTTACTAAAGTGCCCACCCCGTCATAAGCTTCTTTGGTGTGCTTCTCTCTCCCTTCAATTCATCCTTCGTGCTCTCCAACTCTCAATCCTTACTCTTTTTATCTTCCATAAGGACCCTCATGGTATCCCCTTGATCCAAATTTCTTCATGTTACATCATTATAAGGTATTACACGCATATTCATTGGTTAGAACATTTATGAGGCCATAAATTGGCCATAAATTACCATTATTTTGTCCTTCCAAGTTACCTTTGAAAGTGGATTTAAATGTAATCTAGGAACTTATAGTTTTCTTAAGATAGAATATAGGATATATATCTTGTTAATTCTTTATAAATATTTTATTATCTATTTTTTGAATAATCCTATTGATTATTTGGGAAAATATGCAAAGTCTTGTTTATGCATGCCATAAAGGAAAGATAATGCTATTATTGGGAAAAGTGAAATTGATCATGGATGGTATATCTAAACTCAAATCTGATTTCATATTCAGATTCCTCTTAAAAATTATGCAAGTTCAAAAAAATAATCATCTCAATCCGAGATCATATGCAAAATTTATAGTTGTTTTAAGTTAGTTCTAAAACTCACAGAGTTAGTTCGGAACTCATAAATACGTTCCAAAACCCGTAGAGTTAGTTATGGAACTTGCAGATTTAGTTCCGAACTAACATCAAATGGGGACTGTGAATAATCAGAGATTTAAATAGAAAATTTGATAGAGGTTTTTGTTCATAGCAATGTGTTTAACATAAACCTCGTTCGATTTTCTGAGGTTTTACCAATGAAGAGAAATCTAACTTTTAGTGAGCTGCGATCAGGAAAAAGTGTATCCAATGAGCACTAAAATTTTCATAAACAAAATAGAAAAAGTCAAATGGAAAATCTGAGAGTTTTTTTTTCATAGTAATTTTTAACGAAACCTCATTCAGATTTTCTATAGGTTTTACCAATGAAGAGAGATCTAAATTTTAGTGAGCTATAGTATGAGGAAAAGTGTATCAGACGAGCACTAAAAGTTCCATAAACGAAATGAAAAGTCAAATAGAAAATCTGAGAGAGGTTTTTGTTCATAGAAATGTTTTTAACAAAAACTCATTCAGATTTGCAACAAGTTTTACCAATGAAGATAAATCTAACTTTTAGTGAACTGCATTCCGAGGAAAAAGCGTATCAAACAAGCGTCAAAAGTTCCACAGTCAAAAATAGCAAAGTCAAATGGAAAATCTGAGAAAGGTATTTGGTCAAAATCATATTTTGAGAAAAATCCTCCTTCCAATAATGTAGAAGAATAAAATCATTATGATTCTTGTTACCGAAAAGCAAGGAGAAGATTTGGGAGAAAATCTTCCTAAAATAAGTGAGATAAGACTTTGACTCCAATAATATATCTCTCTCCATATTTTGTGGAGATGGAGATCTTAATTGTTATGATTAGAATAAAGATAAGATCATAATGTATCTCCCAAAATAAGAATTTGTTGGACGCATAAATTATAAATGCAACCTTCCACACTCAGATATGTAATGTTTTACCACCAAGAAATGAATTTGTTCTTTTCTCTCTAATATTTTGCAATTTTGAGTTAAGATCTCAAAGCATGGTTTAAATCCTCTTCCAAGGAATGAGCTGGCCACTCATTCTAAGGAAGATGGATCTATATATTTGTGTTTTTATTTTTAATAATTTGTGTTTATTTCATTTTTGTAATTATCATCTTGTTGTGTTGTTCTTCTCTTTGTATTGTAACATTCAATCTATTGTAAACCTGCAGGTGTTTCATTTAATTTTTCTTATTTCTAATTCAGAAATTTCAATTTATGCAAGTGTGTTTTATTCCTGTAAGTGTGATTTCTTTTATGTAAGTGTGTTTACATTTCTGCAAGTGTGTATTTAAATTTTCGCATGTGTGCTTTCAATTTATGCAAGTTTGGATTGTGTTTAAGGGAGCTTCTTTCCAAGATCTTATTCTCTTAATGCATACAACCTTTGGACACCAACCCGGATTGACATTATTAATAGCGAGGATTGAAAACTCTCATCAAACATTGGTTCCACATGTTTATACATCTTACCAAGATCTTTCTTCAACTTCGAATGGTAAGGGATATGTTATTATCTTGAACTTTGGGTCTTCTACGTGCATGTGCATATTCCAAGAAAACATCTTCTTTATGCATGAGAGTCCTCCATGTTGATCCAACAAGTTCCAACTAAAAACTTCTCTGTCATGACTGTGCTCTGGAATATTTCCCTTAGTACCTTCATAGGATCATCCACATAGTCCATGTGTGGAGATTAGAGAGATATTTTATTCTAAGTTGCTTTGGATTTCATTCGTTGTTTCCTCGCGTGTGAAAGGGCATGTACTTGTTTCTCATGTCACACCCTTATCCTCTTTAATCACATAGACATCATCATCTCATTTACCCTCTTCATGTTCCTCCTCATTCACCAATGACTTCTCCTTTCCCACTCATATGTGTTTCTTCCTCTTCCCGGCTAGGCTCTCCATGTGTTTACGTGCAGCCATTGCCTTCTCTTCTTGTCCCACTCACACTCCAATGCATCTATCATATTTCTCTTTGTACCTTTTTCACTAGAGACTACTTGTGTCCCTCCACACTTGGTCTTTATTCCCACTTTGGACTCTCCTTGGTGGCTAAGAAGGTCCCGCACTATCATTATGTTTTCTCCTCTTATAATGCATTTCTTTTACGAACTTGTGGTCAATCCCACCTTATTATTCTTCTTTAACAGGATATTCCTCGCAATTTCTCTTAATCTAGGGCATAGCACTCTACTTCATCTGAGGCATAGGTGTGTCACATACCTCTATTTCTATCCCATTACAGTGTGTCTTAGGCCACAAAATGACAAAGACTATGCATATGATCCCCTTTATTTTAACATTCAACTAAGGATTGAGGTCCAAGGTATCTAGCTATAAAGTCTCTAAGTATGTAGGCCTAGATTCATACGTAGGTGGTGCACAAAGTGTGTCAATCTAAATCCACCTTATCGGCATCAAAGAGCATCTTATGTGTGTCCCTGATATGGTTTACTGCGCACTTGAAATATCTTACGGTGAATAAAAATGGAAGTTTGCACCACATACCCATCTCTCTATTCGTCATCTTGAAACATGCGAAGGTTTTAGTGTTATTGTTATGTCAAAATTACAGCACCCCCATTTCTTCTGTGTGTTGGGAAATCGGTGCAATTTTTCCAATATGGGTCCATCTCTCAAGTTGTGGGACTTTTAAACCTGAGATGGACCTTTGGACAAGGTGAAATTCCTATACCTAATCCTAATGCTAAACTACTCCTAGAAAGGGAAATGCAACTATCCTAACACTAACCTAGATTTTCCAAGGGACCAAGGAAGAAAGAGATGCATAAAATGAAATTCCTAAACTAAGGGGGTGATAGCACCAAGAAAAGGGGTGAGATACTCTGTTGAGGGAGGATGAAACAGGGAAAAAGGGGCTGAGGGAGGTCATACAAATGTGACAGACCCGATCCTAATCCACCATCAAAACTCCATGGAACACAACATCATAAACCTGCAAGTGAAAGAACATGCACAAAATACAGCAATAATAATGGAGAGGCAAGAAAATATAATAAAAATGAGCTAGGGTTGAAGAAACACCACAAAACACAATTTTTATTGCTTCAAAGTATGCATAGACCATTACATTTGATGCACAAAGGCATAATTACATTGCTAGGCCCAAGAGAAGGCTCGCAACTCAAATGGAGTTGAGGGAAAATTTTGCAAGAGTTTCCCCAGCTCCCAGAATGTCTCTCCTTAAAAATGAGGGTTCAAATACATTATATAGAAAAAAATTCTCACCTACCAACAACCCTCATTAATTTCCTATACAGAGGTATGGGCAACCATACCAGTCCACTTTCCAATGGTACTTTTTGTCAGAAAAGACATGGGCGTCATGCTTCATTAAATCGGTTGTTGAGCTACCTTATACGATGTCATAATGTTCTATCCGTACTTGACATTCCTTGTTGATGCCTGAAAATAATGGATGAAGTTGTCCACTAAAAAAGGAGGGGCTGTCACACGAAAAGAATAAATGTTGTCGCACAATAGTGAGGGAAGGTTGACACACGTCAATATGGAATACAAACACACAACGGATAAAGGTGGTTGACACACATCAAGAAGATAGCAGTGATGCATGACAAGTAATACATGATGTTGATGTGTGACAAGGGGGAGATGAATGATGCGTGTCAACAAAGGGTGGTTGATGCATGGTTGACACATGATAGTGGGTGGTGACGTGCGATAACGCAGTGGTGACACTTAACAATGAGGAGGTGATGTGTAATGAGCGGGTGGTTGAAGCACAACAATAGGGAAGGTTGACACATGGTTGACACATGACAAGGGAGAATGTTGACGCGTGGTTGACACGTGATAGCGAGAAATGGTCTAAAACCTTCACCGTGGTGAGCCAACTCACCACGAAACTTGACCTTCCAGACAACTCATAAAATCTAAATTTTTTACTTGCAGTCATCCTAAGTTGTCTTTTTCTAATACAGTGCTGACTTTGATGACCTCACACACACGTCTCGAATTTGAATGGCTAATTCCATTTATAATGAAATATCCAAATTAACCCAGGGGGTGAATTTGGGATCACAATTATATCACCGCAAAATTTTCATGTTCTCCTACCTCCTCAGGTAGCTCACGCGGGATGTGCCATTCATTCTCAAATTTTGCATGCATTCTTGTGTACCACTTGTCTACTCTAGCCTTGTATACATTATTGATCGCACCATCACAAGTATATCCTACAAACTATACTTTGCGGAAATTTGTTTTTGTGGGTGAACCCACATGTCCTCATCAGGCCCATATGGAACACTAATATCCTAGAAGATAATTAATAGGAGTATTGAGCCCCATGTAATTTTTACCCCTTCTTCATTTAGTGCCCTGGCCTCTTCAATGATCTCATTGGAGATAAACTATGTTATGCTATGTTACGTTACGTGGTCCATTTTATATATAATATAAACAAACTTTGTATTCACGATGCCCCATCTCTCCGAGGTGCCCAGTTTACAACCGATAAGTCGATCACTACCACAGTTGCAAGGTCTATAAGTTTTCTATACTCATGGAATTTTCTCCCATTTTTTACTATAACGTAATGGCTAGCTCATCAATCTTCATGTTGTCATATAGGTTCAACTCTAGGTCTTCCCCTATCTTATGCAACCTTATGACCTATCTAATAAGTCTAGTTGTGATCCTCATCCTTCTTCTGTGAAATAAAAATAGTCCTCGTGTACCCTAGACATGAGCCATTGGAAGAGATGTGTTGGTTTGGTGAAGAATGTAGTTCAAACAACTGGAGGACCCCTACCTTTTCTAGATTTCTTCTCACCGAGTCATCTACCAGTACCTGTCCTTCCTAATTTTTATCTGGTAACTCTCGTAGTATATCTTCCTATGACTTCACCTCATTTCCTAGAGCCATATGATTGAATTCACTTATTTTACACTTTGGAAGTTGTGATTTCCATGTTTTCACCCTAATTACTCCAAGGGCATACTACCTTTCTAAGTAAATCTCCTCTAGTGGGTCTCCAACCTCAACCCTCTTTGTTCGATCCTTGCCTCTGCCCTAAGTGATAAAGAAGTCACTTTCTTTGGTGTTATTCTACTCAATCAACACCACGAACTTTTGCCCTAGGTAACCTATTATGTTGAGCACAAGATAATACTTTGAGAGGGGGGTGAATCAATATTATGATATTATTTCAAACTTCAATACTTAAACTTAGATCTATAATCACGAGCAATGTGAATATATCAAATCAATCAAAGAACACAAAACTTAACACAAGTAGACACAGATATATGTGGAAACCCTTTCAGGAGAAAACCATGGAGAAACTTCTTTCTTTATATATATATTTCTCATTTAAAAACCTCACCTATAGACACCAATCCCCAAATTACAAGAGTAGGCACCCACCCCACCCCTTTTGCTAAGCACCAACTCAGAAGAGACACCGATCTCTTCGAATATGAAGGCACCAACCTTCCTTACAAAATTTTCTTTCCACTTTTGAACTTTTTGCTTCCTCAACGAATAATGGAAAATTCTTCTTCTTACTTTCAAATTTGTTGTTCTAAAATTATGCCCTTACACTTCCTCTTCTTCTTCTTTTTCCTTAAGATATTCAACTTGAATCCATGCTTAATAAGTCTCATATGAATCTTCTTATATAGCCTTTCATACCTTTTCAAAAAGACACATTGTTCCAACCGACACAACCTTTCCATTAACACAACTTAATTAAGTGCATTAGTCGGCTAAAACCAAAAAATAATTAATGTAGCCCATAATTATTAAATGGACATTAATCAATGTAATTAACCACTTGATAGAGTGCTGCCCTCCTTAAACAAATCAACTTGTTATCATTAAATCGCTGCCAACCATCATTAAATCTTCTTCTTCACCATAAAACATTGCATATGAACACCTTAAAATGTGGATATCTCTCTCTTATGTATAGCTGTGTATATCTCGCTTATACCATGATAATCCTCATGCAAAAATGCTTCTTTTCATGTATTTAAACTTTTGTTTTCTACCCTTCTATACTGCTGGTTATTTCCGTTACTTTCTACCATTTCCGTCAATAATTCCGTTACTTTACATGATTTCTATTTACCGATTCAAGCGCCTCTTTGACATCAATGACAATATTTCCAACAATCTCCCCCTTTGTCATTGATGGAAACCCCAAAAATAATCTCCTCTTCTGCAGCTTCCTCTTGCCGTAGCTCCCCCTTACTACCATTCTCCCCCTTTGACATCAATGGCAAAGGGTCATCCTAGGAGCTGAAAAAATTGCAAAGTTTTAGCTCCCCCTTAACCAGTGCTACCCTTGACTCTTCAATGTAAAGATGTAAAAGAAATTACTCCCAGCTTATGCCGTAGATATTCAAATGTCTCCTTTGGAAGTGGCTTAGTGAAAATATCTGCTATCTATTCGGATGTAGCGACATACTCCAACTTTACCTGTTTCTCTGCCACCTGCTCTCTTAAGAAGTGATATCTTATGGGAATGTGCTTTGTTCTGGAATGCATAACCGGATTCTTTGAAATACTTATTGCACTAGTATTATCACATAATATGGAGATGGGATGATCATACTCTACTTTGATATCCTTCAAGGTCTGCTTCATCCATAAAATTTGCGTGCAACATAGTACCGCTGCTATATACTCTGCTTCTGCTGTGGATAGGGATACAATTTTGCTTCTTACTTAGCCAAGATACCAGGTTGTTTCCAAGAAAAAATGCTCCTCCGCTTGTACTTTTTCTATCATCTACACATCCTGCCCAATCTAAATCTGTATAAGTTGTCAATGTGAAATCTTTTCCTTTTGGATACCACAACCCGTATTCCATAGTTCCCTTTAGATATCTGAATATGCATTTTACAACTTGCACATGTGTTTCTTTCGGCCCTACTTGAAAACGTGCCACCATACCCACTGCTTGCATGATATCTGGTCTGGATGTTGTCACATATAATAAACTCCCAATCATTGATCTATAGAGAGATTGATCAACATCTGGAGATTTGTCATCTTTGCTTAACTTGGTTCCGGTGATCATCGGTGTGCTGACAGGTGCACACTCCTCCATACCAAACTTTTTCAACATTTCCTTCACATACTTGGTTTGGGATATAAATATTCCTTTATTAGATTGAGAAATTTGCAATCCAAGGAAAAAGGATAACTCACCCAACATAGACATTTCAAATTCCTTTTGCATGTCTTCTACAAATTTTCTAGACATTTCTTCATTGTCTCCTCCAAAGATTATGTCATCCACATATACAACCACAATTAACTGGTGTTCATCTTCAGTTTTGATGTAAAGATTACTGTCAGCATGTCCTCTCTTGAATCCTTGGTCCTGTAGATGTTGATCAAGCCTTGAGTACCATGCTCTGGGGGCTTGTTTTAATCCATACAATGCCTTTTTCAACCTACACACATAATCTTCATTTTCTGATAATAGGAACCCTTCAGTTGTTCTATGTAAACCTCCTCTTCTAAATTCCCATTTAAAAAGGCTGATTTGACATCCATTTGGTAGACTTTGAAATTTTTAAACACTGCGAAAGCAAGGAACATTCTGATTGCTTCTAGTCTGGCAACCAGAGCAAAAGTCTCTTCAAAATCAACACCTTCCACTTGAGCATACCCTTTGCATACCAATCTTGCCTTATTTCGAGTGACTTGACCATCTTCATTTAGTTTGTTCCGAAATACCCACTTAGTGCCAATCACATTCTGACTCTTTGGTCTGGGAACTAGTTCCCAAGTTTCATTTTTCTCAATTTGATCTAATTCTTCTTCCATCACCTTCAACCAATGTTTATCATGTCTTGCTTCTAAAAATTTCTTAGGTTCTACCTTAGATAGCAGAGAAAAATACCCTTTCTCAGAAGCATTTGTAATTCTTCTTCTAGTTTGAACCCCAGTATCAAGTTCTCCAATAATCGACTTTCATTATGATTTTTCGAGCGAAGTGAGATGGCATCTTGGTATCCTGCCTTTCTGATTTACTCCACTCTTCAATATCTTCTTCTTCCTCTTGTTCTTCTTTCACAAGACTTGGTATTTCTAAAGACTCTTCTGAATTTTCTTTTGTCTTTAGATCTAGACCCTCATCCACTCTGACACTTGCACTTTCTATGATAGTCCGCAACCTCTTGTTATAACATCTGAAGGCTTTACTTTTAGTGGAGTACCCAAGAAAAATCCCTTCATCGGATCTTGAATCAAATTTGCCTAAGTCCTCTTCGGTTCTTTTAATGAAACATCTGCTCCCAAATACCTTAAAATATTTGACCGAGGTTGGTCTTCCTTTCCATAATTCATATGGAGTTTTGTCATGGTTAACTCTGATTTGCACTCTATCCAAAATATAAACGGCAGTACTTACCACTTCTTTCCAGAATCTATCTGATAGCTTAGATTCATTCAGCATTGTTCGGGCCATCTCTTGAACGGTTCTGTTCTTCCTTTCTACTACTCCATTTTGTTGTGGAGTTCTTGCAGCTGAGTATTGTCTTTTAATTCCATGGTCTTCACAATATTCAATAAATTCATTTGACATGAATTCACCTCCACGATCTGACCTTAGACATTTTATCTTCAGCCCTGTTTCATTTTCTACTAATGCCTTGAAAGCTTTGAACTTTCCAAATGCTTCAGATTTTTCTTTCAAAAATGCTACCCATGTCATTCTAGTGTAGTCATCAATGAGTAACATAAAATAACTCTCACCTTGAATACTTTTCATTCTGGTAGGTCCACACAAATCCATGTGAATTAGCTCCAATGGTTTGGTGGATGAATACTCCTTTGTTTTGAATCTTGTTCTGGTCTGCTTCCCAAGCTGGCACTGCTTGCATAGAGTACTCGAAGGCTTTGTTATTTTAGGCATGTCCCGTATGGCCTGCTTATTGCTTATCTTCACAAGATTATCAAAATTTATATGTCCCATCCTTCTATGCCATAGCCAACTCTCCTCAACTTGACTTAGGCAACATTTTTCTTCTTTTATTTCTCCGAGCATATATAGATTATTTGCAGTTCGGTGGCAATCTGCAATTAGTTCTCCTGTATCTGCTTTCCTTATTTCACATCCTTCGGCATAGAACTTAAGAGTGTGTCCCTGATCACACATTTGACTCACACTCAAGAGGTTATGTTTTAATCCTTCAACATACAAAACATTCTCTATTTTTGTTTTTCCATTATCCAGACTCAACGTACCTTTGCCAATGATCTTCACTGTAGCATTATCACCAAATTTTACTGTACCTTCATTTACTTTCTTTAAGGAGAGAAACTTACTTTTATCACCAGTCATATGTCTTGAACATCCGCTATCAATGTACCACTGTTGTCCTTCATCTCAAGCATGAAAAGTTGTTTGAACAAGCATGGATTTTTCTTTGTCTAGCCCATCTTTCTCCTGCTTCCTTGTCTAGGATTTCGTAGCCTCCCTTTTCTTTGTATCTAAAGGCTTTGTCTTTTGATCTTGTCTCGAGTCAAACACACTTCTACAAAAGCGTGCTATATGTCCATAATTATTGCACTTGTAGCAGATAATGGCTTCCTCGTTATAATAGGATAGTGGAGCAAATGAATTATAGTTCATATTCAACACTCTATGAGCAGATTTTGGTTTGTTCCAGGCTTCATTATCTCTCATTCGCTTTCTACACTCTATCTTTTTATGCCCATATATATTGCAATAAAAACAATAACCATGAAAGGAACTTTTGAACCTGTTCATATTCCTATGTTGTGGAGTAAATGGTCTTTTGATGTCATTCTCTTTAACACCTTCCTTGTGGATGGAACTGGTCTTCATAGTTTCCTCTTCCTTTTTGCTTTTATTCTTCATAGGTGCATTTAGAATTTCTGCATAACTTTTTGCCTTTTCTAAACCTTTCTTCTCCGGAATCTCAATGGAATTTGAAGCTTTCTCTAGTTTTTCTTCATATCCGAGTCCTGATTTGTTGGATGGTGATCTTTGATTTTCTAGAATCTCATCTAGAACCTTAGTACTTTTTTCAAATTTCAAGTTGTTCATTAGTTTGGTATTTACCTTTTCTAAGTCTTTTCTCATCACAACAATCTCTGACTCACGCTTTTCACATTCTTCTTGTTTCACCTTGAGTTGACTTCTCGACCCTTCCTCAATTCTCTTTACTTCTTCAACTGGGTCTTCGAATTCAATGATTAGATTCTTTGATTCTTTAAGACTCTGTGCTAACTTAGCTTCGAAAGATTGATTTTGTTCTTCATATTTCTGGAGCTGAAGTCTTTGCTTCTGATTCCTCTTTTTGAGTGCTTTTATTTCACCCAACGCACAAATGAGTTCTTCTTCGAGGTTTACCTCACCTTCTTCTTCTATGTCCTCGATTCCTTCCAAATCAACTTTCTTTAGTTGATGAACCTTCTTCTATAGCCATAAACAATGTTTCTTCATCATCACTGTCTGAATCACTTATTCCGCTTTCTTCGGATGAGCTGCTACCTCTTTTTGAATATAGACTCTTCTTTTGCTTTTCAAATCTTTTCTTACCTCTGCTTTGCTTGAATTCTCTTTTGAACTTGGGCTTGCTTTCTTCATCTTTGCTATCTTCCTTCTTTGGGCATTTAGGCTGCAAAATGAAATATTTTACCACAGTTAAAACATTTAAATGGTAACTTACCTTTATATCTCTTGGATCCTTTCTTTAGCTTTCAAATGAATAAAGCTTCCTTTTCATCTTCTTCACTGTTTGATTCATCATTCACTTCAGATTCCTTGATTGCCTTTTTCTTCGAGACTTTGAATGCAGCTTCCTTCTTTGCTGGTTTATTAGACTCGGTCCTCATTTCATAAGCCGTCAGTATTCCATGTAGTTCGTCCATGCTTAGCTTGTCAAGATCCTTCATTTCTTCGATGGCAGACACCTTAGCATCAAATCTTAATGGTAAAGATCTTAAGACCTTCTGGACGATCACAGGTTCCTCAATCTTTTCTCCAAGCCCTCTTATGGCGTTGACAACTTCATCCACCCGCAGAAGATAAGCTGCAACATCTTCCTCATCCTTCATTTTTAGGCTCTCAAATTTTCTCCTATGGGTTTGAAGCTTAGCTTTTCTGACCTTATCATCACCTTCATATATTGTTCGAAGTTTATCCCATATTTCCTTTGCCGTGTCACATTGCATTACCTTGACAAATTCGGACTCTGACAGACCACACAAGATTGCATTCATCGCCTTGGCATTGTTTTCAAAAGCCTTCTTACCAGCTTGGTCTGTTGGCGGAGTTGATGGAATGATATATCCGACCGCTACTGATTGCCAAATATCAAACCCTAGTGCCATCAGATAGGTTCTCATTCTTATGCTCCAAAATTCATAGTTTGTTCCGTCAAACAACGGAGCCTTGTTCAAGGAAAAACCTTCTTGTACTTGACTAGCCATATGTGCTCCCGAGATCTACCTTCCAACTATTAGATTTTTCCTGAAGGAACCTGCTCTAATACCAATTGTTGAGCACAAGATAATACTGAGAGGGGGTGAATCAGTATTATGATATTATTTCAAACTTCAATACTTAAACTTAGATCTATAATCACGAGAAATGTGAATATATCAAATCAATCAAAGAACACAAAACTTAATGCAAGTAGACACAGATATATGTGGAAACCCTTTCGGAGAAAACCACGGAGAAACTTCTTTCTTTATATATATTTCTCAAAAATTTGTAGGCACCAACCTACTAGAGACACCAATCCCCAAATTACAGTTTTGTAGGCACCAACCTACAGGAGCACCCACCCCTTTTGCTAAGCACCAACTCAGCAAGAGACACCGATCTCTTTGAATATGAAGGCACCAACCTTCCTTACAAAATTTTCTTTCCACTTTTGAACTTGTTGCTTCCTCAACGAATAATGGAAAATTCTTCTTCTTACTTTCAGATTTGTTGTTCTAAAATTCTGCCCTTACGCTTCCTCTTCTTCTTCTTTTTCCTTAAGATATTCAACTTGAATCCATGCTTAATAAGTCTCATATGAATCTTCTTATATAGCCTTTCGTACCTTTTCGAAAAGACACATCGTTCCAACCGACACAACCTTTCCATTAACACAACTTAATTAAGTGCATTAGTCGGCTAAAACCAAAAAATAATTAATGCAGCCCATAATTATTAAATGCACATTAATCAATGCAATTAACCACTTGATAGGAGCGCTACCCTCCTTAGACAAATCAACTGTTATCATTAAATCACTTTTCAACCATCATTAAATCTTCTTTTCACCATAAAACATTACATATGAACACCTTAAAATGTGGATATCTCTCTCTTATGTATAGTGTGTATATCTCGCTTATACCATGATAATCCTCATGCAAAAATTCTTCTTTTCATGTATTTAAACTTTTGCTTTCTACCCTTCTATCTTGTTGGTTCTTTCCGTTACTTTCTACCATTTCCGTCAATAATTCCATTACTTTACATGATTTCCGTTTACCGATTCAGGCACCTCTTTTGACATCAATGACAATATTTCCAACATGTTATACAACCCTTCTTCGAACCCTACAAACCCTAACTTCTCAACCTACTAACCCTACTCCGCCCATGCTTCCACTCCCACTCAAACTTCTCATAAGGAGCTCTAGATCTCTTGCATGTTGCTTAGGTCTTCTCATCACTCAATTTGCTATGCCACACTAAGTCACTCGATTTCTCAAGTTTATTTGAATGTAAAGTGATAAAAAAATTGTTTCCCCCTTTTATAGCTTTCTCGTAATTTAAAACTTTCACCACCTTACTTTTTCACTTTCAATACTGATTTTCTTGCTTTAAAGTTTTAAATTACATTTTCCATTTAAATCACCTTCTTCCATCTAAGGCATGTTTAATTTCCTTCATGCCTCATCTTTATACGTGCAATGGCCACAATCTTACGTGCATTAAATACTTCCCAAGACTATAGACATCCATGTGTGCCTTTTTTGCAACGCAATCCTTCTTCCTTTGTGTCATATTCCAAGTAGTATATCCAGTTGCTCCTACCTCGCGTTATACTATGTTTCCTTCTATTACATGGGTTTCCATCTAAACAAATATTTTTATGCACCATTCTTATTTTATTATTGCACCTTCTCATATCTTATTCACTGGCACCAAAGATATTTATAATTGTTATGTGCATCACCGCATATCCTCCAAAGTAACTTACAACATGCAATTTATCTTTTCTCAACACATACCTTCTTCTAGACACCTACGTCTACCCCACATTAAAACTATGTGCGGTCCTCGCGTGTGTGAACTCAATAAATAGTAATCAGCTTCTTACTCGCAAGCACACTTATTACAACATAACAAGGAAAAAAATTAATTGAAATACAAAAACAAAACATGAAATGGAAACTTAATCTAAGTGGCAATACTTCCTTATTACAAACACCAAGAAGCTTATTTATAGTAGGGCTTCAACCTGCTCCCATTGAAATAACCAAAAATATGGTGCCATCCAATACTTGTAATTGACAAGCTCTTGATTCAAGTACCTTGATTACTATAAAATTTCCCAACTAGTGCACCTTCAACTTTTCTAGGTGGCTTGTAAACTTGGAGTCATAGAGAAGGACCATCTTTCCAACTACAAATGTCTTGTTCTTAATGTGCCTATCATCGATGCTTTATCTTGTTCCTTATCATTATTCTCGGCTCCAACGTGTAATAGTGAGTCACTCATCTAATTACATTAATAAATCAAACGTTATTCATCATCTATTCCACATGCGCACGCATACACGAGAGATGGCAACATGAATTCAATCGGTAGTATAGCATCATGCCCAAACACTAATTGGAATGGTGTAGCCTTATTTAATATTTTATAATTGGTTCTGTAAGCCCAAAGTGCAGCTGATACTTTATCATCCCAATCCTTACATCCAACATCACAAATATTTGTAAGAGTTTGGCTCAAAATCTTTTTGAAATTTTCTGCAATACCATTAGCTTGAGGATGATAAGGGGTAGTTTTATTGTGTTCCACCATAAACTTTTTCTAATATAATCATGATTGTATCATTCAAGAAATAAATTCCTCTATCATTGGTCAAGCAATAGATAGCCATGCCTTTTAATAATGTTTTCCCATAGTAACCATGTTTTTTTAGTTGTAGTGCAATCCTTTATAGGTGTGGCTTCTACCTACCTTATCAAATAGTTTGTACAAGTGATAATTTAGTATGCACTAGTTTTACATGTGGGTGGTGAAATAGTCCCTATAAATTCAATGGCCCATCTCAAAAGGTACCGCACTCACAATGGGTCTCAAGGGAATCTCATCTCAATTTCTAGGCTTTTGATGCTGATGATAATGATCACATTCTTTCACAAAATCCTTAACATCTTTATACAAAGTTTCCCACCAAAGACCAGTCATAAGGATCTTGTGTGCACTTGTATCACCTACATAATGTCATCTTGTTACGCCACCATGATTCTCCTCCATAATGGCTTCGCACTCATGTTCAAGCACACACCGGCATAAGACATCATCTCTTCCCGTCTTTTACAAGTCTCCCCAATAAGCTAATAAGGTGTTGTGCATATAGCAAACTACTTTTTCTATAATGTATTCATCCCTTTGGGTGCCAATTTAGTGCGTAGAAATACAGCTATATCCTCCAAATTTTTGGGCATGCGGTTCAACCTGAACAAATACGCATCATTCATTATGTCCTCAATACTTTGTACATCCTCACTAGAATTGACTCTTGATAAGTGATCAAGGCTAGTTTCTTACCTAGTTTGACAACAAGTGTGAAATCAAACTCCTGAAAGAGAAGTATCCACTGTAGATGCACCATTGCAAAATAGTCTTCTTGACCAAATATTTTAATGTCATATGATCTGTATAAAAGATAAATGAAGTATCCAAATAGTATTTTGAAACTTATGAAGCACGTAGATCATATACAATGCCTCACACTCTTTGGTAGTATAATTCTATTCTATGGATGTCGACTTCCTCCTTCTAAAGAAAATAGGATGATCTGCATTTCCACCTCTAGGTTGTTCCAAGATTTTGACAATCATCATACCCAATGCATTAACATGTAAATGAAAGGGTTTTTATATGAAGGAAAGCACAAGATAGGTGCGGTGGTAAGCTTCTCCTTCAATGTCTCAAATTTCTGTTGTTGCACATCACCCCAATGAAATTTTCCTTTCACCTTGAGCAACTCTTCTAGGGCACATAAATCTTTTCATATCCCTTAATAAACTTTCTATAGTATCAAGATGTCCCAAAATCCATGCATTTCACTTTTATTTGTAGGTTCTTCTAACCCTAATATTACTGCAACCTTCGTAGGATCCACCAATAATCCTTATTTACAAATAATGTGTCCAAGCAAGGTACCAAAGGTGTAGCAAAGATACACTTTTTAATGTTTAGAGATGTCAAATTTTTGCATCTCTCAAACTGAAACCTTAAATTATCACAATGATCTTTAAAAACCCATAAACATTCCAATCATCTAAATACACCTATAAGAACTTGTGAATGAAATCATTGAATACCTGCACAATAATGTGTGAAAACACAATGGGTGTATTCTTCATTCCAAAAGGCATAATTGTTTATGTAAAGCTTCCCCATTCAATAGAAAAGGTGGTCTTCTCTTGATCCTCGCACATAATGTGCACCTGATGATAGCCTAAAAATCCATCAGTGAATGAATAGTTTTTGCACCCTACGATGCCTTCAAGTATTTCCTTTGTAAATGGGGTGGGAAAGGATCTATAACACATGAAGATTCGAGTTCTCTATATTCCACACAAATCTGATTCACCCATCTTTCTTTTACTAATTACCATAGGGCTTACCCTCTCGATTCTTTAAGCTCGCTCAATAATTCCAAACTTAAGAGTTTTATCTATTTATACCTTGACATGTATATAAGTTCGATTCATCTTATAAGGCATTTTCCAAACCCGGTGCACACCTTCCTTTAGCTTAATCTTCAATTCTCCTAATGAGGGTATACTCCTTTAAACTCATGGTAACCTTACAGAACAAATCCTGAAAGTCACACAAAATCTCTATGATCTTTTCCACCTCCTGTTATGACCAATAACCTCCTCCTTGGGCACATTTTCGATACCAATGTTTACCTTCTTTGTCTTCATGGGTGCATGGTACACATGAGCCTTCTCGAGCTTTTATGTCCATTACCTCACACACACCCTCTTTATAGCTAACTTGCAAGTTTTCTACCTCTTCATCATCAATCTTGTATACCAACTTTCCTTTTTCTTTCTTCTCTTTCTAGGCATGACTCATTTGTATCTCTTCTTTCTCCTTTGTATCCAAGCACACATTGGAATCAGGTTCTCCAAGAAATTCCAACATGAGATCTTTCACTTTCACGTTATCCCCAAATGTGATGCACCTCATGATCTATAATGCTTCATGTATTAGAGGTCTATTAGAAAAATAATAAAATTTATGTACCATACCTACAGTTGTATCTCCCTAACTTTCAATCTCTTGCTTGAGCTCTACATGCACATACCATGCACAAGCATAGCCTCACAAAGTGGAATAGAACTTATGAGCCCATAGTGATGGTGGTAATGTCTCCTAACCTTGTGCCCATACTCTCTCACAATTATGGATGTGAACCAAAGGAGTCTTCCCATCATACTCATGGATAAGTGTAGGTGCATTACTCTGAGTGAACCTTGTTGAAAAGGTGATTCTCACTTCTCACAAACCCAAAAAGTTGTCTTTGTGTTTCACCCACCAATGTTGTTGTCCAATCGAAGGTATTAATCAACATGTTTCTTTAATCACCCTCATTCTTCTAATGTTCCTCCATGGTGTGTAATAAGGACTCGGGATTCTCTTCACTAGTATATCTCGACAACTAAACTTTTCCCATACTCCTAACCATGTGCGGTCTAATCATCCTAGTTACTCTTCCCTTCATCCCATACCTAATCATCTCATATGTGTCATAGGCCCAGTTATCACAAGAAACACTTATAGTGTCACTTATTGATCGTACATCTTCCCAACTGAAGCACACTTTCCTTGGATGGTTATATAGTCTCGGGATCTCATATTGTGCATGTGTATATTTTTTTCAAATATTCTTCACCCAAGGTTCAATGTAAGGAGTAACTTTTGCCCCATCCAATGGTGTAATCACGTGCTCATTCTTATTCTCAAATCTAATGTATCCTTTATTATAATGCAAGTCTGCATGATTCACATAACACCAAGGTCACCCAAGTAGTGCTAGAAATTTTTATGCCTTGGCAAGATCCAATACTTTGAAGTATCCAAGTAAACTTGGATCCCGAGATTGTAATAGTAGCATCTTTCAATACCTCAATAGGCATATCCCTCATTTTTCACCATATACAACACATTTGAGGATGGTTGTAATGTAGGTCTCCCCATTTGATTCCATGCATCCAGAGTTAGTACATTCACTTCAGTACCTGTATCTATCAAGATATTACTTACCAACCACCCATCAATCATTGCATCTAAAGTAATCTCTTTATCATACTCATGGTTCTAGTGGTGGTAATTTTGCATTCAATATCTATCATTCTCAATCAGATCCAGGTGTATGGTACCTTCTCACTCATTCATTCTCCTAGTAATGGGATGATATTTTCCTATCACAACATCTTGCAAATCTCCTTTACATCATCCACATCCTTCATGCGAAATCTCGGCATTCTTCACGTTCTCTCTCACCCACACCTGCTCTTTTAAGCATTGAATATCACCCTACAACTCTTGTATTACCCTCATAGTCTCTTGATATACCTCCTTTTGATGTGCAGCACCTAGATACTTAGCATGCATAATATCTTCCTTTCGATGAGGAGTTTAGCCTTCAAAGCCTCTCGCACGCATGTTTCCATCACGTGAGTAGTTACTAACATGGGTTGTAACTTGGTATCGGAATTTTCTTTGCAATCCATAGATCAACATTCACATGTTATATCTTGATCATCCCCGCACCCTTTTCCTTCTTCTTTTCCTTACTCATATGCTCATACAGGTCTGAAAAATCTTCTAACTTGTGTTGTCTTTGGCTAGATTTTATGCTTGGCTAAAACATGCAACCTAGGTAGTCATGGGATAAATCCCCTTCATTTAATGGTGAAGCTCCCATTTTCTTAGTTTGTTTATCCTACAACCTATCTAAATATTTTTGGGTATTACTTTAATTGAGTAACTCGTGCACCACAATTAAATAATTTGGCAGCAAGTAAGCAGTTGTGTGATAACTAGAGTGTAACTTGAAAGGAGATGGAAATGGATGAAATGTAGGAAATGAGCTCATGTAATGTAAGTTTCGAGTGAGTTACTCACACATAGAATAAACAAACATTGGCTGATCCTCACAAATTTTAAGCAAATTAAAAAGAAGCATGCACTTATGAAAGCTAAGATAACACAAATTCTATCTATAACATTCAAAAATGGCACAATTAGACTTTAGTAGACACAAATTTCAACAAAAGTCTTTCTTCCTTCTTATTAAATTGTCAACTACTTACAATGAGTACATCAAGTTATTTCAACACAAAGTCTAAAATAACCATGCATGACTTATAACAACTACTTTCCCAAAACGTTTGAGATCCCTTAATGTGTAGAGTCGTTTCTTCTATTTATAGTCATTACAAGTAAAGCATATGGAAGAGATATTTGTTATACTTTAATAAATGAACAACTAATAAACAGTTAGGAGTTGAGAAATTTTCTCCTCAAAACTTTATTTCATGCCACCTAGTAGTTCTAGAAAGTTCAAACATTAAAACCATAAAAATTGCTTCATAACTACTTCTTAAGTATTTGACTTTATCAAACAACTTAAAGTAACGGTGATTATACACCACATTACTTAAGTCTTATAATGGATATACTTAAGAAGTAAAAGAGGAAGAAGAAGAAGTAGAAGAAATAGAAGAATTATTCCGGATTGGCAACTTTTGTTTCCACTTTATCTTTCTCTTCATTCTTGTCTTTAGTTTTATCTTTATCTGCATCATCTTCTTCATCCTTATGCTTCTCTTTATAGATAACAAATTGATCTCTCATGTACTTGATTGCATTGTTATATGCCTCGGTTTGCACCTCCATTTCTATTTCTAACATGAGCAATTCTCTCTCCATAACATTGCAACCTCCTCTCACCTTCCCAAGATAGGATCTGATTGATTCATGTTATCCTAAATATTTGTTAATTTATCCAAAGAATTTTGATTGAAAGGAGTAATAGCCTTGTTCATTAATTGTTGAAATAATTGAATAAATTCATCAAATCTTTGAGGGTATCTAGAAGTACTATACTTTTTCAAATCATAGATCACGTCATCAATCTCTTCAAAATTGGCTCAACTTTTTCTTCCATTATTTACATCTTCGCATTAGGTGCTTTACAATCCTTTACTTGAATGAGAGAATATGCTTATGTTGTCTTCCCTTTCTGATAGATCCTTTAGGTGCAATCTTCTCTTTGACTAAAACATTATCTAGTAATGAATCAATCTCCTCCAAAATTTGCATTTGTAATTCAGCAATCCCACATTTGTTGTCTTCCTCCTACTTCAAATTGTTCAATTCGTCCATTTTTCATTATACTCAAAGCATCCTTCACCAATGTTTCCTTGTAATAATATGTGGTTTTTTAGTGATTTCAGCCACTCATTCTTCTACATCCTTTGATATATCACATGTTTCTTCCATAATTGTAATCACCCGAGGATTCACTTACTCCCCATAAGCACTGGTTGTGTTGAGGTTCCAGCAACCTTCATGATAATGTTACAAAGCTTAGATGTTTTCTCTTTTAGCTTAGCATTCTTCGATTTTTCTTCATCTAGCTTCTAAAAAAGGCTATTTATCAATGTTTGTGTGTCATGCTTTAAACCTTTAGTTGTGACCTCTCCCAAGGGTACCTTTGTAATTACCAAATCTTCTTCAGCCAATTCTCCTTTTCTTTTCTTAGCTTTTGGAGTGGATATCTCAAAGCAAACTTATTTCTGAAGGATCAATGATTAAATTTGAAGTCACCTTAGCAGCCTTTGATCTTTTCCTCTTATTTTCAATGCTCCTTAACAACTAAAGATCCATTTCCTCCAAATTAACTACTTCCTTGGAAGTGGGAAGAGAGCTTAGCCAACCAATTTGTAAAATCTTTCCCTAAAAGAGTTTGGGCTTCTGGATGAACAATTATTTTTTTACCACTTCCTTCTGGGAGGAAGTGTCACTATTTCCAATTGTTTTCTAGGCTCTTTAGTAGCAGAATCTTGTTGCAAGACTCCTCCCAATTCAATCATATTTTTCTTTATCAATTCTTCCTCTATCTCCTCTTTAGTCCCTACATCAATATCTTCAACATCCTTTTGCATTGCATCATCTGGGATTGAAGAGACTCTAACTATTTGATCATGCATGTCATCCCCAACTTCCTTTTAATCTCCCCTTCCTCCACCTCTGCATATTTTATCTGGGCTTCACTTTTCTCTGATGCTTGAGATGATTCTTGAAGAGAAGCAACATCATGTATCCCCTTTTGTGGCACAACTAATGATTCCTCTAGAGACGAGGAGGGGGAGGAGTGAATGGTGGAGAGCAGGGAGGAGGTCTAAGGGATGCATTATCTATGACATCTCGAGGGAAATATGAATGAGGTTGGCTTAAGTGTTGGCATCATAGTTTCTTCTCTAAAAGGAAGATCTTGAATAGTAGGAGTGAAAACTGATGATGTCAATAAACTAGAAGTATCCTCTAGGATAGCTCCATGAAATCAATGGATTCTTTATCCATGCTCTCCTAATTGGCTTTAACTTTGTATCCATCCCACTACTCTCCCCTGGAGCTTCCTTTCTCTTTTTGCTTTCACTAACACCTTCCTTCTTCTTAGTTCTTATCTCTAGTAATATATTTCATTATTGATTCCTCAAAGAATTAACCTTGACTAACCAACCATTCAAAAGTATATAGCAGCACCTTTGATGTCATTTCCATTATTGATTTAGAAGTGTGAGTAACTAGAAGCAAGGGAGCACTATCACCTCCTTCATTATAATAAGCACCAAAATTACTTTCCCATCATCTGTAAGTTCTTTTGGAATGTTGGCCAATCCAAATTCCAAAAAAAATTGTGCATTCAACCATCTATAATCTCTTCTTCTTACTTCAAATTCATCTCTATAATCAGCCCAAAATCTTCTAGTGCTGGCAAGTGTGAATAACTTAATGAGACTGATCTCTTGGCAATATTTCTATAGTCAAAATTCACCCTCACCTTAAAATAGCTCTGAGTATAATGGAGATATATTTCTTTCTCAACATTTCTCACCTTATGAATTTTTGTACAATGGTACTACCCAGTCACAACAAGAAAGTGAACCAATGATCTGTGAAGACCTTGTTGTAAGTCATAGAGCACTGCCGACTATCTCTACATAACTCAAGAAAAATCCATCTATCATTGGGATATCTTGGTAACTTGAGTGGAGCATTCGAGAAACCACATTGGATAAAAATACATCCATATTCTTGAACTACATTCCATGTTTCATCTGACACTCTCATGGCTCTCAAATTAGGATTAAGCGTACAAATGACCTCATAGAAGAATAAATCATTAACTTGTTTATATTATTTTAAGTATCTTGGTAAAGCCAACTGTGGATAATACTCATAGATGGATTTATGAGACAATGTGCCAACAATTCTCAACTTGGGAAAATCACCACAGGCTGCTATATAGCATATACAAGATAACAAGTCATTTTTAAATCTAGAGTCTAGATGACATTACTTAACTGAAAATCAATATTATTACTCATGATTTCAGCCCAGTTGATCTTCATATCGGGCTTTCCATTCTCGATCACCCTGAGAAAATAATACATCCATGTGTAAAAATAATTTGCATTCCTCTCACCATTAATTTTACAAAGCAACTGAGTGATTTCATCAACCTCTTAAATCAAATCAAATCTCACAATTACTTTAGGAAACCTAGAGGCTTGTTTTGGTTCCTTTAAGTATTGTAAATTCATGATCTTCATAACATCTTTTGTCTTACTCTTCTAATATTCACTAGCTTTCTCTAGGATAATACTCAGTGCATTTGGTGTAGTGGGGATTTTTAAGAAGAAATTAAAGAAATGAGTATCTATCCTTGCCACCAGGTCACCTGCATCATTCTTAATTGTTCCAGTTTGAGGGTCATAATGTTTTGCACATTCCAACACAAAATCCGGCAAGCTGGCAAGTACTTGGAAAGGTAGTTTCTGAACTAAACCACTTTGAGTTATATCATCATTAAAGGTGATTAGTTCTTGGCCTTAGACCTCTTTATTAATTCGAACACTATCACATGGCCCATGCCAAGTATCTCCAATTTCAAACATCTTAGATGTGATACGATTCCACATGATATACTTTATACTCATATTTCATCTTTTCTTCTTTATATTTGGATTTTCCCTTGCCTTTCCTTGCTCTAGAATTTTCTTCAATATCTAAATTTGGGTCTTTTGCAATCACAATAGTTCCTTCTCCTTCCCCAACCTATGACTCACTTCAATTGGCTCCTCTCTTGTTTCGAGACATATGCTTTTTCATTTATAACAAGTGTCCTCCCACCACTAAAAACTAGCAATTGTTTATGCTTTTAAATAATGATCATCAAATCAATACACATTTATTCCATTTTCATGTAAACATTAAAATCATCTATAAGTCTAGTTCTAGGTCATTTGGCTAGAAATAGATTCATTCTACATTTCATTGCAGATTTCCGGTTATAACTACTTAAGACTAGTAGTTTCTATACATAAAAAACTCAAATCAATGCAACAAATGGGAAGAGATAAGCTTTTGGTTTACCGTAATGAACAAGACGTAATAGCTCATCGATTCATAGCAAATCATTGAATATGCATAAGTAATATATTTTAGGACAATGGAAAGGAAGTAACAACCATACAAATTGGCATAGGACTAAGCAAGTAATGAGTTATTGGTTTAGCGCAAAACAAATGAAGAAAGTAATAGCAATCACATTCACCACAATATGATGAAGCAATAGGTAATCGTTTTGACATAATGATTGGAAAAGTAATGACAATATAGATCGACGCAATGAATAGAATGTATATGGTGATCTCACATTACTTTTATAAAAATAAGTAAAGAAAATCATAATGGACGTAGAACTAGGAAACATGATTTACGGCCTTTTAATATTACTCTACTTTTTCATCAAGGCAAGTAGAAGATAATTGGATCAACACAATGAATGGAGGCATGCTTTATGGAAATTTCATATTACTTTACTTCCATTACAAAAGTAAGTAAAGGCAAACAAAAATGATGTAGATCTAGGGAGTGCATTTGCGGTTTTTTCCATCTACTCTACTTATGTTGCAAAGGTAAGTAAAGTATGTCTAAATCGATGCGAGAACTAGGAATTCTTTTTACGATCTATTTATTTGACTTTACTTTTTTCACTAAGGCCAGCGGGATGTAATCAAATCAATGAAATGAATGAGGTATGCTTTGCGGTGATTTCACTCTACTCTTCTTATAATGAGAAGCAAGAAAAAGTATTTTGATTCAATGTGAAGCAAGTAAAGGATTGGATGAGTAAAGATAATGTAAAACAACACCATGTATAGGAAGAATAAAATTCTCAAATCGACACAAAACAAAGAATAAATAGAGGTCTCGGTTTTTACACATTACTTGACCTCCTCAAAATGCAAGGAAGTAAAGAATAACCTTAAACAATGAACAATAAAGAAGAAAACCAACGGAAAGAAAACAAAGACCTAAGGAAAAACTAGGGTTTAAAATGGCAACAATCTAATGGAATTTCTTTCAAAGGTAACAACGGATTCAACATAATATAGAACCCTAATCCCAATTACTTAAAACACCCTAAATTCGTTAGATAATAGAAGAATACCAACATAGAAGGAAGAAACACAAACTAAACCTAAAACACAACACGAAGAAAGAAAAACTAGAAAAGAAAGGAGAAAAACAATCTACTAACCTTTCCCACAAATGGGTCGAAGTCAAATTGTGTAAATTCTTCTTCAATCGATCACTGGAAGTCACTCAGGGTCTGGAAGGTCAACAACTTCTCTCTTCTTCACAAGAAAATGTGTGGATCCTAGGTGGAATTACTCAAGTTTTTATATTTTCCACATCATTAAATGTTGATCGTCACAAATGCCATGTCACCCTCTCTTTATGTGGCTTTTTAAAATGTCTTTACTTCAAAATTTTAAAATAAGTAAAGCAATCCCAATTCACCGATAACTTAAGTTATTAGTTATGCGGCTTTTTGAGATTACTTTACTTGTTTTAGCTTAAGTGAAGTAAATCTATTTGGATTCAACGCAATGAAAAGACTAAGTAGTGAGGTAGGAATTCAACGTAATGAATTAGCTTAGCTTATCACCATTTAGAAACTAATTTACTTTTCTTAAAAATCATATGAGTTTAGCACAATGAATAGAATAAGTAAAGCACGTTGAGTTTAGCACTAAACTAAGGAAAACAAGCCAGTTCTATGGTGTTTTAAAACTACTCTACTTGATCAGCAGAAGCACTCCAAATCAGCGCAGATAAAGAATTTTGAAAATCCCAATAGCTTAGGAGAGCAATTTTTTGATTTTCTAAGGATTTTCAGGGAATTTTAAATACATGAATATTTCATAAGTCACCCCCAAGCAACTTCCTGCAACCTCTTGAAGAATCATCATGCACTCTTGCAACCTAGATGAGTTAAAGAAACAACCTATACACACTAAACAACAACCTAGAGCCACAAAAAAACATGAACACAACTCATCACAAGTCCTGAAAACTTAAAATTTCAAAGGGGTACCCCAATATTTCTAAAATAAATCTTGGGGACACCATGCTACTTTCCACACCATGAGAAAACTATGTTCTACTGAGATCTTCATGTTGGTAATGATCAAGGGACCCATAAGTGTAACAAGTTCCACATGTGAACCTACCTCTACCACCACCATGACCTCGGCCTCTATATCCTCCTCAAAAGCCTCCATTTCTATTATCCCCATTGTTGTGCTCTTCATTATTTTTTCCTTCTTGCTCCTTTGATCCACTTGCCACACTAGTTTGGCATAATCATGTCTCAATGGCTTCATGGATATGATCAATCAGTTTGCAATGATTTTCATCATGTGTATGGGCATCACAAATCTTACAATACATGGATACGTTCTTCTGAATTGTGCATTGTAAGAGTGGAAAATTTCACGCATCATGGTTCTTATGAAAAATATCACAATCTTTGTAACATCACATGCACAATCCAGCATTGGCAACTATCCATAGTGTTCCCCTCAACCTCAAAATTAGTGCACCATATACCACTTTTAGTCTCATGCACAAAGTTGGCAAAGAGCTTCTCCAATCGCTTACGCCATAATCTACTATCTAGTCTTTCAGAAAGGACTAACTCCTATTTCCACACTTCCGAATTCCTCAACTTGTAGAGATACCTTCAATTCCTCGCGTTGATCATTATATGTCTTATGAGATAATTCCCTTCAGAATGGAGTTAGTAATCCCCAACAAACCACTTGTGATTGCTGATTTAGATGAATGTCATAAGACAATTTGGACAACAATGCCTTAAATCATATGTCATACTCTCTTACACTCTTTGATAAACCCTTCTTGGTATCTTTAAGTGTGTTGATGCTTTAATACTAAAACTCTAGAATGTGGAACTCAACCAAAAATGTTGTGCACAGAGCATCATAATCCACTATAGTCTAATATAGTTCATACTTCTTGTACCAACTATTTACGCATCATCCAAGCGTAGTGGAAAATTGAATTACCTTCTTGTCTAAATTTGTAATCCCCTTCGTGCGCCATAGTAATTTGCACTTATGCACATGATTTTTTGCATCCTCCATACCTCTATATTTTGGAAAATGAAGAGACATCTCAATGTAAACCTGAGGTGTCTATAGAAATGATTGATGAGGTGGGGTATGATGAAGTTGATTTGGTGGTGGCTGTTATGGTGGAGGATGTGGTCCTTGTCCATAAGATCTAGATTCTAAACCTCCACAAGGGTTCCCTTTGTGTGGTGTCTCGACCCAATCCTCTTGATCCTCCAAAGCCACCTACTACGGGATGTGGCCCAGTTGATGAACTCCCCTATGTACTAGTTGTAGTATTGAACTGGACACTTATTATCTACATTTTCACAAAGACCTATAGATGTGCTTCTAATGATTTGTGTGTCAATAATTTTTCCTAACGATGCACCTATGAACAAACCCATAATAGAACTCCCAAACATTGTTGCTCGATGTGCTGCCATGGGTGCATTACTAGTTTGATGTTCCTCCGGATTCAATGCAAAATGATATCTACCTATGTTTGTCTATTTACCTTCACTAAAATTCCTTTTAACAACTACCTCTAGTTCTAGAACACCTTGTTGAATGGCTAGGTAGCTAGGCTGAGTTAGATGCACACCCACGCCCTCGTTCTTTCTTCGGACATGCTCTCATCTCGAAGCCTAACGGGACTCTCTACTTTGCTTTCCCAAAGTCGGGAGGACTGATGTTGTGGCTCCTCATCTTCCACGAGAGCTTCAAAACCTTTGTGAGCCATCATTCTCCTCAACTCTATTGACTCTTCAATTTCCCTTGCTCATGTTATGTCCCTCTCTCGTGCTTCATTAAAAATGATTCATCTTTCTTCCCTTTGTCTATCTTCTACCCATTTTGTCACCATCCTTCCCCACACCTACTCCTACCCCCATGTGCGTAGTGGGGGTTTAGCTAGCCATAGGTAATCTCTCTAAATCCAATTCTACCATCAAGATCTTTATTGTTAATGGGATAACGCATGAAATAGGATCCTCTGGGCCGACGAAAACTTAAAATTGGCTTCCTACTGGCACGAATATGTAGAAATAGTGTATTCCAATGTATAATTGTGCAACACACTATCCCACCAATGATTTATAGCTCTATTCCATTCTTGATTTACATCAGCAAGCGTCTAATAATATTCTTGCATCCAAATCCTTGGCCTAGGATGTCGGGATTTCTTCGATGCGTGTGTTGTTAACCACCGATATAATTATACTAAGAATAAGCTAAAGAATGTCTCATATATTGGGGTTAGTACAAGGTTGTACGAGATAATATATTAGATCTAAGCATACATGCAATAAAAGCGGATACTGGAAGAAATATACAAAACAAGATATATAAATCAACACCAGATTTAATGTGGTTCACCCAAGTATGGGCTAAAACCACCAAAAACAATCCAATATATTATCCAAATCTTTGTGAAGATATACAATGAATATTTACAATCTTCCACACCTCTCACGATGTACGGTAATTTCTTTCTCTCAAGCTTCTCTCTCTCACAATTATTTTTACAATAATCATCAACTCATTCAATTCTTACTTCTAAACCCTAGCTTTCATGCTTATATAGACATATATAAACTTACGACACTTAGCCATGCAATTATAATCAATAGATCTAGCTTTAATACTAAAAATAGATCTAATTCTCATGAGTTAAATAAAACACCCACACACAGTAACTGACATCATTTAGCCCTAACTGATGTTGGTTCCTCCTTGTCTAAACGATGTCGGTCATAGGTGACCGATGTCACTCCCTCCATAACCGATGTTGGTTATTGTGTTTTCCAGAAAGTTTAATATTACATGCTAAATCAAGTAATTAAGCTCCATAACTCAACATCATACGATTCATGATAAATATTTTCCTCCACCCACCTATGTGTGTTAAATCCAAGCCCAATGTTATACCTCTATGAAAATCAGTCTTGTCTATCTTCCACCCAAATTTTAATACTCTTTAGAGATATTTGGTATGTCATTTGCATATAACATCATGGTAGGTAAATTGGAAATAGGTTCCAAAAATGGAACCAAAATTTAGTCTTTTATTTTCATCTCAAGCACTATGCATGTTGGCACCTCATTCGGTCAAAATTGAATGCTCACCTAAAGCACGTGCAACTACCAAGTTCCTCATTTATGATGTTTTACAAGAAGTTAGCATGCATGTTTATAATATTTATTAACTATGAAGCCTTTCGATACACATAACCATTTCATACAACTCACTTGGGAACACATATAATAAGAAAATATATCAGTTTAAACAATAATCAAGATCAACTGAACTGTTAAATCACCATACTCATACATGTCAACAACCAAGATCCATCCACAATTATCCATCATAAATAGAATTCATTACATCACAAGAAATTGAATACATAAACAAGAGTTACATCAATTCGTAGATCCATGCACAAAATCCTATAGCATAGTGCTTTGTGTATCCTTCATCCACACGGTCTCTTCTACAATAGATTCATTACATATAAATAGGGGTGGGGACTTTCCCTTCACCACCCATGCACTCTCCTAAAAATAGGTGTGCTCTCAAAATAGACAACATGCATTACATCCAAAAATAGCCATATTATTCTTACAATAGTCCTAATAATAGATTAACCTAAATATAACTCTTGCTTTAATCCTATTATTAGATTGACCCATGCATGATCATATTGTAATCTCTGCATGTGATTTTTCTATCTTTAGCCTATATTGTGTGTGTCTCAAGGAATCTGATGTTGTCTAATTATAGCTCTTTCTTAGATGGAAATCTTCATTTGTTCTATTATTTTAGCCTTGAGTCAAAAAAATGACTAAGTCCCAAATTATCCTACTCGAACAACAACCTTCGTTTTTATTCCATTATTCTTACACATTCCCTTTTGTGCCTCCTTCACACACATTTTTCCTTCGTGCATGGCTCATATTTGGTCAATTCACCTATCCAACAAGAACCATCAAAAGAAGGCGTACTTCATTGGGAAGACATGTAATCTATCAATGATACTACCAATGTTGCTTGTGACAATTGGGCCCATGACACTTATGAGATGGTAGGTCATGAAGTCAAGGAAAGAGTTAGTAGGATGATTAGGCCATGCATGATTAAGCACTTGGGAAAGACATAGGTTACCAAGGTATATCGAAGAAGAGATACCTAAATCTTTCTTACATGCGATGTAAGACCAGTGGCGAAATGAGGGAGATAGGTGAAACATGATGGTCTACACATTGCATAGGAAAACAATGTGTTTATGGGCAACACATAGGGACAATTTATTAGGCTAGCATGAGATAAGAGTAGCCTTCTTAACAAGGTTTAATCAGAGCAATGTTTCTTCACTAGTACATGATTATGATGGGAAGACTCCTAGTTTGGTGCACATCCATAATTGTGAGAGACATTGGGCACAAGGACAAGAAGCTATACCACCATCCCTTTGGGTACACAATTTCTACTCTACTTTGCAAGGATGTGCACATGCTTGGTATGTGCATGCTGAGTTGAAACAAGAAACTGCAAGTTAGTGTGACATGATTGAAGGTATTGCTCATACTTTTGACTATTTTTCAACTAAATTTCCAATCCAGAATCCTTATAGATCATGAAGCACATCATGATGGGAGATACCACAAAGGCGAGAGAAATGTATGATTTAACTATTAGGAGAACTCGAGATTGAGGCGCATGAGGATGTGTTGGAAATATAAGTATCATTATTAGGGAACGCATGGAAAGAGAACGAAAAGGGAATATGGCCTACCTCATAGATGATGAGGAAGTTGAGGACCGGACGTTAAACATATAGAGGGTTCACACAAAGTGTTGGATTCTACATATGACCATGCATGTGCATATCATGTACCTATGAAAACTAAAATTGTGAATATTGTTACTAAGGATGCGCCTAAAGAGGTGATAATTGGTGATTATTGGTCAAAACTACGGGTTACAAAGACCATTGAACTATTTTGTGACTTCCAAGACTTATTCCCAAGGGCATATCATGAGTTGAAGGATGTGCATCCTTCATTAGGAGAGATGAAGCTTAAGCTTAAATATGGTGTGCATCTACTTGAAGAGGCCTTATAGGATGAATCTAAACCTGCATGTGAAGGTAAAAGAGGAGATTGACAAGATGCTTAAGTCAGGGATCATTGAGCCTATTGAGGAATTTGAATGGATCAACCCCATGGTGATTAGTATAAAGAAGGATGGCCAGGATCAAGATTTGTGTTAACTACAGGGTTCTCAATGCTTCATGTGTCATAGATCCTTTTCCTACTCCATTCACTGAAAATATTTTGGAAGGTGTAGCAGGGCACAAAATCTATTCACTCATTGGTGGATTCTTAAGGTACCATCAGTGCACGCATTGCATGTGAGGATCGAGAGAAGACCACCTTCACAATTGAATGGGGAATTTTTACATACACTATCATATCCTTTGGATTGAAGAATGTGCCAATAGTGTTCTCATGCATCATTTTTCAAGCATTCTAGGATTGCATTCCTAAGTTTTTACAAGTCTACTTAGACAATTGGACCATCTATGGGCTAGTGAAATATTACTATGACAACCTTTGAGGTTGATGTTTGAAAGATGCGAGCAACTTAATATCTCCCTAAACATAAATAATTGCATCTTTGTCACCCCCTCGGCACATTACTTGGGCATATTGTTTGTAAGGATAGATTATTGGTAGACCCAGCTAATATTACAATGATTTTGGGGCTAGAAGAACTAACCAATCAAATTGAAGTGTGTGGTTTCTTGGGGCACACTTGCTATTACTGAATGTTTATCGAAGTGTGTGCCAAAATTACCATGCCATGGGAAGAGTTATTGAAGGCTAAGGGAAAATTTCTCTTTGGGGAGATGTGCAACAATAGGATTTTGAGACCTTGAAGGAAATGCTGACTCTTTTGCACCCATTTTTACTTTCCTTCTTGGAACAAGCCTTTCCATGTACATGTGGATGCCTCTTGTATGGAAATTTGAGCATTCTTAGCATATCCAAGAGAAGGAAATTAAGATCACCTTGTTTGTTTTACAAGTAGGAATTTGACACCATCCAAGAATAACTATACAACGACCAAGTGAGAAGCATTATCCATGATTTATGTGCTTCATAAGTTTAGATAGTACTTATTGGCCACACCATTCATCTTCTATATAGATCACATGGCATTGAAGTACTTGGTTAAAAAACTAGTCTTGCAGAGCAAGTCTATCATTGGGTCCTTTTGTTTCAGGAGTTTGATTTTACAGTCATAGTAAATCCCGACAAGAGTAACTTGGGACCATACCACTTGTCAAGGATCAACTCTGGAGAGGATGCGGATAGCATAGAAGATATAATGTCATATGCATGGTTATTCATATTAAACTATGCACCAACATATTTGAAAGACATTACAGTATTCTTGTGCACTAAACTTGCACTAGAAGGAATGAAGACTTTGGAAAAGAAGCAACTTATTATTCGCATGGTGCCATATCAGCTCATTGGAGGAGACCTATATAAAATGGGTAGAGATGAGGTATTGCGTAGATGTGTTATGGAGCATGAGCATAAAGATATCATGGAGGAATAGATAGAGGACAATATGCCAAAGATACCACAAAGACACAAGATCTTACTAGTTGGTTTATGGTGGGAAACATTGTATAATGACACAAAGGCATATGTTAATGTTTGTGATCATTGTTAGAGGATAGGAAAGCTTGGAAACATAAATAAGATGTCGTTGAGGCCAATCACAAGCATGAATCCTTTTTAAAAGTGCGAAATTTATTTTTAGGACCTATTGCACCACCTACATGCGGAAAGGCATGTGTTACATCATCACATGTACTAACTATTTGACAAGGTGGGCGAGGTTACACCTATAAAGGAGTACACAACAACAACCGCAAGCTTCCTTTGAGAAATTTTCATTAACATGTATGGATGTTCATTGAGCCTAACAAGTGATAGAGGGACTCATTTTCTAAATGAGATGATAAGGATCTTATTGGCGGAGTTTATGGTGGCACACCATAAGACTACCCCTTATCACCCCTAGGCTAATAGAACTGTTGAATATTTCAACAAGATCTTGGATCTAATATTAATGAAGATATGTGATTTTGGAAGAAAGGATTGGGATGATAAGGTATCAGTCATGCTTTGGGCATATAGAACAACCTATAAACGATTGAATAAGATCACACTCTTCAATTGGTGTTTGGCACAGAGGTTGTGTTACCTATGGATTTTATGTTGACATCCTCGTATTACGCACATAATCGATTAGATGATGAACATGAAGTTGATGAGTGCATTGAAAAATTGATGCAATTGATGAGTGGTGCACCATTGCATGTTGGATTCGAAGCGAGAGATGGAAATATCGAAAGCTTGGCATGGTAGGCACATCAAGAACAAGTCCTTTGTTGTAGGAAAGATGGTAATTTTGTATGACTCCAAGTTTGTGCGCCATCTTGGAAATTTGAAAGTGCGCTAGTTGGGAACCTTTGTAGTAACTAATATATTGGAATCAGGTGCATGTCAATTGCAAAGCGTTGGATGACACCATGTTTCTCGATTACTTGATGGGAGTAGTTTAGAGCCCTATTATAAATAAGCTTCTTAATGTAGGGGAATCAACCTATAGTGCTTTTGAAGTCAAAAATAATTTTGAACATGTTTGGAGGGTGATGGTAGGTCATTTCATGTGTTTATAGGTCTTGGGAAGTCTTCAAAATTTGAATTTTCAACTATATGAGTTTTCCCTCCAAAACTCATATTTGAATTTCTAGTGAAGGAATTGCCACCTTTTGGTCAATTTTGGCTTGTTAGAGTTTTTGTTAGGGGTCTATAATGTTTTAGAGGGAATGAATAAAGTGTATACACCCTTCTTGATGGGTCATTATCTAATGTTAGGTGGTATGTCATGTTTACTTCTTTGTAATCCCTTGACTCAAGCTATGACTTGAGTTTGTGAGTCTAGTTAAAAGGAGTTACTTGGAAAATTTGGTTAGGGATTGATATACTTGAATGAAAGAAAAAAATTTAAGAATGAGATATGGAGATGAAGGGTTATCCATGTGAGAGGTGAATAGAATAGAGAAGATTGCTCTATTTTTCAAGAATAAGACTGTATATGTGTAAAAAGACAGATACATGGAAGGCGATTTTTAATGAGAGTATTTGACATATTATTTAATCTCATTCAATATTTGCAAAAATATATTTTATCTAGTATTCACAGATTTTATTCTTATTGATTTATAAATATTGGATCCTTGAATGTATGTTGTGAATGAACCAAAAGACTTGCTCGGGCACAGAGATGGTTAGAAACACTATTTTTAGAGAGGTAAATTTTGTCATTTCATGATTATTCTTGTCCTATTTTCATTAACTACTGCTCAAGAAGGTGTATGATGATGGCACAGATCTATTCTCAAAATTTTGTGGCTTGATCATTTGTTTAAAGGATTAAAAGTCTATTTTTCCTCTTCACGGGGCTTTAGTAGGAACCCATAAAACTCGACTACTAAAACGAGGATTGCAAGATATTTTGAAATGGTTAGGAGTTGAAATTTTTATTGATTTTATAAGGGTTATTAAAAACCTTCAATAAAAAAATTTAGTCATAATATTAAGACCCATAAAAGTTATAGCAATCAGATTGCTCGTTGTCATGATTGTAGCATGTGATGGTCAAATTTCTAAAATGATGATAAATGGAGTTAGGGTCCATTCCAGGGGTTAAAAATTGGCATGAACATTGGGAAGGAGGTAATAAAATATAATCAAGAGGTTTTAGGAGATTAATATTAGTGGAAGTATGAAAACCATGAAATGGCCATGGAAATGGCTTGAGAAGGCCTAGTGAAAGAAGCTAGTATAAGGAGCATGGTGTTGGAAGAGGTTTGCATTGTGAGTTGAAGAATGAAATTTTGCACACACCTCAAGGAGAGTAAAAGGTATCTGAATATGGTCTCACTTTTTTTGGGTTGTCTCTAGGTTTCTCCCAACTACAACTCACCAATGGCATTGTTTTTGAGAAACATATAGGGTAGTTTTGGAAGAAATTAGTAAAAGGTGAAACTTTCCTTGTTTTTAATCAAATTGAGTGTTGTAATTACATCCATAAAGCATGTTAACAAGCTGCATGAAGTTAAAAACAAACTCTATACTCCAAAGTACAAAAATAACATGTTTTAGGCTTATTCAGGCTTGAGATAGTGGATTCTTTGTGACAGGGAGAAAGGACGCATTTGAAGATTTGATTTACTAACTTGATAACTTGTTGATTTATCGTGTCCTTAATAGTCCTCTACATCATTTAGTATTAGAATGTGTGTTTTTATCTTGTGAAGGAATAAGAATAATGAAGGCAAAGAATCGATGGGATAAATAGAGATGGATAAGGAGATACCGGACTTGAAGTGGATTAAATAGGTTAGAAAGGTTATGTTTATAAGTAAAAATCAAGTTTGTGATTTTACAAGAATATTGAGGTTGAAGAGAAAGGTTAAGTGGCCAATAGAGCTACTTGTAAAAATTACATAGAATGAATGAAATGATAAGAGGAAAAAAGCACGAAGAAGCACTTGGGAAAGAGATGAAGAAAAAGAGGAAAGTGTCTAGAAAAGGGGAACTCATTAGGACATTTTGGTCTCTTATTTTGTTTTCTAATGTTGTGTTTCAGTTATTGTGTATAGGTATGAATATTTTTGGGAATAAATTTAAAATTAAGGCATTGAAATTTGTGAGAAAAGAGTCAATCAAAGTATCCATGGAGGAGAATGAAGATGATGAAGGAAGAGAGCATGTTGTTGAAGTCTTGGATCAATACATTATTGAAGAAGATATAGTGATTTATGATGATTTTGGAAGAATTATAGCAAATGAAGAAAAGAAAAAATACACAAATAATAATATTTCAAGCAATGAAGGCATGAAAGAGGATGAAATCAAGGAAAATAGTATTTAGAAGTTAAATGTAACTTTGAATCTTGATTCTAATCATGTTTACAAGAATGATGTTGCTAATATAAAAATGATTGAGAAGAAGAGAATTGTTAAGCACTTAAAACTAGTTAAGGATCATGGATATGTAATGCTTAAGTGGCTCAAGAAACTAGTAGTGGAGATAGAGAATGCAAATTCTAAGCAAGAGAATGATGGAACTGAAAATTCAAGTGAAGAAAAAGAGCATAGAAGGCAATCCAAATCAGATTTATTGAAGAAGGAAAAAGGATAAGAATACAGAGATAAGCTGAAGAAAATATGGAAAAGGAAGAATACAAGTGTGATACAGAAGAAGAGGATGACGGGTGAAATAGGTTAAAGATGTCTTGAGGAATGAATAACCTTTAGCAGGATGAAAAAGGAAAAATAGGTCCCAAATTTGATGAAGATAATGAGGAGTTAGATGATTTCATCTTGAAAGAAGAAATGAAAATGTTAGAGAAGTTGTTTGAATCTTAAAGGAGGTCCGATATGGAAAATATAGGTTCAAATCAAATAGATGATATTGTTAAAGAGAAGAAATAAATGCATGAAGACATTCAGGTGAATAATGATGCATGGAGATTTCAATAAGAAGATCGAGATGAAGAGGAAAAATATGGAAAGAAAGAGAATACTATGAGGGTTATTCATGCTCCAATTTTTCAATTTGATATTGCTTTTAGTGGTGTTTGAGCAGGTACATCAGTTGAAATGGTGATGAATAAACAAGTGATAAAGAGTGAATCATGCAAGAAAGAGTCTCCATTTTCAATTCTTGAGATCATAATGCAACATGAAGGACAAATTCAGAGGAAGGAACATGATTCTAAAGCCATGGACAATCCAAAACCAGTTTATCAACAGCTGGAGCAGGGGTGGAGTGATCAAAAGGTGATAGTGAAGACCATATACTCTTAAAAAACAATGCTTATACAAGGAAGACAACTCATTCAATTCACAAGCAAGCTAATACACAACATGGAAAGTATCATGAAGACCTTTTACTCATGGTATGTCATTAATAATAAGCACATGGAGGTCATCTACAACTAGAAGATCAGAAAGAAGAAGCAAGTCTTTGTTTTACACAAGTTTATGCAAGAAACTTTCTTGTTCCTTGGGAGTATGATGCAGGGGCATCAACCTATAGTGATTTTTGAAGTCAAAATTCATTATGAACGTAGTTGGAGAGTGATGGTAGGTCATTTCATGTGTTTAGAGGTCTTGGGAAGTCTTTAAATTTTAAATTTTCAACTATATGAATTTTCCCTCCAAAACTCATATTTGAGATTCTAGTGAAGCAATTGCCACCTTTTGGTTAATGTTGGCTTGTTAGATTTTTTGTTGGGGTATATAATGTTTTATATGGTATGAATAAAGTGTATACACCCTTCTTGATGGGTCATTAACTAATGTTAGGTGGTGTGTCATGTTTACTTCTTTGTAATTCCTTGACTCGGGCTATGACTTGAGTTTGTGATTCTAGTTGATAAGGAGTTATATGGCATGAATAAAGTGTATACGCCCTTCCTAATGGGTCATTATCTAATGTTAGGTGGTATGTCATGTTTACTTATTTGTAATTCCTTGACTCAAGCTATGACTTGAGTTTGTGAGTCTAGTTAAAAGAGAGTTACTTGGAAATTTTGGTTAGGGATTGATATATTCAAATGAAAGAATATTTTTGAAGCATGAGAGATGGAGATGAAGGGGGTATCCACATGATAGGAGAAGAGAATAGAGAGGATCATTCTATTTTTCAAGAATAAGATTGTATATGTGTAAAAATATAATCATGGAAGGAAGTTTTTGATAAGAATATTTGACATATTATTTAATCTCATTGGATATTTCCAAAATATGATTTATCTAGTGTTCAAATTTTTATTATTGTTTTCAAATATTGGAGCCTTGAATGTATGTTGTGAATGGACCAAGACACTTGCACATGCCTGAGATGGTTAGAAACACTATTTTTAGAGAGGTAAATTTTGTCATTTCATGATTATTCTTGTCCTATTTTCATTAAACGCTGCTTAGGAATGTGTATGATGATGGCACAGACCTATTATCAAAAATTTTGGCTTGATAATTTTATTAAAGGATTAAAAGTATATTTTTCCTCTTACCGGCTTTAGTAGGAACCCATAAAAATTATTGCTAAAACAGAGTATTTCAAGATATTTTGAAATATTTAGGAATTGAAATTTTGTAGAGATGTTCTAAGGGTTATTATAGACCTTCCATAAAAAAATTTAGTCATAATATTCAAACCTAGAAAATTTATAGCAATCAGATTGCTTGTTGTCAAGATTATAGCATGACAATGGCCAAATTTCTAAAATGATGATAAATGGAGTTAGGGTCCATTCCAAGGGTTCAAAATTGGCATGAAGATTCATAAGAAGGTAGGAAAATACAATCAATATGTTTTAAAATATTATAATGAGTGTAAGTATGAAAATCATGAAATGACCATGGAAAGGGCTTGAGAAGGCCTAGTAAAAGAAGTTAGTATAAGGAGCATGGTGTTGGAAGAGAGGTTTGCATTGTGATTTGAAGAATGAAATTTTATGCAGACCTCAAAGATGGTAAAGGGTATCCAAATATGGTCTCACTTTTTCTAGATTATCTTTAGGTTGTTCCCAACTACAACTCACCAATGGCATTGTTCTTGAGAAGCATATATGACAGCTTTTGGTAGAAATTAGTAAAAGGTGAAATGTTCTTTGTTTTTAATCAAATTGAGTGTTGTAATTACATCCATATAACTTGTAAAAAAAAATTGATAAAGTTAAAAACCAACTCTATACTCTAAAGTAAACAAATAGCATGTTTTAGGATTTTAGGGCTTGAGATAGTGGATCCTCTAAAGAGGGTGAAAGGACTGATTTGAATAGTTTATTTATTAACTTGATAACTTGTTGATTTATTATTGTCTGTAATAGTCCTCTATATAACTTCCTTTTGTTTCCAATAATGTAGTATTTCCATCTTAGCGTAGATTTCCCTTTCATATTTTTTTTACTTATTTTTTTATAATAATCTCGTTCACGTGGAGGAGTTGATTATTATCTGTAATTTTATGCACATAGGACCACACATAATCTTAGTGTGGGGTGAAATAGGTGTGATTGCATGTAAAATATACTATGTGATGTTGGTATGTCTATTACATTTGGTTGAATGGTGCGCGCGACAATGTGAAAGAAGGGTACTTGGTGGACATTTATTGGGGATGTGTGAAAGGAAACATCATGTGTGATCATGGATCATGGTCTTTAGAAAGGTTATGAAATTTCTTAGATTTGGAGACCAAGTGAGAAATATGGCCACACAAAGTGCAACACGAGGGAGGCAACATCGGGATAGACTACTTGGTAAGTGGTGTAGAGGAAGATCGAGTTCAGCGTAGTAAGGTGTGCACAAAGATAAAAGGAATGATAACCAGATCATACAAAGCCAAGAACACATATGCTAATCAAGCACCATGATCTATATGATGAAAGTAATTTGCCATAATAACTTTACATAAAACCTTTGCGAAAAAATGAGCAGTAATATCATATATTATTATGGAACTCAATGAATTACAATGAGAATGGGTCTTGCTTATATAGGCAAGGAATAACAATATAAGAACCATTAATGTCGTAGATCGAAGCCATAAATCAAGGAAATAACTAGTCATCAAAGAACTAGTCAAGACCATAGATTTAGGAGAGAACTAGACATCAAGGATCTAGTCAATACCATAGATCAAGGAAAGAACTATACCTAACAACTAGATAATATCTCCTAATATCTAAATAAGATAAAATAAATATCCACACACATAAGTGGGTGAGGATAAATACAACAAATATAAATAAAGTACCTAGGTGAACATGAGCTAAGGTAAATACCTACTCTAACAAAATATCACAACAACCTCGAAATAGTGGCACGTCGAAGTATATGATTGACACGCGAGGAAGAAAGTAGGGAAAAGCATGGGAAAAAGAAAAAGTGCATTTAAAGCTTCGGAGTGGTGGTAGGTGAGGAGTAATAAATGTGATAAAAATTTGGGAATCTATAAATAGTGTGTGGGTGGAGTTCATTCTTACCTTTCCTATTGAAGAATTTTAGCGATTAAAGAGTAAATAAGTGGAAATTGTGTTTGAGCAACTAAAAGTGATTTAAGTTTGAACCAAAGAATTGAAACAACCTAGAGTAGCCTTGAGTGTGAGAGCTCCTTTGGTGGAAGTGGAAGTGTGGAGATAGGTGTGCGACAAGAGCAATCAAAGGTGAGAGTTTGAGCTAGGGTTTGATTAAGTGTGGATTCACGAGCTTGAATTAGGGCATGGGGTTATGAAGTAAAAACTAAATCACAAGGAAGAAAACTCAAGAGCTTAAGAAAGAAATGAGGATGATTGAAGAACTCAAACACTCGGTATTAAGGCACAAGAACTTGGGTAAGTTATTCAAGACACAGGGCATTTGGTTTCTGCAAGTTTAAATAGTTTTGAATTTTATCATAGCACCAAAGAAAAAACCCACCATTCAACAATCACCTAAAGGAAAAGGTAAGGGTAAAAACAAGACGCATGTTGTTGATGACGCATCGGAGGAATGGTTTTCAAAGATGTAATACCCCCAGGATGTGGTAGTAGGGGAAACCATGGGAGTCACATTTAAAAGATTACAAAATCATAAATTATAACCATCTCTTAGAGGCCCACGAAGGATAAATAAGAAAGGATGTTATGAAAAAGTTGACCCAAAGGATGGAAGAAGGGAAACTAGTATATGATGATACGATGAAGAAGGACCTAGAGAGTGTAAGAGTATACGAGATATATGAGCTACCTTATATTGGCGAGGTTAGAATGCCTCTACCAAAGGCTCATGTCATGGGTTCATGAGGACTTATTTTATTTTATAGGGAGAAAAATGTGCATTAACGCGCAACCGATTGGAAGGGTCATAGGCTTGCGCGCAGCTCAAGAGTTGAGATTGGGTAGGACTTAGAAGATGATGAGGCCATGGAGGCCACTACCAAAAAATTCAATTATCAAAGGGTAAATCGTGTGATGGATATCACGACCGTCACCGACCCAAGCACAAGAGTTATAGTGCACCTCATAATTTGTAAATTGGGCACATTTGAACGATGGTCTCGGGTAAATAAAAATGGTTTCATATAGCACACAAGATGGCATAGAAGACCACATACAACATTTCCAAATTCATTTTTGAAGGGATAGTGGAAGAAACAAGAGTACAGGTGAATAAAGGTGAGAAAATAACACGGATGTTATCTTGCTTTTAATAGTCTTTTGGGAGATAAGAGTATCGGATGGACCAAGAAGATAAAAAGTGGATCTACCCAGTAGATAACAAGTCTCCCATGGAGATTTTTGCATAGTATGCATATGACAGGGCCATAAAAAATCATATAACTAAGGGTATACAAGTGGTACAAATGAATGCGTGAAACATTTGAGAATGAGTGGCATGTACCCAAGGAGTTACCCTCATACTTGATGGGAAAGTAGAGTTTTTTAGTACACCGGTAGTTCTACCTTTGGAATTTTGTGCTCAATAATGGGGAGATGGGGCCCAGGTGTAATTTTACCTTTGCTTTCATTTCCAAATACTTTTCAGCCTCTGTCGATAGAATCAAGGATGTGCGTAAGTTGATTTTTAGTGTAGATAAGGCTGATTCGTATTTCCACACTTTGCGTCAAACATATGTATATCCTTCCAGGTTGGCATACATGGAGGCAATGAGAGTCAAATAATATGGACATAACTCCATCGACTCTCATAGTGGGTCGGGGCACATTCATAGTGTGTGTGTATATATATATATATGAGGCCCAAAATTAATAATTTAAATTATGTTGATACAAGGACCTTAATCTCCCAAAACCTCTAAAGAGGAATCGGATGATGGGGTGCAAGGAGAATACACAAGGACAACCCTTTTAACAAGAAGAAGAAGATGACAAAATGGAGAAGGATGAAGAGGAGGAGGAGGTAGAAGAAAAAAGAAGAAATTGTGCTAGACCACATCTGCGAAGGAAGTTGTAAAGGCAATGCAAATAATAAACCCAAAGCACATGAACCTCGAAGCACCTTAGGGGTCACCTATAGTCACCCCAAAAAAACCAATCCCGAGAGAAGAAACAAAAAATTCCACCAAAGAAGAAGAGGTGACGGTTGGTTCACGTTGAGGAGAGTGAGGAAGAAAAGTCAATAGATGAGGTCACGCACAATGAGAGAGCCTTCACATGAAGAGGAATAAGCTGAAGGATGAGAGTGTGTAGGATGATGAGGAAAGACACAATGCACATGAGGAAGGCCTTATGGGAGAAGAAGAGGAGAAAGGTGATAGGGAACTTTCTAGGGAAGACTTGGGAGCTATATGAGGAGATGGGAGTAGTGCGCAACCGAATGTTGTGATGGATATACCCGAGAGGATGCATAGTGAAGGAAGAAGAAAGAAGAAGGAAATTTTACAACCCCTACGAGATGAGCTACATTGATGATCACATGAAGGTGTTGAGGGAAAGGTTCTAGAGCACAAGCGATTCTAAGTAAGGATATTTATGGCTAGGAATTAATTGATCTAGAAGGAGTAAAGATGCACATCAATAATATGTTTTTTTGGGGCATGTAAACACACATGGAGGGTCCTAGATTTGAAATAAATAATGAAGCATATTGTAGACACCTAAAATCATTACATAGTTTTATTGCTAAAAATGTACTAACTATCCTCTTCCCTATCATTTCCATTATAATTAGTGATTTTCTATTAATTAAATAGTGTTTCCCTCGGAGGAAAAAATAGAATCCCATTAGTTTTTTTTTGGGATAAGGTTACACAACCTAAGGACAAAGGGGGTCTTGGACTGAAGAATATCTAATTCATGAATCAAGCTCTTATAGCCAAGGTGGGCTGGAGATTGCATAGAGAAGAGGGAACCTGGATCAATATTTTGAAAGAGAAATATTTTTGGCACTTTGGCAGAACTTTGGCTCTTTTCTCTGATTTGGAAGCTCCCTAGAGGTTCAATCTTCTGGAAAAATATTTTTCATACTAGGAATTTGTTATTCAAAGGGAGTAAATGGAACCTAGGGGATGGAACTAAGATAAAATTTTGGGAAGACCCTTGGATTAAGGATAAAGCCAAGGAACCATGGAGTGATCTATGGTAGTTCTTCAATTAGGAAATGGGGGAGTTGGTTTGTAGATATTGGAATGAAGAGAGGAAGTGGATTCAACTCCAACCACCCCTCACTATCTGGGGAATCTACACCCTTTCAAGAACTTAATCAACTCCTTAAGGACTATCACATACCCCAAAATAGAGCTCAAGATGAGTTGATTTGGAGAACCATGGACACTAGGGAATATGAGGTCAAGTCAATTTCGAGCATATAGAACCCAATATCTTTTGGAGGAAGGTTTGGAATAAAAATATTATTCCCAAAATTAATATTTTTTTAGGAAGTTGTTAAAAGAAATATTTTAACTGTGGATAGATTAAGGAAGAGGGGATGATCATCACCAACAGATGCAGTCTTTACAAATGTAACGAAGAGTCAATTCAACATCTCTTTCTGGAATGTTCCTTCTCCTTTCAAGTCTTCTCAGTTGTCCTCTATTTTTTTAGGATTTCCATGGTCCTCCTGGGATGTAGCCCTTCTCCCAAACCAATGGAGTTTCAATTTTCAACATGATCTGACCAGAGAAATTTGGAAACTTTCCCTTCCACATACTTTGTGGGGACTGTGGATCAAAAGAAACAATCAGATCTTTAGGAACAAAGTGTCAAGCTTTGAATAAGGTCATTGAGAAAGTGAGTCAATCTATCAAAGAAAATTCCCAAATTTTAAAGATCAAATCTTCTAAGGTTTTTCTAGCTTGGGAAAGAATTATTCTTAACATAATGAACATTATTCCTAACATCTGTTGAAGGAGAAGGTCACCCACATAGTTAAATGGCCTAGACCCCCTGAAGGATGTTTCAAACTCAATTTTGTTGCGTCTACCAAACGGAGGAGAGATCTGCTGGGGAGGCCTAGTTTACGATCATCTTGGTATATGTCTTGGAGCTTATGCGAGACCCCTTGGAAACCATACTAATAATTTTGCAAAAGCCAAGGCCATGCTTTGGGGCATCATGTTGTGTAGGGATTTGGGAATTAAATTCATCATCATAGAAGGTGATTCCTTATGTGTCATCAATGCACTAAAGGATCAGAGTAAGTGTGGGTGGAAACTTATCAACATCATCAAGGAATCTCGGGTGATGTTGGAATCATTTGACAAGGTGGACATCCAGCACACCTATATATTAGGCAATAAACTTACGAGATCTGCGGCTGCTAGTCTTAGCAACAACATGACTGACTTGATGATGTGGCCAAGGACATGTATTCCTTGGAAAAGCATTATAAAATTGATAAATGATGACATGACCTTGGAGGAAGTGTAATGATGGCAACCAAGTCTCACACGCTTGGGAGTTCAAAATATCCTCTTCTTTTTAGGAAAGGATATGATTCATTTGCTTCGGCATTTATTCAAGTGTTTTGATATTGGTGACTCCTTTCTATTTGAGCTTGAAGGGAGAAGGTGTATTTTGCAAACAATGGGTGGTGACAGAGTAGAACATAACCAACTTCCTTTCTTCACCTAAAAACTGACTTCATTCTTTGGAAGATGTTGCACAAAGGTGGCTTCTCCAAGTATATTTGGTGATTAAAAGGTAACGATCCCTTGCTCTCTGTTGAATTTGGAAATTCTTGGGTCGAGGGGGATTCAATCTTAGGGGAGTTGAAATTAGGGTTACTTGAAGATTCCATAGCTGAGATAACAAGGCTTACTATGGATGGTCTCAAAAAAATTAAAGATAAAACTAGAAGAAAACATGAGATAGCCACTTTTTTTAACCTGGTGAGCATATTGTTTCTTATGATGATGGCATTGCTCGCACCTATCTCCCTGATCGTTGGGCTAATGTCTATCTTATTGTCATGAAATATTTGACTCTAGAAGGAAAATTTAGGAATATATTCTCTTATCACCTCTCCATCCTAAATTACTTAGAAGGAACCAAGCTATGAGTCTAGATTTTTTCCTCTACAGGTCCCTATTATCCACCATTGTTGACTTTAAAAACAAGAAATTTGATGTTCCTTTGCATCAGGGTTTGATTCTCGTTAGTGCAAAAGGGTAAACCCCTTATCCCCACCCAGCCCAGGTGATTGTCAGCGACACAAAGTCTGATCAGGAAACCCTTGCATCTGCCATTAAACATATGAAGAAAAATAAAGGGAAAGACACCTCAAAAGAGTATACGATATTATTTACAATTTGAAATGTGGTGTTCATAGTATGGGTGAAGGCTCACGGTTGTAGGGAGAGAGACTTTGTGGATTGGGAGGCTAGGTTAATGAGAGTTGAGTCGACTGTGGATACCATCCTTACGATCAATAAGAACTTGATTCAGGAGCTTAAGGAGTGCCATCATAAAATTGAGGTTCAAAACAAAATAATTGGGGAATACAAGTTGATTTTGTCATGCATGAGCAGAGGGTTTCTATCCTTCAGGACCAAGTGGCTAAAGTGGACAACAACAAGCATAATATGAGGCTTTTCCTTAGTAGTTATGACAGTGAACACACCTCGGACTTTGATATTGATGGAAATCTCGACACGAGAGATTATGGAAATCCATAATAAGGTTAAGGATGAGAAATACCAAAAGACAACTTTTTGAGATTTTGGACACCCGGCTTGTGGCGAAAGGAGGAAACGAGCAGAACATGTGATTATCAAAGTGGCGTCGGGAAAGACAAGTGGGTCGAGTCTTTATAACTCACAACAAGGACTTGATGCTAAGGAGAACTAATGGCAAGCCTTTTGTTGTCCTTTTTTGTTTCTTGTTCCTTTGGTCTTTAGCTTAGTTATGTTGGTCTCTTTTTTTTTAGTACAAAAAATGTAATGTTTAATATTTTAGACTTGGTGTGGTTTAGCTTTATTTTGAGGTGGCCTATTGTCAAGTTTTTTTGACTTGGTTCCTTGGTTTTTTGTTGGTTTTATTGTTAAACCTTGCTTCTTTCTATGTACGGGGTTTTTTTGGTCCCCTCAAAACCAAATTTTTTACCTTATCTAAAAAAACTAATGTTTTCCTCTATTTGGGTCAATTAACAACACTTCATTAATTAACTAGCCTTTATCACATTCTGGATGCCAATTAACGACACTTTGTTAGTTATAATCCTCTTCAAATTGATTAATTAACTATTATGAGTTAATTAAGCCTTTTTAACAATGTATTTAATCAATAAACCCTTTTATTGGCTAAATCTTGCTTTCAAATTATTCAAATCATATGAAATCCTCCTAAACCACCTCCAAATAGCCTAACAATCTTATTCTAGCCTATTAATTAATCCTAGTTTATTAATTAAATCATCTCCAACTCTCATGAGTTACTAATCACTTGTTAATTACTCTAATCAAGCTTGAAAAGTATAAATCTACTTTATCCTTTATCCCACATTCATTGGGATTCAAGCTTCTCCAAAATGGAAAGCTATATAAAGGACCAAGCTCGTTCCTTCACACCTTACACCATACTTTTGTTAGTATTATCATATAAGCATAGATTAAGAGCCTTTCTCCATTGATGGAATAGCTTGCTCATCTTTGTATCCATTTCTTCATGCTTGATTAGTAAAGGAATATCTAAACATGGCCTTGTAGCCATTTTAGTGAGATTCTTTCATCATCTTGAAGCAACAACACAAATTTGATTACTTATGATCTTCATAGGTTCATAGTTTTAAAGGAAATCATACATAAATAGAGTAGGAATGGTTGGTAATTAGATGATTTCTTTCATGTTTTTACATTAAAAAGCTAGTTTCCTTTAAGCTCTAATCAAGATGTTTATAGTTAGTTTTACTTTTCTTTGAAGCTACTAGGTGTTAGTTTCATTTCTATAGCATTTTAATTTTAGCATAGATACACATAATTTAGAAGAAAGATGAGGAAGGAATCAGTGCAGTCCTCATGACCATCAATCCCATAGAGTTGACTAATGAGTAGGCCATGAATGTGCTAAACAAGATGGCATCCAAAGTTCCATGCCCAAATGGGACAAAGTGGCCACGGTAATGGTTTTGCTTAAAGATAAGAAGAACAAGGAACATGATGTTCGAAGCTTATAGATGAATTGAGAGAAGTAAAGAAGTACACAACGGATTCTTATAGCAGGTTATGCGGATAATAAATGGCATCACAACCACATGCCCAAACCTAGATACGAACGCCCAAGATGAGTATCCTTTAGAATTACATTACTTAGAAGACTTGGTGTAGATGTTTTTGCATGAGAAAAAGTATATGCTAGGGCCGTCGAAAAGAAGAATTGGCCGCACAAAAAAAAATAAGGAGGCGGTTATGTAAAAGATATCATAATATGAGGTATTGATCACAGGACATCAAGGAGGCCATGAAGAAAGCGAGGTGTGTATTTGAAAAAAATTAGGATCTAGACCTCATTCTTAAAGTGCATACCACCAGGAGGAGACAGAGCTGAGCGCAAGGATAAGCCACCAATAAAGATAGTAAGGCCGGACACGAGGATATTATGGATGAAGTCACGTGGAAGTGATATTTACTTAAGGTCGTGAGAGACACACTTAAGGTGAGGATCAAGGAAATTTTCCATTAGTTGTGCATATAATGGATGCTCTAGAAGAAATGGCATCTGAAATTGATGGAATAGTCGAGGATTGAAGGATAAAGTTGGAGAATTGACCCCAACAAATGTCAAATATTTTTGGATTGGCCTTGACGCGGATAAAGCTACTATAGAGCTTGAAGGGTAGAAAGAGCTAGAGGGTATTTTGAACATGGAGTTTCCAAAATTTCTATAGCCACCTCGAGGCCTGAGTTTGAATGCCCACATATAGCAAGTTGTTATTCTTTGATTCATAAGGTATATGCCCCTGCCATTCTTTTTTCCTCAAATTATTTATCCATTCATTCTTTAGAAGCATTCTTTATTACAATATAGCCGAGGGCGGGTAATATCATTTGTTTGGGGTGACATTGAGCGGGGAAATGGATAAGTGTTATTCATGCGCGAATGTTAGATACCATGTGTAATAGGTGTGTAAAGGAGTGCGCACATGTAGGAAGGGTCGGCGCGTGAAGGTCCGCGCATGGGCACACGAGTTCATGGAATTATCCAATTTTCCAAAGCACATATAAAAATAGAAAATTAGAAGATAGAGTGTTGCTCAAACAAGATCCAAAAATAGGAAAATCACATGTAACACAAGGATAAAGACAACGCATGAAAATGGACTAATAATAGCATTAAAGTGGGATAAAAACATGTAAGGATTGATCTGATTATATATTAATATATTATTAGGAAAAGAGTCAAGAAATCGTGTAGGCTAAGAATGACATGCCTATTATTAGGAAAGGTGCATGTAAAAAGTGAAGGTAAATTCCCCACCGTGTATAAATAGGTGGTGTACTATTGTATTTGCTAGTTCTAGTTCTTTGGAGTTTGTAGAAGTGTTAGGTGTGAGTTTTTCTAGAGTCTGTATGTTAGTGCACATGGTCCACACGTGGTTGTCTTGGTTTGTGATGTAATCAGCTTATATGTTATGCAATGAATTATGATTGTAATGGATAATTGCTTATGGATTGCTAAAGTGACTATGTCGAACATGGCTTGATTATCATTCAAATATTATTAGTCATTTTCTATTAAGGATTTCCTTATCATATGTTTTGACATACTTGTTTATCCTATGATGTATCTTTTCATGAATGGTTATGAGTGTGAATATGCATATTAACATCTTGTTAAGAAAACAAACTACGGACATGGAGGTTGTGTGTCCTTTGGGTGAGCTTCTAGACTTGTATGGATGAAGTGCTAACACGACTAGCTAACATTGAATAAATAAAAGACTACAAGTTTAATGGAGGATTATTCAATGGTCATTTTACACCAATAATTGTAGCCTTAAAGATCATGAAAACAATATATTATTATTGAAATTTATTCGGAGAGATGCTCGTGGATGGATAATGAAGTGTTAAAGTGTTTTTTTAGGAAAATACAAGTTGGAAACTCTTCCTCTTCACCCATTCAAGTAGATCAACCTTTCATGCAATGGGGTTTGGATTTTATTAGCATGATTAACCCACCTTCTAGTGCATGCCATAAATGGATTCTCATAGCTACAAATTATTTCACAAGATGGAAAAAAAAATATATCTTTGAAAGAAGCAAATGAAACTTCAGTGTTGGAATTTTATGAAAGTCTTGTCACAAGGTTTGGTGTCCCTACTACAATTATCTCAAAAAATGCATTAGCTTTCTTTGGCACGATGTCGTAAGTACATGGGAAGTCAAAATTGGAATTCATCCATCAACATATTCCAATTATTATCCTTAAGGGAATGGCTTAATGACTCAACTATCAAAAGAATTATGGAAGAGAATCATTTATCATGGCACAAAAACTGAAATCATCCTTATGGGCTGATAGGATTACTCCTAAGATGTCAATTGGAAACTCTCCTTTCATGTTTGTTTATGGTAAAGAAGAAAGGTTGCCTATTTCTTATGAATTTCCAGCACTAGATCTCATAAATCAAATGGAAATGATAGAGGAGGGTTCAATGTCAATCAAACTTGTAGAATCAAAAAAAAATAGATGTTAGAAACAATGCAATGGCTACCATGGAGCTTCATCAAGCTCAAGTGAAGAGATACTTTGACAAGAAATTAGTTGTAAGAACATTTAAAGAAGGAGACATTGTGCTCAAATGGGATGAAGAAATAACTAATCCTGGAAGACACACTAAGTTTGACTCCTTTTGGAGTAGACCATATCCGATCACAGATTCTGAAACAACATAATGTTTTTTCAGCTCTCTAAGTTGAATGGTGATGAGATACCCATCCTAGTTAATGGGATATACCTCAAACTTTGTTATTGAGGTCATGTTTCACCCTTGTACATAGTAGGTTTTGTTTTTTTCCTCCAAGTGCTTCTTGCACATTATTGTCTTATTTTTCCTTTCTCTGTGTGCCTTGTGCACTTTACTGGTATGTTTTTTTTTCTAATAAGTTATCTAACACAATTTTCTTGATATTTCGAGAAGGTATTTTGATGTTCAAATGGTTCTGAGAGGTTGCGTAGTTTGATGTGACTTTGTCCCAATATATCCTTTAAGGCAACTTGTATTTATATCTAGTAAGCAGATGTCCCCTAAAGGTCACCAAATTATTATCCAAAATTAGCTCGAGATTTTTCAATGTTTTGTGGTCGCAGTGTTTTTATCAATGAAATTCAAAATTTTACATGGGCAAGTTTTAGTGTTTTGGGCATTATCCTCCCTCTTGTTAAGCTTCATTTCCTAAGGAGTTTTTCAAATACTTGGTTAAAATAGAAAAATTTGGGGAAAATCATCCTTTCAAGGAACAAGAGGAACTATTCTTGAGTTCTACATGTTCCCCGCATCTCATCCTTAGCTGATAAGTAGTGTAATCATGAAATCAGGTAACCTTGGCAAAATAGGAAGTGTTCCTCCATTCTCGACTATGCTCCATAAACCCGACTACACTTGAAAAAGTAAAGAAATGGGCGAGTCGAGTTAAGTTAGTAGATAGTAGAACTATATGAACAATTCCATTGTTCCTTCGATTTCACATGCTTCCCCGCCATCTCCGAGAGCACAATTCACCATCATCGGTAAAGTCGACTGGAGCGTCCTTGTGGAATGTTCCATCATTTCATTGATACCACGATACCCGAATCGAGTCAATTAAATCCCACGAGGATTGTTACGGACATTCAAATGTGCCCCAAAACCCCACAAAATCCAATAAGAGAAAAATGACATGATCAAATATATCTGCTCATTGAGGAAAAAAAGGAAAAAAATTGTCCTTGAACCCATGCTCGATTTTCCACCTAAATAGTGCCCAAAAACAAAGTCGATTAAGTCGTACTTTGAGGAATATAGGGAATTGTTCCTTCATTCCTTTTGTTCTTTGATTCATTGTGAGCCCAACCAAATAGTCCGAAACGTCCCATGAAGCTATTTTTAGTTTTTATTCTCCCAAGTTGTTATTTTGAGAATGAAGAGGTTAGATTTGGCAAGATCATGCAAGCAAGATTCTATTTTTATCATTCGAGGATTAAAATTAACATGTTTTCATGTAGTAAAAGATTTCATATCATGCAACAAAACTCTATTTTTATCATGCATGTAACATTAAAATCAGTAGGAACATGCAAGTGAGAACCATCTATTTCTAGGCATGCACAACCACTATCTAAACTTGGTTCTCCCTATTTTTACTATGAATATCTATTTTGGAGTAGATCAAGAGTGTTTACATGCATTTTTCACATTTTTTCTATTCTAGGCATGGATTTCTTATTTTTATCATGATTGATCATCTATTTTTAAGAAGAAGAGTATCACCCACATGTAGACATCACATGCTTCTCTATTTCTGAGCTTCAGTGGCATATCTAGTCTATTTTCTTCTTCTTCTCTCTCTTAATTCTCTATAAAAATTCATGGAATTCATTGTAAAGGAATATCTGCAATTTTGTTCATTGTCCTAGAGTGATTTAGTGTTCAGAGGAAGAGCAGGGGTCATGAGTGATTCTTTGTACTAGTTTCACCTCTTGGATCAATAAAGGAGCTATTTTTACCTTCCTACAACTTGTTTATTATGTAATATTGTGTTTTTAAGCTGATTTTATCTCATGATATTATTTTATCCTTGATTTGCAATTTAATTTCCATGCCTTTATGCAATTATATGTTAATTTGCAAGTCATAGATTATGTTTAACCAAGTTTTTGTAGGATTCAATTGTGGAATTCATCAAATTTCCCTCTCGAGCCATTTGTTTCCCTTCTTTATTCTATCACAACTTCAAACCCTTCTCTGAAACATTTTTGCATTAACATATCCATTATAAGTTGTGTATGGTGTGTGTGGTTCAAACAAGTCTAAGATCCTCAAACTTTCTGGTGTATCACCATCTTTTCATTTTTCCCTTAATTCCTTCTCCCTTTTCCTTGTTGATTTAATAAAGTAGAGTAGTCTTAGGAGTATAATTAGTCTTAGGTGTTACACTAGGGGAACCATCCCTCTCTGGAGACTCACTCCAACATACAAGTCACCCACAACCTAGGAGTGTTTAAATTTTTTTATTTGGAATGGGAAACTCCACACCACTCCCCAAAGGGTGCATTCCTTTGTGATAACAATTACATTTACTTTCTATATTCTTATCATTCTCAATTACTTATATTCTATATATGTTATCTTTTACACTAACACATGTGTCTTGTGCAATGCTAACCTATCTTTTTATAGGTGATTTTCACTACTACTATATTTTATACTTTGTTGACTATATCTATTTTTATAGACACTAAAATTTGGTAACTTTTCCTCTTTCAACTCCAAGTTTGAACAGTTCCCTTGTTAAGGTAAATTCTCACCATTAAAATCTAATAATTTCATGTCTCTAGCTATTATGTGACTTGTTTATCTCTACACTTCACTTTTTCATTCATTGTGGAAATATTATCTGAAAAAAGCAATAAAAACCTTTTTGCTTGATGTCCAAAATTTCTATTTTACTTTTCTCCTTCTATGTCCAAAACCGTATAAATGGGTCGGGATGTGGGGTCCAATCTTGGCTAGCCTATATAGTCCATGTTTTTCAAGTTCTTTGACTCTATTTTTATTTGAATATCATATTGGGGTTATTTCATCTTCCTAGGTTCATCCTTATTATAATGTTTCACCTATGAAAGGTTATGTAAACAAGTCATTATCACTTTATAACTCACTTGGCACTCTTAAAATCTTCCATTACAAATATCATTCCAAAACACTCTAGTGTTCCCTAAATCTTCCTAAAATAGTTACACATCAATTATAGTAATCCCTACTATAATTCTAAAGAACTCAACTAGGTCAAAGAGTCTATCTTCCTCCATTTTCAAGAATGCAAAGGTCATAAATCCATGTCTTAACAAGAGAAAAATTACTTGAAACATTGCTCGAGGGTTTCAACAAACAAAGAGCTAGGCCATGTAGTTGAGGCACACCTCGATAGACTATTACCTCATTGGGTATATTCTATACTATATATTTAGCCCATTATCTTAGTGTCAAAAGACATGAGTGAAGCCCTAGGTTATTTGTTAGTTTTTCACACTTACACAAACAACTAGGAGAACTAAATGAGGCTTGATACCACAATTAGGGCATGTAGTGCAGCATTTGGAATGGTTCAACGAGTTCTAGGAGTTTCACTACAATGGGTAGTCCAACCTCACTACATGCAGATGTTTCTCTTTTTGTTACTGTTAATGTACTTGATTAAGGATTCTATAGGTTTCCACTTTTTTCAAGTGATTACATGTCATCCCAATTTTTTGCGAGGAATAACGATAGTCATTTTCAAGCAAGTGAAGCACATATGACTTTCTAGATCTAGATTTTTAAAGGGACCAATATCATTTAGATATAGGTCAAGATCGTACAATTTTAGTCTGGACTATACAATATTTTTATGGTCCCACCCCTACTTGTTGTCCAAACTTTAGAACTTACATTGAAGCACTTATAGTTTCTAATATTCTTATTTTATTGTTATACACACCTAAAACCTTCTTGTTTTGACTTTGTACAACTAATATTTTTCCTCTTCTTGTGTATTTTAGTTAGTATGTATTGTTTTATCAATTTTTACAAGGATAAAAACATTATTTTGACTATAAATGGTTAATTTTGGAAGTAGATTGATCAAAATAGCCCTTATTACAAACCCTTACATCCTTTTTATTGTTGTTTATTTATATATCCTAGAATTAAATTAGGGTGTAAACTTTTTTGAACTTTGTTATCAAATTTCCTCCACCACCCGCTAAAATTAGATAACAAGAAAATTCCTACTAGTTAATCAAGATAGCTCGAGAATCTCGGACTAATGCGAGATGAGTCAAGCCTTTGGCATTTTTGTAAGGACTTGGCCAAATCATGGTGAAAAAATGAAGAAAGATGACTCGGCGAGTCAAAGTGAAGCCCAAAGCGAGTCAACTCAGGAAAAGTAGAAGAGTCACGGAAGGCACCATGTGTCAACTCGGTCCAATTCCAAAAGTGAGAGGAAAATTGAAACTCCAAACTCTCGCGGGACTTCCACATGGGGTCGAATGGTAAGGGGCCTGCCAAGAGAGGGTCCTTGTATTAATGTATAACTGAGTCTCATTACGAACTCACGAAAAGAAAAAGGAGCTCAAAAAAGCACATATGGACTGGAACCTAAAGCAAGTTACAAAAGATTGGCGGCAAGTCAATTCAATGTAGGATTAATCATGAAACCCACTAGGAATTTTAAATGCTTAGATCTTTTAAAATATTGTGAGAGCCTGCGTGGAACGCCCGACCCCGAAGTTCAAACGAGCATAACTTTTGACCCAGAACTCTAATTTTCACAAAATTGGACTTTTCGAAAAGCTCTCGACATCCTCTACGCCAAAAAAACTGGATTTCTTATTTTTAGTAAGGGTAGGTGGGTGAAAATAAAAGAAACATATCCAGCTCTAATAAACCAAACACGATGCACAACAATCAAGAAATGTATAAATTAATGAAGCATTGATGGTGATTTTTAAGGAAAAGATCCCACTTCAAAGAGACAGTTGGAAAGTGGTTGGGAATGCATTTAATGAGCATGGCCATCATTATTTCACTATTACAGGTCATGGGACAAAAGGAGGAGTCTTTTACAAGCAAGGTGTCATTGATTGCACTCATTTATTGCATCTTACAAGTGGTTGGAAAAGCAATTTCGAGATTGGACTCTTCTCTCTTTCTCATTCTATATATTGTAATCTGGGTCTCATTTTAAAGGGGGGAGTCAGTCATATTTCTTTTATCCCCTTGTTTCTTCTCTACTTGGGGTATGATTTGGGAGCTCAAGCCTCCTTCCTAAGCTTTGTAATGGCATTTTTCTTTCCTCTTACCTATTTTTGTATCTGTGCACAATTTTGGAGCAATATAATATGTCCTGTGATGCATTTTGTCCATCCTTTGCATGTTTTTATGTCTCTAATAGCCTTTATTCATTGTTGGTATATTGTGCATATTTCTAATGTTCACTACAAGTTTTGGAAGTTGTTCTTAATGAGTTTGAAGTGGTGTTTTGTGTGAATCTATCTCTGGCATGTGGTGCATTTTGTCCACCCTTTTCATTGCTCACCTTTTCCCCATTTCAGGTAGTTGGATTCTTGATTAACTTCTTCTTTTTCGGTGCATCACTTCTGTTAGTTTTTGCTATGTTTTATTTTTCTTTGACCCTCATCTCATACTAGAGAAGAACCAGCTTTTTTAAAATCTAGAGGTCACCTTAGGGCACACGTCCCACTAACCTAAGGTTTCCTACGACTCTAGCGGTCCATCCACCAAGTATGATCATCTACGATTTTCTAGCACACCCGGTGGGACAGTTTGAAGTACCTTACTACTTCATTTCATCAAGTTGGTATGTTCTTGGTGAGATCTAACCTTTAGAGGCACATGCAAAGCACATCTAATGACTTCATCTGTTCTAAACAACCCATTCTCAAAAATTGCATACCCCCTTTTCCATCCATTTCCATTCATCTTTCTTTCCACATCTCTCATTTCCTTTCATTCTATGAAGTTGTGCACCATGACTTCATTCCCACAGTGGAATTCACACTTTCAGCAGTATAATCAGCCTCTAATGAGCTTCACAACTCCTCCAAATCAACATTATAACCAGATTCAAAACCACTATGCTTACCCATATGAGCAATGCCAAAACCAAGTTTGGATATGGAACCTATCAAGGACATGGGTATGCATATGAGGACAACAGTCAGATAGAGGATGTTGGTCTAATAGAGAAGATCCAAAGAATGGAGGTGGTATGGTTCAAACTCGGGCTACGGCACAAATGAAGGCATCCAAGATTGGTTGCAGGGAACCTTGTCCATGGGAAGGCCCTTTTCCAAGACACTATAGCCCATAGGAAAAGCTTGATTTCTTGGATGAAATGTTTCCCTACTTACACAATGGATCGAGGGTATTGAAACATATGAGCAAAGTATGAGACAACCTTTTCAATGGGTAAGTCAATCATCGCTCTTTGTTCTTCTTTCTCTCCTTCCCAAGCTTTACCATTTCAAAGTGTGGTCATGATTCAAGCCCATTATATGTTGCTCCAAATGTTGAGTTCCCTTCTCCATCTCCTAGTCTTCCATCCCATCTCGATTCTTCTTCCCTTTTCCCTTCCCAAAAGTCATCCCCTCCATAACAAAGAATTCCACTTCCTTCTCCACCACAAATGGTTACAAAACCTATTGTAACCCAACCCAACCCTCCTCTTGTTGTCTCAAGTTTATCTTGGGAAGAAAGCGTACTAAAATCAGTCAAGGGAAACCCGAAGGAGAGTCTAGTCAAGAAGAAATAACTGAAGATTGGAAAATATGGGCTCATAGTTTGGGATTGATAAGATCCCCTTGCTAATTAAACCTATGAAGGAAAAAGAGGCAGCCCCAAATCCACAAGAGGAGGAGCATGTACAAACAAAAGAGGAAAATCTCCCTAAAGTGCAAGATGTTTCAATGGAATGCAGTGACCCTCATTGTCCTGCATGCCTAGAGCTTGCTCAATGATGAAAGGTTGCATTGAGCCACCAAAATCATCATCATCAGTTAGACCAACCATGGAGAACTTCATGTTGTGGAGGAGAACAAATTAGATTCTAGACCCTTGAATGAAGAAGAAATCATAGGAAGCTTCTTGCTTTCTTTTAATGATAAATTTTTAGATTCTTCTTCTATCACATCTTTGTAGGAATCTGATTTTGTGGAGGAGTTTGATCTCTCAAAATTTATGTTTGAGGAGGAAGAAGAAGACGATGACAACAAGATCAAATCATTCATCATGGAAAGGGAAGTTTTGGAAGAAGCAGAATTATTTGTAGAGGAAGCAACATTCAGATCAGCCTACAAGACAAGCACCTTCTTCCAGAAAGTCTACAAAATATCCCCATTCATGAGGATGAGATTCAAAGGAATGGGAAAATCAAAAGGATCAGCCCATTGGTTCCTAGGGCCCCATGCCCAATCAAATATCTAGCAGCATGGGAGCCAATGGAGAAGCCAACGCTGGTCATGCTCACTTCAGAGCATGAGGATGATCTTCAATACACCAAGGATCAGACCAGTAACACCTCCAACCAAAAGATGAACATCTTGAGGAGGTATTCTTTTTGTTTATTGATACCTTGGATAGAAGGGTGGAAGGTAATTTTTCACTCTTGTTACAGGCCATAACCGTTGTTAAATTAATTACATGGCCACACTTTTTAAAAAAGGGAAGTTATTTCTCCTGCATGTAGCAGGATTTGTTTAGCTTTTCTTGTTTTGGTTAGTGTAGGAGTAGGAGTAGATTTTCTTTCAGCAGAATAAGTGCTTGTGCACACTCTACATGACTCATTTGGGGCATGTATGATTTAATCTTTTTGTATATAGCTTTTTTCCGTATTGCTCCAGTGGTGCAATGCACCAAGTCTTTCAGTTGTTGCAGCGGGGAGATCAATAGTTACATGTAAAATTTGGAAACTTCAAATCAAGAAAATACAAAGCAACTAAAATCAATTAAGGAAGAATCTGGTTGGTTCTCTCCAAGAATAGTTGCAACAAGCTTCTACACCCATACAAGCAATTAAGAGTTCAAAAATAATTGACCTTAAGACAATGGTAAGTAGTTCCATAAAGAAAAGTGACAGATTTCAAAATTTGGGAATCAAAGTTCAGATCAACTCATAAAGATGATGTGGACTCCATGCCCAATAGATAGACATAGGCAGCTAGTTCATTCCATTTAGTAGGCTAATGGCCCCGTGAGTCGCCAAAATGTTATCAAATTTCCTCCACCGCCCACTGAAATTAGATAACAAGCAAATTCCTATTGTTAATCAAGATAGCTTTGAGAGTCTCGGACTAATGCGAGATGAGTCAAGCCTTCAGCATTTTTGTAAGGACTTGGCCAAATCATGGTGAAAAAATGAAGAAAGATGACTCGGTGAGTCAAAAGTGAAGCCCAGAGCGAGTCAACTTAGGAAAAGTAGAAGAGTCACGGAAGGCGCCATGTGTCAACTTGGTGCAATTCCAAAAAAACTCCAAACTCCCAGGGACTTTCACATGGGGTCGAATGGCAAAGGACTCGTCGAGAGAGGGTCCTCATATTAATGTGTAACGAGTCTCATTACGAACTCGCGAAAAGAAAAAGGAACTTAGCATAGATAGATTCTCGAACCCAAAGCGGAGTTACAAAGATTGGTAGCAAGTCAATTCAATATAGGATTAATCATGAAGCCCACTAGGAATTTTAAATGCTCAGATCTTTTAAAAGATTGTGAGATCCGTGTGGAACGTGTAACCCCAAAGTTCAAATGAGCATAAATTTTGACCCAAAACTCCAATTTTCACAAAATTGGACTTTTCGGAAAGCTCTCGACATCCTCTACACCACAAAAACTGGATTTTTATTTTTAGTAAGGGTAGGTGGGTGAAAATAAAAGAAACATCTCCAGCTCCAATAAACCAAACACGATGCACAGTAATCAAGAAATGCAAAAATTAATGAAGCATTGATGGTGATTTTTAAGGAAAAGATCCCACTTCAAAGAGATAGTTGGAAAGTGGTTGGGAATGCATTTAATGAGTATGGCCATCATTATTTCATTGTTGCGAGTCATGGATAGAAGGAAGAGTTTTTACAAGCAAGATGTCATTAATTGCACTCATTTATTACATCTTACAAGTGGTTGGAAAAGTAATTTCGAGATTGGACTCTTCTCTCTTTTTCATTTGATACATTATAATCTGGATCTCATTTTAAAGAGGGAGTTAATCATATTTCTTTTTGCCCTTGTTTCTTCTCCACATAGGGTATGATCTAGGAGCTCAAGCCTCCTTCCCAAGCATTGTAATGGCATTTTCTCTCCTCTTACCTATTGTTGTTGTATTGTGCATAATTTTGGAGCAATATAATATGTCATGTGATGCATTTTGTCCATCCTTTGCATGTTTTTTTCTGTCTCTATAGCCTTTATTCACTATTGGTATACTATACATATTTCCAAATGTCCAATACAAGTTTTGGAAGTTTTCTTAATGAGTTTGAAGTGGAGTTTTGTGTGAATCTATCTTTGGAATGTGGTGCATTTTTCCACCCTTTTCATTGCTCACATTTTCCCCATTTCAGGCAGTTGGATTCTTGATTAATTTCTTCCTTTTTTTTTTGGCGCATCGCTTCTATTAGTTTTTGCTATGTTTTATTTTTCTTTGACCCTCATCTCAAACTGAAAGAAGAACCGTCTTCTTTAAAATCTAGAGGTCACCTTAAGGCACACGTCCCACTAACCTAAGGTTTCCTACGACTACGATGGTCCATCCGCATGAGGATGATAAATCAACATAACCTAACTCATGATTGAATCTTGTACCTTATTCAAAACATTAATTTCCCTAGGGTTCCATCTTTGCATTATATATTCATATCAAACCTGATTTTCATATATCACATAAACTCAATATAGTTTTCTACAAATTTTACGAGGGTTTCATGGTGGTCCTTCCTTTAGGTCTCTTTTTAGGGCTTCTTAATTACAAACCACATTTTATCATGTATCTCAAGCATAGAGGTTGTATTATCAAATTCCTCAAAGTTTATTTTTGGCTTTTTGATATATTAAATGAAAACCTAGTTTTTGGCACAATTTTTAGAAATGTAAAATTATAATTTTTAGTACTTGGGGCATAGTAATAAAAATATACACTTTTTGCAAATTCCTTATAGGTTTTAATTCCACATATTTAGGTTATAAAATATATCTTTGAGATTTTATTGATTCACTATTTATTTTCATAAATGGTCATTTTACTAATTGCACAATGACCACTTTTTCTAAACATCACTTTTGGGTCCTATATTCTATGGTCTTTTGATTGTCGGCCTCCCATTTCTCATTAAGTGTATACTATTGATTCTAGGGTAAATTACCCTTTGGGTAATCATGGGTTATATTTATGAACCTATCATCTCATTCGTTGAGTTCATTCAACTCCATCCTATATGTAAATACATTCTCTATGAATTATTTCTAGAAGCACAAATCTAATTTCTACACCCCTTGATTTCATAACTTCCATTCTAAGTGATTTGAATTTCTTTGATGAAACTATAAAATTATCTTTCGTTGTTGTTATCATTTATTTTGAGGCATCCATGTGTATTTTCTTGAGTACATTCAATTTAATCCTACATGTAAGGACATCATTCCTTAAGTTTTTCAAAATGCAGATTCATTCTAACGTGTACCTTACATATGTGCACTTTATTCTCAAGACATGTTTTTGTTTTACACTTCATCTACTTGTTATTTACAGATTGAAATTGTGATTATACTTCTTTATCTTATGTTGAAATGGATATAAGAAATGATATACTTGGAAATCTTATTGTTATACATAGTGTTATAATAAAATCTAAATGTAGTCATGATATACCTATTTGTGATACTTCTCTTCTAAGTAATAATGAGGAATATTCTTACACCGACATATGCCTCCTATGGATATACACATTATTGTTACATATATAATTTTTGTCTCTTCATGGGAAACTCATACTCCTTCACAATGTTACGGTGATTATGGATTTTACACATATTGTTTTGCACATGTTTAAGTCCCCATCTAATTCTATGAAAAATTATATAATAATTTCTTATTGTCTTATTTCCATGGAAAATTATGTACTTGTCTATTCTATGTTGGTTACATATTGTATACATGATACCTCTTGTGTTAATATTACAAGTTACATATGTTACTTTTTGTACACCTTAATATGCTTCTCTACTCGATTGATTTTATATCACCTATTTTACTTGTGGTTAGTCTTGTGCATACCACTCTCTTTGAGATTGATACGAGGAAACCCTCGTGGCATGGAGTATCTTGTGAAATTATTATAGCCTTGGCTTCATCTATTACTATCTTTTACTCTCCAACATGTTTTTATTTCTTACATCATTATTTACATTGGTGTTATTTCTCTTTGAATGACAAATACTAATGGTTTACATGTTCCTCTTGTTAATAAACTTAATACTTATTCCATACATGGCTAATAATTTTATCTCTATAGGTTTTCCCCTTACACTACTTCTTTTAAGAAACCCTCTCCTAGGCATCAAAATAGGCCACCTCTCATCATGAGTCTCCTTACTCTATCCCTTCTACATGATGCATGTTATGGCTCCCACAATGATTACACATGACAATCCTTCATCTCTATTGACACTTGTAGGACTTATGTATCCATCACCATATGAATATGATGAGCCTCTTTGTAGGCCTCTTATCGGACAGCTCTTGTCTTTACCCCTTTCTTATACATGGCTATTTTCAAAACAATCCAAAAACATTTAAATAATCACATAACGCAAAAACATTCACATGTTTTACAAAAAAACAAAATCAAGATCTTTTTATGGTATGTTTTATAGCTTGTTAATTTATACATGTTTGTTTGATAGATAACATATATATTCTTCACACACCTACATTCACTAGGTATTGATTTAATATAAATGCAATTAAATCTGAATTTGAGTAAGTCAATGAAACTAATGATACGTAGATGATAATATACATTAATTTCCAAGTAATAAGCATGCGATAATGTATAACCCTAAGCAAATGAGAAGGAAAAGTTATTAGTGTATTTTGTGTGATTTGGTAGTGATCTAGGTGAGTATCTGCTTTAGAATAAGGCTGGAAACAACATTGTAAAGGCTCTAAACAAATATTAAAAAGTATAGAAATATGTATAACAAAAACATCCACAAAAGGACACTAGTAGCGGTCTTGAGTGTCCGATCTAGGTGCTAGTGTCTGCATAGATGCTCAAGCTTTAAATTTTTATGGGTCGGAAGGTCTTCACTCTAATATTTGTTTTGTCACTCTGAATTTATTATTAGGATTTTGATCACACACAAGTACTGCAAAACAAATGTCTACCATCGGTCGATCTGAATCCACATTCTACATCTCATACTCCATGTAGTTTTGTGTGTACTTGTGTGTAATGATGCCACTAGGATTCCACTTGTCAAGTTACATAGTGATAGCGGGCTAAATATAGAATCTAAAAATGTATAAAATATGTGTGATGGAATAAAATGAATTTCCCCCTCCTATGTTGTGTATGCGAAGTGATGCGGCTCTTGTACCTTGTATGAGTGTGTTAGATGAATGCCTTTGAATTGATCTTGTGCCTTTAAATGCAATCTTAGGTGATGGTAGGTAATGCTTAGTGTTTAGCCCCATATTTGAGCTATAACTATGTATATATATGATTTCCTTGATTGAATTTTGTAATTGACAACTAAAAGGCCAACCTAAAGTTGTAAAAGATGAGCAAAAGTAAAATAGACCGAAAAGAGAAAGAAGAATGTAAAGAAGGTCGGGGAGCGCCCAAAAGGGATAGGAGCACTGGATGCTTGTCTTAAATGGGTGTTAGTGTTTGAGGCCATAAAGGACAAATCAATCAAATGTACGAGATAGGGATGTAAGGTATGTAAGGTCAACAAAAGTATAAGAGACAAATAAAAATGCCCCGAAAGGACATTCTCAATTATTAGTTTTCTCACTTAGGAATCATGTACATATATTAATATGCTCTAGGACCTATAAATATAGCCAAGTGCATAGATTTTGTGTCTACATTTTCCCCCACTTTATGTTGTTGATTGAATACTTGATAGCATAAATTAGAAGGAAGATATGTACCTTGTGACCCTTTAGAAAATAGTGTAGCCGATAACATGTCGAGTGGACAAGTGAAGCTTGAAGTGATTGTAATGTGAAGTGTGGAAAATAGGAAGGGGGTATACCCTAGGGGTGAAGCGTAGCACGATGGTGTGTCGTTGGAGCTTGTGTTTGCTTATGTGAGTTGGTTCTTGTTTCTCATAAGGATTGACTTGAAAAAAGTGAACGAGAGTAGTCAAATTTTTGTATATGAGAAATCAAAGTAACATGTGTATAAGTAAGTAAAAGTGTGAAAGTATGTAAAAGGAAAGTGTGCACCTAATGTATAAGAGTGTAAGAGATAGAGAATTGTCTTGATTTACTTGGAGATTACTGCTAAAAAAAAATTTCGGAAGGGTGTGGTTTTTAGCGATCTCGAGGCCCAAAGTGATTTTTTTGGGTGATCTCATACCAAGAGAAGAGTTTTAGGGAGAGCCTTTGTTTTCTCTCCTTCCATGATACTTCCCAAATAAGTACCACTTTGCATATGGCATGTCATTATATGTAAATTGGATATAAACTACATTTTAAAAATGGAGTCAAGTGATTACAACGTAGAATTGTGTTGTGAATTGCTAGAAACTATGTTTGATTGAAAAGCTGTCTATTTTTCCCTAAGACACGGGCACCCAGTGAGACACAAGCACCCACCGTTCCTATATATTATGGGCATCAGCGTTTGCTTTATGTTTTTGACCCAATTTTAATTATGGGCATTTCTATAACTATGTTCATGTGTTAATTATGTAGTATGTTAATATGGTCTATAACTTTGTGTTGTTGGAAGGGTGATTTTCTCACCCTAATGATGCCCCCTCGTTTGGATTGGATGTAATGACTATAGGAAAATATAGCCCAAATGAGAGGAATTGATACTAATATGCATATCTGAAGTGTATACTTGCAGGGGGTAGGGAATGTGCATGGTAGAAACAAAGGCACAAGAAAACAATATGGACTAGTAAACAAGTGTTAGTGAAAATGAGCTAGCATGCAATAGAAGACAATGTAACAAACAACTAGGAAAACAAGATGGACCATGAAAAGTGGGTTTCATACATGGGACATCACTCATAATGTCACAATACAATTAGGGCCGAAGTGGCCAAAAGAAAACAATGATAAAACAAGACATAGGGCATAACCCATAAACATTAGTAAGCAAGTAGTAAGTAAAAGGTAATGACAAATAACCATGGTTGTATGTAATCCTACAAGGAAAATACTACACATGAATCACCCATTAGAATGTTAGAGAGATAAATAGTATGTTAAAGCATGTATAGATTAGTGAAATTTAAAGTGATAGTAATGAGAAGTAGTAAATAATGTAGTAATAGAACCTATGATGTGTAGAGTATAAAATTAGTAAAGGTAGATGCCCCCAGGGGCCTTTGCGGGGTGGTAAAGATCGAGTGTCGAGCATCATGCATCGTGTATGAATATATGAAAGGTCTTGCATTCACCTCAAGATACCAAGTGAATGTGCATGTGTATATATAAAAATATAATGACATACTAAGTATCCAACTAGCATGGGAAAAAAGTGTAACATGTAAGTAGAATAAGCTAACAAGAATAAATGAAACCAAGATATGCGGATGTCATGCAAGTGTGTTAGTGTGCTATAATATACAAGATGTAAAGAGAGGAGATGCAAGTTTCTCCCATCGGGTGTGCATGAAATGAGGTTCATTTATAAATTTTCCCTCAATGATCGAGAATGAACCATGGAGCAAAGTGCGTCATCGGGAAATGAAGGTACATGTACCAAACATATGAGTGAGTATAGAAAATATGCATTTTGAAGCACATAACGTGAAGTGTAGCTGATGTGAGGATCATTTGATAATTATGCCCTCAACGATCAGTATGAACTTGTTAGCATATGGATTTGCACACATGAAAATGACATGCAGCAATGTGGGAATGAAGTCCCTCCTCGGTGAAGATGAGAGGCTGACTTTATTGAAAACCAAAACTATATTTACACCTATACATTCAAAATTGTAAGTGGGGGTGTTTTGGAACATCAATGGAAAGAAAAGTGAATGAGGAGATGGAATGGAATGAAAGAAAGAAATGGAAAGGAATGAATAGAAGGAACATGAAAAATTTAGGTTAAAACAAAGCCTAATATTGCATGAAGAAGAACGATGAATAACTAACACAAATAAAACGAGTTTGAGTTAGCTAAACAAGAATGAGTAAAGGAACACACATGAGAAAGTAAATAGTAGAGCTTGATCATTGTGAACAAGAACAACAGATTAATAGTGTTGACAATAAGATCCAAGACAATATTTGCATGCAATATTTAAAACACTAACATCTAATGAACATAAGAACATCAAATGCTAAAAGAGATAATGAATGGGACACAAAGTTCATATTTCATTAACTCCAAAATGTCTTCTCAAAAGAACACAAAGTTTCTTTCTTTGAAGTAAAGCTTGCATACAAAAGTATTTTCTTCTCCTCTCTCAAAGTCACCCTTTACAAATGAGCCCCTCACTTCCTTTTATAACCCAAAAGTTGGTTACAAAGTAGTTAGGGTTTTACATGAACATTAAATAGGGCACTTAAGTGACCTTTGACTTTTTCAACCAACTTTATTAAAAGAAACTAAAAATAGAAATCACTTAAGTCATCCACAATTTTCTAAAAGCAAACTAAATAACATCCTTTTCTTAAAATCCCACTTTTAAAACATACAATAATAACCAGTGCCTTATCCATTGAAATGGGGTCCACCTATCTCAAACGTATGAGAAATGGACTCTCCCACTTCATTAGATACCAAGAAAACTATCTCCTTGAACCATCGGTGAAATTAGGATCTACCACTTTCACCAATTGAAAGGATCTGAACCTTCCCAATGTTTTGAACATCTTTTCTTCTTCTAGAGGTTCATTTGGTCAAAGAATAGCCTCACAAAATACCTATAATTCCAAAATCCTACTTGGCATATCATTTAAATTAACCATCTTTGATTGAGCAGTTCTCAAACAAGTTCTTTAATTTGATGCAACGCTCCATTGAAGCTAAGAGAAATTATTGGTGGGAGTATACATGTCCTTAAACAATTGTGAAAATTGTTCTTCCACATGTTCCGATGAACACCTTTGATTATGCTCATTTACGAGGTTGCAAGGGATCTCAGCTATGAATTCTTGAATCAAGGTGAGTGAAGTGAAGGCTTCATTGCATATGCTCTCATAATGGATCATAGAATCCTTGAGAAGCATCTTCCTTGATTTGAGATGCAGACACCAAAGAAAACATGTCCCTCGATGTTCAAATTTGAGAATTCCTTCAATGGCTAAAATTGAGGATTCCATACTCATCATCTCATGTAAATCGAGGCAATATCTCATCCAAATTTGATATGTTAGAAACAAAATTTTCCTTGAAAGAAAGAATTGGATCAAGATACACATTGACATCTTCATGGAGCTTAACCATTGTTTTGATCATCTCTTGGCCTAAAATGCGAGAATCTTTGAAAGCCAAGTTTTAGTGACATGGCCCAATGTGTTTATTTATTTTGATAAATTGAGAGTTTCTTCATCAGGGGCAGCCACTGCATTAGGTATTGGGAAAGTGGATGATATGGGATTTATCAGATGTTGAACATATTCCACCAATTGATTCTTTTCAGCCTTGAGCTAAGAGTTATGAGACTTATATTTCTCAAGTCTCTTAAGCACGATATCAATTGAATCTTAAGCCATCACCATGTCACTTTCCAATGTGGACCTCCCAAGTCCAAGTCTAGAAACTTCATAATCAGCAGATGTCATGGCATCACGCTCCTTATCAACTTGTGGGATGGTAAGATCCAAATCTATTTCCATCACTATCCACCATTATTCGAGAAAGCACTTTAGGCTTCTTAGGAATGACATCATTTGAAAGTTTGAAAAGGGCATCAAAATCAATGTCTATTTCCTTGACAACCCTCTTCCTTTTCTTGACCTCGCAATCAACCTAGAAAGGAGTATCATTCACTATTTCTGCATACAAAAGCCTGGAGCTCAAAGCAACATTCTCATTGTTCTCGACATCATGAGATTCTATAAGAATCCTTTCCACAACCTTGATTTGAGAAATAACCTCATATCCACCTCCTGCTCATTTGGGATATTTTGGGAAATCTCTTCGTGAACTGTAGGTTCCGAAGTGTTCGATATTTGGACTACCTGCACCTGAGTGGATGCTTGTGCAAGGCATGTTGAGGATCATTTGTCACTAGCTTTTGAGAACTATTAACAATGTGAGTAGAAGAATCTCTACTTGAAGTAGAAAATCTTGATACACTCTCTTCCTTCATTGGGGCTAGGACCCTTAGGTTTTTCTCCTCGTGACACATTATTCGGCAAAGTGGATTTTGGTAACCACTCCTTTCTTTTTGTTGCGTATGATTGGATGGCACGGAGGTCGATTGAGAAGAGGCTTTGGTTGAATGGAGACCTCCTCGAGTTGGAAATTTTTGTGATCCAAGTATGATCTTGAATTGATTGTAACTTGGAAAGTTCTCTTTCATACCAAGATATGCTTCTTTCAAGGATCGGTTGATTCTTGCTATCAAGAGAAAATTCATCTCTTTGGTCCAATCAATTTTAGGCAATGGGGTAAAAGCAACTGCATCATATGAAGGATCAATAACATCTTCATCATCATTTATGAATGAATCTAGAGGGTTCTTGATGTGAAAGGCCTTGATCTGAGCAAGGTTAGGTGAGAAAACTCTCATCTTCTTACTTCATGCTCATCTGAACAGGCAGCCTAGAAATCTTCCATGGTAGGTTTATGTTGATACTTTGCTCCAAGAATATTCTCGCATATATCCATTGATATCAATTAGGCTCTCTTCACATATGGATGAATTGTGATGAGGGAAAACTATTTTCCATGAGTTGTGCACTAAAGATATTTGGACATTGGTATTCCCCGATTTGGATTGGAAAATGAATTCATGAGCGATGCTTTTCACTGAGAAGATAGTGAACTTGGAATAGTTTTTGTCTGCAAGCTCCATTAATGTCCATTTTCACTAACGTACTTAGGAAGTTTCCATGGAGTACCCATGCAAAGCCACTTACGTGAATGTAGGAAAAGATGAGAATTGAATAAACCAAGTTCCCCATTAGGAAATGACATCCATGGCTTCTTTAGAAAATCTTTCCTCTATATTCTGATTCGGTTCGAATCATGCGGAAGTGAATGCATCGTTAACTCTTCTGAAATGATGAGAGCTATTTTGAAACTTAGTTGTAGGTAATAATGGAAGACACTATTTGATGGACCCATGACTCCTCTTGTTTTGAGTCCAGAAAATAGCTTTCTTCTTGCCACTGCATAAGTTAGATATGATGTCATGTAGAAACATCTAGTCATCTTTACTTGATCAATTGTTTGTGAAGGGTATCACTGATGATGGTGGCCCAATCCACAAACTCTCTCTTGGCAAGGATGATACAGATAAAATGATACATCCATTGGTGGAAAATCCTGGCTAGAGGGTAAACCGAAAAATTGACTTAGGAGAGTAATCATGTCCCCGATTTCTTCCACGAACTCAACACGTACATAGTTCTTTAGGAAGTGGTTAATTCAAGGCCTCTTGGTCACTAACCACTTGTTATTAACCATCTTGCTCCACCCGAGGGGTTATTCATCCCAAAATTATTATGTTGACTATTGAGTGATATTCGTTCTCTCGGGGAAGTCAAGTATGTTGAGAAATTCCTCAATGTGCTCTGGTGTGATTAAGAGAAAATGCTCCCGATTATCTTTAAAAATTCCTAGTCTCTCGGGATCATAATGCTCCGTGCAATGATAACCAGCTCTACACACTTTGCACCAAGACAAGAAATGTTGTTGCTTGGGGTAGACCACTATGGTAAAGCCTATCCAAGAATATGGTTTTGCCTTCAGTTTTCACCGATCGCGAAATTGTTGACCATTGATGTGACCCAGTTTGTATCGGTGATATTGTCATATCTTTGACTTAATGGGCCAGGAGGGATGATTCCTTGGAATTCATACTTGAGCATGGATTTGTTCGATTTCTCCACTAGCTTCCTCGATCTTCTACAAGATTTATTAGATTTTTCGGCCATTATGAATTTCCCAAAAATGACTCAGGCATGTAAAACAATGCAAGTGGGGCTCGGTCTCGATCTTGAAACCCCATCAATGAAAGAATAATATGACTTGTTTTAATATTATTATTATTATTATTATTATTATTTTAAAAATAATAATAATAATAATAACTTATAATCCGATACATCACACGATTTTCGATTAAGGTGACAATAATTTATTTATGTATTTTTTATTTATTTTTATTTAAATAAATAAAATCACCCGATTTCTAATATCCTGATTTTTTATTTAATTTTCTGGAGCAAATTCTCCTTGGTATGCGTGAAAATGGTCTGATTTTAATGACCACATACTTTGGGCTTTCCACCTTCCTGAAAGATCTTCTTAAACCAAGTGCATGCGTTGAAACTAGTTTCATTTACCTTCTTTCTTTCTTGTTTTTTGACTTGATGAATGCATGATGATCCTTGGGGAATGCGTGGAACTTTTGTTGATGCCTAAAAATTTTGTTGATAAACTTCTTTCACTTTAGTTGTTTTACCCAGCGTGGGAGACTAAAAACTATTTTAATTTCCCTTGCTTGTTGTTCCTAGGCGTGTGGATATGAAGTTTGGACTATTATGCTATTTTTTTAATCTCCTTGGCGTTAAAAACTGACTTCTTCCTTCCCCTGCTATGTGGACTTCCTAGTTTGCTCTGGTTGCTTGGTCTTTTGGCCTGTGTTTTACCTCTTGCGTGGCCTTTCTTTATTTCTTTCCTTCAAGCAGCGTGTGTGGAAGGTACAGTTGTCTCTCTATGCATGGTGTTTCTGGATTGGAAATGATGGTTAAAATTGTTGTATTTCACACCCCTGCTACATGGAGACTTTGGTGGAATGTGTGGACACTTCTACCTCATGTGTGGTTACTCTTTCCTGCTCCTACGTGGAGATGCTCATCAAAACAAAACAAAATGTCCCTTTTTTGGATTGTTCTCCTTCCTTCCTTCCACGTGGAAACTGGACTATTCTTTTGGCTGCGTGGAAGAATGTTTTATTGCTTTTGTGTGGATTGTTTTATTCTTGCTCCCTATAACCAATGTGTGGGCTTCTAAAACTAATTCCTTTTCCCCCTTGTTGCGTGGACTGTTCTGGAAAATGTGTGGAAACTTATCTTGTTTTGTTTTGTTTTGCAAGCATAAAACAATGCTTGGTCTTTCCTTACCTCTGTGTGGGCAAAACTGTCTTCTTCTGAAAAAGTGTGTGGGAATGGAGAAGCTCCTTGTCCCTTTAAACTGTTGTTTGATCTTGCTTTGTTTTATTTCCTCTAAAATTTATTTTACTTTGGCTTATGCATGGAGGGTTGTATTCCTTTGTAAGCTTTACATGGATCTTCTTTGGGTACTCTCCTCAATCATGGAAAATTCTTGCTTTCACTTGTTGTTTTTAATAATTAAATTCTCCTTTTCCCATGTGAATGTATTCTTTCTTTCTTTTATGGATTGTATATTCTTTGAAAAAACTTTCGTGGGAACTATCTCCTAGTAAATGTGTGGCTTTCTACAATCTTGGCTATGTGAAATTTATTGAGGGATGTGATAAAATATTACTCTGAGACGTTCCTTCAAAAGAAATAAGAAGAAATTGGAAAGCTTCGACTTCTTCCAACGAGTTTGTGAAGGATTTTATGAGGATTTAGGAAGCTTCCTCACAACCGTTTCTTATTCATCCTGTTAAAACAACTTCCCTCTTTCCCGGTAGTGGCATTAATTGCCAGGGGGAAGTGGGAAATAAACAACCATTTGCCAATGGAAATGGCAAGGCGGGCTGACAATCCCATTTTATTTCCCCATGTGGGAAATTGGGAGATTTTTTCTGTTTTCAATTCATTGTATTGTGAAAGGGTGGAAGAAATCCTGACGGGGAATTAAAATAAAATTGCCAGGAAAGGGAAATCAGGTCCGAGAAGCCAATTTGGCATCCCGACAATGGGAAGTAGAAGCTTATTTTCCCAATGAAAATAAAAAAATTTGAATGAATTTTAATTAATATTTATTTAATTAAAAACCCCAAAGTTATTAAAAATTGATTTTATCAAACAAAGAGTAATTAATTAATTAATATTTAACACAGTTTAAGACCTGGTGGGAGGAGTTCTTGCCCGAAATGGATGAAACGAAGACTGAACGATCACAAAAATGAGACGATCGCGATGAGAGTGATAAATCATGCAAAGTAACACTTTTTTATTAATTTTGCATAGTCAAAATTAGTTGATAACAGAATCGTGGAACTAGAGTGTGTCATCGGGTAATGATGGTACAATGTGTGTATCAAAGACATGAGAGTGCTAGGAAATATTTACATTGAGCATGGAGTGTGAAATGTAGTAGAGAAACTATAAGTAGATACTAGAGAGAGATGATAGTGATAGGGGAAGTCGATGCCCCCCAGTGTGTGAGTGATGGATATCTATGTGATGATGTGAGAAGGATCATGCCATGGTGGTGGAGTTTGAAATGTGTCATAAGAAAACATATGGTCATCACAATGGTAGGTAGGAGCAAGAGTATGACTAGCATCATATTTTGGGTTTAACGGAGGAAATGCAAGTAGGTGACGGATTACATCTTGTGTCAAGTGAATTAGTTTTGTTTCTTGGATGGTGGTTGCTTATTTGGGATTGGTAACTTGTAGATGACTTGATAGGAGGAGGTAATGGGGTAAGTATTTTTAAATGTGGTTATTTATTTGGAATTGGTAACTGGTAGTGGATTTAATAGGAGGAGGTAATGTGGTAATTAGTTTTAAAAGTGGTATGACACTAGGTTGGATAGGCAACTCTTGACTTACTGGAGAAGGAACATTAGTAATTATGGCATGATGCTCATTAGACATAGAGGAGTAGATTTGAGAGCCCAGTGGGATTTAAAAATTGGAGATGAGCATGTAGCATAATGTTGTGTAACAAATAAAATAAAACCCTGATGCTCAAGGTGTCCAATTCTTCATTTTAAATCATAAAAATCATTATCATGATGTCTATTAATTCTATGATAATTACAAAATAGGTGACTTTTGTATTTTTCAAGCTGGTGAGGAGGGTAGTAATGATTAGGTGGTAAGTTAATCAACTAGTGATTGAGGAGCTCAGGAATAATATCATGTTGTTTAGCATTTAGATCAAACTTGAGAGGTGTTGGTAGCGGTAAGACTTTGGCTTCACTTGTATGAGCACATGTAATAGACATGGGATTAGGATGAGGTGTAGAAGAAGAACTAGCATGGGCATGAGAATCATGTAGAAGAATGCTATGTAAGAAATAAAATAAAACCTTGATGCTCAAGGTGCCCAATTCTTCATTTTAAAGCATAAAATCATTATCATGATGTCCATTAATTCTATGATAATTGCAAAATAGGTAACCTTTGTATTTTGCAAGCTATAAGGAGGGTAGAAATGAGTAGGTGGCAAGTTAATCAACTAGTGATTGAGGATCTCAAGAATAATATCATGTTTCTTAGCATTTAGATCAAACTTGAGAGGTGTTGGTAGCGGTAAGACTATGGCTTCACTTGTATGAGGACATGTAGAAGACATGGGATTAGGATGAGGTGTAGAAGAACTAGCATGGGCTTGAGAAGTATCCTTGAGATGTTGGATTTTAGTTGTGAGAGATGTAATCATGGTTTCCATAGCATGAAATTTTTCTTGAAATAAATGGTACAAAGCTTGAATGGACTCAAAGATGGATTGATTGGTTATGGTATCGGGATGATAGGGTCATTAGAGAGACGATAAAAATGGAACTTACTTATGAAGGTGACGTATTACGAGGAGGTTCATAGTATCTAGAGATTTTGGAAAACATATTTGCAAGGTGGGTGCATTTTAAGTAATTCATACATGGAGACTTGAGGAACCTTAGAAGCCATGGTACAACTAGGGTTTTGGTTTGGAGAGGAACAAAGCTGGTAGGATATGCAAAATAAGGATCTGGGTGTTCGATAAAGAGTGGGGGTTCACCAAATGATTTAATATAAATGTAATTAAATCTTAATTTCAGAGTAACTTACTATAACTAATGATATATAGATTATAATATACATTAATTTCCAAGCAATAAGCATGCAACAATGTATAACCCTAAGAAAATGAGAAGGAAAAGTGACTTAGCTTATTCTATGTGATCCGGGAGTGATCTAAACTAAGTATTTGTTGGAATAGGCTAGAAACAACATTGTAAAGGCTCGATGAAGATTCGAAGTATAGAAATATGTGAGATAAAAACATCCATAAGAGGACACTAGTAGCGGTGTTAGTGTCCCATCTAGGTGTTAGTGTCCATCTAGATGCTCAAGCTCTAAATTGTTCAGGGTTGGAAGTTCTTCACTCCAATATTTTTTTATCTCTCCAAAATTTTTATTAGTGTTTCAATGGCACCTCGTAACCTGCAAAACAATGTCTACTTGCACATGTCCACAAACCCCATCAAATCCAATAAAAAAATATAAAATGTGGAGTCGGACTAACCCAAAGGTTGATCTTATGACTGAGCATTGCACTACATCTCAAATTCCATGTAGTTTTGTGTGTATGTGTGTGTAATGATGCCCTAGGATGCCCTTGTGTAAGTTGCACAATGATATCAGGATAGATCTAGAATGTAAAAATGTATAGAATGTGTGTGATGGAATAAAATGAACTTCCCCCTCTATGTTGTGTATGTAGAGTGATGTATCCCTTGTCCCTTATATGAGTGTGCTAGATGAATGCCTTTGAAGTGCTTTTGTGCCTTTAATGCAAGCTTAGGTGATGGTAGGTAATGCTTAGTGCTTAGACCCCTATTTGAGAGCTATAACTTTGTATATATATGATTCCCTTGTTTGAATTTTTAATTGTCGACCCAAAGTTGTAAAATATGACCAAAAGTAAAAGAGACCCAAAAAGAGTAAGAAGAAGGTAAAGAAGGTCAAGAGTGCCTAGAAGGGACAGGAGTTCCTGGGCACTTCTATCCTAAATGGGCACTAGTGTCCAAGGCCATAAAGGATAAATCAATTAAGTATTGACTTGGTTTAAAGGTATGTAAGGTCAACAAAAGTATAAGAGACAAAGAAAAAGGCCCAAAGGACGTTGTCGATTATTAGTTTTCTCACTTAGGAATCATGTATATATTAGTGTGCTCTAGGACCTAGAAATGTACCCAAGTGCATCTATTTTGTGTCTACATGTATATTGAGCTTGTGTAGGACATACATAGGTTGATACATGATGATAGGAGCCAACTTAGTTCCTTACATTATTCTTTAAAGGCATCACCCCATGCTATATATGTGCTTTTATTTCATCATATGTTAGTGTACAACTTCCTCATCATGTTTGATTATATAAAATATAATTAATACTATCTTTTAATCTAAAAAGACTAACACATGTGTGTTGTACGGTGATAACCTATCTTCTTATTTTTGTTTTTTTATTACTATTGTCTATACTTGCTTCATATATTATTGTTGATACTTATACGAGATCACTTCCTTAATTCATTATTGTATGGTTTGACTTGATTTTCTTGTTTGATTATGATCATTTTCCTTATACGTCCTAAGTGTTTTGATTATCTTGTGACATTGTGGATGTCCCATGTTTTTGGTTTCATGCCTATTGAGCATGTATGTATTTGTTTCTATGATTGTGGCACATTGTGCCTTCTATTGCAAAAATCTTATGACACCATGTGTGTCTCGTGTTTATGGCTCCATGCTTACATATGACTATGTTTCTATATGTTATTGTTTACATGTATCTACACTATTGTTTCTACTATTATACTATTCTATCTTATGACACACTTAGTTTATAATCTAGCAATTGCACTATTGTATTTACTTATGGCTTTTGACATGCTTGATGTTTACTCAATATTTTGACATGATAGACATTTTTATGTTAGTTTTTATATACACATGTATTCTTTCTTGTTGCATATTGCATGTTGTTTTTATCTATGTCATGGTCTCTATCATGTATAACCCCATTTGTAGGTATATGATCTCGAAGGTGGCCATAATTCTAGCATTTTATGTGATCTTAGATAGATTATCAGACTTATTACACGTGGATACACATCTATTCTTTTAAGTTACGCACTCAAGTGCTTTATCACACACACCTCAAAAGAGGAGGAATTCATCAGGATATTTATACATCTACAGAAAAACTACATAATACATGAACAAATTTCTATAGGGTTTATATCCTTAGAAAATGTCATAGATATTAATATATGGTAGGATTCAAACAAGGTCAAAACTTTACAAATATAGTCATGATCGTTGTATGGTCTTGAACATGATGGAAATTTCTAGAAAGGGGATATATTATTTATATTTTTAATTTCTCCAAATTCTATCATTTATTTACAATATGTTCATGTTATATGCCTAGATTTGGATCACCCTAAGATATGTGTTATTTGACATAATATCAAATCTCAAACCAATATTACTAATAATAAAATGGGCTAATTTTATCACCATGTAAACATGAAGGGATATTGTAAGGTTATTTAATGGAATAAAAAATCAAACACAAGAATTGAATAGACACAAGTAATAACTCAAATTGATTCTCACATGTGATGTATGTATTATGATCATGACTAAGTGCAATAAGAATGGAGTGTTGGTATAAAATTGGGTCATGTATGTAATCCCAAGGCATGGGTGTGTGAAGACTTGTTTGGATAACAAGGCAAATGGTTTGGATGTGTAGGAAGAGTTCTAAGATGGAGGTCACGAGTGTGACTAAGTGGGGGTTACACTTGTGACCTAAACTATGATAATAAGCATGGAAGTGTTATAAAGGAGGCGAGGTGAATTGACCAATAGAACTTGACATGATGGATATTATTTAACATGAGCAAGGTAATAGAGGTCACAACCAGGTTATAAGAGGATGATATTGGTCACACGGTTCGGGTGGAAATAAGTGTAGGTATCTAAAGTGGAATAATAATGTGAAACAAAGTGTATGTGTCGGGTAGTCATGGCCGAGGTAGTGTAGGGAGTATTATGCATGGTGTACATGAAGTGGCCGGTTGTAGGTGTGGTGACATGAAGGAGAGATGGAGAATTGGGAATAGGTGGGAGAGTAATGTTTAAAGCATGGGATAGTCATGGGTATAACCAACCAGAGGAATAGTAGTGCATGAAGGCTAAGGATATGAGTGAGTGGACATTTCTCAAAAATATATGGTTTCTGATAAGTGGGGGTTGGGGCGGGGAGGGTTATATGGCGTGGGATGTAAAATATATAATGCCTCGAGAGGTAGTAAGAAAAGGTATCGATGTGTTTATAGTATGACTGTAGAGAGGTTATAGAATGGTTGTATGGAGATTTTAGGATGGTTATAAGAAGGTCACGAGTCATTTGCGAGGATTTTATGTGTGACCAGAGTGTAAAGGTAACGTGGCCAAAAATAATGTGTATGGAAAATAAGTGGGGAGCTGGATGAAACATGGAATGCATGCTCAATGGAATTTTCATAGGGGAGCATAATGCACAAGGTTCATATCATGCATAGAGGAGACTAGAGAGCGCAGGGGTCAAAGTGTGTGCGGAGGGGAAAAAAGAGTGCAAAGACAAAAACGGGGCCAAATATTGAAAGGAAGAGTACACATGGAGGTGTATTGGAGAGTGAAAGGGTCCAACTACATGTGGAGGGGGCTAGAGAATGTAATGGCCAAAGTGTGTGTGTGGAGAATGACTAGATAGAACAAGGTCAAGAGCACACATATAAGGGACCGAAGAGCACAAGGACTAGAGTACACGCGTATAGGGGATAAGAGAGCAAAATGGATATATTGTGTAATTTCTTAAGTACATGAAAAATGGAACCTAAAATGGAAGGGATGGAGAACATGTAGAGGGAAAAGAGAATGAAATGATTAGATCACTCACAAATGGGACCAAAGAGTGGATGGATAATAGAAGATGAAGTATGATGCTAGAGAAAAGTTGTAGAATCACACTTTGTTGGAAGCAAAGGGACTGAGAGGGGGTGTGAATCATTCCTATGATAAATTTATTTTCATTTACCAAACCATACATTCATCCATTATATTGTATATACAACATCCATGATCATGTGTGCTTATTAATATATGCAAAATCAACCACAAGAGAAAGAAAGTAAAGTACTCAACACAAAAACACCATATGTAAGTGGGAAACCCTCATGGGGAAGAAAACCCACTGAAACTTTTTTTATATTACTCAAATCAAAGTAATTTAGTGTAGCACCAACTACACAAGGAGCACCAACCCCTGATTTAGTGAGGCACCAACCCCACAGGAGCACCACCCCACAGGAGCACGGCCCTAGTTTAGTAGAGCACCAACCCTCTGAGGAGCACTAACCCCTAATTGAGTGAAGCGCCCACTCAAAAAGATGATACAACCCCTAAACATGAAAAATAACCAACTAATCCACTTGAATATATCTGATATATAATTTTTCTGTTGTCACAACTAATGGAGATCACAATTTCAGCTCCATGAGCCCCTAGCTTACGCACTAGGTCTTTAATCTTGCATATTCTTTCTCTTTCTTCACTTCTCAAAGCTCTAATCATATGAAAAACATTTTGTATAATATACTTAAACATTTCATGCTCTTCCTCATCCTTAAAATCATTCTCTCATACTTGAAAAATTTCTTCCTCTAGGTCACACACCTTCCCTCCAAGAGCACTAGTTCAAAAATGAACTAAACAAGCACTTAAATATGTTTTTCTTCCTTCCAAACCAAAATATGTCAGTCCCTCATGATAATTTCAACCCATACAACTCTATAACATTCATAAATTTAATTATAATAGTCACATATGACCCAAGTAGGTTGGCCTAGCTAAAAACCCCATTACATATGCAAAAATGGCTCAAAACCCCATATGCACATTCTTAAAAATGCCCTAACATTAGTACCATACTTTTTCATGACCCATAACCCTTAATAAATCATTAAAAATTTATTAAACATTCATATATAGTTTCAATTTAGCTCAACCAATCAAATTATTTCATTTACAGGGCCCAGTTCCCTTTATAATTCTCAAAACAAATGTTTCTTGCACCCTTGAACACCATGGAAACTTCATCTGATCACCAAATCACTTCTACTCAACCAAAAAATTTTATGTGACCAATCAAAATAAATTTAATAACCTTTATAACACTTCTAAGCAATTTATAAGTCATGAAACATCTTTCACTTCAAACCACAATAACATTTGCCTCCACCATATCAACCTGCCAAAAATGATGTTTCCAAAGATTAGCTCATAGAATCATTTCTAAAAACATTCAAGACCTCTTAATAGATTCATTGGATTCCACATGAATCCATATTCACATTCCATGTGATAGTAAGTATCACCCAATCCATTTCATGCTTCAAATAATCAAACTTGCACTAAAATAGATGTTGTCTTGAACTACCAAAAATCTTCTTGCTCAAAGAATGACCACAAAACCCTATAAAATTACCTCATCATGGGGAAATCCATATATCAATGGAAATAATATTTGAATCCTATTTCTAAAACAACTTAAATCACCTTGAAAATCCACATGTATCTCAATTTATGCTCATTTCTTGAAAACTATTTTTAAAGGCCTCGAAACTACCCTTTGACTAGTCAACCTAAATGGAGCTCAACTTTATCTTTTTCATCACAAACATGATCTGAAAAATTCATATAATTTAATATAAACTCACATGCATTCCACAATGGCAATTTAGTCCATATCTCACATGGAAACTTTCTCCTCAAACTGGAACTCTTCAAAAACAAGTATTTTCTGATGGGGCCCACATATGGTCACATGCTCAAACATACATTTATGGAAATCTTGAGGATTCCTATACAACATAAAATCATCACTTTTTCACTATCAATCAAAACTAGGTCAATATACTTCACTTTCTGTTGCTCCTAGCTAGGGTTTAACTAGGGTTTTAGACCACTTTATCTTATTAACATTCGTTCATAAAAATATGATGATCAACTGACCTCATTATTTTTAAAAAAATTTAAACTCACCATAGGATATTCCCTCAAAGTAATAATGTCCCATGAAAATCACACTATTCACAACGAGCATCAGAAGTTGCACTTAAACCGGAAATGCACTTGATTTTGACCTGTCTTACAAAATCAGTCATATCTTACAAATTTCACATCATGGGCACCTGAAATTTTTTGATAGCATCATGACTCATCCCTCTAACATCTCTAATAATCATAATGTCAATTCCATAGCTCAAACTCTCCATTCACTAAGACTTACCTATGTTTGCATGTTAGATCCTCATTATAGAAGCTAGGGTCAACTGAAATAATGCAATAACTAAAAAATAAACCTCTGAAAATGACCCAAACATACCTCATATTCCATGATACACCTAAATTCATGATTCCATGAGCTCATCTATCTCCAAACCACATTGTCACACCTCCAAGCAAGCATACTTGCTCCCAATGAGCACTTGTAGAAAAAGTGAACTAGCTATACCTGCACTATGACACTATTGTGAGTGCTCTTGAACCCTAAAATAATGTTATGCATCATGTAAACATATTTCCCAAGCAACCAAGAAGTTCATACAACCTAGTAACACCTCCTAGGCACTTGTATATGCCTTATATAGTAAGCACACATCACTTTGAATCCCATTGTAGCAATTGATATACATATGAACCAGTATGTTAGCACCACAAATACATTATTAAATCATCCTAAAACATTTTATTTTCCATTAATGTGGTTTTCATTAATGATTACACCTATTAGGACATCATGCCAACACACTTGTAACTAGATACTAAGAAATTTTAGGTGGATAGAATGTGTGGGATGACATGGATGAAAAAAGTAAACATGTGTAAATCATAGAGCACCCACACATGTGATTGAGACTTGGAATTTTTTGGGAAAAAAATCATAGGGTAATCACACCTGTGACTAAGGTAGGAAAAATATAGGAATGACAAGAATGTGTAAATAGTGTAGGAATTTGGGGAAGCGTGTCGATGTTAGGGAAGCCGCAAATCTGACCCATAAGTGACCAACTATGAATGAAATTTGTGTTTTGGGAGGGTGTTATTTTTTTTAAAAAATGTTTTTTTCAAATGAAAAATACAAGTATGTTGTGAGACAAATGAATTGGCTCTTGTCTCTCAAAAAAATGTGTCTTTATATATATCATAAATAGTATGTGAAAGGGACTCAAATCGGATCAATGGAAACACATTCAAATGGAATCCCTTATACATAATTCAATGTTATTACAACTTTTTGTGTTTTATTTCTAACAACCAAAGATGATGGGAAATGGGGAAATGAAAGTGAATGTGTGTTCTTATTACTCCCTAATGATTTATAGGTTTGATGTTATAAATTTCATTATTACGGTTATGTTAGGCAATATATTCAATAGTTCAACATGAAAAATTTACTCATAAGTACATGACACGGAGGAAACACAACTACGAACACCTTGATGAAGAATGCCTTGTGTTATACATAATAAAAAATTAAAGACCATAGTTATTTCTAATTCCCAAGATCTCCTAAGGGCATGAGGAATAGAATACATAGTGTATGATATATTAAATTTAAATAAAATTGCAACACAATCACACCTTTAAGCTGTCCTACAACCATATTTTTGTATTCTAGTAAATTTTCAAGGACAAATGTTAGATTTGAAACAAGAAAATGTTAGAAAAATTAAAAATCAATTGAAAGGACTACAAACCCTAAAGAAAAATAAATTTTATATTCAAAAATGAAAGAAGTTAACCTGACAAAATGATCCCAACGCGGTTTCTAAAATGTATGCATAGATTTGGATCACCTTGCAAGATGTGGTATTTGACTTAATATCGATTCTCAAATCAATGTTACTAATAAGTAAATAGACTTAGTTTTTGCCATGTAAAAAAATGAGGGACATTGGAAGGTTATTTCTTTGAATAAAGTGGGTTGAAATATCTAAATATATAAAACTAAAATTGCATGCAAAACACTTAGAACAGCTATTTTTAATGGTTGGGGGACCTACATTGGTTAGATCCTAACCTTTTTCAATGTTGGTAACAAAAACATGTAAGACACGTAAAGGATAAATGAAATGTTAAAATGAAATGATATACCTGTTTGAGGGCCGAGGGGACCAATCCATGGTGTAGGTTGTTATCATGGATTATTGTTGATTTTTGATGTTGTATTGATAATATGGAGCTTTTCACAACCCTAAAATCACATAATAGACACAAGCCACTCGTAAGCATAACTGAAAATATTGTTGAAAATATAAAACTTAATTGTGTAATGAGCTTCAAGTGTCTAACATGTCTTCCTTTATCCTTGAATGAAACCTTCAAGTGAAGCATACATGAGCAATAGCAAAAATTATGCAAGCAACCAAGAAGGATGAAGGGAGGGAGAGGGTGAGTGTTATTATATAGTTTTAGGGTGCATAGAAGATTTTGATGAATATGGGTGCAATGTACATGTTAGAGTGAGATGATAAGGGTCCAATGTGCATTGTTGATGCAAATGGGTAGGTGGGGTGGTTAAGTGAATGTGACAACATTAAATGGGAGTGGGTGAGGATAAATAAAGGTGATTTGTCTTAAAATTTGTCTTATTTTAAATTTTTAGGAGTTTTTGGGAATATATATTTTTTTATTATTGTGGTTTTATAATATTTTTGATATTTTTTATCTTGGGAGACCTTATATGCAAGGTGTGTTTTTGGTGTCTACACATACAATTTTGGATACAAATAACTTGTTTCATAGCATGATAAAGGGGGCATGAGTACTTTATTCCTTCTTCACTACACTATTCAAATTTAGTTGTAAGAACAAGATTTAGAGACATGGGCCTCTTTCTCCCCTATGATTTCTCAATATCTATAAGTTTAGCCTCGTAGTAAATAACACCTTATGGGGGCATGAAAATGTCCCTTTTTCGATGGTTTGATGTTATTAAGAAGTTCTGATAGTAAAAATTGGACCTAGATTCATATGCAAATGTGTGGTCAAGTGTTTAGTGAAAGGTGTCAAAGAGGATAAATTATTTGTAGATTTTTCTTTCTCTTCTCTCACTAGATTCCTAAAAAGTTGAAGGTTTCAAAACAACTAATTTCTCTTGGGTTGTACCTTCTTCTCTACAAATATCCAAAATGGGGCACTTTGGCTTATCTTCTCACTCTCTCTAGTTTCGGGGTGTACTCAACACTCTAGTATCTACTTTGACACAAATTGGGGGATCTTACCCTCGATCCTCTAGCATCTCCATATAAAATTATAAGTATCCAAGGCACATAAATAATGAGAGATATTCCCTCCACAAAATTAACAAGTGTATTCTTTCCATGTTTTTCTTCTCTTTACCTAATTTTTTTAAAAGCTCAAAGTTATAAGAATTATCCATATTTTGATTTCAATTTTAGTTTTTGTCACAAACTTTGACTACACTTTATGTTACAGGTTTCATTAGAGAGCATTTCAACACTAACACATTAGAGAAACATTGTTGAGTGAAGACAAAGTGTGTGTGCACACGTAGGTAAGTTTTCCTTTAAGAATGCAAAGTTCAATTACACACTAAAAGTGGGAGGGGGTATAAACACTAAAATTCAGTAACTTATCCTTTTACATTGACAAGTTTGACTATGTTCCCTTTTTAAGACAAATGCTTACATTTGGAATCCGATCACTCATCTTTATATCTCTTTTGTGACTTACTTATCTCTTATACTCTTCTTTGTCATCAATTGTGGAAATATTATCTAATCAAGTAAACAACTTATTTGTTTCATGTCCAAACTTTTTATTTTACTTTTATCATTCTTTTTCCAAGACCATATAATGGGTCAAGATGTGGGGTTTTGTCTTGGCCAACCTATACAATCTTAAATCTTCAATTTATCTTTGTTTTCAATTTGAATATATTTTTTAAGTTGTTTTTGTCAGACGAGGGGATGAATGAATATTTATTAACCTTATTAAATATTAGGTTAGCATTAATTAATACCTACAAACATAAATGTGCACGTAAAGTAAATAAATAATAAGATAAAGTAAATAACACATGGACACATCATGTAACATGGAAAAGTCCCAATGGGGTAAAAACCACGAAAAGAATTACTTCTACTTTATAAGAAACTATTACAACTAGTCCAATAAAAACTCCCTCCTCACTTCCACTCCATATTTTTACCAGGATCATCCAATATATTCGATATATACTTGAATATGACCTATGGTCATATTTAAATAACTCAAGGGTTATGACCTTCTTAAGTGACAGGGTACACCTCCCCAATTTAATGTTAGTTAATTAAATAACTAACCACCTAATATAAAGTTTATATTTAAATAATAAGAATATAAGTTATTCTATATTATTTAAATATAAACTAAATATTATGATACACTTAATATTATAGTTCTAACACTCCCCCTTAATATTAAGTGGGGATCCATATGCCAACATTACCTATTTGTACAACAGATTTACAAATCCATAAACCCTAAAGGTTTAGGCTAGCATATGTATTTGTGAGACTAAATCCCACCGTTTCTCATGGAAAAATTCTTATACCACATCTCTAGGAGCCTTTTATAACACAAGGACCTCCTTTACAAATAGATGCACCCACTTTTATATTTTCCGTAAACTCTATCAGTTTACATAGATCATACAAGATCTTTTTACAATGCTTTTAAACTAGAATAGAAGTATATAGAGGAGAAGGAGTCAACAACCGACGGTTGTTAGGAGGTGGCATTGCCATGCACACTCCCCTCAATGGAAACTCTGAAAGGCCAAGCATTGACACGAAACTTGCATAACTTTGCAACACACAATGGCTTTGTAAACATGTTTGCAACTTTATCTTCAATCGAGTAGTACTAGATATCTATATCACCACAGAGAACCTTCTCTCAAATAAAGTGCATATGTATCTCGATATGCTTTGTCCTCTAATGTTGAACTAGATTTTTAGTGAGAGCAATGCAACTTTGGCTATCATACTAAGAGGAGTAATTCCTTTAGCTTCCATGTGCATCTCTTCCAACAGCTGCTTCAGCCACATGGCTTCTTTTGCTTCTTCCATTGCACTTATATATTCTACCTCAATAGAAGAAATGGAATGGTTGGTTGCTTTTTACTACTCCAAGTAATGGCACCTGCACCAAACTTGAATACATATCCAATTGTATACTTGTGATCTATCACATCACTAGCATGGTTAGAATCATAATATCCATATAAATATGCATTGTTAGAAGAAATATAATGTAAACCAAAATTAATTATGCCCTTAATATAACACAAAATTTATTTTTGCTAACTTCCAATGATCTTGATAAGGCTCCGCATAAACCTTAAAGCAATCCCTACTGCATAAGCAATGTCAGGTCTAGTAATAGTTAAATAAATCAAACTACCTACAAGTTTCATGTATAAAGTAGGATTATCTTTTTCACATGTAGGTTTAGGATCAAGTTTACATCCAACTTCTATAAGAATAGCAATTATTTACAATCAATCATATTAAACCTTTTAAGTAAATTAGTTGCATATTGTGATTGAGATACTACAATAGAATTTTTATCCTAAAATATAGCCATGCCCAAAAATGATGCAATAATCCTAAGTCTTGTCATTTCAAAATATTGCATTAATTTTTCTTTAATTTTCATAATTAAACTATTAGAATTACTAGTGATAAGTAAATCATCAACATATAATACAATGAGAATGATAGCATTTTCTTCAATTTTAACAAATAAATCATTGTCAGATGAACAATTAGAAAAACCAACTTCATTAAAAAAATGGTTAATTTTTGCATACCAAGCTTTAGGAGCTTGTTTTAAACCATATAAATATTTTTTTAATTTACAAACATACATTTCTTTACCTGTTCTTCAAATCCTTTAGGTTGGGTCATATAGATTTCTTATTTTAAATCACCATTCAGAAAGGCATTTTTGACATCCATCTGATGGATTTCCCAACCATACTGAGCAACTAAGGCAATCAAAATCTTTTTGTGCTCATTTTTGCAACTGGTGCAAAGGTTTCATGTAGTCGATACTAGGTTTTTGAGTAAACCCTCGAGCTACTAATCTAGATTTGAATTTATCTACACTATCATCTACTTTATATTTAATCTTGTATAGCCATCTAGATCTGACTATACTTCGTTTTTCAAGAGGAGGGACTAATTCCCAAGTCTTATTTTTAATCAAGGTAGTATATTCAAATTTCATAGCATCTATCTATCCATCTTTCGTCAGAAGAAGCTTCTTCGAAATATTGGGGTTTAGGTTCATACAATGTCATTAAGGAATGATATGTATGATGACTTCTAGTCATTTTCTGAAGGTTTCAGATTAGAGTCTTGAATAATAGACTCATCCCATCTAGGTATTTTAGTTACAGAGGAACTAGGAACAATATCATTTTCAATTATAGGTTCAACACTTGTTTCTTCATCACATACATCATTTTCACAATTTTCAATTTCATTTTCATTTTCATTATAATCATCATAAATAATGAAGATGAAGAAGAAGAAAAAAAAGGTTTTTCTAAAATTTTAACATTCTTGTTTTCTATAACTTCTCTTTTGACGGATCAAATATCCTAATACCTTTAGTTTTGACATTGTATCCTACAAAGATACAAGGAAAAAAGAGGTTTGATCAAGCTTCTTCCATTTTGATTTCAGAATGAAGAGGGAAGCAAGGATACTAAAGATTCTCAAATGAGACACACTTGGTTTTTGATTTGACCACTTTTCCAAAGGAGTGGAATTTACTAAGGATTTAGTGGGAACTCTATTCAAGATATGAAAAATAGTGTTCATTGCTTCAGCCCAGAGGAATTTAGGAACCTGAGTTGAATGCATCATGAACCTAGCCATTTCCATAATGGTACGGATTTTTACTTGCCACAATCTCATTCTACTGAGGGAATAGGGAGTATTCAGTTCTCTTTAAATGCCACATTCAACACAAAATGATTCAAATGCTTTACTGACATATTATCCCCATTATCAGTCCTAAGCCTCTTAATTTTATAACTAGAAGAGTTTTCAACTAAAGCTTTAAATTCTTTAAATTTTGACAAGACATCAAATTTATTTTTAATGAAATAAGACCAAATCATATGAGAGAAATCATCAATGAATGTGACAACATACAGAGAACCATTAAGAGATGGAACTTCTAGGGGTCCTCGAACATCACTATGGACAAGTTCCAAAGGTTCAAAAGAATTATCATCATGATGACTGTGAAAGGGATTAGTAGATTACTTACCACATAAGCATCCTTCACATGTTTCATGATTTTGGGAAATATGTGGCAGACCAGTCACTAGGTTTAGTTGAGACATGTCATACATGCTCCTGAAGTTGACATGACCTAGTCTCTCATGCCACAATTACATGTCACTTCTTTGAGTTGTTAAACAAGAAGCAAAGGAAAACCATTAAACACATACAAACCATCTCTTTGAATGCCTTCAACTATAGTAACATTATGTTCATTTTTAATAAATCATTTATCTTTTAATAATGTTACACTATAGTTATTTTGAGTCAACTGAGAACAAGAAAGCAAATTCATTTTAAGTTTAGGAACTAACAAAACATTGTTAATAAAACCATTTGAAACTTTTGCTTTACCCTGACCCTAAACATCGAGAATGGAATGATCACCCAAGTAGATATGATCATTACATTCACTAAGTTCATATAGGATATCAGATCTAAAGGTCATGTGCCTAGAGGCACCACTATCCAATATCCACTCATTTTCTTTTGCAGTGACAAGGGTGACATATAAAGCAATTACATTTGATTTTTGACTATTTTTCTTGATTCTTGTTTTGGTTTTGTTTTTGGTTTTGGTCATATTTGTTACCCTTTTGATTTTTGAAATTTGTTTTGTTATTTTTAAATTTACAATCCTCTTTCTTGTGGCCAAATTTACCATAGTAATGACATTTACCATCAAATCTAACTCTTAGATTTCCAAGTTTCTTATCTTTGTTAGGAGGTTTAAAAGTTAGCTTTTAGTTTTTGTTGAATCTAGAGGTTTTACCTTTTAATATCTGAGCGAGAAGTGCTTGAATGGATTCTCCTTAGAATCAAAAATTTTCATTACTTGTTCTTCCTGTATGAGGAGAGCACTAAGGGTTTGCAAATCTGGAATGTCTTGTTCTATTTGATATTTTGAATTCAAAATTGAAATGAAATTTCTAAATTTCTCATGAATATTCAACTAATAATGAAATAAAGCAATTTATCCTAAATTAAATTACTGCCACATCCATCTAACTGTGACTTAATATTTTTATTTTTGTTGAATGATTTATTAAGTTTTCATCTCCTTCATGGGAGTTATCATCATTCTAAAATAAATTTGATGATGTTTGACAAACGCATACCTTCGTGCATCGATTCCAATTGAGCTCAAGCCTCACTTGGACTTTCTTGATTCCCGATATGAAGCAGAAAATCATCTTGTATACTTTGCAAAATGATGGACATCGCCTCTTGTACTTTCTATTGATATGCAACAACATTATCTGTAGTTTCTTGTCTTTCGGTCGGAGCTCTTTCAGTTCCATTCACAACTGCCCATAATTTGCGAGCCATGAATTCTACCTTCAATCGAATCTTCCAAATGTTGTAATTATTCCCATTCAACATCTGAGATTTATCAATTGAAAACTGATTAGACCCCATTTTTGTGTAAATGGAAATAAATAATAAACAAGGATTAAAATAAGAGTTTAATAGAAGTCCCCCTATCATATTTTAATCCTCACAATCAAACACCGATCAGTTTACGCCAAAAAGGGATCTTGTTAATTAGATAATCTATACATGAATGCGTTAGTATGATATCAAAAAAATTGAAATGTAAGTGAATTTTCTTTAGTATTCTAACAAAATCATGACGATAATTTAATCGTCGTGTCGTAAGAATATATCATTTTTAAACAAAACAATTATATTTTTTACTATTTTTTCACAAAAAAATAAATAACTCTTATATTTTTGAAAAACAAAAGAAAACAATAATTCACATATATTTTTAGAAAAAAAAATTAAGAAAAAATTGGGAGCTCTTGCTCCTTATTAGGTATGAATTTCTATCAACTCACCGAGTTTGGCTAGCCAACTCGGCGAGCTTTATCACCGAGTTAACCATATTTCATATTTTTTTCAACTCAATATAAATTCCAAACCATATTTATAGCCAATATTTCAAAATATGTAAATTAACCAAGCCTTATATACCAACCAACCGAGCCACATATGCATCTGCAAGACTAAACCGCACAGAGACCACATAACACAACACAACGAGCCACTCGGGTGAGCCATGCCCGTAAGGGCTTTAAACAAAATGTGGTGGTGTGACCGTAGTCACACCACCATACACCATAAAGTAAGCTTTTAAATTATTTTCCCTCCTACATTGTCCCCATGTGGGACAAAACAAAGCACCGGAGTAAGGGGTTGCAGGTGGTGGGAGTGGTGTGAGTTTTAGGAACATGCGGCTCATGGTGAAGGGTTAACATAGGGCACATGCAAAGCATGCCAAGTGGCACGAAGTTGGATGGGGTTTGGAGGGGGCCACCCCTCCTTTCTATATTTTTTAATATAAGTTTTTAATTTTATATATCAGCCGCATAGATTTAGGCTTAGGTTATGTAGTTTAGGTTTTATATAAACTATAGAATATATTTATAGGTTTATATATATATATATATATATATATATATATATATATATATATATTATTTTTATAAACACCGATAAAACTATAGAATATAAAAATATAGTTTATATTGATTATAAACTATAGGTGCAATTTTTTTTACGGGGGTCCATACTTGAGATAGGTTTTTAAAATTCAAAGTGAAAGTAATTTTTTTACATTACCAGGGGACAAGATGATCTAACCAACCAATAAGAAAATTTAAAACTCCTATTTTCTGGATTCTTGTCTCCTCTGTGAACTAGGTTTCACTTGAATTTTTTACTTTCTCTTTTGATATCTCAAATTAACCTGCACACTTTTACAAACTATAGGAAAATATTTCACAAAAATTATTCAACCTTACCTTAATTTCCAAGGCCTTGGTAATTCTTGAATTCCAATTTTTCACACACAATTAAATCTCTAAATTAATTTACACCTATGCACACCATATTCATTCCTACCATATGGAGAGGGAAGGGGGGATTAAATAGGATACTAACCAACTAACCACCTAACTTCCCAACCATTGCAACATTAGAACATTAGAATTAAATTAGATTATTTAATCCCACTCTGGTACCATGTCAGGACGAGGGGATGAATGAATATTTATTAACCTTATTGAATATTATGATACACTTGATATTATAGTTCTAATACTCCCACTTGATATTAAGTGGGGATTCATATTCCAACATTACCTATTTGTACAACACGATTTATAAATATAATGGGTATCCATATGTTAACATCTTCTTAGGGCCACCTTGTTAGAATAACTCACTATCATTTTATAACTCACGTAACACTCTTATAATCTCTCGTTGCAAATATCATTCCATAAACACTCAATGGTTCCCTAAATCTACCTAAATCAATTGTACATAAATTAGATCAATCCCTACTATAGGTCTAAAGCACTCAACCAAGTAAAAGAGTCTATATTCCTCCATTTTCAAGCATGTAATTGTCTTAGATCCATGTCTTAGCTAGAGAAATGTCACTTCAAGCATTCTTCATAGATTTCAAGGAGCAAAGGGTTAGGTCACTTAACTAAAACACACCATGTCACACTACTACCACGTTGGTACATTTTATATGTAAGGACCCTTTTTAATATTATTGTTATTAGCAATTTGATTTGATTAACCCAAAAAAATAATGTAATTCATGTTAAAGTAATAAAGAGTTGATATCTAATTAATGTATAAATTAGCATTCAAAACACATACATATAAATAATGAAATATGCAAAATACATTTCTTATATTAATATCAAAAGTGTTAGGTATATATCTGGGTAGAATCTTGTACCATCCTTATAATTTTCACAATAGACATACTTGTATATGGACTATGGTTATTCAGGGTGACTATTGAGGCATCGGAGCTCTCTTCCAAAGGTCCTTTGATCTAACAAACTAGCATCCCTATCCAAGACACTCCAGGGTGTACACTATACCCCTAGTTGGATATACTTTGTATACCCCCTTCCCAACAAGTCCACCACTAACTCCCAAGCCTTTCACAATCTTCTATGTTGGGTCTTAAAAAAACTAAAAAAATAATTCATCCACTTTCAAGAGTCTACCATATTATTTATAATTTCCAAGAGGTGGTTGTAACCAACACAACCATTACATCCCTTAATTAACTTTTTTATTTTAGTACATAATTAATTTACATTTTCAACACATCTCTTATCGATTTTTTACCCATATTAATTTCTCTAGTGTTTTTATTATATTTTTTCCACCATGTTTTATCTCTTACTTTACAAGGGTAATATTATAATCAAATACTTTACCCCATTAATATTAATAATGGGGATTTTGGCACATAACGATGAGACTATACAATTAGACCACTATATTGGTGTCAAAAGACACGAGGGAACCCCTAAAGAGGTAGTTAGTTGTTCACACTTGCACAATCACTTAAGAGAATTACATGAGGCTTGATCCCATGATGAGGGAATATAGTACAACTCTTGGATTGGTTCAAAAAATGGGAGTCTAAGTGCCAAGACTAGTTCATCCTCAACACACACATATTTTATCCTTTTGATTTGTTAATGCTTTGATGAATGGTTCTACAAGTTTCTACTTTGTTACAAGTGATTATAGGTCATCTTAAAGTTGTGTGAGCAAGAGCAACATACAAAAATGTCATTTATAAGTAGGTGAAGCACATAATAATTTCTAGATATAGATCTTCAAAGGGTGCGAGACCATTTAGATCAATGTTAAGATCATATAGTTCCAATATGGATCATAAAGTAATTGTGCGGTCCTACTCCTACTTAGTTTCCAACTCCAAAAAATTGTATTGAAGCATTTTTAGTCTCTAATCTACCTATTTCACTATTTTACACCTAAATCCTTCATTTTTTTACTTGTAAAACTAAATTTCTTCCTCCTCTCATGTATTTGAGTTAATACTTATTAGTTTATCATTTATTACAAGTGTAAAGGCACTATTTTGATTGTGAATGGTTAATTTTGGAAGGTAATTGATCTAAATAGTCCCATATTACAAACCCTTACATCCTTTTTATTATTGTCTATTTATATAACATAGAATTTAATTATGGTGTAAACATTTTCTTACTTTCTTATGATAACTACTTGATTTTTATAGTATGCACCTTGAGTGCCTTCAACACAATTATATTATGACATCATGAGTGTCCATGTTTTTGGTTATGTCTCACTTGTTTGCACTTGTTTCTTTATATGTGGCTTGAGTGCCTTCTATGAATTTGTCTTGTGACATCATGGGTGTCCCATGTTTGCATCTTTATACATTGATGTGACTATTTTTATGCTTTCACTTATGTTCGATGGATTGATTATATCTTCCTCATTATGCTTACTTTATTCTAAACACGTGTATTATTCCTACTCTTATTGTGAGAATGGAAAACTAGTGGATAACAGAAAGACAAGCAAGAAAAGTATCAAACCTCTCTTCCATGTTTTCCTTAAAAACTTTGGATAAGATTGTGGGATATTTAAGCTTTTGGAACCTTGTAAATAATGGATTATGAGTGCTCTTGATGTGACCTCCAAATGTGGATTTTAAAATGCTACGACAAAATTTTAAGCTTCCAATATGTATATTGGAGACAAAAATAGCATAGTGATTGTACATGAATCCAAGAGAAATACAAGAGGAGCCAAGAGGATTTGTAAGGGGATAAGCTTACTATTTAATAAATATTGAGTAGTGGTTGGAAGTGGTTACATTGGTTAAATGCACATGTTAAAAATAACACTTGAGGGAGGTTAAACAATTCAAATGAATTAATTCCCATTTGAAGGGAAGTAATTATTCAGTTGGTAGAAGTTACATTCGGGAAGGTGGTTGTATGTGTAATTTCATTGCCCCCACCTTTCTAGGATTCTAGAAGTGGGTTCCAAGTGGAGTTGACTGGGATGAGGAAATGGAGTCCAAGTGGGGTCCAAATGGAGTCTAAGTGGCAGTTGACTAGGAAAATAGGTGTAATTTCCAATTAACTAATTTAATTAGCAAAACATGTGAGACAATTAATAACCATTTATATAATAAATTTTAATTAACTTAGCTAAGGTGTGTTAGGATTAATTTAATTAATCCCAAAGGTTAATTATTAATTAATTTGATTAATCAATAATAAGAGGATATGAAGTAGGATAAGATGGAAACAAGTATGTGATTTTGGGTTGTCTACATTTTCCCCTCTTTAAAGTTTATTATGAAGTAATAGCATTTTAAAGATAGTAGATGTATGCATATGAGTGAGCGGATGACAGGGAAATATGGTAGATGTTTAGATTTTCCCCGGTGAAGCATTTATATGCCCCGTGAGTAGGATGGTAAGGTAATGCCCCTCAAGTGGGTGGGTGATGCAACAAAGTGGTGGACAACTACTTGATAGGAAGAAGACAAGGAATTTGAACAAGGATGGCGGAGAACTGTGCTCGTAACATGAGTGTCATTTAGAGAGTGAAATTTAGAGAAACCTTAATTCCTTGTTGTGCAATAGACTTGTCATCATGATTATGAAATAATTGTGATGTGTAACCCAAATCACATAAACAAACACACACAGAGAAAAGAAAAGATAAAAAAAAAAAAAAAACCAATACACAATATAAAAACTATGAATCATGAATATGAAGAAGCCAAGATGGTAACATAATGCATTTAATTGGTCTAAAAAGTAAACATAAACAATGTAACACAACTTTAAAATAGAAGATAATTATTTATGCCCCTAATGTGTGCCACAATGATGATTAAGCATGTGTGAATGTTCCTAAGTACTAAACTTATGAAATGTATTGGGATATGATCATACTGAAGAGCGGAGTGATTTTTAGATACTCCTAATGAAACTCTTGTTGGATCCATATTGAAAATTGATCTGAAAGTTGAAAAGGATCATTTCCTCTGCGTAATAAACTTATGAATTGTGGGAGAGGTAGAATGATAGCCAAAAGTTCCCATGTGAAGTTATATTGTGAAGGAAAAACAATTGAGTTGACTTGCCTAAGCACAATTACTAACATTCCAAGGGAAAAAAGTGATAACCATAATATTTGGAATGATCACTAGGGTAGTAGATAAAAGTATGACTTTATCAAGATTGTGTTGAAATGTTGAAATATTAATTTCATGTGTTTTCCAATTGTAGGATTTTTTTATAAGTGGATGTTTGTTTGAAATTGTATAAAAAAAATTGAATATCTCTGGATATATGATTTTTTTAAATTTATGTGAATATGTGATTTTTTTGAATTTTTTATTTCTAAAGAAGAGGAGTGGTGTATTTTCAATTAACACAAATTTAAAGAAATTTAAACAAACATGAATATACAAAAAAAAAAGGAAGACACTCCATGGCTTATTTAATGAACCAAGAGGAGAACACAACATGTGCAAGAAATCCAAAGACACAAAACAAGAATTGTAAACAAACCCAATATGAATAGGAAGGAACTACGTGAAAGTTATATGTGAACTAAAATGTTAATAAATTTCCTACAATTGGTCTACAATAACAAAATACAATAAAATGACAAACTAAATAAGGTAAAAACATCATCACAATGTTGACAAACCACAACAGTACAACATAATTTGCAATAACAACGTCTAATGACACTCCTAATGTGTTCCACATTGAAGAATTAGATAGATATGAATGTCCCCTAAGTGATAGCTTAGAACTCAAGATGATTGGATCGGGCTAAAAAGTGGAGTGATGCTTTGATACTCCTAATGAAACTTTTGTTCGATTCTATTGAATTTTGATGTCTATTGGAATAAAATTTGAAATCCAAGTGTGCCCCAAGAAAAATTATATTACAAAAGCATAAATTGATTGTTACCTCCTCGTATAGATATACACCATAAGGCAAAGAAAAGTGATTTTTGTAAGATGATCTGGACGATCGGTAGAATTATCATCAAATGAAAATATTGTTGAACTATATTATGCGGTTGTTGAGATTGTGTTAAAAATATTCTAAATGTTTTGTTTTTTCCAATTTTATACTTGTTTTTATTTTTGGAATAATTTTATACTAATTTTGTATTTTTACTTAAACATATTTGAATTTTTTTGAAGTTTTGAAACATATTTGAATGTTTTTAAATTTTTGAACATATTTAAATGTTTTAGGTATTTTTACTTGGTAAAGGGTGTACTATCTAAACTCATGTTCAAACAATTGTAAGCATTTGATTCCATTGGCAGAATGTAGATGATACAGTGATAGGGTGTCTCACTCCACTTGTAACTCCACGCATTAGGAATATGCGAGGGTTCACCACCGAGAGCCAAGAATCATGTAAGAACTAAGAGAATAGTGAAATTAAAATGAATATGATGGATACCAAGCCACAAGGTATAACAATGCTCCATTCAGGAAAATGTGACTCATCTCCAGTCAATATTACCTGGTCGATTCCAAGATGATTTCACTTTATGAGTTTTGACAAGACTTAGATCCATTGATGGCTTACTGATTCACAAGATATGGTTGAAGGAATTGTTATCTCTCTTAACATAAGCAACTTATTGGGATGTGTATAAGTAAGTATTTTTATTCAAACTTTTTGAAGGCTTTATTTTGTTTGATTTTTCTGAAAGGAACCCCTACGTCTTTCCCCATGCCACTAGTAAGAGAAAAGGGCTCAACACTGAAGATAAAATGTAAGTGAGTAAGGACATATTCATCCATTCCCAGTCTCATACAACTAGTAAGAAGTATGGGCTCATCACCAAAAATCATGAAGGATGATGCTATGCACCTAGGGAAAGGATGTTATGATGTATATGTATTGATGGAGATGCTTTGACATGTGGCACACATCCTTATCTTATTATATCATTCATTTATGATTTATTATTCTTAAGAGGTCGGCCTCAGTATTGGCCATAGGTTAGAATGGTATATATAGGGGTTAGAAGGTTGTAGTTAATCATCATATTGAGTATTGGAGTGTTATTGTATGGTTTGGAGGTTACCCCCTCGAAGTGGTATTGGAGGTTGCCCCCTCGAAGTGGCAAAGCTATTATATGAGCATATTGTCATCATTTATCTATATTTTGGTGTTATCTCATGTTATTATGTTGTATATGTTCTGATTTATACAAATAATATCCTTACAAGTGGTATCAGAGCTTAACGATTGTTTTTTTTGTATTTTATATAGATTTTTCCTTATATGTCAATATTGTGCTTATTGGGAAGGAAATTTTTTCCCCCACATCTTAGCCATGTGTAATTAATAAGATGTAAGGGTTCAACATTGTAGATTGAGATGAACTATCAAAAAGGTCTAGGTAAATAAGTTTGATGATTTTTTTAAAGAGAGAGCTTATGAAAAATGAGGATTTTAACATTAGTAAGCTTTGAGACAAAAATGTAGGTTAAAAGATCTGGAATGGTAGAAACAATAACAAGAATGAGACATAAAATTCCCAATAGGAACAAGATTAACTTGTGTCATAGAAGGTGAAGACTGCAAATAGATATGATTAAGATATCTGCCAATGGAGCAAAATGATTAAAATTGTTTATACAAATGGCCTCCGTGAGTTTGGAGAGCACCTGAACAAGAAGTTCTTAATTTTGTACTATCTCTTTCTAAATAGTGCTTTTAGGAAGGGTTGTATATGGATTTTATTTATTTTTACGCTTTTTAATTTTTCTAAGTTTTTTCGAATGAGGGTTTGCAATGGACTTTCCAGAAAAGAGGTCCATATTTATGAAAGTTGAATGGTCTGATTTACAAAACTTTGGAAGACAAGATCCAATTCAATGGAGTATCTAGAAGTATTTTCAATGTATTCATGATTTGGTGAGTCTTGATTTATGAGACTTGGGTGTATAAGGTCCAAGTTAAAGGAGGGAATCTGAAGATTCAAAGAGTCCATATTTACTGAAACTTAGGAAAACAGATCCAATTCAATGGAGGGAATTGAAATATTTTCAATGAATGATTGATTGAAGTAGTCATGATTTACGAGGATTAGGCAAACGAGATCCAAGTCAAATGAGAGAATTTGAATATTCAAGGGGTCCAATTTTATGATACTTGGGCAGACGAGGTCTAAGAAAAAGGAGAGAATCGAAATATTTGATAAGTCTTGAAGTACGAAGACTTGGACAGACACAAGATCCAAGTCAAAGGATGTATGATTAGATAAATCTTTGATGAGATCGAAAGACCTATGTGATGTTAGAGGTAAGTTGTTGATGCGGAGAATATGTTGAAATTCATATTCACTGTGAGTGGAATGATGTGAGGAAAGAAGGATTGATCCCTAGATGTGCATCCGAGGTTCCTTATAGGTCGTAGAGAGAAAATATTCAATGTTGCTCCTTTTAATTAATGAATTAATGTGTTCGATGATGGATTTGTAATTAAAGTTTGAAAATATTCTATGAGGATATTCCTATTTATACACACCTCATAGAGTGTATGCATGTGAATTTCTTGATACATAGGAATCATCGGGAAGAGATGCTTGTAAGATTGGTCATTTCGGGTAATATGGACATGAAAAATCTATTATTACAAGTGTCCAAACTTCTTGTTGTTGCATATCTACAACAAGACTAGGGATGTCAGGCATATAGAAGCTAGCATTGAAAGATAGACTAGGGCTCAATAGTGCTTGATGATGTACCCTCTTCTTTAGATTCATCATTTGTATCATGGGTTAGAAAGGAGTCTTGAAGCAAGGTCAATTTCTTGTTTGACGTTGAAATATTGTTGTCCAAACCAAGTTCAATGTCCGATGAACTAATGGAAGAAAATGAAGGAGAGATTGATTTGTTTTGGTTTATAGATACTTGACCCTTATGTCTAGATCTCATTGAGTTTTATCATGTAAAGAATATTGGACAACATTCAACTCTTCATTAGAAGTTGTAGTAGTTGACTCATTTTCAATTTTGAGATATTTATCATCGATTTCTATATAAATGACTCTGTTGTTAATTAAGTCTTGGACATAATGATGGAGACTTGAACAATGATCCATAGAGTGGCCTTTGATGTGGTGGTATTCACAATATTCCAATTCTTTATACCACTTAGGCTTGGGTTCCCCATTATAAAATGGTCTTGTGATTGGATATTTGATCATTTTATCCTTTTCTAATTGATGAAAAACACTAGAGAGACTTTCTTAGAGGTGTAAACCGATGTTCTAATTTGCATGGAGTATTTTTATAATAAATGATATGATGGAGTTAAAATCGACATTGTTTGAAAATTGACCCTATTCGGAGCTTTGCCCTTTGTACCATGGTTAGGAAACGGATAGAAACACATTTAGATCATCATGTTGGATGTTTTGTTTGGTATTAGGTCTCACGACCATTGTGTTTCCATTGTCAATGAGGTGTTGGATGTAATTGTGAAGTTGCCTACATTTTTATGTTTGATGACCATCAATGCAATGAAAATCATAATATGTGTTAGGTTGATACTAAGCTGTCTTAGGTTCCCCTTCAAGAAAGGGTTGCATGATAGGGTAAGTGACCATATTGGCACTTGTTAGTTGTTACAAGATGCTTGAAATATATTCTCCCAAATATGTATATTATTGTTGTTTGTAATCACAAGGAGGAGGAGTTTCTCTTCTTGGTATGGTGATGGTTGGTTTAGACTTATCATGTTTTTATTGATTGTTTTGTATGTTGTGAACATTTAGATTGTCCATGACACCATCATTGATGACATTGTGGTTTTGGTTAATGTATCTATATTTATCATGATGAGTGTTACTATTTTTATTATTATTGTTGTGCCCATTTCATTAAGAATGAGGCTTGATCAAGCCTTTAACAATGAGGTCCTTTTTAATTTGAGTTCCCTTTTCGATAACTTCCTCAAAACTGGTGAGGTAGTGCATCTACATGTGAAAGGAAAACTCATTGTTAAGGTTTGGTATAAAGATGTTAACCATTTATTTTTCAAGGATTGAACATGGGAACCGACTTGTGATTCCTCTCCATTGTTATAAGAATCATGCAAATATTTTTTTGTTCATTGGTTTGTGTTGCACAAATCCATCATTGTGACTTCAAAGTCAAGGTTGAAAGAAAAATGTTTAATGAAATTCTCCGAGAGGTCTGCAAAGGTAGTGATAGATCCCTTTAAAAGGTGTAAGAACCAGTCCAAATCTTGTCCTCCTAGAATTCTAAGAAAGAGGTGCAAGAGAAAGATATCATTATATGCCACTTCTTGGCATGCCATGAAAAATTCCTTGATATGCTCTCTTGGATCATTTTTTCCCTTGTATTTATCAAATTTGGGTGTCTCAAAAGAGTGTGGGAAGGGTATGCATAAGATGTCCTTATCGAAAGGGTAAGGACACAATTCATTGAATTTTAATTGTTTGTGTTGTTGTTACATACTTCCCAAAATTGTATCTTTCATCATTTTCCATTCTTGAGAAAATGGTGAATTAGTTTGTGGGATAAAGGGATTATTATGATTTTAAGATTGATGTTCTCTTTATCCGTCTCAGAATGAGTTTTAAGGTTTTGTCACTTCTCTTCGTGGTTTGGTACCTTTGGTGTCATTGTTAGTGACTTTAGAGGATATTAGAGCCAATTGTTTTGCCATTGCATTGACTTGATAAATCAAGGCTTGAGTGGACTCCGGGGTTGAAGCACTAGATTTTCCTTTATCATTGGTATTCATTGTACTTGGTCCGACATCCTCATGTTTATTTGACTCAAGGGTAGACCCTTAGGTGATTTGGGTTGACTTTGTAAGGTTTTCAAAATTTCCTCGCTAAAGTTTGAAGGAAATTACGCTCCCATCTTGAGGAGATGAAGCAAAAATGGGCCCTTATATTTTCATAGAAGGGATTTTATGGAAGTATTTTCAAGTTGGTTTTCATCCTCTTTGTCAGAGATAATATGGAAAATATTTTTATCTTGCCTTCCAAAGGGACTATAATCACAATGTCTTGATCCCACCATTTTTGAAAGATGGGAGGAATGAAGAAAAGTATATTAGAAAGCTCAACCCTTAGCAAAGTGAATGCTAAGATGGAAGAGGGGAAAGGTTAGAATGCTTAAGCCTAGATGAATGAGTTTTAAGGTAGAAGATATGTGAAAAAGTTTGATGTGCTTGACTCTTTAACAAAAATGAATGCTAAAAGAAAAGAGGCTAAAGAAGGTGATTTTGTTTGACTCTTAACAAAATGAGGGTAAAGAGGCAAGAGGCTTGAAAGGGGTGGTTTCCTGATCTTAACAAAATGAGTGTTAAGAGAGAAGGGACTTGAAAACACGGTGAATGTGCTCAACTCTTAACAAAATGAGTTTTAAAAGAGGAGACTTGGAAATGTGATGAAAATGCTTGAATCTTTAAAAATGATTGTTAAAAGAGGAGACTTGGAAACACGATGAAAATGCTCAACTCTTAACAAATTGAGTGTTAGAAGAGGATACTAAATAATGGAAGGATAACACTCGAACATCAATAAGGTGAGTGTTGAAGTTAGAGGTGTAAAAACAATGATGAAAATCTTGAATCTCAACAAAGTGAATGTGAAGATATGAGATAAAGAGGGGTTGATTAATGAAACATCTCAACTTGTAGCAAATTGAATACTTAGAAGAGAGGAGTATAGAAATAAAGGTATCAAAAATTTGAACAAAGTGAATATTAATTTTGATAACATAAGATGGTGGGATGCTTAAAGTTCAACAACGTAAATGTTAAAATTAAGACTTAGGAAGTGATAGATCAATGTGATTGTGATGGTGCTTGACCGTGATAAAGTGAGTATCAATATGTCAAGACTTATATGGAGAAGTGCTTGTGCTTAGGTTTGGATATGGATGTCCACAAATCAAGACTTGGCTTTGATTACAATGTGACAAGGTGGATGAGAGATAAAATGTGTATGAGAAGAGTGGAACACGAACTTGTAATACGTAAGAAAAATGAAAATGATGTTTGTTAAAGTTGGCCTTTATTTATAATAGAGTTATCTCCTTAAATGTTATAAGATTATCCGATTGAGTGTGGTATACCATTGCTAGTTTTCGGATTTACTTGTCCCCTCTTGATACGATAAAAAGGGATGTTACTTCACTCAAAGGATCAAATCAAGGTTTCCTCTAAGGATAATTTTGACGTTAATCTCACAAAAAAGTGTACTAGTCAAGTGAGTGGGGGTTCCCACTTCGTTATCTAGTTCACTCAAGGTGTCGACTACTTTGGGGTTCCTATGGTACTCTTTGCAATGATTTTTGGCCCCTATCCATGCACTTCCTACAATTACAATTAGAAGAAAGGAATAATCCCAACCTCAAAATTTTAAATTAAGGTTAATTTTATAACGTTTAAAAAAGATGATAAAGGGGTTTGTTTGATCTTTGAACAAGGCAACTTGCAGTTAGTAGTCTGAATCTTTTAACAACCTTCTTTAGATATGGTACTATAAATAAATGGTTAGAAATTTTCCTACAATGAATAAACATGAGAAAAACATGAAAAACAAACAAATAAACCCATGTTTCTAATTTTCAAGATCGCTTATACAAGCACGAAAAAAAAAACATATGTGTGGAGTTTATTGGGATTAGTTGCACAAAAATATGTTTTACAAAATATAATAAAACCCTCCAAAATCATTAATTACTTTGCAAAATTCCCTAAAAAGTAAATTAATTGAACGAAAACATCCAATAAACCTACATGTGAAAGTTTCACAGCTTAGTCTATTCTAAGTTAATTGATGAAAATTATTTCTTAAGTCCCGATTAGTTAAAAAGACCCATAAAATTAAAAGGAAACTAATTAATTAATTTAAAATAAGTTATCCTAAGTTAAAATAAAAATAAATTAAACTAAATTTTAACATAAGTGTGAAAAACTTGACCTAATTTGAAAAAAAAGCAAAAAACCCTAAAATGTGAGTCTTTTGTGCATGGGGAGGGAAATGCTCTAGCTTGGCTTGGATGAGTTAGGGGTTTGCCAATGATAGTGGTGAAGGTATGGCTCAAGGCAGGAGGTGAGTTAAGGATCGTAAGGTGAGTTAAAGAAAAGGAGCGGGAGATCGGGTTTGAATGCAAAGGGGTAGGTCAAAGAAGGTGAGGATGGAAGCTAGCTTGACGGTGGCCAACAATAGCCAACGAAGACCCAACGGCGAGAGGGAGCAAATTGACACTAAGGTTGAGAGATAGATTGGAGCAGAGACATCGGTGTTTCGGTGGTGGCTAAGGATAACTTGGTAGCGGGGTTTGTGGGTTGAACAATGATGTAGGTAGAGTATCCCCACATATCGGTGGTAAAGGTAATAGGGCGGTGGCCGGGTGAGCTCGGAGGAGACTCGATAGAGATGCGTGGCTTGCACGGTGGTGGCTTAGCTACGGGGTTGAGCTCGGGAGTTTGGCGGGCAACGGGTGCACCGGGTAGTGAGGGTTAAGTGGGTCGAAAGTAGGGAGCTCACCTCAACCGAGTTGGGGCCGAGTCGGGTTGGATTGTGAGGATCTCGAGTAAGGAGTTGGGTGTAGAGCTAGTTGTGAGAGTTGGGATGGTAAAGAGGTGAGGAAGGAGGGTGAGCTCACTCGCCCGAGTTGGGGCCGAATTGAGCAATCAAGGAGAGTTGTGCGAGTGTGTAGAGAGGTGAGGACATACAAATTTAGTAGAGAGTGCTAAATTTAAACTCAACTAAAATTTCTACTAAATTTTTGGCAATGAAACACCTAATATGTGAGATTGTTTCTTTTGGATTTTAAATTAGTATTTTGTTTTTAAATGCCTCCAAAAGTAGTAAACACCTACAAACACCATAAAACTATAAGAACAATAACAAAAAAATATGATTTTATAAAATTATATTTTTGCTATTAGATTCTCCTAGAATGCAACAAAACACTCTTGCAAACACAACATAGAAACCACAAAAACATACCAAAACAAAAATATTAATTAAAATAAAAACAATATGCACACACTTTGGGTAGTAAAGATAAAAATATGCATTAAAAGATGAATGAAAAAATGAAACAAAAATGAATGAAGTGTGGGTAAGTCCCATCGGGTGTGCCAAAATGTGAGCATGGAAAACTAGTACATAATGGAAAGACAAGTAAACAAAGCGAAAGAAATATCGCCTCCATGTTTTTCTTACAAACCTCAAATAAGGTTATGGAAGCTTTAAGCTTGTGGAACCTTGTAAATAATGGATTGTGGGTGCTCTTGAATGTGACCTCTAAATGTGGATTTGACAATTCTACAAGCATATTTTAGACATTGGGAAAGCTTCCAATATGTAGATATTAGAGAGAAAAATAGTAGAGTGATTGTACATGAATCCAAGAGAAATCCAAGAGGATTTGTAAAGGGATAATATTTTTCTTTTATAGAGGCTGAGTAATGGTTGGAAGTGGTTACATGTGGTTGAATGCACATGCTAAAAATAGCACTTGAGGGAGGTTAAACAATTTGAATGAATTAATTCCTAGTTACGGGATGATAATTATTCAATTGGCAGAAGTTACATCTGCAAAGGTGGTTGTATGTGCAATTTCATTACCTCCACATTTCTAGGATTCTAGAAGTGGATTCCAAGTGGAGTTGACTAGGATGAGGAAGTGGAGTCCAAGTGGGGTCCAAATGGAGTCTAAGTGGCAGTTGACTAGGAAAATAGGTGTATTTTCTAATTAAGTAATTAATTTAATTAGCTACAACATGTGAGACAATTAATTAACCATTTATTTAATAAATGTTAATTAACTTAGCTAAGGTGTGTTAGGAACTAATTTAATTAATCCCAAAGGTGAATGATTAATTAATTTTATTAATCAATCATAAGGGGATATGAACTAGGATAAGATGGAAACAAGTATGTGATTTTGGGGTGTCTACACTTATTTTTGTGTGTTGCATGTTACTTTCTTTTGTGTGCCATGGTCTCCACCAGTGTAACCCTCTTGTAGGAACAACATCCCAACTCGACCACCATTACAACCTTCAATGTGATCCAATGTAAATCATCATACTTATTCGACATGGGTGCACATCTTTTATTTCGAGCCACATGCTCAAATTATTTATTACATGTGCCTTAAAAGAGGGGGCATTCATTGGGGTATGTTCTAAACTTATATGTGATATATACTAATCATAGAGTTTAGACACATCTTTTATAGGGTCCATATTATTAGAAATAGTTACATGTACAAAAAAGTGGCTTAAATTCATATTGGTCAAAATCAGTATAATTCAGTCAAGACAATACTATGATTTAAACACCTGCTAGACTTCCTAATATATGGGTAAATCATCAAAAAAATGCAGCAATTTCATGTTCTTTCAACTATTTACTGACTTTTAGTACAAATTTAGACATAAAGGACACAATTCATAGCACTATATAAAGATCATGATAACTTCATTCATTCTCCATCACACTACTAGGATACAAATTACAAGAATAGAGTTTGGGGCCATGGGCCTTCTTCTCCTTTGCATTATTCAAAATTTGCATATTTAGACTCACTTGTACGACACGGTGGGGGAATGATGTATCCATTCCTTTTTGAATGTGTGGTTTATTTTAAAAATTGGGCTTGGATCCATCTACAATTATGTGGTCCATGGGGTTTGGAAGGTTTCAAATCGCTTAAGTTCTTTATCGGATGTCCTTCCTTTCCTCTTTCACATTTATGTGGGAAGATATCGTGGTCACCAAAAAATTATTCAATGTTATCTCCTATTAATGGGGTGCTTCAAGACCTCTACTCTTTAGTGTTAGGTCATTTGCACTTAATTCTATTTCCTATTCCGATTTCTCTTTCAACACAATTGGGGACTAACCCCCCTAATCCTTCAAAATTTTAACAACAAATCTAAATCTTTAAAGTGCAACAATAATGGGAGCTTCTTCCATTGTAAAACAATAGGTGTATCCCTTCCATGTTACATTTCTTTACTTTATTTTGTATATGTTCAATTTTTCAAAGTTATTATCACTATTTACATTTAAGTATAATTTAATTTCTACTAGGGACAATGGCTACATTGTGCGTTACAGTGTTTCACAATGGAGTGTGCTAATACCAACACAGGGAACAACAAAACTTTCAAAGTGAAGAAAAAATATGTGTACATACTCATGTATATTTTCCTTTAAGTACATAATTTCCATTTCATACATAGAAGGTGGGAAATGTAGACTCTAAAATTTGGCACTTTATCATTTAGCAATGAAAAGTTTGGATTTGGTCTTATGCTAAGACAAATGCTCACATTCTAATTTTAATTAACATGTCTCTCCCTCTATTTCATTTCTCATCTCTACACTCTACTATGACATTCATTTAAGAAATATTAATCAACTAAAGTAGTAATTCAACCTCAAACATCATTCCCAAAATTTGGCTCTTGTATTAATGTTTACTTGGGATCATACAACTCAAGGCTATAGTGGAGCATAATCCTACACCCCTCCATATAATGATTTTTTTCTAATTTTAAAATCATTATGTGAGTTAGTTTGTCTTTCTAGGTCTACCATAATAGTATTATCGAACCTATTGAAGCCTATACAAGCAAGTCAATTACACTTTATTACAAGTACTGACACTCTTATAAGATACTATTGCAAATACTAACACTAAAGAACCCAATGCTCTTATAAATCTTCCCAAAGTAGTTGCACGTCAATTAGAGAAGCCACTACAATGAAAATGAAGCATCCAACTAGGTCAAAGATTTTAGTTTTATCCATTATCAATCATCCAAAGAGAAAAGAGCTATGTCTTAATAAGGTCAAAGTCACTCCAAGTATTGCCAAATGATTAATTTGTTAAAGTAATTGCATTTGTATGTATGTATGTATGCATGTATGTATGCATGCATGTATGTATGTATGTATGTATTTCACATGTTATGTGGAGAACTACATGTGGTTTGAAGCATCTTTAGAGTATTTCCAACATAAGTGGTGCATATATTTCACTTTAATCCGAACACTAACCTTTTTGCAGGGTCTCCCACCCATGGTTAGGGTTTTAGTTTGGATTACATTATTTATATGGTTTTTCAAATGTGCTACACCTAGGGTTATAAATTAAAGGTCATCAAAGTCACTCGTAGTTGTGTAAAAATTTTCAAAGTCCCATTGTACACACATAAAATATAGTACGGAAGAGTGCATAACCGTATAACAAAAGGGAAAAATTGTACACCATCTATACAATCTTGAATATGAGAAATGTCTAATTACAATGATAGGGAAGAAGCATTTCTAGATCTAGAATAGCATTTTCATCTAGTTTGTACACCCAAATTTTGCTTATACCATTGTGTGTAGCTAAGTACTTATGCCTTTGTGTATTTAAAGCAATCGTCTTATTGTTTTAACTTTATTGCAAGTATTAATGCTTTATTTTGAATGTGCATGGTTAATGTTTATTAATTAATTTAGAATAAACCCTTGTAAAAACTCCTTACATCCTAATATTATATAATAACACTCTTTTATTTTTATTTTTTGAATGATTAAACACTTTTGACAGAGCTTAGAACCTCATGATTGGCGGGATCCCACCCAAATACAAACACAAAAGATGAACTAATAACCACACAACCCCACTAAACAAAACCACAAAGTGAAACAGAGTTGACACAAAACAAAAACCGAACAAGAGAAAAAAGGAAGGCGCCAGAAGTTACCGCTCTTCATGTGAAGAGTAGTAACTCAAGATTCGCAAATTGCCCCTTTTTTCCTTTTTGCTTTATGACCTCATGTCATTGATTTTGATCTGTGGCTACCACCACCATGAGGTCAATGGAAGGATTAGGATTGAGTTCCTGATATGAGTCTGATTTATCTTATTTATTGGATTTGTGACCCCTCTTTACTCCTCCACCTGCTAACTTGTCTTCTTCTGCCTTATTCTGGGTGGCTTTATTCACTGAACTTTGGACTTACTTGAAAACACCGGAAGGATTTGGTTTGCAAGCCGGGTTCAAGGAAGGATTGTTATAACCTCCTTTGTTCGGCGCACTCTTCTTTCATTGATTCCTCTTTCCTTGTGGTCAATCTTCCTACAAATGACTTGGAGCTTTGCATATTCTACACCTAAATGTTGTATTCTCATAGTCTAGGGTTTGAATGTACTGATAATTTCCCATTTCAATAGTATTTTATCAAGTAAACCCTTACTTAAAATTAATTTTTGCATAGAATCTAGCGATTTTCAAGACCTGTCGCCTCCCCTGTTAACATCAATTTTAAAGAATTTACCTAAAGCATTACCTATATCCTCAAGGGCATACAAGAATGCAGTGGAAGGTTCAGAAGGTGAACCCACACAGGCATTTTAGTAATGACGAAGGAGTTCAGATCGAACTCTGGGAACCAAGGCAATAGGAAAAGACCTGCATTGTCCCAGAACCATGGTCCATCAAATAGACATTTCTGATAATCCACTTTGCTTCCTAAACAACACCACAAAAAAATCCTATAGAGCATAAGGATACATCACGCTTTTAGACCAATTTTCATATATCTAAATGGAGAGAGTAGAAGAGGACAGACATATGTCATTAAATCTTCCAATCACCATGAGTCCGAAATGGATTCCATTCGAGCCAACGCCTTGGGTGTTTCTACATTCAACACTCTTTTATATTTTTAGGGTGTAAACAACAGAGATTTTTTTTTGTTGACAAGATGTTTAGACAATGAAGGCTTAAATTTTGCAACTCTCACACTCGATAGAAAATGTCTATTTTGATACGTGATGCCCATGTATATATTTTCCAAAAATGGTAATCGTAAATTCCATTTTTATATGGTTTCTTAAAATTGTACTCTAACCAATGAGGATGACAGCTTAAGATATTAGTTACCAACGAGAATAATAGTTTCCTAAAATTGTTCTTTGCATACCTATTTCTAAGCTAATAGAGTTCATTAATGAGATAATGGCCTCCTTGTCATTCATCAATACAATTTTGAAATCAACATTTAAGAGGGGTGGTACTAGTACTCTTGAGGCGAGTTAGTGATTGGTTATTGATATGAGAAAATTAAGATTTATTAGAAAAAGCAAAACAAATGCTCAAGATAGATAACTCCCTTTAAAACTTTAACCACCCCATGCTAAGTGATGATCTCATATTGTAGTTGCATATGCACTTGAATTCTATAGAAATGAAAGGCTTTCATAAGTCCGAATTGTATTCAATTTTATACATGTCTCACCAATCCCTATCTTGGCCATTTTAGGTGAACAAAAATTGGTTTGGCAATACTTTTAGGTGTGGCACAAATATGCCTTCAATCCTTACATATCCTCTTCTTATATCTCTTCAATGCATGCATTTGGTATCCATATATATATATATATATATATATATATATATATATATATATATATATATAAATTCAAAGTTTCGTTTCATCCATTTTGAATGAGCCCTTCTCCCGTTACGACACAAACCGTGTTTTAATTATTTAATTAATATTTATCCTGTTATTTAATAAAATTAATATTTATTAAATTTTAGGGTTTTTAATTAATAAATATTAATTTAATACTCATAGAAGTTGTTTGACAAACTTGGAAGAACTTTTCTTTTTTTTAATTAATTGTCATAACTGTCGTGAGCAAGTGCCGGGGGCAATTTTTCTTCTACTTCCAATTGTCAGTAGACAATTTTAATTTTGCTTCTATCATCCGGAATTGATGAGGAGACGGTTACAAGAGGTTGCAGAAGCAGAGGAAATTTGGGAAGAAGGAGAAACAAGGAAATATTGCAGATATCCAGAGCCAAAAGAAGGAAAAGCTTGTTCTACAGACACTACCCGACTTTCACACGGAAACCTGACATGGGCATTAGCTAGAGCCAGAAACCTTGAGAGTTCCAGGTAGTTGTCTCTATTTCTGAATCACACAAGAGGCCATCCTTCTTCATTTTCTACAACTTCTCTATGCTTTGTGCCACACGCCTTGCTCAAGCACGCCAAGAGAAAATTGAATCCAAACATATGTTGCACAACACATAAAGGAATACCCATGTATGCAGCTGATAGTTTGTGTTTATTGTTTGTTGTTGTTTTGTGCAACAGGAAAAAATCAAAATGAAGTTTCCATGCAGGCCCAAGGATAGTGTGCACACAACCACATAAGGGAGAAGTTGAAAGAAAATCCACGCCCAAGAAAAAGATATCCATGCCATATCTTGGAAGGAGGAAAATAAATATGCTTGCACATTCAAAAGAATAAAGAATGAAGTCAAAGAAAGTTTGGAGAAAAGTCCCGAAGAAGAAGAAAGGAGAAGAAATATAGCACGCATTTTTTGTTAAAATAAAATCAAATGACCACAAATCATCTTCAAAGCATAAAGCAATTCAAATAACCTGCAAAGGAAAAGAAAGTCTTTTCTCCCACATTTGTTTTGGAGAGAAGAAATTAGTTTTTAAAAAAAATTGAAAAAAAAGAAAATCGAAGTCTGCCATTCTCGAGAATAAAATCAAAACAATTTTTTTATGCCCACGCATGCAAGTTAAGACATGCTAAGAAAAAGAAGGCATTTTCACCCATGCATGATAAATTTATCCAATGCATGATAAATAAAAAAATCCAAACAAAAAAAGAAAAGCACTCATGCATAAAAATTTTTGTTTTATTTTATTTTATTATTCTTTTTTAAAGAAGAGAAAGAGAATAACAAGAATAAAACATACTACACATGCTTAAAAGAAAATTTAATCAAAAATTTGATCATTCAAGGAAAAAAAAAAAAAATCACTCATCCATGCAAAGAAAAAGCATGTTCAAGAAAATTCAAAAAAAATATCACACATTCAAATGCATTACCGATGTATATCGACAAAAAAAATGAATTTAATAAAGAAAACGATAGATGCGGAAAGAACGTGTTGCGGGTTGTATTTGTTGAAGTAATCAACTTTGGAGCTCGATATCTCAAAGTCGGATGATCGTCGGGAAGAAAAATTTTGGTTCATTGAATTCTCCCAAATCTTCATGTACTCATTTTCCAAATTTCAAATGTGCAGCACCTCATTTGATATTTTTCACAAACCCAAGAAAAACTTAGTTTGCTCGATTTTGCATGCATTGCACACAATTTCAGCTTGGTGGAAGGCCTACTTTGAGAATCTATATCTCGAGCCCAGATGATCATCAAGAGAAAAATGGTTTAGTTCGTTGAATTATTCTCAACTTCATGTACTCTTTTCCAAATTTCAAATGTGCACACACCTCGTTTGATATTTTTCACGGAGCCAAATAAAACACAATTTGTTTGATTTCACCGCACGTGCAGTTTTCAGCCTGTCAAGGTGACTCACTTTGAGAGTTGATATTTTGAACTCAGATGATCGTTCAAGAAAAAATAATTGTTTTTTCAATTCTCCCCACCTTCATATGCTCCCTTGCCAAGTTGTAGATGCCTAGGGTGATGTTTGGTATTTTCCCAAGCTAAAACCAAATGGGATTTTCACAGTTTTACACTTGCATTTTCCTAGCAGTTTCAGAAGAGTCAACTTTGACCTTTAATATTTGATTGAAGAATTTGATTGGAAAAAACCCTTTGACACGAAAAATTTTGGTACCTTAATAAACTCCCTCATCCAGTGAGAACTTCTCATAACAAGATTTGTTATTTTTCCCAGGGCGTTTCGAGGTAATTTGTGCAGTTTTGTAAGATGGAAGTAATAGCCTGAAATCACGCTTCATCACAATCATGTCATCTTCAAAAAAAATGATGTTGCGGTATAGGTTCCAGGGCATTCTACTCACCTCGACGCTCCATTCAGAGTATGAGAACATCGTCGATACCAACTTGGGACACGTCGACGTAAGTCGGTTCTGCGATCGCATATCAACCGAAGGTGAGTCACAATTTTCCTTGACGCTTGTTCTGAATTGGTCATCACTTGCATGGATGCACCACGAAACCTGCATAGTGTGGTGATTCAACTCCAATGGCTCCAAAGTGGAAGCAACCTCTACTTCCTCATTATGCGGTATAAGTCGTAGCTATTGGCATAGGTCTCTTTGAGTCAAAAGCCATTGTTATCGGCAGAGATCGATAATGGGAGAATCTTGTCTACATCAATTGTTTTCACTTGATCATTGTATGGATCTATTCATCAAAAAACCAAGACCAATGATAAGTACAATTGTGTGGATCATCAAGCAAGGCCACATCATTCAAGCGTGTCCATGTCAGCTCTCAGTAGTTAGCGGGCGCAATACTTCATCGGCCAGTCTTAAAGTTGGAGCATTCTCAAATTGGATGATCGTGAGTGGATCAAAATGGAAACACTTCGGGATGGTGACAAAGACAAAAGACATAACTCCAGGAAGTGAATTGCAATTTTGGCTCTTGGAAGATCTTCTCAATGGCGAAAGATCAAGAGTTGGATTCTGACAAGCCAAGGTGGCATAACGACTACAATCTCACGAAAAAATGAATAATTCACCATGGAAGGCTATTCGAGCATGTGGAGAATTGTGTGTAATTGTGAATGTGAATACGAATGAAGACAAAATTGCTCACACCAGGATGTTGCTCAAACGGAGAGGGTGGATGAATTGCTCAAGTTTCAAGCTCGACTCTCTTGTCATCTGGAGGATTGCGGAGCACGGTCAATGAGTTCATTCTCGTACGATCGGGATAGGTGGACTCTTGGCCCAATGGATAAGGCACTGATCCTAGGTGTCTTGATCTAGGTGGCATTGTTGACTAGGATGTCTATGTGTGTGTCCAAGTCATTTAAGTGGGGTCCACATGTACCCATTTCTTTTATTTATGTATTTTTCCTTAAATGACTTTTTTTGGATAACTTAAGTGGTTTCTATTTTTAGTCACTTTTTAAAAAGTTGGTTGAAAAATTCAAAGTCACTTAAGTGCCCTATTTAATGTGCATTTAAAATCCTAACTACTTTGTAACCAACTTTTGGGTTATAAAAGGATGTTAGGGGCTCATTTGTAAGGGTGACTTTGAGAGAGGAGAAGAAAATACTTTTGTATGCAAGCTTTATTTCAAAGAAAGAAACTTTGTGTTCTTTTGAGAAGACATTTTGGAGTTAATGAAATATGAACTTTGTGTCCCATTCATTATCTCTTTTAGCATTTGATGTTCTTATGTTCATTAGATGTTAGTGTTTTAAATCTTGCATGCGAATATTGTCTTGGATCTTATTGTCAACGCTATTAATATGTTGTTCTAGTTCACAGTGATCAAGCTCTGATTATCTACTTGCTCATGTGTGTTCCCTTTTACTCATTCTCATTTAGCTGATGCAAACTCCTGTTTTATTTGTGTTAGTTATTTATTGTTCTTCTCCATGCAATATTAGGCTCTGCTTTTACCTAACTCTTGCATGTTCCTTCCATTCATTCCTTTCCATTCCTTTCCTTCATTCCATTCCATCTCCCTCATTCACTTTTCTTTCCATTGATGTTCCAAAACACCCCCACATACAATTTTGAATGTACAGATGTAAATACAGTTTTGGTTTTCAATAAAGGCAACCTCACCTTCATTGAGGAGGGACTTCGTTCCCACACTGTTGCATGTCATTTGCATGCATGCAAATCCATATGCTAACATTTTTGGTGACTCTACTGGGGATTCAGAATCGTTAACCAGTGCTTGGTTAAATCTTTATGACTATCCCCTCTGCACAAGCTCCAGTTCTTCAACCAAACCTTGTGCCCGATGAAATATTTTCAAGGAGACATTGTTGCCAACCTTCAACAATAGCTTGGGAAAACCATGAAAAGCTTTGCAACAATTTGTGGTTGTTGATAGAGCCATTGACAGAGAAATCTACATTGAAGACCTTAGAAGAAGAGCACCCACACTTGTGGCCAGAAGACCTCCTGGACACGTGTTGATCATTGTTCACCGACGCGGCCCTCTTCCACCAAGGTAATAATTTGTATGACTATTACAGGTAACCCACCTATCTTGCAACCAAATCTTCTTTTTGCAGATACTCAAGAAGACATATCATCATATTTGAGGCAAGCTATTTGGGAAAAGTGCACAAGCAAACTATCATTTTCATCTCTCACCACATCAGTACTAGATAATGAAGAAGATCAAGCCACGAGAGTTGCTAGAGTTATTCAGTGCAAAATAGCTCAAGAAAGAGAGTGAAGAGAAAAGGCTAGAGCTGATCAAAACATGTCAGTGATCCTTTCACAGTAAAGATTTCAAACTGGCAGGAAAGAGGTTTACGCGAGGAGAAAAAGCTAAAGGTCAATCTGATCCCATTTTTGATTTTCAAGGAAAGTTTGGTTTCAAGTTATCTCCTCCAAGAGAAGAACACACCTCGTAGATCTGTAAGCCTTGCATCAAGTCCTGAAAGAGAAAGCAAGGAAGGAATCACTACAAGTCAAGCACTTGTCCTTGCTCACATTGTTTTTCCTTCGCATACCACCTTTCCCAAGATGGCAGTTAACGTACCATGGGGAAATGTCATAGGCCCATTGGCCTTACCAACTCGACATGACCTCCCACGAGGATCGAGGAAGATTCTTCCCAAGTTCGATGGAGATGGGAAGACATCACCAGATGACCACATTTCTGCTTTCTTTGCTTGCATGTGTAGTTTTGTCAGTGGAATATGAAGATGTTGTTATTCACCTCTTCATTGAAACATTGCATGATGTTTCCATAGATTGGTTTCATCATCTACCAAATGGATGCATTACAAAATTGGAATGATATGAAAACTAAGTTTGAAGATCGATTCAAGATGATAGAAGATGAACATGCCCTTCTTGCCCAACTATCTCAGGTGAAGAAAGAGCCAACAGAACCCATGAGGAATTTCATGTGGCTAAATTCAACAAAATGGTGAACAAAGTTCTGTCGGGATTCACCCAACCTTGATGGACAAAAATGTTTCTTTATTAACACACAACAACCAAAAGTGTGCTATCAGCTGAGAAGGGCTAGAGTGGCTACTTTGGAACTTGCTCAATCCTTGGCCATAGAAATTGAGGATGACTTAATCATGGCGGGAAAATTCAAGAAAACTTCCCTCAAGGGAAAGAGTCAAGAAACCCCCAATGCTTTAGAGCTATACTCACTAAGTTGGCTAATGATGTGCTAGCTTTGAAAAATCAAGTTGCTCAAAGTAGTAAACCTGCTCCTTACAAAGACATCCCAAGAAAAGGCTATGTTCCCAACAAAGCCATAATTGTAGGTGCTCAACGAGGCTTGCTTATTGAAGTGGCTCCCATAACTAACTCAAAGTGTGATGTCATTGAAGAAAGTGATGATGAAGTTGAGGTCATCGAGGTTGATGAAGAAGAGCCAGACTCTGGAACATCTGAACCTAAAGTTGAAGAGCTTGAAGGAGAAAGTAATAATCATTTCTTCGAGTACCATTCAGAAGAAGAAGATGAATACGAAGAAATTATAGAAGATATGAATAGTCAATCCTTCATTGTCTTCACACGCTCTCGAAAAGGAGCAGAGTACCACTAAGGTGGAAGATAAAAAGAGCTCCAAGGAAGTTCCTAAAGAATCTAAGACTAAGGAAACTTCCAAAGAATCCAAGACAAATGAGACTCCTAAAGAGTCCAAGGTGACTGAGGTTTCCAAGGTCAAAACTATCTTAAAGAAAGGAGGGCCTTTGTCAAGTCAATCAGTTGATAAATCAGCTACGAAGAAAGTTTCTTCTTCCACATCAATATCAACCAAGCCCAAAGCAAAGGTCAAAAGTGTGCCATCATCAAGTTCAAAAGAACTAGTATCTGAGACATCAAGTACGGTCATTTTGCCCAAATTTGATATTATTGATCATATCAATAAAACAAAAATTTCCATGTCACAAGCGAGAGTACTTGAAGTCCAATAAGGATCAACTCGAGAAATTGGTCCAGTTTATCAAAGGTGACTCTATTGTTCATTCCTCTAAAGGAATTCTAAAAACTCCCAAAGATGGGAAGACTCAAAATATTGTGGTGGCCACTACACCTTCAAATGAAAAGATTGAACCTTTCTTTGTGTCCTTTTTGATCAATGGATGCAAATTAAGTAATTGCATTATAGATTATGGAGCCTCGGATAATGTGATGCCTGCGAAAAAGTAGCACATGCTCTTGGGTTGACTTGTATGAGAACATTCGGATCTTGTTACTCCATGGAGACAAGACAAGTTCCTCTAATTGGGATTAAAGACACTCAAATGGTTTTAGCCCAATTTCCTCATAAGCGAGTTAAGGTAACTATTCTAGTTGCTGACATTCCTACTTCATATGGTATGTTGTTGAGCAAGAAATTTTGTAGAGATCTGGGTGGTGAGATTCAAATGGATTGGTCTCATGCTATGATCCCTATCAATGGAGAAATGAAGAAGCTAATGCCGAAACTCAAGGAAAAATTCACGGTGACAAAAACCGATGATCCCCATGCACAAGTCTTGTTTCAAAACTCAAGTATGGGTAATTATATGATGACTACAGAGGTTCATGCACCTGAGGTCACTTGCCAAGACCCTAATGAGATATGGACTCTTGAGTTTGATGGAAGTTTTTGCTCAACAGGTTCCGAGCGTAGGAGTGGTGCTCATATCTCCAAATGGTAAAATATTTCCTTTTTCTTACAAACTCCAATTTTCAAATACTAACAACACTGCAGAATACGAGGCATTAATCCTTGGCCTCCAAGTTGCAGAAGAGAAAGGGATCAAAAATTTGAAAGTCTTTGGAGATGCGAATTGATCATGAAACAAGTTAAAAATCAGTTCCAAGTAAAGAATGATCGTTTGAGACACTACATAAAATAAAGTGTGGGACACGATAGAAGTCTTCGATGCTTTTTCCATAAAATTTGTCCCTCGTGAAAAGAATGACAAAGCAGATTCTCTAGCAGTCTCAGCTTCATTAATGATTCCTCATTCAGAGTTTGATCAAGACAAATACACCATTGAAATGGTTTTTAGGCCAAGTGTTCCTGACAATGCAGAAAATTGGCAAGTATTCAATGATGATCAACAAATTATTATTGCTTCTTGGAAAAGAGAGATAATTTTGAACAATTGTACTTTGAAGGAAGTGATTCTACATTTCACGAATCGACGACCTCACCCATTCAAGAAGGAGTTGAGAATGAAGATCTTGGTGATGGCATCATTCAACTCAAAGGAAATAAAATTCCAAAAGGATTGGTTTCACTTGAAGAACTTTTTGATAAACATGACATGTTTATCAAAGAGAAAGAGCAGGTAGGACCTTGCAAATTCTGCTTGACTATGAGCAAGTTAACATTGGTACCAAGGACAAACCTCACCTAGTCAACATTGGTAAGTGTTGCTCACCTGAGGAGCGCAAGAAATTTGTAAGCCTCCTTACCAAATATTCTGACGTCTTGGCTTACTCATATGAAGACTTGAAGTCTTTCCAACCTAGGGAAATGGAGCATGCCATACCCTTGAAACTTGGTGCAATTCCATTCAGGAAGAAGCAAAGACAGTATAATCCCAAGATAGCAGGGACAATATTCCATGAGGTTCAAAAGATGTTAGATGCACGAATAGTTTTTCCTATTCGACATTCAACTTGGATAGCTAATATTGTACCAGTTCACAAGAAAAATGGAGAAATTAGGATTTGTGTGGATTTCCATGCAATCTTAATCAAGCTTCCTTGAAGGATAACTATCCACTTCCTGGTCATGGACCATATTCTGCAGGCAGTAACTAGATCGGAAATGCTATCCATGCTAGATGGTTTCTCTGGTTATAATCAGATTGAAGTGGCTAGAGAAGACCAACATAAAACCATGTTCACCACCCCCTGGGGTACGTTCACATAGAAGAATGCCTTTTGGTTTGATCAATGTCGTGGTGCTACTTTTCAAAGGGCTATGGATATGGCATTCACATATTATAAAGACAAGATCATCGTGATATACCTAGATGACTTGATAGTGTTCTCAAAGAAGCGAGAAGATCACCTAAGAGATTTAGAGAAAATATTGCAAAGGTGCAGACTTCATAAGATCTCTCTGAATCCAAAAAATTCATGTTCGAGTTACGGAAGGGAAACTCCTAGGTCATATTGTTTCTAAAGGAAGGAACTAAGATCGATCTTGAGCACGTTCAAGCTATCAAGAATCTTTCCTTGCCTACAAGTAAGCCTGGAGTCCACTCATTCTTTGGGAAGGTGAAATTTTTGAGAAGGTTTGTGCCAGATTTTGTCAAGCTGAGCTACCAAAGAAATCGTTGATATGATGAAAGGAAAAGAATCCTTCAAATGGTCAAGGAAGGTAGAGAAGCATTTGAACAAATCAAGGGTGTTATTGCAAAAGCTCCTACATTGGTGTGTCCCGATTTTAAAAAGGATTTCATAATCTATTGTTATGCTTCACCACACACGATCTCTCTATCATCTGACTCAACACAATCAAGAGGGAATCAATCTCCTATTGCATTCATGAGTTCTGGATTCAAGAAACATGAACTCAATTACACTCCCCTTGAGAGGCATGCGTACGCGGTGGTGAGAGCCTTGAAACATTTTAGGTACTATGTGTTGAATTCTCACACCAAAGTCTTAGTTCTGACACCATAATTAAATCGATGTTGACACAACAAGAACCAAGATCTAAAAGAGGTAATTGGGTCTCCAAGATCTAGGAATATGATTTGGATATCAAGCCTACCAAGTTAGTTCGAGGAAGAGGACTCTGCCAACTCATCGCAGAGAATGAGCCACGAGATGACTCTAAAGAAGAACCAGTTGAAGAAAGTTTACCACTGGTAGTTTTTGTCAGTACCACAGATGAATGGTATTCTGATATAGCCTACTTTCTCACATATGGTGAATGTCTTGAGAATCTGACAACTAAGGAAAAGAGAGCTATCAAATTAAGAGCTGTCAGGTATGTCATTTGGGACAACACTTTGTTCAAGAAAGGAATTGATGGCATGTTCCTCAGATGTGTTGATAAAGAACAACAACCTAGGTTGTTGAAGCCTTTCATAATCATGCTTGCGGTGGTCATTTCTCTGGCCCAGTGACAACTCATAAAATTTTGTGAGCACATTATTATTAGCCCACTATGTTTTCCGATGCTCAGAAATGGGTAAAAAATGTGAAGCTTGTCAATAATTTGTTGGAAGACCTAAATTGGCAGCTTTTCCTTTGAAGCCAATTGTCATTGAAGAACCCTTTCAACAATGGGGTTTAGATTTCATCGGGTTTTGAATCCTAATTCTAGTGTTGGTCATACTCACGTGCTCACTGCAACTGACTACTTTACAAAGTGGGTAGAAGCTATACTTGGTGAAACAAACATCTACTTGTGGTAATTTGTGACTTCATCAAAGAGAATATATTGATTCGTTATGGAATTCCACAAAAGATCGTGATGGAAATGCCACCAATTTTCTTCTGCAGAGATGATAGGTTTTTGTTATGGGTATGGGATATCTTTATCTCATTCATCAGATTACTACCCTCAGGGAAATGGTCAAGCAAAATCCAGTAACAAAAACATCATTACTATCGTGTGCAAGTTAGTCGAAGAAAATCAAAGAACTTGGCACAAAAAGTTATATGATGCATTGTGGGCTGACCGCATAACTCCCAAAAGAGCAATCGGGATGTCTCCATTCCAACTCTTGTATGGAACCGATGCTCAAATTCCCATCACATTGGAGTTACCAACATTACGATTGGCTCAAGCAATTGATGATGAATGCTTCACCAATGCGTTAGATAAAAGGATCATGTTCCTAAGCAAGCTTGAAGAGCAGAGAAGTCAAGTGGAAAATAGATCGAGGAACACCAATCCAAGGTAAAGAAATTGTTCGATAGAAAACTAGGGAGAGACAATTTCAAATCAATGACTTAGTTCTTCTCTGGACAAAAGACGTGAACCAAAAGGAAAGCACGGGAAGTTTGATTCATTGTGGCTAGGCCCTTTCAAGATCAGACATTTATGTGGAGATAACACCTATTACTTGGCGTATCCCGATGGAACTCATTTTCCTTTTCCCTACAATGGGGGAAATATCTCAAGCATTATCAAAATTGAAAATGGGTTGTCCCCCATATGTACATAGGTAATTAGGATTTTGGTTTGTTTGTTTTCCTATTTTTTTGGTTTCCTCTCTTTTGTCATCCCATTTTTGTGCTTCATTTTTTGGGATCATGTTCATTAATATTTGGTCAGGTCCCATTTGTTGCATCCCATAAAGTCCTTGTCCCCAATAAGAGCCAGTTGTTGTCAGCTAATTTTGACTTCACAAAATTAATAAACATAAAATTTTAAAAAAATATAAAAATTTCAAAGTGTTCTTTCATGTAATTTTTATCCTTCATCGCCATCATCTTATTATTCTCATGGTCATTTTGGCTTTCGTTTCATCCATTTTGAATGAGCCCTTCTCCCATACGACACAAACCGTGTTTTAATTATTTAATTAATATTTATCCTTTAATTTAATAAAATTAATATTTATTAAATTTTAGGGTTTTTAATTAATAAATATTAATTTAATACTCATGAAAGTTGTTCGACAAACTTGGAAGAACTTTTTTTTTTTTTTATTAATTTTCGTATGTAAATGTGAGCAAGTGTGTGTCGGGGCAATTTTTTTTCCTTCTTCAATTGTCATGTAGACAATTTTAATTTTGCTTCTATCATCCGGGAATTGATGAGGAGATGGTTACTGAGAGGTTGCATAAAGCGGAGGATTTGGGAAGAAGGAGAAACAAGGAAATATTGATATATCCAGAGCTAAAGAAAGGAAAAGCTTGTTCTACAGCACTACCCGAATCAATCAACTTTCACACGGAAACTGACGGGCATTAGCTAGAGCAGAGAAACCTTGAGAGTTCCAGTAGTTGTCTCTATTTCTGAATCACACAAGAGGCCATCCTTCTTCATTTTCTACAATCTTCTCTATGCTTTTCTCCACACAACCTTGCTCCAAAAGCCAATGCAAGAAGAAAATCTGTTTTTAATGCACACATACCACGAAAAGGAATACCCACGCCCAAGGTAGTGGTAGTCTGTGTTTATTGTTTTGTAAAGTTTGTTTTGTGCAGCAAAGTTTCATAAAAAAAAGGAGAATAGTTTCCAAAAATCATCAGCAAGCAAGGAAGGAAAAGATGAACATAACGTTTCACACCAAAGAGAAGTTGAAAGAAAAATTCAGCAAAAGAAATCCACGCATATTGGAAAAAGGAAAGAAATAAATTCCACATTTTGTAAGGAAGAAGTCCAAGAACAAAATAAAAGAAGATCCACACCATGCTGACCAAAGAAAAAAGAAAGAGAAATGAGCATGCATTTAAAAAAGCAAATGACCACAAATCAGAAAAATTAAAAAAAAAAAATGCACACACCAAAAGAAAAGTTCAAATTCTCACGCAAATCTTTTTTGAGAGGAATCCACATACGCATTTAAAAAAAAGAAATAAAAATTTCAGATCCACAATGCATGGAAAAAATAAAATCAAAAGGAAAAATTTCAAAATTTTAAAATGAAAAAATGAAAAAAAAATTTTTTTTTAGAAATGATCCACACGCATTTAATCAATCATATTTCCATTTGCAAAAAAAAAAAAAAAAAATCCAAACAAAAATCCAAAAATTGCATAAGCATGCATTGAAAATTTTTTTTTATTTTATTATTCTTTTTTTAAAAAAGAAAAAAAAAAAAAATCATGAATACTTAAGAATGCATTAAAAATTAAGAAGAAATTATAAAAATTTGAATCATTTTCAAAATCATGAAAAAAAATCACTCAGCTGAAAAGAAGAAAAATATCATGCATTCAAATGCATTACCGATGTATATATCGGCACAAAAAAAAAATGAATTTAATAAAGAAAATGATAGATGCGGAAAGAATGTGCCACGGGTTGTATCTGTTGAAGTAATCAACTTTGGAGCTCGATATCTCAAAGTCGATGATCATCGAAAGAAAAGTTTGGTTCGTTGAATTCTCCCCAACTTCATGTACTCATTTTCCAAATTTTAAATGTGCAGCACCTCGTTTGATATTTTTCACGAACCCAAGAAAAACTCATTTTTTACTTTCATTTTTGCACGTAAGCACAATTTTTCAGCTTGGCGGAAGGCCTACTTTGAGAATCGTATCTCGAGCCCAGATGATCATCAAGAGAAACAATTTGGTTCGTTGAATTATTCCCAACTTCATGTACTCTTTTTCCAAATTTAAAATGTGTGAACCTTGTTTGATATTTTTCACGGAGCCAAATAAAACACAATTTGTTTGATTTCGCCACGTGCGTGCAATTTTCAGCCTGTCAGGTGACTCACTTTGAGAGTTGATATTTTGAACTCAGATGATCTTCAAGAGAAAATAATTGTTTTGTTCAATTTTCCCACCTTCATATGCTCCTTTCCAAGTTGTAGATGCCTAGGGTGACGTTTGGTATTTTTCCCAAGCTAAAACCAAATGGGATTTTCATGCAGTTTTACACTTGCATTTTCCTAGCAGTTTCAAAAGAGTCAACTTTGACCTTTAATATTTGACTGAAGAATTTGATTGGAAAAAAACCTTTGACACAAAAAATTTTGGTACCTTAATAAACTCCCTCATCTAGTGAGAACTTCTCATAGAACAAGATTTGTTATTTTTCCCAGGGCAATTTTACAGGCAATTTGTGTAGTTTTGTAAGAAGGAAGTAATAGCCTGAAATCACGCTTCTGTCACAATCATGTCATCTTCAAACAAAATGATGTTGTGGTATGGTTCCAGGGCATTCTACTCACCTCGACACTCCATTCAGTATGAGAACATCATCGATACCAACTTGGGACACGTCGACGTAAGTCGGTTTCTGCGATCGCATATCAACCAAAGGTGAGTCACAATTTTCCTAATGCTTGTTCTAAATTGGTCATCACTTGCATGGATGCACCACGACACCTGCATAGTGTGGTGATTCAACTCCAATGACTTTGAAAAGTGGAAGCAACCTCTAACTTCCTCATTATGTGGTATAAGTCGTAGCTATTGGCATAGGTCTCTTCGAGTCAAAAGCCATTGTTATCGGCAGAGATCGATAATGGGAGAATCTTGTCTACATCAATTGTTTTCACTTGATCATTGTACGGATCTATTCATTGAAAAACCAAGACCAATGATAAGTACAATTGTGTGGATCATCAAGCAAGGCCACATCATTCAAGTGTGTCCCTGTCAGCTCTCAGTTAGTAG